>JAUIMM010000684.1:3142500-3742500 GCA_031769625.1 Taudactylus pleione
CGTTGTGTATGATAATGGTGCTGAAGCCAATCACCTCCCAACTTTCATCTGTTTGAAAAATGACAGCTGGGAGCTGATTGGCTGGAGCACCATTTATCGTACACAACGAGTTTTAAAACTTGTTGCATATGATAAATCTCATTGGAAAAACGGGCCCCTGGGAATTGGCTGAAAATACGCGCAAATTCATAAATTGGCTTCTGTGCATGCACCATATTATATAAAATTCACTATTTGTGTCCATATGAAGAGATTCATCAGGTTCAGAAGCCGCCCCATGATCGTTAATGATCCAAGGTGTATTATTTTCCCAGTGACAGCGCTGGGAGTAACGGGAGCGCAGTTTCTGTAATAAATTACACAGATCTGCAACTGCGCATTTCATTTACAAGCTGCACATTTGGAAGAAGAGGTTGGTGCACTCGCATTAATTAGCCGGCAGGCACAAGCTGTTACTAATCACGAAGTCCTGATCTCACACAGCACTGATCACTACAGAGTGGGAAAGACACGAGGCGGGGAGATGCTCTGCTAAACACATCAATATGCCTCTGTCCGGGGTGAATACTCTGCAGCTCTTCACAGACATCAGAAAACCGCCATAAAGGGTGTGGTATGAATAGTCGACATTTAGAAGGACAACACTCGAAATGTCGACATGGACTTTAGGTCAACAACCAATATTTTCGACATTCAGAAAGGTCGACATGTTCATAATGTCAACACCAGAATGTCGACATATGTTTTTTTTGCTTCATTTAGTCTAACTCTAGCCCTAACCCATTACTTGGCTACTCTTCTGGAATGTCCGGGAGGCTCCCGAAAAAGTGTGGAAAGTTCCGCACCCCCTACACTCTCCCCCCGCGGTGCCCGCTCCACCGGCTCGCACCCCTCCAAACTGCGGCTACCCACTTACAAAGCACAAGTGGGTGGTCTGGGGGTGAGGCTGATGACGCGATTCGTGGTGAATCACATCATTGTAGCCCTCCCCAATGCCTGTTTTCTTGGCACTGTATAGCCGGGGGCAGGGCCATGATGAAGCTTTTGTGCCACCACGCCCCCTGAACCACCCACTTTTCTGGCCACCACACCCCCTCTGTGACGGCCTGGCTTCCCCCTCCCGGAGGAAGGGGCAGCAATGGAGGTAAGCTTAGAAATAAACTGGATAGCTATTAGGTGCACCACCCTGCTGCCTACCCACCATTCAGAAAAAAGGTGTCACCACACTTCCATAAATCGTAGACACATAAAAAATCTGAATGGGAGAAATATGATACTAGTGCCATCTCACATTCAGATATTTTATGTATATAGCAAAGTAGGGAAGTATGCCTAACCCCCAAATCTCAGGCTAACCCTAACCCCAAATCTCAGGCTAACCCTAACCCCCAAATCTCAGGCTAACCCTAACCCCAAATCTCAGGCAAATCCTAACCCCAAATCTCAGGCTAACCCTAACCCCCAAATCTCAGGCTAACCCTTAACCCCCAAATCTCAGGCTAACCCTAACCCCAAATCTCAGGCTAACCCTAACCCCCAAATCTCAGGCTAACCCTAACCCCAAATCTCAGGCTAACCCTAACCCCCAAATCTCAGGCTAACCCTAACCCCAAATCTCAGGCTAAGCCTAACCCCCAAATCTCAGGCTAACCATAACCCCAAATCTCAGGCTAACCCTAACCCCAAATCTCAGGCTAACCCTAACCCCCAAATCTCAGGCTAACCCTAACCCCAAATCTCAGGCTAACCCTAACCCCAAATCTCAGGCTAACCCTAACCCCCAAATCTCAGGCTAACCCTAACCCCAAATCTCAGGCTAACCCTAACCCCCAAATCTCAGGCTAACCATAACCCCAAATCTCAGGCTAACCCTAACCCTAAACATAACTCAAACCCTAAAAAAAAAAATATGTCTACATGTTCAATGTCAACATTATGAACATAGAAAATCTAAGCTTGGCAGCAAAGATATATATTTGCAGTAGAGTTAGTTAGCATGTTGCATATATTCTATATAATCATACTGTGTTCTCTGATTCAGACCCGCTTGCGAGCGCATTGCACTCGCAACCGGGTCATTGTTTTGCCCCTTCGCATGCGCTGCCTCCGGCGTACGCATGCACAAGCCCCAGCGAGCCACGGCAGCTCCGTCGCTCACTACAAGACGGGGCTGTCGATGTTGATGAACAGCTTGCCCCGTTTTGTAGGCTGGGAGGGGGGGTGGCTGCACAAACGGAGGCGTTCCCAAAGGAACGCCTGCCGTTTGTGGGCGGCCCTGCTGACATCACTCGTGATGTAAGTAGTGGATTTCCTGCTCTATTAGAGCAGGAAGTCCACTCGGCATTGCGAGTGCTGAGACCCTACCAGTGGCAAACGCAGGATTTCCAGAGGGGGGTTTCCAAATGCCTGATTTTAGAGTGAGTGTGGCCATCACATGAAGAGGGTAGAATTAGCACTTAACCAGCTTTAATATGCATCATACAAAATCTATTATGTGTCATAATTGTAGCATATAGAGGACCAGAAATCACAGTAAGCCATTAAATACGGCAGTAGGGCCATCCTACCTGAGCTGAATGTTTTTATTTTAGATGTAGGCACCATTCCAGAGTATTAGAGCAAGTCCAGGAGTCTGGGGGAGCAGCAGAATAACCTAGCACTGCCCTGGACATATATGTACATATTGGGCTTTATAGCAGCACATCCCTAACAGTGCATGTTTTCCAGATCTCCTAGTTGGTGCACAGGTTATTTATTACTGACTGATACATGTTAAAAGATCCACAGGTGGTGCTAATTATTTCATTTGTGATACTGTGAAGAACATGCAGAACTAGTAAAATTCTATTACATTACTATTGCTATTGTAGTCATGGTGTGGGCTGGGGAGGGGGGTTTCCAGGCAGATGGAAACCCCCCCTGCATTTGCCTATGCCTACCTTAGGGTCTCCTCGCAATGCAGATGGTCGCGATAATCGCGACCATCGCCAGGCCGCTCACACTAGCTGTGGGTGGTCACCCACAGCTTTGCGAGCAGCCTGGGGGTCGAAACTTAAAAAAAAAACGTCCCGTCCTGATTCAGAGCAAGCGCTCGCAAATAGCGAGCGCCTCTGAATCAGGGCCTCTATACCAAGTTTATGCATCCAGTGGTCATACCATATCTCCATGAACCCCATCCCATACACCTCTTCGGATGTGGATTGAAAGATCGACAGTAAAAAGGTCTAGATCAGTGGTCTCCAACGTTAATTGAGGTGTGAGCTACTTTAGAAAAATTAAAACCTCCTGAAGAGCTACTAAAATTGTAGGAAAAAAAATGTTTCATAGAAAATGCATTTAATTATTACAGTGATATTGTTGGCGTTTGTAACCCAAAGTTATGAACAGGCACATATCACTGTTAATTACCAGCTCCAAGGAGATACGTGCAGTAGAGGAGCAAAAGATATAGGCAGGGCTGCTGTGTGATTTTGCAGCAAGGCTTGGTGGGAGTCACTCGCTCCGCCGTAGTGTAGACGCCATGAGTGGAACCACGGGGAAGCATGTCAGGTGATTGCTGTAGAGGCTGCGGCAATCGCCTAACGTGCTTTCCTGTGGCTCCACCCATGGTGTCAATGCCACGGGGGAGCACACGTCAGAGGTCACTTCCTCCTAGTTGACTCGGCAGTACTGCAGCTAGGTGAGCTACCAAAATTAAGACCGCAAGCTAACGGTAGCTCACGAGCTACAGGTTGGAGACCACTGCTCTAGATAGATACCAGATGTTAGACAGTCAAAAGGTTGATAGGGACAAAAAGGTCGACACACTAAATGTTGACATGTAAGAATGTCAACATGGTCAAAAGGTCAACATGTAAATGTCTCGACACAAAAATGGTCGGCACATGTTTTTTTTGTCTAACCCTAATCTTCACCCTAACCCTCCGGTAAGTACCTAACCCTAACCTTCCCTCCTGGTGCCTAACCCTAACCGTCGGGGTAGGTGCCTGACCCTAACCATCCCTTCTAGTGCCTAATCCTAACCCTCCAGTAAGTGTCTAACCCTAACCCTCCGGTAAGTGCCTAACCCTAACCCTCCGGTAAGTGCCTAACCCTAACCCTCCGGTAAGTGCCTAACTCTAACACTCCGGTAAGTGCCTTACCCTAACCATCCGGTATGTGCTTAACCCTAACCCTCCGGTAAATGCCTAATCCTAACCTTCAGGTAATTGCCTAACCCCAACCCTCCAGTAAGCGCCTAATCCTAACCCACCGGTAAGTGCTAACCCTAACCCTCCGGTAAGTGCCTAACCCTACCCCTCCGGTATGTGCCTAACTCTACCCCTCCGGTATGTGCCTAACCCTAACCCACCGGTAAGTGCCTAACCCTAACCCTCCGGTAAATGCCTAACCCTCCGGTAAGTGCCTAACCCTAACCCTCCGGTAAGTGCCTAACCCTCCGGTAAGTGCCTAACCCTAACCCACTGGTAAGTGCCTAACCCTAACCCTCCGGTAAGTGCCTAACCCTCCGGTAAGTGCCTAACCCTAACCCACTGGTAAGTGCCAAAGCCTAACCCTAAAAAATAAAAAAATCATGTGTCGACCATTTTTATGTCTACCATTTTCATGTCGACCCTTTGACCCTGTTGACAATTTGTACCTGTCGACCTTTTGTCCCTTTCAACCTATTGACTGTCTAACATTTGGTGTCTATCTAGACATTGTCTACCTTTTTACTGTAGATCTTTAGACCGGATCCCACCTCTTCAGGGGCGGTGGTGACACGATTTGCATGATTCCGAAAGATTTGCTCATTTTATAGTTTCAAAAATCACTTTAGTGTAATTGTGGAAGTGGCACCTTTGTGCGCGGAGTGGAAGAGGGCATGTACTGCTCCTTCTGAGGATTATAATGGTCAGGGACCAAACTAGGGTGTGCAAGCGGTGCTGCCATACAGAGCACAGGTCTCTGTGGGCAGCACAGTTGCTGTCCCACGATCGTTGCTTCTGGCTAGCAGGGTGTCTGGAACGACAACCTGCAGCCAGGATCGATGCTGAAGTGCCTCTCAGAGCGTCCTTTGGATGCTCCAGACAGGCGCCCCACAGTCTCTGAACAGCCGTTGACCCAGGGACGGCAACAGAAATCTTGGGGCCCCATACACTGGCTTCTCTGGGGCCCATTCCCGCCGCCCCCCAAACAACACCCCACCACCATAACCCTCAACCCTCCACACACAGGGTCTGCTTCAGAAGGAGGTGTCAGACACTTCCTTGCTGCATTTGTGATCCCAGCGCTATGCCCGAGGTCCCAGGCTGGGATATCCATCGCAACCATCACGACCAATGGTCGCAATATTTGCTCCTTTCGTCAGGCTGCAGGAGTGGATGCTTCCCACAGCCCGACTGGTGCCTGGACACGCAAGAGGCCAGGAATCTGCGTCCGCTGATCCCGGCCTCGTCCCTCCCAAAAAATGGGGGCACTTCGCCCCCATTTCCGGGAATGGTGACCGGCCCCGCCTCTGTTCCGCCGCCCGAAACGCAGCAGCATGTCAGTCATGCTGTAGCCTGGGAGGGGGGGGGGGGAGTCTGTGAGAGTAATTGCATGTCCCCTTCTGCAAATGTACAAACAGGTGCTGCACGGATGAACGTCCATCTCTGAATCAGGCCACAGTCCACCTCTATCTTTACAATATACATTTCTTAGCATATAGAACACATATATTCACACCAACATCTGCTGCCTAATATTCAGTGTACAATCCAATGGATATTTTAAACTTAAACAAAAGGACATATTCAATTAACGGTTTTGCTTACCGTACCATACCACACACAGGAGCTCATTCAGAGCCGGTCGCACAGAGCGTGTGGTCGGTCTGAATGAGGGGAGGACCTCTTGAATTTCAAGACGTCCTCCTTTGCGGTGGTAAGGCTGTGGGTTAACACCCACAGCCTTACGACCGCCTAAGGTGATGGTCGCGATGGTCTTGACCATCGCGACTATCGGGGCTTACGACGAGCCCCTTGTCGTAAGCCCCGGAGAGCTTTCGGCTCTGTCTGAGCCGGAAGCTCTCCACTGACATCACTAGTAATGTCAGTGGGGCCGCCCCCAAACGGTAGACGTTCCCATGGGAACGCCCCCGTTTGGGCTGCCACCACCCCGGCCCGCCTTCCAAACGGGGCGAGCTGTTAATCAACATCGACAGCTCGCCCCCTTTGGATCGAAACCCGCTACGACCGGTGCTGTCGGTCGTAGCGGGTCTCACGCATGCGCACGCTCTGTGGGGGGCCATCGACCCGGTCCGAGCGCATCGGCGCTAACGACCGGGTCTGAATGACCCCCACTGTCTCTGGTCTAGGCTGCAGAAGTCAGTGTTATGGAGGGTACATACGGTCAGGCTGCTCGACGGTCAGATAATGATAACGATCGTTATCTTATCATTCTGCATGTGCTGGATCGAACATCCAGCACATGCAGCAACCCCCCAACTACTATAACGAGGTCCCTGTAGTAAACAGGCAAACATGGTCGATATCAACCATTTTGGCCAGCATGCATGGGTGATGGTCGATATCGTTATTGACCATTCGCGTCTGCGCATCGACCATCGTTTGGTTGTTGGAGGGGGCCATGAACTTGACGATTTGATCGATAACGATAAGATCGTTATCGTTTAAATCATCAAGTTTATCTGACCATGGGCCTGATTCAGACCCGCGTTAGTACACAGCGCTCGCAAGCGGGTCGATGGTCCCCCACTGCGAATGTGCACACCGGAGCCGGCGTGCGCTTGTGCGAGACCCGGCCAGCGACGGGCGCTCCGTCGCTATGGGTCTCGCACCAAAACGGGGCGGCGCCGACGACTTTTCAGTTTATTAATAACAATTAGGTGCCACGACCCCATTTTTTGCCCCTCTGGGCCCCCTAAACCTCAGGGCCCAAGGCGGAGGTACCCTTTGTACTCCCCTGTCGCCGGGCCTGCATTGACCTTATGCGCGCAACGCCAATTATACATTTTTCCCATAGGGTAGGGTGTGTCGCTGCAAATCGCGGTGAGTTAGATTGTTAATTTGTGTGGGGCCATGGCGCATATTGATAACTAGGCCTCTAAGGCATTGAGAACACTAGTTAAAGGCTTGTTCGTTAATACGACTCAAAGCTTCCCTGCAGCACACAGCATATTATGCGCCTGATTCAGGGGTGGACAATTCCGATGTTTACGCAGTTCAGCAACTATCAGTGATCTGCGCATGTGTCAAGTTGCATTGCCGTTGTTGCTCGCACCGATGATTCATTCGCAAAGTGATGGACAGGCAGGGACCGTTTCTGGATGGCAAAAGGGGGCGTGTCCCTGGCCGCCACTGCAAACCCATTCGCAGTAAATATGGCTCCGGCATCACCACTCAAATCTTGGTGGCAGGGGCGTTTCTAGAGAGGAGGGTGCCTGTGTGCAGTCTCCGTCACGGGCCCCCTCCTCTCCGCCAGGCAGCCTGAGCTGTGTGCGGCCAGCACCGGAGTTTTAGACTCTGGGCAATAGAGTGTGCCCAGAGTCTATAGTGTATGCACAGGTCACCGGGAAAATGGCTGCGGTGGTTTACAGTGCCGGACCCCTGCGCCGACGGAGAGGTAAGTAATATTATGGGTGCAGGGTGTGCGGTGCGGGGCCTGTGTTCCCCGCATACCCTGCACCCATTATAGATACGCCCCTGTCTGGCGGCTGAGACATTTGCTGATTTTCGCACAGCCGCTGCGTGCAAATTTGCGGCAGCAGCATTAGCGCCTGTCTCTGTATCAGTTCCTATGTCCTCCTTGTATTTTGCCAAGCGTTAACTCCTCTGAATGCTGCAGACAAGATCTTAATTGGCACAAAAGCACAGGAAAAGGTGTGTACGCGGCCATCTGCCTACATTCTGCTTTCAACGCTCTGTGTCAAAATGTGTCGAATAGGCTTCTAGATCAAGCTCTTAATACTTTAAAATAAAACCCCTTGGGATTGAGACCTGAATGTGTCTCTTCAGCACACAGGGCAGGCGGACAAACCCCCCCCCCCCCCCCCCCCTCAGCATCCTACACAGTTTCATCGTTAACATAATTGTTAAGGGATGGTTTGCAGCGCGAGAGGGAGGGAGAGGTGCAGCTGCCACAATGTAGCAGGTCATTTTCCATGAATTCCGAAGCAGTGAGAAGAACGTTGGGATAACGGCCAGAGACGCAGGCCAGAAGAGAGGGAAGGGAAGAGAAGCGAGCGAGATGTGGAGAAAGGAAATAGGAGACAGAGCTGATGCATTATGACCGGTGCAGACAAAGGGGCAAGATATGAGCGACATGTCAGACACAGGCAACCTCCTGGGCTTCAGTCCTGGCAGAAAAGCTGGGATTATTAGTCCCCCAGCAGCTGGAGAGCTACAAACGACCTAAAGAGCTCTACAGCCTCTCACAATTAATCATCAATAACCTTAAAATCATCGCCCATATTATCACTACGAATCACTTACCCGTCTCAGGCTGTGCCCCAATACTGCTACTTCAAATCAGGTCAAACGGTTTCAAATTAACAAACGACTTCCATTGTAAATTACTAATTGGCCATTCGTTGCCCCTTCAAATTCACCCCTGTGATATAACAGTACTGACATTCAGACTCGCAGCCGCCCACTCTCCAATTACTGGGATGTGCACTGTATCGTACCCACTCTTATTATTTTAATTATAAATGATAACAGGCAATGAGCGGATCTGCAAGTACAAGATTAGAAGAAAATATTATACATTGTTGAGAGCAGCCGACCATCTATTACCAATAATTCCATTCTGGCTACTAATTAACTAAATATTAAAGGGTGAATGCAGAGCTTGCGGAGCGTGTCTGGTGTATTTTCGCACTGCGCATACTCCAGAACCGAGCTTTTACAACTATGGGTTGGTGCGAGTGCGCTCTAATAACAATGGCGGCTATGAAACTGAGGGCCTGATTCAGACCCGCTCGCGAGTGCTGAGCGCTCGCAAGCGGGTCGATGGTGCCCTAGTGCACATGCGCACGACGGAGGGAGCTCCGTCGTGCGCATGCGCGAGACCCGGGGAGCGACGGGGAAGCCGTCGCTCCAGGTCTCGCACCAAAGGGGGCGTGCCGTTGATGTTGTTTGACAGCACGCCCCCTTTGGTGGGCGTGCGGGGGCGTGGCTGCCAGACGGAGGCGTTCCCATGGGAACGCCTACCGTCTGGGTCCTGCCCCACTGACATCACTAGTGATGTCAGTGGGAGTGATTTTGGCTCTGATAGTAGGATCACCGAGACCCTACTGCAGGGTCTCGTCGCAAGCCCGATGGACGCGATGGTCTTGACCATCGCGACCATCATCATGGACGTTCGCATAAGCTGTGGGTGGTAACCCACAGCTATGCGAGCGTCCAAGAGGCCGCTCCAAGTTTAGGTAGGAGGGCCCTGATTCAGAGCGAGCGCTCTGGTCAGAGCGTCCGGCTCTGAATCAGGCCCTGAGCGCACAGGTATGGGCAATCCGGCTGCAGAGATACATACAGCTCAGCGTGGTGCAATCTTGTTACTGTGAGAAAGTTACACAGTGGGAGACGCCTACATGAACATCTCTTACTTAGGTGTGAGAGACCCGGGGAAAATTTACTAAGATTCGTGTTGGTCCCAATTTGTCCCGTTTTTCAACTCGGATAGATCGATCAAAAACGGACATTTTTTTTTTTCACTTTAAAAATCGGGAATTTACCAAGCTCCCGGTTTTGGCAGGATCTTTTTGATTGATGGTGTATTTGTTCGATCCTGTCCGTTTTCCTGGCCGGATTTTTCTGGCCAAATTTCTCTTCCGAACAAGCAGGCTGCACATATCAGTGAAATATGTGCAGACTGCTTGTCACGGGGTTTCTCACGTCCCACCAATATGTGAAGCAGCCTCAGATTGGCTGACTGGCCGTGGGAAATCCAGTGACGTCCCGTCAGCTGGCATTCGCGTAGTATTGGTATGTGTGACAAGACACATACCAATACTTGTCCGTTTGGTTTCGGGTATTCGTTTACTTGTTTTGCAAAGACCCCCTGGATGCTACGGAGACCAGCGCGAGGATCAGGTGAGTATAACATCTTTGTTGCAGGTACTCCCATTGGATTCTATGGGGACAAGGGGACAGAAACATCTGGTAGAAGGTAAGTATGTGTGAATGAGATAGGTGTATGTAATAAACTTGTATTATATACAGTGTGTGTGTACTGTCTTTATTTAACTATTTCTTTTACAGTGGGGGTACAGGTCCCGGCCGCCTGATGGCACTTGTAGAGCCACAAGTGCCAAAGGGCAGGCATGCTGGCACCTGTAGTTCCTTTGTAAAGTACAATAGTTTAATACTAATTAACACTTTATTACCCCCATACCCACTGCTCCAGGGGTGCGGAGAGGAGCCCTGGGCTTCAGACCAAGCCTGGAGTTCGGGAGAGGGGGACCCCTTTTTTCAGGGGTCCCCACCTCCCCTGAGATCCCCGGCTTGGTCTGACCAGCTTTGGGTGAGAATGCTTTGGCCCTAGAGACTTGGTAATAGGGTCTCCGGGCTGTGGCATCGGTTTGGGTCCGGTGCTGGTTTTAAATATATTTGTTCCCCATAATTTTAGGAACCAGGACTGGCTGACCAGTCCGGAGCTGGTTAGCCTTTATGGGGGAGGGGGACCCTACGTCATTTTTTTCTTAAAAATTAACCCTAAAAACACAGGAATCATTAGTAAACATACACAAATCACACTGATTTGTGTATGTTTAATGGCAACTCGCAGATTAGGAGGTGGTGCATTTAAAACTTCTATTGACTGTAAAACGTCCGAATATAGCAAAACGAATAATAGTAAATTACCGATTTAGGCTGAAATGAATGAAAAGTACTTCCGACTTGAGCAAATGGTGAATTAATTCCTGTTGGAAAAAAAAACGGCCGAATTTGCAGCATTATATCACCCGATTTCAACACCAAAAGATGAGCAAATCACCCGACTTTAATCATAGAAAATTCCCGATTTGCAAAAAAGTGATATTTTTTTTCCCCCGAGATAGGAAACTCGGATCAGCACGAATCTTAGCAAAATTATCCACCGGAGCATTAACCCGCAATTGCCGCTATTCTAACATACTGTATCGCTACCCACGAGCTGTACACACTTATCGGCCATCTTACTGGTTAAGCAACTGGGTTGACTATAGTTATAAGGCATCGGCTGGACTGTACATAACTCTGCCATACCACCGCCCCTGTACACGCGCATTTCCAACACGAAGGAACTGAGACTCCAGGGCATTTACAACTGCATACAGGAGTCAAGCCCCAAAGACGATTGTGACACACCTGCGTTTGAGTCGCCACCCCCTCGATGCCACCCACAAACAATCCCTGAAAATAACTTAATCACTAAGGGGGTCATTCAGACCCGGTCGCAAGCACCGATGTGCTCGCAACCGGGTCGATGGGTAGCCCTGCGCACGCGCAGCGGCCGCACTGCGTGTGCGCAAGCCCCGGAGCGAGAGAGGCTCCGGAGCTCGCTACAAAGGGGTTGATCGACAGTTCGCCCTGTTTTGTAGGCGGGCTGGGGGGGTGGTTTTCAAAACGGAGGCGTTCTTTAAGGAACGCCTACCATTTTGTGGGCGGCCGCACTGACATCATCAGTGATGTCAGTGGGGAGCTTCCTGCTCGATCAGAGCAGGAAGCTCCCTGGGGCTTGCGAGTGCCCAGACCCAGCCTTAGGGTCTCGACGCAAGCCCCGATGGTCGCGATGGTCTTGACCATCGCGACCATCACCCTGGTCGGTCGCTAGAGCTGTGGGTGGTAACCCACAGCTTAGCGATCGACCAAGAGGCGGCACTACAAAATGCAAGCGGCTGCCCTCATTCAGAGCGACCGCTTGCATCTAACGACCACCTCTGAATGAGGTCCTAAATCCTCACTGCCAGCAACAACGGTAATCCATTGGGACGCATGCGTCGGAGTCACATGGCGCATGCATCCCGATGGATTACCGCTTTTGCTGGCAGTGATTAAAACATCGGCCATTTGTGAAAACATCAGGTTTGCGTCCATTTCTTAATCAGGCCCTAAATCTTGGGTCGCTGAGGCATATTTATTAAATAATATTTGCAGCATAACCATAGAAAACACCTGTTTTCCGGGGTACCCACAAATATCAAGGATCCCCCGAATGTATGAAGGAGGGGCTTCGACAGATATCACCATATGAAAAGTCGGCAGTCAGAATGTTGACAAGAACTTTAGGTCAGGTCGACAACCAATAAGTCGACATTCAGACGTTTATTATTTTGACATACTCATAGGGGGTCATTCAGACCCGGTCGTTAGCGGCGATGCGCTCGGACCGGGTCGAGGCCCCCCACAGAGCATGCGCACGACGGCGCCGGCGCCGTCATGTGCATGCGTGAGACCCACTAGGACCGACAGCGCCGGTCGTAGCGGGTCTCGATCCAAAGGGGGCGAGCTGTCGATGTTGATTGACAGCTCGCC
This sequence comes from Taudactylus pleione, assembly GCA_031769625.1. Taxonomy (NCBI): domain Eukaryota; kingdom Metazoa; phylum Chordata; class Amphibia; order Anura; family Myobatrachidae; genus Taudactylus; species Taudactylus pleione. Next base: position 3,154,998 of record JAUIMM010000684.1, read on the forward strand.
CCGTTTGGAAGGCGGGCCGGGGGGTGGCAGCCCAAACGGGGGCGTTCCCATGGGAACGCCTACCGTTTGGCGGCGGCCCCACTGACATCACTAGTGATGTCAGTGGAGAGCTTCCGGCTCAGACAGAGCCAGAAGCTCTCCGGGGCTTACGACAAGGGAGACCCTACCCTAGGGTCTCGTTGTAAGCCTCGATGGTCGCGATGGTCTTGACCATCGCGACCATCACCTTAGGCAGCCTTACCACCGCAAAGGAGGACGTCTTGAAAAATCAAGACGTCCTCCCCTCATTCAGACCGACCGCACGCTCTGTGCGACCGGCTCTGAATGAGGTCCATAATGTCGTCACCAGAACGCAGAAATATTTTTTTTGCTTATTTTAGCCTAAACCTAACCCTCAGTCTAACCCGAAACCTAACCCTAAAAATAAGCAAAAAGCCATATGTTAATAACATTCTGATGTCAAAATTTTAATATATAAATTTACTCAGCACCTAATCGACTCCTTGGAACTAAAAGGTACAAATCTGCGGCAGCTGAAAAGAGGTGTCGCCAGCAGAAAATTAAGCTGCGCTGATGTAACCTCAAAGAAATGTTCCAAACCAATGCATTAATGTATTATATTTATGTCATTTATTCCATAGAATCGCATACAAGCACATAAACATTGGTTGTCCACTTCAACGAGTATTCCCGTAGCCTCACTAAATGCACCAATCACACAAAAACATTCATATTTGCATTGCTACTAGAATGACAATGTGTTGGCCACACAGTATCTTATGTTATAAAATAAAGAGTGGTCAATTTAGATCCGTATGTACCACACAGAGGGCCTGATTCAGAGCCGGTCGCAAGCGCTGAGCGCTCGCAACCGGGTCGATGGTGGCCCACAGCGCATGCGCATGACGGAGCCTGCTCTGTCGTGCGCATGCGTGAGACCCGGCTAGCGACGGGCACTCCGTCGCTCCGGGTCGCGCACCAAAGGGGGCAAGCTGTCGATGTTGAGTGACAGCTCGCCCCCTTTGGTGGGCGGGCCGGGGGGGTGGCTGCCCAAAAGGAGGCAGCCACCCCATGAGAACGCCTGCCGTTTGGGGGCGACCCCACTGACATCACAAGTGATGTCAGTGGAGAGCTTCCGGCTCTGTTAGAGCCGAAAGCTCTCTGGGGCTTGCGGCCACGAGACCCTACCACAAGGGTCTCGTCGCAAGCCCGATGGTCGCGATGGTCTTGACCATAGCGACCATCATCATGGCCGCTCGCTATAGCTGTGGGTGGTAACCCACAGCTATGCGAGCGGCCAGGAGGCCGCTCCAAAAAAAAAAAAGCCCGGAAGCACACGCACTGCTTGTGGTAGACCTTACCCTACCGCAAGCAGTGCAAGTGCTTCTTGTGAAATTACACCTACTGTCGCCTCTTATGACGAACCCATGATAATTATGGATACCCTTAAAACGCCGTTTTGACGGTCAGACACGCCTGCGTTAGCAGCACCACTCCCCCATTCACAAGTACCTTCCCCTGTTACCACCCACAAACACCACTATCACTCAAAGTAGCGCTCACTCAATGTTTAACGAGCGCACGATTTCCCATCGCGCAGACTGGTTCACGCATGCGTATTTAGAATCGTACTCATGCGCGGACAGGAGAAAATCGCTCAGAGCGAGCAAGCGGCCAGTCACGCTTGCGTTTCGCCGACCACCCCCCCGCCCGTCAACACCACCAAATGCCCACTTCCTGTCAATCACTCTGCGATGGGTCTCCGTGGCCTGTGTGAGCGCAGCGCGATTGCAGAGCTGGCTTCGCCCAGGCGCACTGCGATGTATACGTACGTACAATGGAAAACAATGACTTCATCTTAGGGGTGTACACCGGCCACTTTTCGTGTTTTGTGTTTTGGTTTTGGATCTGGATCTTTCTTCGTGTTTTGGATCTGGATTGGTTTTGCCAAAACCACCCTTCCGTGTTTTGGGTTCTGGGTTTTGTGTTTTGGATCTGTATTTTTTTTTAAAAAAGCATAAAAACAGCTAAAATCACAGAATTTGTTGGTTTCTCTGCTCCTATGCTATTATTAACCTCAATAACCTTAATTTCCACTCATTTCCAGTCTATTCTGAACACCTCACACCTCACAATAGTGTTTTCATGTCCAAAAGGTTGCACCGAGGTAGCTGGATGACTATGCTAAGCGACACGAGTGGGCGGCACAAACACGTGACCCATCTAGGAGTGACACTGCAGTGGCAGACAGGATGGCAGTTAGAAAAACTAGGCCCCAAACTGTACATAATGCAAAGAAAAAAAAGAAGTGCAAGATGGAATTGTCCTTGGGCCCTCCCACCCACCCTTATGTTGTATAAACAGGACATGCACACTTTAACAAATCAATCATTTCAGCGCCAGGGTCTGCCACACAACTGTGGCTGAAATGATTGGTTCGTTTGGGCCCCCACAAAACAAGCTGGCAATTAATGTGTCCCTGCACAAACTGGCTCTACGGAGGCAAGATGTCATCCTCATCCTCCTCATCCACCGATTCCTCACCCTCTTCAGTGTGTACATCCTCATCCTCACAAAGTATTAACTCGTCCCCACTTGAATCCACCACCACAGGTCCCTCTGTACCTTCTGGAGGCTGGTCTCCCTGGAAGAGCTGATAATTCATTTTGATGAACATCATCTTCTCCACATTCTGTGGAAGCAACCTCCTAAGCCTTTCGCTGACAAGGTTCCCGGCTGCACTAAACACTCTTTCGGAGTACACACTGGAGGGGGGGCAACTCAGGTAAAATAGAGCCAGCTTGTACAGGGGCCTCCAAATTGCCTCTTTTTCCTGCCAGTACAGGTATGGACTGTCTGACATGCCTACTTGGATGCTGTCACCGATGTAATCCTCCACCATTCTGTCAATGGTGACAGTATCATATGCAGTGACAGTAGACATGTCAGAAATTGTTGCCAGGTCCTTCAGTCCGGACCAGATGTCCAAACTTGGTCCTGCCTGCCCTGCATCACCGCCAGCGGGTTGCTTAGGATACCTAAGTTTTTTCCTGGCAGCCCCAGTTGCGGGAGAAAATGAAGAAGGAGCCGTTGACGTGTCACGTTCCGCTTCAGCTGACAGTGTGTTCACCAGCAGGTCTTTGCACCTCTGCAGGCTTGTGTCGGCCGGAAAGAGAGACACCACATAGGCTTTAAACCTAGGATCAAGCACGGTGGCCAAAATGTAGGGGTCTGATTTCAACAGATTGACCACCCTGGAATCCTGGCAAAGCGAATGAAGGGCTTCATCCACAAGTCCCACATGCCGAGCGGAATCGCTCCGTCTTAGCTCCTCCTTCACTTTCTCCAGCTGCTTCTGCAAAAGCCTGATGAGGGGAATGACCTGACTCAAGCTGGCTGTGTCTGAACTGACTTCACGTGTGGCAAGTTCGAAGGGCTGGAGAACCTTGCACAACACGGAAATCATTCTCCACTGCGCTTGAGTCAGGTGCATACCCCCTCCTTTGCCTATGTCATAGGTGGATGTATAGGCTTGTATGGCCTTTTGCTGCTCCTCCATCCTCTGAAGCATATAGAGGGTTGAGTTCCACCGCGTCACAACCTCTTGCTTCAGGTGATGGCGGGGCAGGTTCAAGAGTGTTTGCTGGCGCTCCAGTCTTCGGCACGCAGTCGCTGAATGGCGAAAGTGGCCAGAAATTTTTCGGGCCACCCAAAGCGTCTCCTGCACGCCCCTGTCGCTTTTCAGAAAATTCTGCACCACCAAGTTTATTGTGTGAGCAAAACATGGGACGTGCTGGAATTTGCCCAGATGTAATGCCCGCACAATATTGGTGGCGTTGTCAGATATCACAAATCCCCAGGAGAGTCTAAGTGGGGTAAGCCACTGGGCGATGATTTCCCTCAGTTTCTCTAAGAGGTTGTCAGCGGTGTGCCTCTTACTGAAACCGGTGATACACAGCGTAGCCTGCCTTGTAACGAGCTGGCGTTTCTGAGATGCTGCTACTGGTGACGCTGCTGCTGTTGCTGCGTAAGGTGATACATCTACCCAGTGGGCTGTCACAGTCATATAGTCCTTAGTCTGCCCTGTTCCACTTGTCCACATGTCCGTGGTTAAGTGGACATTGTGTACAACGGCATTTTTCAGGACACTGAGGACACTTTTTCTGATGTTTCTGTACAGTCTCGGTATCGCCTGCCTAGTGAAGTGGAATCTAGACGGGATTTGGAACCGGGGACACACTACCTCCATCAATTGTCTAAATCCCACTGCACTAATGGCGGATACCGGACGCACGTCTAACACCAACATAGCAGTCAAGGCCTCAGTTATACGTTTTGCTTCAGGATGACTGCTGTCGTACTTCATCCTCCTCGCTAAGGACTGTTGGAGGGTCAATTGTTTAGTAAAAGTAGTGGTGTTCCTACTTCCTCTCTGGGATGATGAACGACTCCCAGCAGCAGCAACAGCAGCAGCGGCAGCAGTAGGCGTAGCAATGCAGGATCCTCCAGAGGAATCCCGGATAGAAGAGTCAGTCATGCCAGTGACATGGCCTGCAGGACTACTTCCGATCCTGACTAAGGAGGAAATTGACGAGGAGGGAGTTGACGGTGTGGTTTGCAGGCGCTTGGATACAACAGGACAACGGGATTTAGGTGTCCCTGGACTGCTTACGGTCTTAGCCAAAGTTTCTGAACTTGACAGTAACTTTTTATGAACGCGCTGCAGGTGCCGTATAAGGGAGGATGTTCCTAGGTGGTTGACGTCCCTACCCCTACTTATTTCACCTTTACATATGGTACATATGGCAAGACAGTTGTTGTCCGGATTTGGATAGAAATATTGCCAGACCAAAGAGGTGGAATGTTTGGTCTTCTGCCCAGGCATGACCGTGATGGGCTTTTTCATCCCACGGACAACAACTGTCTCCCCCGGAGCCTGATTTAAACAAACCACATCACCATCAGAATCCTCCTCGCCAACTTCCTCCTCAGCGCCAGCTACACCAGTATCCTCATCCTGTTGTACTTCAACAGTGACATCTTCAATTTGCATATCAGCAAGTGGACTGTGGGTGCTCCTTTCAGCACTTGCAGGGGGCGTGCAAATGGTGGAAAGAGCCACCTCTTCCCGTCCAGTGCTGGGAAGGTCAGGCATCGCAACCACCACCACACTTGGACTCTCCTTGGGGATTTGTGATATCTTCTTAGAAAGCACAGTTCTTCGCTGTGCTTTTGCCAGCTTAACTCTTTTGATTTTTTTAGTGGGAGGAGGGCTTCCATCGTCATGTGAAGCTGAACCACTAGTCATGAACATACTAGGGATCGACCTTAGCCGTTCCTTGCCACTCCGTGTCGTAAATGGCATATTGGCAAGTTTACGTTTCTCTTCAGCTGATTTAAATGTCTTTTTCAAGGTCATTTTCCTGAACTTTGCCATTTGGGATTGTATGTGCCCTCTACTATGACATTGGGCATCGGCCTTGGCAGACGACGTTGATGGCATGTTATCGTCTATGTCATGACTAGTGGCAGCAGCTTCAGCACTAGGAGGAAGTGGTTCTTGATCTGTCTCTATTTTATTTTTATCGGAGAAAATTTGGTCCTCCATTTATGTTATATCGATTTGATATATACGTGCGGCTAAACACAGAAAATAATTTTTTTTTTGGTTTGGACTGGAGTGTACTTTGGGGGTTACAGCACCCTTTAACGGTCAAGCCAGCCGGCCCTTTACTTATGACACAGGCGCACTCTTGGCACTACTTTGTTGATGCACGTGCGGCTACTGCGCACACAATTCACAAACACAGAAAATAATTTTTTTTTGGTTTGGACTGGAGTGTACTTTCGGGGGTTACAGCACCCTTTAACGGTCAAGCCAGCCGGCCCTTTACTTATGACACAGGCGCACGCTTGGCACTACTTTGTTGATGCACGTGCGGCTACTGCGCACACAATTCACAAACACAGAAAATAATTTTTTTTTTGGTTTGGACTGGAGTGTACTTTGGGGGTTACAGCACCCTTTAACGGTCAAGCCAGCCGGCCCTTTACTTATGACACAGGCGCACGCTTGGCACTACTTTGTTGATGCACGTGCGGCTACTGCGCACACAATTCACAAACACAGAAAATAATTTTTTTTTGGTTTGGACTGGAGTGTACTTTCGGGAGTTACAGCACCCTTTAACGGTCAAGCCAGCTGGCCCTTTACTTATGACACAGGCGCACGCTTGGCACTACTTTGTTGATGCACGTGCGGCTACTGCGCACACAATTCACAAACACAGAAAATAATTTTTTTTTTGGTTTGGACTGGAGTGTACTTTGGGGGTTACAGCACCCTTTAACGGTCAAGCCAGCCGGCCCTTTACTTATGACACAGGCGCACGCTTGGCACTACTTTGTTGATGCACGTGCGGCTACTGCGCACACAATTCACAAACACAGAAAATAATTTTTTTTTTGGTTTGGACTGGAGTGTACTTTCGGGGGTTACAGCACCCTTAACGGTCAAGCAAGCCGGCCCTTTACTTATGACACAGGCGCACGCTTGGCACTACTTTGTTGATGCACGTGCGGCTACTGCGCACACAATTCACAAACACAGAAAATAATTTTTTTTTTGGTTTGGACTGGAGTGTACTTTGGGGGTTACAGCACCCTTTAACGGTCAAGCCAGCCGGCCCTTTACTTATGACACAGGCGCACGCTTGGCACTACTTTGTTGATGTACGTGCGGCTACTGCGCACACAATTCACAAACACAGAAAATAATTTTTTTTTTGGTTTGGACTGGAGTGTACTTTCGGGGGTTACAGCACCCTTAACGGTCAAGCCAGCCGGCCCTTTACTTATGACACAGGCGCACGCTTGGCACTACTTTGTTGATGCACGTGCGGCTACTGCGCACACAATTCACAAACACAGAAAATAATTTTTTTTTTGGTTTGGACTGGAGTGTACTTTCGGGGGTTACAGCACCCTTAACGGTCAAGCCAGCCGGCCCTTTACTTATGACACAGGCGCACGCTTGGCACTACTTTGTTGATGCACGTGCGGCTACTGCGCACACAATTCACAAACACAGAAAATATATTATTTTTTTAGCACTTGGGGGGAGCACCCCTGATGGACAGAGCACCCCCTGGACAACACTACAGCACTCCTTTAGGACTGGGACACTGCACAGGACTTTGGAGTGGACACAGCCCCTATGGAGAACTGACTGCACAACACAGTCCAGCCAGCCCCTATGGACTTTGAAGTAGTGGACACAGCCCCTATTAACAACAGCAGCACAGCACAACACAGCCAGCCCCTATGGACTTTGAAGTAGTGGACAACAGCAGCACTACACTACACTACACTACACAGCCCTAACTCCCACCCTCCCTCTTCACTGTCCACAGCCGAGTGAGAAAATGGCGCCGACGCGGGTACCTTATATAGGATCCAAAACCCGCGAGACTCGGAAGGCGGGATGATGACGTTTTGCCTCGATTTCAGATCCGAGTCAGGCGGGAAAAGTCGAGCCTGACTCGGATCAAACTCGGATCGGGGGGGCTCGGGGGGGTTCGGATTTCAGAAATCCGAACCCGCTCACCCCTACTTCATCTGCGTGAAAATTGCATTAGCGTCCATCTCTGAATCAGTCCCTAAGTCCACGTTAAATACAAGACAGGGAGCGGGATGCATCAAAGCTAATAAATACAGTCAAACACTTGTAAATGCTGTTTTTGGGGGGTTTGACCCCATTTTTCCATATGCACCAGGCTACGGAAAAAGAAGCTTCCTGGAGCTTGACCCAATAAGCAATGCCATCTATAAATGGCATTGCCTAATAGGAGCCTAGGGGCTTCTTATCGGGAAACTTCCCCAAGAGGCATCCAGTAAGCTGCCTCCCAGGGTCCCCCACGTGCAGAGAGACTCCCAGGTCATAACCCTGACGTCCCAACAGCGAAAGGCCAGCTCTTATCGGAGAAGCTCTCCTTTGCTTAAATGAATGTGCATACGGTGTTACTGAACGCTAGTATACATGCGGTTATTGTGCGATTCTTGATGCATCATGCTGGGTGAATATACAGACAGACGCCAGCAGCTTTCACGGCCATCAGAATAGGAAGAGTCGGAGGCGAAAGGGATACAAGTATAGGATTATTCCTCACACTCACATGGGCCTCTATTTATGGAATTCTGTATATAACTACAGTATACTACATCATTGCCTAATCCGGACATCTATCCTCTTATGTGTAACAATATTTACCTAATCCAGGTTTACATCCTCTTACATGTGCCTATACTTATCTAATCCATTAATCTGTTCTCGAATGTATAGCTATATTTTACGTGTACCTATAATTCCTTGTCCATCCATCTGTCCTCTAATGTATAGCTATATTTTACATGTACCTATATTTACCTAATCCATTCTTCTGTCCTCTAATGTATAGCTACAGTATATTAACCTAATTCAGGTATCCATCATTTAATGTACATGCATATTTAACTAATTTAGGCACCCATTAATTTATGAGTAACTACAGTACTGTATATAGTACTTACCTAATCCAGACATCCAACCTGTTATGTGTAACTATACTTAGCTACTCTAATATGTATATATAGGTGCACTGAGGCACCATTTTACCAGAGAACACTGCTGGCAGAATTAATGTGCGCTGAAGCACTATTTTACCAGAGAACACTGCTGGCAGAAATATAGGTGCACCGAGGCACCATTTTACCAGAGAACACTGCTGGCAGAAATAAATGTGCGCTGAGGCACCATTTTACCAGAGAACACTGCTGGCAGAAATATAGATGCACTGAGGCACCATTTTAGCAGAGAACACTGCTGGCAGAAATATAGGTGCACTGAGGTACCATTTTACCAGAGAACACTGCTGGCAGAAATATAGGTACGCTGAGGCACTATTTTACCAGAGAACACTGCTGGCAGAAATATAGGTGCACCGAGGCACCATTTTACCAGAGAACACTGCTGGCAGAAATAAATGTGCGCTGAGGCACCATTTTACCAGAGAACACTGCTGGCAGAAATATAGATGCACTGAGGCACCATTTTAGCAGAGAACACTGCTGGCAGAAATATAGGTGCACTGAGGTACCATTTTACCAGAGAACACTGCTGGCAGAAAAATAGGTACGCTGAGGCACTATTTTACCAGAGAACACTGCTGGTAGATATGTAGGTCCAATGAGGAACCATTTTACCAGAGAACACTGCTGGCAGAAATATAGGTCTACTGAGGCAACATTTTACCAGAGAACACTGCTGGCAGAAATATAGGTGCACTGAGGTACCATTTTACCAGAGAACACTGCTGGTAGATATGTAGGTCCAATGAGGAACCATTTTACCATATAACACTGCTGGCAGAAAGTTAGGCCCAATGAGACACCATTTTACCAGAGAACACTGCTGGCAGAAATATAGGTGCACTGAGGCAGCATTTTACCAGAGAACACTGCTGGCAGAAATATAGGTGCACTGAGACACCATTTACCAGAGAACACTGCTGGCAGAAATATAGGTGCACTGAGGCACCATTTTACCAGAGAACACTGCTGGCAGAAATATAGATGCACTGAGGCAGCATTTTACCAGAGAACACTGCTGGCAGACATATAGGTGCACTGAGGTACCATTTTACCAGAGAACACTGCTGGCAGAAATATAGGTGCACTGAGGTACCATTTTACCAGAGAACACTGCTGGTAGATATGTAGGTCTAATGAGGAACCATTTTACCATATAACACTGCTGGCAGAAAGTTAGGCCCAATGAGACACCATTTACCAGAGAACATTGCTGGCAGAAATATAGGTGCACTGAGGCAGCATTTTACCAGAGAACACTGCTGGCAGAAATATAGGTGCACTGAGGCACCATTTTACCAGAGAACACTGCTGGCAGAAATATAGATGCACTGAGGCAGCATTTTACCAGAGAACACTGCTGGCAGAAATATAGGTGCACTGAGGCACTATTTTACCAGAGAACACTGCTGGCAGAAATAAATGTGCGCTGAAGCACCATTTTACCAGAGAACACTGCTGGCAGAAATATAGATGCACTGAGGTACCATTATACCATATAACACTGCTGGCAGAAAGTTAGGCCCAATGAGGCACCATTTTACCAGAGAACACAGCTGGCAGAAATTAGGGGTGTGCACCGGCCACTTTTCGTGTTTTGTGTTTTGGTTTTGGATCTGGATCTTTCTTCGTGTTTTGGATCTGGATTGGTTTTGCCAAAACCACCCTTCCGTGTTTTGGGTTCTGGGTTTTGTGTTTTGGATCTGTATTTTTTTTTAAAAAAGCATAAAAACAGCTAAAATCACAGAATTTGTAGGTTTTTCTGCTCCTATGCTATTATTAACCTCAATAACCTTAATTTCCACTCATTTCCAGTCTATTCTGAACACCTCACACCTCACAATAGTGTTTTTATGTCCAAAACGTTGCACCGAGGTAGCTGGATGACTATGCTAAGCGACACGAGTGGGCGGCACAAACACGTGACCCATCTAGGCGTGAAACTGCAGTGGCAGACAGGATGGCAGTTTGAAAAACTAGGCCCCAAACTGTACATAATGCAAAGAAAAAAAAGAGGTGCAAGATGGAATTGTCCTTGGGCCCTCCCACCCACCCTTATGTTGTATAAACAGGACATGCACACTTTAACAAACCAATCATTTCAGCGCCAGGGTCTGCCACACAACTGTGGCTGAAATGATTGGTTCGTTTGGGCCCCCACAAAACAAGCTGGCAATTAATGTGTCCCTGCACAAACTGGCTCTATGGAGGCAAGATGTCATCCTCATCCTCCTCATCCACCGATTCCTCACCCTCTTCAGTGTGTACATCCTCATCCTCACAAAGTATTAACTCGTCCCCACTTGAATCCACCACCACAGGTCCCTCTGTACCTTCTGGAGGCTGGTCTCCCTGGAAGAGCTGATAATTCATTTTGATGAACATCATCTTCTCCACATTCTGTGGAAGCAACCTCCTACGCCTTTCGCTGACAAGGTTCCCGGCTGCACTAAACACTCTTTCGGAGTACACACTGGAGGGGGGGCAACTCAGGTAAAATAGAGCCAGTTTGTACAGGGGCCTCCAAATTGCCTCTTTTTCCTGCCAGTACAGGTATGGACTGTCTGCCATGCCTACTTGGATGCTGTCACCGATGTAATCCTCCACCATTCTGTCAATGGTGACAGTATCATATGCAGTGACAGTAGACATGTCAGAAATTGTTGCCAGGTCCTTCAGTCCGGACCAGATGTCCAAACTTGGTCCTGCCTGTCCTGCATCACCGCCAGCGGGTTGCTTAGGATACCTAAGTTTTTTCCTGGCAGCCCCAGTTGCAGGAGAAAATGAAGAAGGAGCTGTTGACGTGTCACGTTCCGCTTCAGCTGACAGTGTGTTCACCAGCAGGTCTTTGCACCTCTGCAGGCTTGTGTCGGCCGGAAAGAGAGACACCACATAGGCTTTAAACCTAGGATCGAGCACGGTGGCCAAAATGTAGTGGTCTGATTTCAACAGATTGACCACCCTGGAATCCTGGCAAAGCGAATGAAGGGCTTCATCCACAAGTCCCACATGCCGAGCGGAATCGCTCCGTCTTAGCTCCTCCTTCACTTTCTCCAGCTGCTTCTGCAAAAGCCTGATGAGGGGAATGACCTGACTCAAGCTGGCAGTGTCTGAACTGACTTCACGTGTGGCAAGTTCGAAGGGCTGGAGAACCTTGCACAACACGGAAATCATTCTCCACTGCGCTTGAGTCAGGTGCATACCCCCTCCTTTGCCTATGTCATAGGTGGATGTATAGGCTTGTATGGCCTTTTGCTGCTCCTCCATCCTCTGAAGCATATAGAGGGTTGAGTTCCACCGTGTCACAACCTCTTGCTTCAGGTGATGGCGGGGCAGGTTCAAGAGTGTTTGCTGGCGCTCCAGTCTTCGGCACGCAGTCGCTGAATGGCGAAAGTGGCCAGAAATTTTTCGGGCCACCCAAAGCGTCTCCTGCACGCCCCTGTCGCTTTTCAGAAAATTCTGCACCACCAAGTTTATTGTGTGAGCAAAACATGGGACGTGCTGGAATTTGCCCAGATGTAATGCCCGCACAATATTGGTGGCGTTGTCAGATATCACAAATCCCCAGGAGAGTCTAAGTGGGGTAAGCCACTGGGCGATGATTTCCCTCAGTTTCTCTAAGAGGTTGTCGGCGGTGTGCCTCTTACTGAAACCGGTGATACACAGCGTAGCCTGCCTTGTAACGAGCTGGCGTTTCTGAGATGCTGCTACTGGTGACGCTGCTGCTGTTGCTGCGTAAGGTGATACATCTACCCAGTGGGCTGTCACAGTCATATAGTCCTTAGTCTGCCCTGTTCCACTTGTCCACATGTCCGTGGTTAAGTGGACATTGTGTACAACGGCATTTTTCAGGACACTGAGGACACTTTTTCTGACGTTTCTGTACAGTCTCGGTATCGCCTGCCTAGTGAAGTGGAATCTAGACGGTATTTGGAACCGGGGACACACTACCTCCATCAATTGTCTAAATCCCACTGCACTAATGGCGGATACCGGACGCACGTCTAACACCAACATAGCAGTCAAGGCCTCAGTTATACGTTTTGCTTCAGGATGACTGCTGTCGTACTTCATCCTCCTCGCTAAGGACTGTTGGAGGGTCAATTGTTTAGTAAAAGTAGTGGTGTTCCTACTTCCTCTCTGGGATGATGAACGACTCCCAGCAGCAGCAACAGCAGCAGCGGCAGCAGTAGGCGTAGCAATGCAGGATCCTCCAGAGGAATCCCGGATAGGAGAGTCAGTCATGCCAGTGACATGGCCTGCAGGACTACTTCCGATCCTGACTAAGGAGGAAATTGACGAGGAGGGAGTTGACGGTGTGGTTTGCAGGCGCTTGGATACAACAGGACAACGGGATTTAGGTGTCCCTGGACTGCTTACGGTCTTAGCCAAAGTTTCTGAACTTGACAGTAACTTTTTATGAACGCGCTGCAGGTGCCGTATAAGGGAGGATGTTCCTAGGTGGTTGACGTCCCTACCCCTACTTATTTCACCTTTACATATGGTACATATGGCAAGACAGTTGTTGTCCGGATTTGGATAGAAATATTGCCAGACCAAAGAGGTGGAATGTTTGGTCTTCTGCCCAGGCATGACCGTGATGGGCTTTTTCATCCCACGGACAACAACTGTCTCCCCCGGAGCCTGATTTAAACAAACCACATCACCATCAGAATCCTCCTCGCCAACTTCCTCCTCAGCGCCAGCTACACCAGTATCCTCATCCTGTTGTACTTCAACAGTGACATCTTCAATTTGCATATCAGCAAGTGGACTGTGGGTGCTCCTTTCAGCACTTGCAGGGGGCATGCAAATGGTGGAAAGAGCCACCTCTTCCCGTCCAGTGCTGGGAAGGTCAGGCATCGCAACCACCACCACACTTGGACTCTCCTTGGGGATTTGTGATATCTTCTTAGAAAGCACAGTTCTTCGCTGTGCTTTTGCCAGCTTAACTCTTTTGATTTTTTTAGTGGGAGGAGGGCTTCCATCGTCATGTGAAGCTGAACCACTAGTCATGAACATACTAGGGATCGACCTTAGCCGTTCCTTGCCACTCCGTGTCGTAAATGGCATATTGGCAAGTTTACGTTTCTCTTCAGCTGATTTAAATGTCTTTTTCAAGGTCATTTTCCTGAACTTTGCCATTTGGGATTGTATGTGCCCTCTACTATGACATTGGGCATCGGCCTTGGCAGACGACGTTGATGGCATGTTATCGTCTATGTCATGACTAGTGGCAGCAGCTTCAGCACTAGGAGGAAGTGGTTCTTGATCTTTCTCTATTTTATTTTTATCGGAGAAAGTTTGGTCCTCCATTTATGTTATATCGATTTGATATATACGTGCGGCTAAACACAGAAAATAATTTTTTTTTTGGTTTGGACTGGAGTGTACTTTGTGGGTTACAGCACCCTTTAACGGTCAAGCCAGCCGGCCCTTTACTTATGACACAGGCGCACTCTTGGCACTACTTTGTTGATGCACGTGCGGCTACTGCGCACACAATTCACAAACACAGAAAATAATTTTTTTTTGGTTTGGCCTGGAGTGTACTTTCGGGGGTTACAGCACCCTTTAACGGTCAAGCCAGCCGGCCCTTTACTTATGACACAGGCGCACTCTTGGCACTACTTTGTTGATGCACGTGCGGCTACTGCGCACACAATTCACAAACACAGAAAATAATTTTTTTTTGGTTTGGACTGGAGTGTACTTTCGGGGGTTACAGCACCCTTTAACGGTCAAGCCAGCCGGCCCTTTACTTATGACACAGGCGCACGCTTGGCACTACTTTGTTGATGCACGTGCGGCTACTGCGCACACAATTCACAAACACAGAAAATAATTTTTTTTTTGGTTTGGACTGGAGTGTACTTTCGGGGGTTACAGCACCCTTAACGGTCAAGCCAGCCGGCCCTTTACTTATGACACAGGCGCACGCTTGGCACTACTTTGTTGATGCACGTGTGGCTACTGCGCACACAATTCACAAACACAGAAAATAATTTTTTTTTTGGTTTGGACTGGAGTGTACTTTCGGGGGTTACAGCACCCTTAACGGTCAAGCCAGCCGGCCCTTTACTTATGACACAGGCGCACGCTTGGCACTACTTTGTTGATGCACGTGTGGCTACTGCGCACACAATTCACAAACACAGAAAATAATTTTTTTTTTGGTTTGGACTGGAGTGTACTTTCGGGGGTTACAGCACCCTTAACGGTCAAGCCAGCCGGCCCTTTACTTATGACACAGGCGCACGCTTGGCACTACTTTGTTGATGCACGTGCGGCTACTGCGCACACAATTCACAAACACAGAAAATAATTTTTTTTTGGTTTGGACTGGAGTGTACTTTGGGGGTTACAGCACCCTTAACGGTCAAGCCAGCCGGCCCTTTACTTATGACACAGGCGCACGCTTGGCACTACTTTGTTGATGCACGTGCGGCTACTGCGCACACAATTCACAAACACAGAAAATAATTTTTTTTTTGGTTTGGACTGGAGTGTACTTTCGGGGGTTACAGCACCCTTAACGGTCAAGCCAGCCGGCCCTTTACTTATGACACAGGCGCACGCTTGGCACTACTTTGTTGATGCACGTGTGGCTACTGCGCACACAATTCACAAACACAGAAAATAATTTTTTTTTTGGTTTGGACTGGAGTGTACTTTCGGGGGTTACAGCACCCTTAACGGTCAAGCCAGCCGGCCCTTTACTTATGACACAGGCGCACGCTTGGCACTACTTTGTTGATGCACGTGCGGCTACTGCGCACACAATTCACAAACACAGAAAATAATTTTTTTTTGGTTTGGACTGGAGTGTACTTTCGGGGGTTACAGCACCCTTAACGGTCAAGCCAGCCGGCCCTTTACTTATGACACAGGCGCACGCTTGGCACTACTTTGTTGATGCACGTGCGGCTACTGCTCACACAATTCACAAACACAGAAAATAATTTTTTTTTTGGTTTGGACTGGAGTGTACTTTCGGGGGTTACAGCACCCTTAACGGTCAAGCCAGCCGGCCCTTTACTTATGACACAGGCGCACTCTTGGCACTACTTTGTTGATGCACGTGCGGCTACTGCGCACACAATTCACAAACACAGAAAATAATTTTTTTTTGGTTAGGACTGGAGTGTACTTTCGGGGGTTACAGCACCCTTTAACGGTCAAGCCAGCCGGCCCTTTACTTATGACACAGGCGCACGCTTGGCACTACTTTGTTGATGCACGTGCGGCTACTGCGCACACAATTCACAAACACAGAAAATAATTTTTTTTTTGGTTTGGACTGGAGTGTACTTTCGGGGGTTACAGCACCCTTAACGGTCAAGCCAGCCGGCCCTTTACTTATGACACAGGCGCACGCTTGGCACTACTTTGTTGATGCACGTGCGGCTACTGCGCACACAATTCACAAACACAGAAAATAATTTTTTTTTTGGTTTGGACTGGAGTGTACTTGGGGGTTACAGCACCCTTTAACGGTCAAGCCAGCCGGCCCTTTACTTATGACACAGGCGCACGCTTGGCACTACTTTGTTGATGCACGTGCGACTACTGCGCACACAATTCACAAACACAGAAAATAATATTTTTTTTGGTTTGGACTGGAGTGTACTTTCGGGGGTTACAGCACCCTTAACGGTCAAGCCAGCCGGCCCTTTACTTATGACACAGGCGCACGCTTGGCACTACTTTGTTGATGCACGTGCGGCTACTGCGCACACAATTCACAAACACAGAAAATAATTTTTTTTTTGGTTTGGACTGGAGTGTACTTTCGGGGGTTACAGCACCCTTAACGGTCAAGCCAGCCGGCCCTTTACTTATGACACAGGCGCACGCTTGGCACTACTTTGTTGATGCACGTGCGGCTACTGCGCACACAATTCACAAACACAGAAAATAATTTTTTTTTTGGTTTGGACTGGAGTGTACTTTCGGGGGTTACAGCACCCTTAACGGTCAAGCCAGCCGGCCCTTTACTTATGACACAGGCGCACGCTTGGCACTACTTTGTTGATGCACGTGCGGCTACTGCGCACACAATTCACAAACACAGAAAATATATTATTTTTTTAGCACTTGGGGGGAGCACCCCTGATGGACAGAGCACCCCCTGGACAACACTACAGCACTCCTTTAGGACTGGGACACTGCACAGGACTTTGGAGTGGACACAGCCCCTATGGAGAACTGACTGCACAACACAGTCCAGCCAGCCCCTATGGACTTTGAAGTAGTGGACACAGCCCCTATTAACAACAGCAGCACAGCACAACACAGCCAGCCCCTATGGACTTTGAAGTAGTGGACAACAGCAGCACTACACTACACTACACTACACAGCCCTAACTCCCACCCTCCCTCTTCACTGTCCACAGCCGAGTGAGAAAATGGCGCCGACGTGTGTACCTTATATAGGATCCAAAACCCGCGAGACTCGGAAGGCGGGAAGATGACGTTTTGCCTCGATTTCAGATCCGAGTCAGGCGGGAAAAGTCGAGCCTGACTCGGATCGGACTCGGATCGGGGGGGCTCGGGGGGGTTCGGATTTCAGAAATCCGAACCCGCTCACCCCTAGCAGAAATATAGGTGCACTGAGGCACCACTTTAACAGAGAACACAGCTGGCAGAAATATAGGTGCTCAGGCACCA
This sequence comes from Taudactylus pleione, assembly GCA_031769625.1. NCBI lineage: Eukaryota > Metazoa > Chordata > Amphibia > Anura > Myobatrachidae > Taudactylus > Taudactylus pleione. Next base: position 3,172,293 of record JAUIMM010000684.1, read on the forward strand.
TTTTAACGGAGAACACTGACTGCTGGCAGAAATATACTGTAGGTGTCTTGAGACACCATTTTACCAAAGAATGCTGCCGGCAGAAATATAGGTGCACTGGGGCTCCGTTTTATCAACTCTACTGCTCCTCAGAGACTGTTTAAAGTAAAATGCTATAATTCGTTACAATTATGTATTCACTGGACAGGAGTATAAAGTGGGATGAATGGTTGCAACCACAGTTTAGTGCATTTAGAGTATATTTATTTTAGCTTTATAGTGGAAATTCCTCAAAAAATGCTTTTTTCCAGAGGATTTCTGCATTAATTATGCATCCTATAAATGTGATGTATGGAGATATCTTCTGCGGTCCCTTTATTTTCGCAGACCCCACAGGGTTCTATAAGGACTGCACAATGGCTAAATGTACAGAGCTCCAGAAAGCTTAGCTCTGGATCCCAATAGCTAAGCCCATATTTAGATGGCATTAGGCGTTATAGCCTAGAGGTTACATTTTCCCTCTCCGGTAACGTATGCTCGCACATGCACAATCTGAACCGCATCGCAGTCCCGTTTTATTTTACACGATCCTGAGCATCATAATGGGGCATATTTATTCATTATCGGGTTTCAGACCCGATAACTGTCATTTCTTATTGCCGCTTTTCTACAACAATAAGAAATGATATACCGCCTGAATGAATTAAAAGGCGCACCCAGGGACAGGGGATCCGAAAGGAACTCGTCCCCGCTATGTGTTTGGAGTAAAAGTGACCACATAAGCGGTCTCTTTACTCCTCTTTCAGGACTCGTGTGCATGCGTGGAGCCGGCGGACTGCTTTACCACGGCGAGGGTTAAATGACAGGCATCTAAATGTAGACGCAATCCGGGCGCGGACAGCCGCAGGGGGGGGGGGGGAGGGTTAGGTATAGGGCTCCCGGGGGGGATTTAGGGTTAGTCACCCCCCCCCGGGAGGTTAGGGTTAGGCTAGGCGGAGGGAGGGTTAGGGTTAGGCACCCCCAGGGGGACTTAGGGTTAGGCTGCAGGGAAGGGGGGGTTAAGTTTAGGCACTTAGAGGGGGGATTAGGGTTAGGCACTGGGGGGAAGGTTAGGGTTAGGCACCCCTAAGGGAGGGTTAGGGTTAGGGGAGGGAATTAGGTTAGTCTATACTTACCTTAGGGACGATCAGGATTTTCAACCATGTCGGGCAGCCGCTGTCGGGATTCTAACTGCCGGACTTGCGTCCGGCGGTAAATCATACCGATTGCCTACTGACTACGCATGAGCAGCGGCCATTGCCCGGTAATGTTTGCGTAGCGCAGACCATAGGCTACAGAGGCTAACACCATCTTCAGTAACATCATAAAAGGCTGCTAAGCAGACTCGTATCAGGACCACATACCGCGCCAGTACAGGATGCCGGGAACAGGTCGGTATAGGGACATAATCAATACATTTCCACTGCAGTTATGGAGAAAGACGTAAGATTATTTGGGTTACCGGCCTTTCACGCAAATATAACTATTTGCATTTGACGCTGCACACATGGAACGTCATTGGCTGAGACCGGTGATGCAGAAATACAGGCATGTGTGAATACACACGTATACTGACTTTATACTGCAGGTGTTACAGTTACACACTGACACATTACAGTGAGGCTAGGCAGACCAAGCAGCTGCCCAAACGCTGAAGTATTTTGTGACTCTGGGTGCGGCTTTTAATTCAGAAATACTGGATTAAAGACAAAAAAAAGAAGAGGGGAATAGAAGGGGAGCACAGAAGGGGACAGAAGAAGGAACACGAGAGTGGGACAGGCAGCAAGGACTCAGCCCAGGGACCCGCACAAGGAATCAGTAAGTTGTGGCTTCTCCTGATTAATCATGGAGCAGATGAGGGACCGGGGAGACAAATGTGTGTGACAGAGGGGGCGGGGGAGTGTAAAGAGAGGGACAGGGTGAGAAATGGGCAGAGAGAAGAGAGAGCACGAGAGAGAGAGAGAGAGAGAGAGAACGAGAGAGAGAGAGAGAGAGAGAGAGAGAGAACAAAAGCTAACGAGAGAATGTCTGTGCAGCAATGATCTCTGAGCAGCTTGTGTGACAGTAATAGAATGTGTAAGACACAGACGGAGGAATAAGAGACTAATGGAGAGCGTTTAGGTGGTGGAAGGAATAACAATGTCCGTGCCTCCATTTGTCTCCTGTACACACACAGTTGGTGCAATATCAGATTCTGTCATTTTTCTAGTGCTGTTTGGGAAAAAGTAGTAACTCATTGGTTGCTATCGGCAACAGCACCATTATAGACATTATAGTTATAACTGTAGTGGGGAAAGAAAGTGTCTCATTGGTTGCGTCGGGGATCAGCATGTCTACACACATTATAGTCGTACTTGTAGTGGGTAAAGGAAGTACAGTAACTCATTGGTTGCTATTGGTAACAGCACCATTATACAAATTATAGTTATAACGGTAGTGGGGAAAGAAAGTGTCTCATTGGTTGCCATCGGTAACAGCACCGTTATACACATTATAGTCTTATTGTAGTGGGGAAAGGAATTGTCTTATTGGTTGCTATCGCTAACAGCACATTTATATATAATATAGTCATATGTGTAGTGGAGAAAGGAAGTAACCCATTGGTTGCTATTAGTAACTGGACATTTATACACAATATAGTCATACTTGTAGTGGGGAAGGAAGTGTCCTGTTGGTTGCTATCAGCAACAGCACATTTATACACAATATAGTCATACCTGTAGTGGGGAAAGGAAGTAACCCATTGGTTGCTATTAGTAACTGCACATTTATACACAATATAGTCATACTTGTAGTGGGGAAAAGAAGTAACAAATTGGTTGCTATTAGTAACTGCACATTTATACACAATATAGTCATACTTTTAGTGGGGAAAGGAAGTGTCCTGTTGGTTGCTATCAGCAACAGCACATTTATACACAATATAGTCATACATGTAGTGGGGAAAGGAAGTAACCCATTGGTTGCTATTAGTAACTGTACATTTATACACAATATAGTCATACTTGTAGTGGTGAATGGAAGTGTCTTTTTGGTTGCTATCAGTAACAGCACATTTATACACAATATAGTCATACATGTAGTGAGAAAAAGTGTCCTGTTGGTTGCTATCAGCAACAGCACATTTATGCTCAATATAGTCATACATGTAGTGGAGAAAGGAAGTAACCCATTGGTTGCTATTAGTAACTGCTTCATACTTGTAGTGAGGAAAGGAAGTGTCCTGTTGGTTGCTATTAGTAACTGCACATTTATACACAATGTAGTCATACTTGTAGTGGAGAAAGGAAGTAACCCATTGGTTGCTATCGGTAACAGCACATTTATATGCATTATACACATACTTGCAGTGGGAAAAGAAGCTGTCTCATTGAATGCTATTGGTAACAGTACATTAAATGGCCTGATTCTGAGTTGCACGTCATGCTGATGTTGGACGCAGTGGAGCAATTTTTTCTTTAATGCATACATTTATGTCGCACAGCACATGCATCCAGAAAGCGTGCACAGAGAGTCGGAGTTGTGATGAAGGAGCCCAGGAGACACTCAGAAATGTGTTAAAGATGTCCTGGGCGTTCCTGGGTGGTAACAGGGAGGTGGCTTGGCGGATGCACGGAGACGGAAGCATTATGGGAGTGTTGTGGGTGCTTTTCTGAAAGTGGCTGAATTGAGAGATGCTAAACCGCTCGCATAAAAAGCCAACTCGTATGGAGAAACTGCACCTGCCATTGGGTGGCGCAACCGATGGTGGCGTCTAAAGACGCAATAATCAGTATTACAGCATCTACAGATGCTGACAGCTGGCGCCTCAGGCCTTGCACATTGGGACGCGCGGATGTACCCCAGGAAAGGACTTTATAGCAGCATTAGCATAAAGTCACAGATGGGTGAGCGCCAAATGACGCACACATGGACGCGCTTTATATGCTTCATCCTCATCAGTAGCGCGTATCTTGCACTATGGCGTAACAGATACAAGTCCTGGCAAGCATACAGTATGTGCGGCTCCCCTAATCCTCCTATCCATCCATATCTGCATTAGGATGTATGTGTGTGTTGTTTTGTGTCCATGCACAGTTCAGAAATATTATGTCATGAGATACAGAAGAACTGGAGGCATAGACATTGTGTGTATAAGGAACATAAGAACATATAGAAAATATGGATATTATTTAGGAGTTGGAAGTAAGTCCTTTTCCCCTGTAAAATTTACATCCTTCTTCTGCAACACGGACCCTCTGCTGCCACTGATGAGCCCTTCTATGTGCTTTGGGGTCTCCCTGTGATTTCCACAGACATGCCTCACCAAGCTTCACCACCCCCTCCACCTCCATAAAAGACCTGATCCTCCCCAAAGGGTGCTCTCTAACAGTAATGAGCAACCTGATACATTTATAGTCCCTCCAACTATTAAAAGGGCCACACATTTACCTTCATTTCAAGAATGAAATGATAGCATATCCCCCCACATGATCCACACTTGCTCTAAAATTCTGCTCAGGCCCCCCACTTCAAAATATACCTAGTTGCACTCAGACCCCTACAAATCCTCAGGTACCATATGTACCATTCAGAACTCCTCACGCTATTATGTGGTCATCAGACCTTCCCACATGTCCCTCATACCACCTTACATATCAATCAGACCTCCCCATATGTCAGTGATTCCCAACCTCGGTCCTCAAGGCACACTAACAGTCCTGGTTTTAGTGATATCCATGATTGTTCACAGATGGTTAAATGAAAATAACTGAGGTACTAATTAAGTCACTTGTGCTCAAGTATGGCTATCCCTAAAACCTGGACTGTTAGTGTGCCTTGAGGACCGTGGTTGGGAACCCCTGCCATATGTCCTTCAGACCTCCCATCCCTGCTTCTCAGTCCTCCCTACATGCCCCTTATGTGCCAATCAGACCTCCCCACATGCCGCTCAGACCAGCTCACATGCCCATTGGACATCCCTACACCTTCCCATAAGCTCTTCAGACCTCCATACATGAACTTTATGTGCCCTTCAGACCACCTCACATTATGCCGCACAATGCCCCAGCTCAATATTATGCCACATTATAGTGGCCCGATTTCACATCACATAATGCAGTGCCCCAAGTTCACATTATGCCACACAGGGCCGTAGTTTATATTCTGCCATATTAGATCATATTATGCCATATGTTTACCCCTTCTTCCTTGAGATCAGTTACATTACCAGATGCTGATAGCTGCTTGGAAACCAAGTATGTGAGGAGGGGCCCTAAGAGAGGAAGTGGGGGCCATGAACTTTGCTAGGAGGAGGGGTCATGCACTTTGTCATTGGGCTGCTCAGCCCCTACAAGGAGAGTAATTCATTTATCATGTGTAAGAAAATGTTGTGGTCACTATTTTTATTACTTACAATTTAACGCTCCCTGAGGATCATACTTACCTACACTCCCGAAATGGACGAGAAACTCCAGAAAATTGGGTGGCGCTCTCGGACAAGTCTCCCGGGGGCTGGGCCGCCCACTTCCTCAGTGAAGTGTGCGGCACAGATGACCAATAACGCAATTCACATTGAATTGTATCATTGTGGCTCCGCCTCCCTCAGCTCCAGAATGCTGGTAATCTTGACACTACATAGCGGGGGTTGGGGGGGCAGGCTATAACCCATCCATGCTTCCAAACCCATCCACCTCCTCCAAGCCCTGGCCCTTGCTGCCCTCAGACCCACCCACCTCTGCCAAGCTGCGACCTTGCAGTGCCAAGCTGCAATGCTAATGATCCCCTTAATGTACTGTATGTACGGGGGACGGCAGCAGATATTGGAGATATGTGCTGAGATCTCCCTCTTTCAACAGCAAAACCAGCCCAATATGGTTGTTATGGGGGCTGCTAAAATGTAAAATTTACCAACTTCCGAAATGCAAAGCATTTTAGATCTTGGCCCCATTAAACTTTCTATCGTCAGATGATAGAGGTGACCCATAAACTTAAACTAAACTTAACTAAAATAAACACACGACACAAAGTTATGCAGTCTAAAATAAGTGGTCAGCTTTATTTAGTTACAATGGTAGGTATGGTGGCAGAAGAAAGAACAGCAAACAACCAGCGTATACTTGTCTTAGGCCAAAAGTATATCACAACTTGTGAGGGCCAACTATTCCAGACAAGGGTAAGTGTGATCTTAAAACTTGCAAGGGCCAACTATCCCTTTCAGAGCAAGTGATGCGGCCCCAACACCCATGCCAATGCACCATTCATCCTGCTCGGTCAAGAGGTGCCGCTGACCCCAATAGGGTGAAATCAGCCTATCAGTGCATTGAAGGGGTGCGCACCACTATTACTGCCGCAAGATGGACGCTTCAATATTGCCGGTCTTTCCCTGCTATGAAATAAAGCAGACACAAAACACAATAGGGGAGGGAGGGTGGGAGATTAAATTCAAAAAGGCAGAGCTAAGACTGTAGATTCCCCACACCCTCACATAACACGGCCCCTAACCTCTCATCCTATCACCACACCCTCACATAACACGGCCCCTAACCTCTCATCCTATCACCACACCCTCACATAACACGGCCCCTAACCTCTCATCCTATCACCACACCCTCTCACATAACACGGCCCCTAACCTCTCATCCTATCACCACGCCCTCTCACATAACACGGCCCCTAACCTCTCATCCTATCACCACACCCTCCCACATAACACACCCCCTAACCTCTCATCCTATCACCACACCCTCTCACATAACACGCCCCCTAACCTCTCATCCTATCACCACACTCTCTCACATAACACGCCCCCTAACCTCTCATCCTATCACCACACCCTCTCACATAACACGCCCCCTAACCTCTCATCCTATCACCACGCCCTCTCACATAACACGGCCCCTAACCTCTCATCCTATCACCACGCCCTCTCACATAACACGGCCCCTAACCTCTCATCCTATCACCACCCCCTCTCGCATAACACGGCCCTTAACTCTCATCCTATCACCACGCCCTCTCACATAACACGGCCCCTAACCTCTCATCCTATCACCACACCCTCCCACATAACACACCCCCTAATCTCTCATCCTATCACCACACCCTCTCACATAACACGCCCCCTAACCTCTCATCCTATCACCACACTCTCTCACATAACACGCCCCCTAACCTCTCATCCCATCACCACACCCTCTCACATAACACGCCCCCTAACCTCTCATCCTATCACCACGCCCTCTCACATAACACGCCCCCTAACATCTCATCCTATCACCACACGCTCTCACATAACACGTCCCCTAACCTCTCTCACATCACCACACGCTCTCACATAACACACCCCCTAACCTCTCATCCTATCACCACACCATCTCACATAACACGCCCCCTAACCTCTCATCCTATCACCACACCCTCTCACATAACACACCCCCTTGAGCCCAAATTGCCAGTAGGTAATAAATGTGTATAGTCACCCATATGCAGAGCTGTGCCCATCTTGTGCTGTGTGCACGCCCTCTATCCGTATAGTCAGTTTAGTAGCAGTGTAATCTAGATGCAAAAGATATGCCTCAATATGGGGCGACGCGCCTTCAATCAGCTTTGCCTATGTAAGAGCGTCCCGTTACTGCCTAGTTATGCCTATTCACTCATTATTATAGATGGTACCGAAATGAGTACGTCTCTGCTACGCCCACTACTTGTGTAAGCGCAGATTTTGCGCATGCGCAAATGAAAACACACAAGATGTGCGCGAGAGGCATAAGATCTACTTTACATCAGCCTCGAAGAGCAAACGAATTGGATATAATGCAATTACCCTATAGATGATTTCAGGTAAAACTCTTCATACTGTAATAATCTATTATTCTCTTCCCCAGAGATGCCAGCACTGAATAGCAGATACCTGTGTTTGATGTTTATCACCGTTTTGGCTATAGGTGAGTATTTCTGAGCTTCCCAATATGGAGTGGACACGTATTTCTCCCTCCCCCTCCCCCGATATTGGGGCCTGATATTTCTCAGGGCAGCTCTGTGGAGCCCAACCATTCCTCTGCTGGATGGGAATGATGTTGTGTTAATATAGGAATATACAGGAGTTATTCTTTAATTATCAAATCAATGTAAATACTGTTGATAATACTGCAAGAAAGATGCAGCAGCATCTGATATCACTCTATACATTCATTTTAATAAACACCAAACAAAGGGGCTGATTTATCACAGGGTGAAAGCCCTATTGCTGGAGAACAGTCCTATTGCCAGAGAACAGCTGTATTGCTGGAGAACAGTCCTATAGCTGGAGAACAGTCCTACTACTGGAGAACAGTCCTACTGCCGGAGAACAGCCGTATTGCTGGAGAACAGCTGTATTGCTGGAAAACAGCCCTATTGCTGGAGAACAGTCACATTGCTGGAGAACACTTGTATTGCTGGAGAACAGCCCTATTGCTGGAGAACAGTTCCTATTGCTGGAGAACACTCGTATTGCTGGAGAACAGTCCTATTGCTGGAGAACAGTCCTATTGCCGGAGAACAGTCCTATTGCCGGAAGAACAGTCCTATTGCTGGAGAACAGTCCTATTGCCAGTAGAACAGTCCTATTGCTGGAAAACAGTCCTATTGCTGGAGAACAGCCCTATTGCTGGAGAAAAGACCTATTGCCGGAAGAACAGCCCTATTGCTGGAGAACAGCCCTATTGCTGGAGAACAGTCCTATTGCTGGAGAACAGCCCCATTGCTGGAGAACACTCGTATTGCTGGAGAACAGTCCTATTGCTGGAGAACAGCCCTATTGCTGGAGAACAGCCATATTGCTGGAGAACAGTCCTATTGCTGGAGAACAGCCCTATTGCTGGAGAAAAGACCTATTGCCGGAAGAACAGCCCTATTGCCGGAAGAACAGCCCTATTGCTGGAGAAAAGACCTATTGCCGGAAGAACACCCCTATTGCTGGAGAACAGTCCTATTGCTGGAGAACAGTCCTATTGCCAGAAGAACAACCCTATTGCTGGAGAAAAGACCTATTGCTGGAAGAACAGCCCTATTGCTGGAGAACAGTCCTATTGCCAGAGAACAGTCCTATTGCCAGAGAACAGCTGTATTGCTGGAGAACAGTCCTATAGCTGGAGAACAGTCCTACTACTGGAGAACAGTCCTACTGCCGGAGAACAGCCGTATTGCTGGAGAACAGCTGTATTGCTGGAGAACAGTCCTATTGCTGGAGAACACTCGTATTGCTGGAGAACAGCCCTATTGCTGGAGAACAGTCCTATTGCTGGAGAACACTCGTATTGCTGGAGAACAGCCATATTGCTGGAGAACAGTCCTATTGCTGGAGAACAGTCCTATTGCTGGAGAACAGCCTTATTGCTGGAAGAACAGTCCTATTGCCGGAAGAACAGTCCTATTGCCGGAGAACAGTCCTATTGCTGGAAGAACAGTCCTATTGCCGGAATAACAGTCCTATTGCTGGAGAACAGTCCTATTGCCAGTAGAACAGTCCTATTTCTGGAAAACAGTCCTATTGCTGGAGAACAGCCCTATTGCTGGAGAAAAGACCTATTGCCGGAAGAACACCCCTATTGCTGGAGAACAGTCCTATTGCCGGAAGAACAACCCTATTGCTGGAGAAAAGACCTATTGCTGGAAGAACAGCCCTATTGCTGGAGAACAGTCCTATTGCCAGAGAACAGCAGTATTGCTGGAGAACAGTCCTATAGCTGGAGAACAGTCCTACTACTGGAGAACAGTCCTACTGCCGGAGAACAGCCGTATTGCTGGAAAACAGCTGTATTGCTGGAGAACAGTCCTATTGCTGTAGAACACTCGTATTGCTGGAGAACAGCCCTATTGCTGGAGAACAGTCCTATTGCTGGAGAACACTCGTATTGCTGGAGAACAGCCATATTGCTGGAGAACAGTCCTATTGCTGGAGAACAGTCCTATTGCTGGAGAACAGCCTTATTGCTGGAAGAACAGTCCTATTGCCGGAAGAACAGTCCTATTGCCGGAGAACAGTCCTATTGCCGGAAGAACAGTCCTATTGCCGGAAGAACAGTCCTATTGCCGGAGAACAGTCCTATTGCCGGAAGAACAGTCCTATTGCCGGAATAACAGTCCTATTGCCGGACAACAGTCCTATTGCCGGAAGAACAGTCCTATTGCTGGAATAACAGTCCTATTGCTGGAGAAAAGACCTATTGCCGGAAGAACAGCCCTATTTCTGGAGAAAAGACCTATTGCCGGAAGAACAGCCCTATTGCTGGGGAAAAGACCTATTGCCGGAAGAACAGCCCTATTGCTGGAGAACAGTCCTATTGCTGGAGAACAGTCCTATTGCCGGAAGAACAGCCCTATTGCTGGAAGAACACCCCTATTGCCGGAGAACAGTCCTATTGCTGGAGAACAGTCCTATTGCTGGAGAACAGTCCTATTGCCGGAAGAACAGCCCTATTGCTGGAAGAACACCCCTATTGCCGGAAAACAGTCCTATTGCTGGAGAACAGTCCTATTGCTGGTTAAAACTCCAGGAATTTGTTTCTGCTTCACCTGAAACAGTACCAGCTGGCGATAACCCCACATTGTCATCTCAAGATAAAGCTGTTTTCTAACAAATCTTTTTTTATATATATTTTTTTTATTGTTTAAAATAAAGTTAATCATTTTTTTTTAGTTCACATTACTGCCACTGAAACCCCAAATCTGGTCTTTCAGCTTCAATTCATATACACTAGCCGGCTGAGACTGGCTCAGCAGTCTCAATCCCAATTGTGTTTGGGGTTGAGATAATTATGAATCGAAGTTCAGCTTTTGGAAATAAAGTACACTAAGTGCAGATTATAAGATTGCTGTACAATAACTAATACCATGATAAATGAACAATCTGTCCTGTTTCTGTGTGTTCTGCAGTGCTGCCAGCCTTGGGGAATGTGATGATTCGGAGACAAGCCGGTCAGTGTGATAAGTAGTATAATGTGAATAGATGGTATGGCGGACCAGCTCCCCACCTTTCTACGGTCATGCCTTACTATCATGCCATGATTATGAAATGCTTCATTTTATTTGAACTTTAATTTAGAAATTGAAAATACTTTCATAGCTCCATATTGACTTATCAACATATTTTTATGTTGAACAATATGTAGCATTTTACCAAGTACAGCAAGCAGCATGCTATTTCATTAGTGATCAATGAATTTCTATAGCATACCCTCCAAAATTTCACATTAAGAATCCGGTACAGGGGCGTGACCACAGACAAAAAAGGGGCGTGGTAAAATATAAAGGGGCGTGTCCACTAATACTGTAGCTGGAGTCCAGAAGCAGCCAGGGCAGGCTGATTTATCATCTGTACACCGGCGCTGGGGTGATTATGTCAGCGTCATTGCAGAGAACCACGGAGGGCGGAGCGGAGCCGCCTGTCACTCAGCAGAGATGTGGGAGTCCTGTGTCCCAGCAGCGCTGCTAAAAAAATCGGGAACTCGGAACAAACGGTACAGCCCGTTTGCCGGTACAGACCATTAAAAAACGGTACTGTACCGGCTAAAACGGTAGAGTTGGAGGGTATGCTATAGCATGGATGAAAAGCCCCTGGATATCAAGAGCACTTCATACAGGAAAATTGGTGAAACGCGCCAGCGGCCTTCTTATCACTTTCACTCTATCAACGTTGAGTGTGGAGAGTTTCCATATGTTGCAGAGAAGATTGAGACTGATACTGTTTTACTTGTTCTTGAACAGGTGTTTTCCTGTCTAATTTGGAAAGTCCATCTCACATCCCAAGTTACGGACTTGAAATAGATTGGATCCTGCAATCTGTGCTACAGCAATTACATCTAATTTATTGCTTTATTTGTGTTGCTTTTAAGTAACTAACAAAATAAGCATTTTAGTAGTTAAAGCTGGACAAATAGAGCTCATTACTAATCAATATATAAAGCTGTTGCTTACCTAGTAGTGGTGGCATTGTGCCTCCAGCAGCCTGGCAGTGCTTTCCATTAGGATAGAAAACAGCTGAGTAATTGTTCCCATTCTCCTGTGCAATTCTTATTTCCATAACTGAAAAGTACAGGGGAGGTGCACTGTCAACAGCATCTAGAGGAGAGCAAATATAAGGACAGGTGTCAGGGACATTAGATCCATGTAGCCCAAATCATGTAGTTAATATAGCAAATGCCACACAAAGCAAATATTTTTTTGTTTCAACAACACTGTAAACTAATCACTTCATGTGGGGATTTTTGATAACTAAGTCAATGAATGTTGTGCATTTCAATTACAATGGTGTAGCTGATGCACAGGACACTTGATTGTATATCTTCATGATTTGTAACTTCTTCTAAAGAGGGGGTTACACTTTTACAAATAGTGGCCATAACAAAATATACCCCCCAAAAAACATACAGAAAATAAAACTTACTTAGTACCTCAGTCAATATGATTTAACCATCTGGACTTGGATATCCTTAAAACCTGCACTGTAAAGGCAGAGTTTAGGAAACTGAATTAAGGCATATTGCACCTAAAGATTGCATTATTAAAAATCTCCACAAGATGGCACTAGACAGCCAACTTTGGAAGATGAGCCAATTTCAGTATCTTCTGGGAGTTTGCACTTCAAATAATGGGCCTGATTCATTACGGATCGCTATTGCGATCGCAGCTGCGATTACACATGCAGACCCGCTGCGAAAACATGCGAATGAATGCTATTGCAATGCAGTCACAGAACCAGCATAAAGATCGCCCACTACCGCTAACTCACATACATAATATCTTGCAGTCCTGCGTATACATCGGGAACATCGAGTAACATCGGAGCCTCACACACAATTACAACAGGCCTGACCTTACTCAGAAATTGCTAACCTTGTCGCACGCAGGGAGTACTCAAGCTGCGTATGCCGTCGCAGTGGCTAATTTATGCACGGCCAAGTAACAGCGTTCAAATGGACAGTCACGCCTGCGTTTCCTCTACCGCTCTCCCATCACCACCCCCAAACACTCAAAGCCTGTCACTCACTCTGTGTAGATGATCGCAGTGCGATTGCAGCACTAACTCACGCATACGCTCTGCGGTGCATTCGCAGCAAGCACCATCGGCCAATCTGCGCACGCTGTTGAAGTTGCGATCCGTAATAAATCAGGCCCTTAATGCATAGCTCCAAACATCACAGCTTAGGCAATACAATAAAAATATTTGAATAGCACCAAACACTGCATTATTATTAGCTGTGACTCCTGCCATGTGTAAACACTGGAGTAACAGGCTGCTGTTCTTCTATAGATAATTCATTATATTACTTGGAGGCTGTGCAGTTTTATCATGGACAGAACAATAATATACAGTAGTTTTCTTACAAGTGATAAAAAGAAATACAGTCAGTATCCCGGCGGCCCGCGATGCTGGTGCTGATACTACTGGCGCCGGAATCCCGAAGCCTCTCACAATACCGACTGCCGGCATCCCATACCCAACCCGATAAAACATACGTTGTTTGTTAAGTACAGTACCATACGACCCTTGTTACAGCTGTGTCCATCAAATGGGCAGATCTTTATAGTTCTCACTAAGGGTTCTATTCAACATGTTAATTATCGGGTTCTGAACGGACCCCGATAATTAACGTTCCTACTCGACGTGAATGACGGAGCAATTCATCATTGCTCCGGCGTGGAGACAGCTGATGTGAAAACCTGTCTCCCCAGGTTTTTTCACTGCTCCTTTGGGAGCCTTTAATCTTTTCATTGCTCCTTTCGGAGCAGTGAGACAAGTGCGCATGCGCACAAGAGCCCCGATGTCCGGCGGAAGGAGCCGGACAGGGGCAGAGGGATCCGAAAGGATTCCTCTTCGCAACCCAGGACTCCTTCCCATAGGAAAGGGGCGGGTAGCGGGAACACTAGTCATCTGAAGATGGCGAATGCTCACGCAATCAAGCTCCGAAAATATAGTAGTATTTTCGGAGCTTGATGAATTCTGACCCCATATTAGTGTATGGGGACAGCAGGCCATTCCGGTAAGCAGGAGATATCTGTGCAGGGGCTGGCTGGCAACTTTTAGCCTGGGGGGCAAATGCATGCAGGCGGCCCTGGCAGAGGAGTAGCGTGTAGCCAGGGTGTCTGAAGAATATGCGTGCTACGGCACCCCCCCCTCAAGTGTTCCAGGGAGGAGGCGGGTCCATATGGGATTAATGTAAGGTAAAAATAAAGATTAGCGCAGCCCCATATGCCCATATGCAGTGCCCCCGTGTGCCACAGGAGAGAACACCCTTATTCAGGCCTCCAGTAGTGCCCCCAGTAGTAGTAGTCCCCAGTAGTAGTAGTCCCCTCCCCCTTGTAGTGCACCCAGTAGTAGTAGTCCCCCACCCCCCTTGTAGTGTCCCAGTAGTAGTCCCCAGTAGTAGTAGTCCCCCACCCCCCTTGTAGCGCCCCCAGTAGTAGTCCTCTTATAGTGCCCCCAGTAGTAGTAGTCCCCAGTAGTAGTCCCCTCCCCCTTGTAGTGCCCCCAGTAGTAGTCCCCCACCCCCCTTGTAATGCCCCCAGTAGTAGTAGTCCCCCCCTTTGTAGTGCCAGACCCCCCCCCCAGTAGACACATAATATAAAAAACAAAATAAAAAAAACATTTACCTGAATCCCCGCTCCCGCCGCCGCCATCTGCTCCTCCCTCTGTCCTCCCAGGCCGGGCCGCTCTGCATTATGGGAGAGACGTCATATGACATCATGACGTCTCTCCCATTGCCCACTGCGGGAAGCGGAAGATGGAGCGGCTCCCGCAGTGGGCGCAGCAGCAGCAGCTAATGAGAGTCTGACAGACTCTCATTGGCTGCTGCTTACAACAAACACACAGCTGCCGGAGCCGGCGGCTGTGTGTTTGTCAGTGTAGCGCTGACCGAACTCCGGCCGGTCAGCGCTACACACGCGGTGCAGCGCTACACACGCGGTGTGTCACAGTGACTCAGACTGCACATGCCCGCGGCCCGCATGACACTGCGGCCCGGGGGGCACATGGCACCCTGCCCCCCGGCCCAGCCCGCCACTGTATCTGTGATACTTGTGTATGGGGACAGCGGGCCATTCCGGTAAGCAGGTGATATCTGTGATACTAGTGAATGGGGACAGAGGGCCATTCCGGTAAGCAGGTGATATCTGTGATACTAGTGAATGGGGACAGAGGGCCATTCCGGTAAGCAGGAGATATCTGTGATACTAGTGTATGGGGACAGCGGGCCATGCCGGTAAGTAGGTGATATCTGTGATACTAGTGTATGGGGACAGCGGGCCATACCGGTAAGCAGGAGATATCTGTGATACTAGTGTATGGGGACAGCGGGCCATACCGGTAAGCAGGAAATATCTGTGATACTAGTGTATGGAGACAGCGGGCCATACCGGTAAGCAGGAGATATCTGTGATACTAGTGTATGGGGACAGCGGGCCATACCGGTAAGCAGGAGATATCTGTGATACTAGTGTATGGGGACAGAGGGCCATTCCGGTAAGCAGGAGATATCTGTGATACTAGTGTATGGGGACAGAGGGCCATTCCGGTAAGCAGGAGATATCTGTGATACTAGTGCATGGGGACAGAGGGCCATTCCGGTAAGCAGGTGATATCTGTGATACTAGTGCATGGGGACAGAGGGCCATTCCGGTAAGCAGGTGATATCTGTGATACTAGTGCATGGGGACAGAGGGCCATTCCGGTAAGCAGGTGATATCTGTGATACTAGTGTATGGGGACAGAGGGCCATTCCGGTAAGCAGGAGATATCTGTGATACTAGTGTATGGGGACAGCGGGCCATACCGGTAAGCAGGAGATATCTGTGATACTAGTGTATGGGGACAGCGGGCCATACCGGTAAGCAGGAGATATCTGTGATACTAGTGTATGGGGATAGCGGGCCATACCGGTAAGCAGGAGATATCTGTGATACTAGTGTATGGGGACAGCGGGCCATACCGGTAAGCAGGAGATATCTGTGATACTAGTGTATGGGGACAGCGGGCCATTCCGGTAAGCAGGAAATATCTGTGACACTAGTGTATGGGGACAGAGGGCCATTCCGGTAAGCAGGTGATATCTGTGACACTAGTGTATGGGGACAGAGGGCCATTCCGGTAAGCAGGTGATATCTGTGACACTAGTGTATGGGGACAGAGGGCCATTCCGGTAAGCAGAGATATCGGTGATACTAGTGTATGGGGACAGAGGGCCATTCCGGTAAGCAGGAGATATCTGTGATACTAGTGCATGGGGACAGAGGGCCATTCCGGTAAGCAGGTGATATCTGTGATACTAGTGTATGGGGACAGAGGGCCATTCCGGTAAGCAGGAGATATCTGTGATACTAGTGTATAGGGACAGCGGGCCATTCCGGTAAGCAGGAGATATCTGTGATACTAGTGTATGGGGACAGCGGGCCATACCGGTAAGCAGGAGATATCTGTGATACTAGTGTATGGGGACAGCGGACCATACCGGTAAGCAGGAGATATCTGTGATATCTCCTGCTTTACCCTTTTGATGAGTGGCCCGAAAACTCAACATCTACAATTGCAGGTGATAATGTTAATTTGCTCCTGCTTTTGTAGAATATTAAGTGATGATGAATAGAGCCCTAATGGGCATATTTATTTTCCTATAGGAAGGAATTCCATGTTCCGTGGTTAGATCCTTCTGCCCCCCTCTTCCTCTTCCCTCTCTCTTACCTAAGCAGCGGCCGGGGACTGTCAGCTTTAAGGTAACTGCCCCCCCCCCCCCCCTGTCCGGACGCCCATGCCATTGTGCATCTTTCTATGCCTGCGTGAACCCAGTTCATGCATGAGCACTAACACTGCAGAGTCAGACCCTGCAATGTTAAGTTTCATCGCCATGACGAACTGGGATAGAGATGGTGGAGAGATGATTTTTGGATCAGCTGACTCTGCACTGGAGCCAGGGACGTTTTAAGAGAGGAGGGGGCCTGTGTGCAGCCTCTGTGTGGTCACCCTCCTCTCTACTGTGCAAGTGCAGGTCTCCTGGAACATGGCGCCAGCGCTATGTTCCTGGAGACATCTCTAATGTGCATGCGCAAATCAGTGGAAAATTGGCCACCGCGTCATTTTCTTGATGATTTCAGTCTGCTGAACTGGCCCGATGCAGTACTCCAAAGAGGAAAGTGTAATAATTATATCGGTGCATTACAGATACGCCAATGACCGGAGCAATGTAGAATTGCTACAGTATTTCAGTTGCCACCACTATAACTCGCGAACAGTTGGATTGTAAATTAGCACTACTGCTCTGCTGCGATTAATGAATAGACCCCTAATAGACATAACTGTATCCTACTATAATACTTGTGTTTTGTGTTCCAGATGACTCTGCTGTTGACCCATCACCAGATACAGGTGAGTGACCATAATGTCGGGGTCCAATGCTACATGTAGTTATCAACCCAAAATTGGGCAAATGCTATGGACATGAAGTTATTGGTGTGCAACACTCTATAGTAGTATATGGAAAACTGAAACCTAGAGAGAAATAGACAAAATCTAATCACTGCCTCCCAAAAACCTGACTGTGCTGGACAGAAAACATGCATAGCAGGTCTGTCAGCTCACCCCTGAAGCGTGGTGCCCTCCTGCCACGTTTACCAAGTTACGCTGGCCCAAGTCAGACCTCATCTAAACCAATGGACTCATTACTGGACATGTTGGTAACCGCAGATAACTTCCACACTGCTTTGCCAGGAGTAATCCCAGGTGTCTAGATACAGTACAGTGCCTTTGTGCGTACTCTCTGTGTAACGCATACGCTGTAGTTTTCAGAAATGTGCTCGCATGTGCAGATGCAAAAAAGCGTAAACGATGGAATTGCCTGTGACTCAGAATCAGGAAAGCAATAACCTACAAATCAGACCCTGCTCCTGACGCTCAGCGCTTCTCTCAGTGCTCAAGAGCCTTAGAAGTTATTTAATTTTAATGTCACTCTACGAAACTGACCTGTATGTAGCTGACACCTGCATTATCACTAAAGTGGCAGAACATCAATGTTTACAACCATAAAAGGACTGTGGAGCAGTGGTATATCTTCATCCCAGCCACCCAGGGACAAGATAAAAATTAGTGCCCCCCTTCCCCTCCAAAACAAGTTACTGCCACCAACCCAGCAGCTCCACTCACCCTCCATTGCCCATTGTCCACACTGCCACCAACCCAGCAGCTCCATTCACCCTCCATTGCCCATTGTCTACACTGCCAGCAGCCCAGCAGCTACACTCACCCTCCATTGCCCATTGTCTACACTGCCAACAACCTAGCAGCTCCATTCACACTCCATTGCTCATTGTCTACACTGCCACCAACCCAGCAGCTCCACTCACCCTCCATTGTCTACACTGCCAACAACCCAACTGCTCCACTCACCCTCCATTGCCCATTGTCTACACTGCCAACAACCCAGCAGCTCCACTCACCCTCCATTGCCCATTGTCTACACTGCCACCAACCCAGCAGCTCCACTCACCCTCCATTGCCCATTGTCTACACTGCCAACAACCCAGCAGTTCCACTCACCCTACATTGCCCATTATGTACACTGCCACCAACCCAGCAGTTCCATTGATCCTCCATTGCCCATTGTCTACATTGCCACCAACCCAGCAGCTCCTCACCCTCCATTGCCCATTGTCTACACTGCCACCAACCCAGTAGCTCCACTCACCCTCCATTGCCCATTATCTACACTGCCAACACCCCAGCAGCTCCACTCACCCTCAATTGCCCATTGTCCACACTGCCACAAACCCAGCAGCTCCGCTCACCCTCCATTGCCCATTGTCTACACTGCCACCAACCCAGCAGCTCCACTCACCCTCAATTGCCTACACTGCAACCAACCAGCAGCTCCATTCACCCTCCATTGGCACACTGCCAACCATGCAGCACCACTCACCCTCCATTGCCCATTGTCTATACCGCCACCAACTTAGCAGCTCCACTCACCCTCCATTGCCCATTGTCTACACTGCCATCAACCCAGAAGCTCTACTCACGCTCCATTGCCCATTGTTGACACTGACAACAACCCAGCAGCTCCACTCACCCTCCATTGCCAATTGTCTACACTGCCAACCCAGTAGCTCCACTCACCCTCCATTGCCCATTATCTACACTGCCAACAACCCAGCAACTCCATTCACCCTCCATTGCCCATTGTCTACACTGCAAACAACCCAGCAGCTCCACTCACCCTCCATTGACCATTGTCTACACTGCCATCAACCCAGAAGCTCTACTCACGCTCCATTGCCCATTGTCTACACTGCCACCAAACCAGCAGCTCCATTCATCCTCCATTGCCTACACTGCCACCAACTCAGCAGCTCCACTCACCCTCCATTTCCTACACTGCCACCAACCCAGCAGCTCCACTCACCCTCCATTGTCCATTGTCTATACTGCCAACCCAGCAGCACCACTCACCCTCCATTGCCCATTGTCTATACTGCCACCAACCCATTAGCTCCACTCACCCTCCATTGCCCGTTGTCTACACTGCCATCAACCCAGAAGCTCTACTCACTCTCCATTGTCCATTGTCTACACTGCCAACAACCAAGCAGCTCCACTCACCCTCCATTGCCCATTATCTAGACTGCCACCAACCCAACAGCTCCACTCACCCACCATTGCCCATTGTCTACACTGCCAACAACCCAGCAGCTCCACTCACCCTCCATTGCCCATTGTCTACACTGCCAACAACCAAGCAGCTCCATTAACCGTCCATTGCTCATTGTCTACACTTCCACCAACCCAGCAGCTCCATTTACCCTCCATTGCCCGTTGTCTACATTGCCACCAACCCAGCAGCTCCACTCACCCTCCATTGCCCATTGTCTACACTGCCAACAACCCAGTAGCTCCACTCACCATCCATTGCCCATTGTCTACACTGCCAACAACCCAGCAGCTCCACTCAACCTCCATTGCCCATTGTCTACACTGCCACCAGCCCAGCAGCTCCACTCACCCTCCATTGCCTACACTACCACCAACCAGAAGCTCCATTCAGCCTCCATTGTCCATTGTCTACATTGCCAACCCAGCAGCACCACTCACCCTCCATTGCCCATTGTCTATAATGCCAACAACCCAGCAGCTCCACTCACCCTCCATTGCCCATTGTCTACACTGCCATCAACTCAGCAGCTCTACTCACCCTCCATTGCCCATTGTCTACACTGCCAACAACCCAGCAGCTCCACTCACCCTCCTTTGCCCATTGTCTACACTGCCACCAACCCAGCAGCTCCAATCACCCTCCATTGCCTAAACTCTCACCAAACCAGCAGCTCCACTCACCCTCCATTGTCCATTGTCTATACTGCCACCAAGCCAGCAGCTCCACTCACCCTCCATAACCCATTGTCTACACTGCCATCAACCCAGAAGAACTACTCACCCTCCATTGCCCATTGTCTACACTGCCAACAACCCAGCAGCTCCACTCACCCTACATTGCCCATTATGTACACTGCCACCAACCCAGCAGTTCCATTGACCCTCCATTGCCCATTGTCTACATTGCCACCAACCCAGCAGCTCCACTCACCCTCCATTGCCCATTGTCTACACTGCCACCAACTCAGTAGCTCCACTCACCCTCCATTGCCCATTGTCTACACTGCCAACAACCCAGCAGCTCCACTCACCCTCCATTGCCTACACTGCCACCAACCAGCAGCTCCATTCACCCTCCATTGTTCACACTGCCAACCCAGAAGCACCACTCACCCTCCATTGCCCATTGTCTATACTGCCATCAACTTAGCAGCTCCACTCACCCTCCATTGCCCATTGTCTACACCACCATCAACCCAGAAGCTCTACTCACGCTCCATTGCCCATTGTCTACACTGCCAACAACCCAGCAGCTCAAATCACCCTCCATTGCCCATTGTCTACACTGCCAACCCAGTAGCTCCACTCACCCTCCATTGCCCATTATCTACACTGCCAACAACCCAGCAGCTCCATTCACCCTCCATTGCCCATTGTCTACACTGCAAACAACCCAGCAGCTCCACTCACCCACCATTGACCATTGTCTACACTGCCATCAACCCAGAAGCTCTACTCACGCTCCATTGCCCATTGTCTACACTGCCACCAACCCAGCAGCTCCACTCACCCTCCATTGCCTCCACTGCCACCAACTCAGCAGCTCCACTCAACGTGCATTTCCTACAGTGCCACCAACCCAGCAGCTCCACTCACCCACCATTGCGCATTGTCTACACTGTCAACAACCCAGCAGCTCCACTCACTCTCCATTGCCCATAGTCTACACTGCAAACAACCCAGCAGCTCCACTCACCCTCCATTGCCCATTGTCTACACTGCCAACAACCCAGCAGCTCCACTCTCCCTCCATTGCCCATTGTCTACACTGTCACCAACCCAGTAGCTCCACTCACCATCCATTGCCCATTGTCTACACTGCCAACAACCCAGCAGCTCCACTCACCCTCCATTGCCCATTGTCTACACTGCCACCAGCCCAGCAGCTCCACTCACCCTCCATTGCCTACACTGCCAACCAGAAGCTCCATTCAGCCTCCATTGTCCATTGTCTACATTGCCAACCCAGCAGCACCACTCACCCTCCATTGCCCATTGTCTATACTGCCAACAACCCAGCAGCTCCACTCACCCTCCATTGCCCATTGTCTACACTGCCACCAACCCAGCAGCTCCAATCACCCTCCATTGCCTAAACTCTCACCAACCCAGCAGCTCCACTCACCCTCCATAGTCCTTTGTCTATACTGCCACCAAGCCAGCAGCTCCACTCACCCTCCATTGCCCATTGTCTACACTGCCATCAACCCAGAAGCACTACTCACCCTCCATTGCCCATTGTCTACACTGCCAACAACCCAGCAGCTCCACTCACCCTACATTGCCTATTATGTACACTGCTACCAACCCAGCAGTTCCATTGACCCTCCATTGCCCATTGTCTACATTGCCACCAACCAAGCAGCTCCACTCTCCCTCCATAGCCCATTGTCTACACTGCCACCAACTAAGTAGCTCCACTCACCCTCCATTGCCCATTGTCTACACTGCCAACAACCCAGCAGTTCCACTCAACCTCCATTGCCTAATGTCTACACCGCCACCAACCCAGCAGCTCCACTCACCCTCCTTTGCCTACACTGCCACCAACCAGCAGCTCCATTCACCCTCCACTGTCCATTGTCTATACTGCCATCAACCCAGAAGCTCTACTCACCCTCCATTGCCCATTGTCTGCACTGCCAACAACCCAGCAGCTCCACTCACCCTCCATTGCCCATTATCTAGACTGCCATCAACCCAGCAGCTCCACTCACCCTCCATTGCCCATTGTCTACACTGCCACCAACCCAGTAGCTCCACTCACCCTCCATTGCCTATTGTCTACACTGCCAACAACCCAGTAGCTCCATTCACCCTCCATTGCCCATTGTCTACACTGCCAACAACCCAGCAGCAACACTCACCCTCCATTGCCCATTGTCTACACTGTCACCAACCCAGTAGCTCCACTCACCCTCCATTGCCCATTGTCTACACTGCCAACAACCCAGCAGCTCCACTCACCCTCCATTGCCCATTGTCTACACTGCCACCAACCCAGTAGCTCCACTCACCCTCCATTGCCCATTGTCTACACTGCCAACAACCCAGCAGCTCCACTCACCCTCCATTGCCCATTGTCTACACTGCCACCAGCCCAGCAGCTCCACTCACCCTCCATTGTCTACACTGCCAACCAGAAGCTCCACTCACCCTCCATTGCCCATTGTCTACACTGCCAACTCAGCAGCTCCACTCACCCTCCATTGCCTACACTGCCACCAACCCAGCAGCTCCACTCACTCTCCATTGCCCATTGTCTACACTGCCAACAACCCAGCAGCTCCACTCACCCTCCATTGCCCATTGTCTACACTGTCACCAACCCAGTAGCTCCACTCACCCTCCATAGTCCTTTGTCTATACTGCCACCAAGCCAGCAGCTCCACTCACCCTCCATTGCCCATTGTCTACACTGCCATCAACCCAGAAGCACTACTCACCCTCCATTGCCCATTGTCTACACTGCCAACAACCCAGCAGCTCCACTCACCCTACATTGCCTATTATGTACACTGCTACCAACCCAGCAGTTCCATTGACCCTCCATTGCCCATTGTCTACATTGCCACCAACCAAGCAGCTCCACTCTCCCTCCATTGCCCATTGTCTACACTGCCACCAACTAAGTAGCTCCACTCACCCTCCATTGCCCATTGTCTACACTGCCAACAACCCAGCAGTTCCACTCAACCTCCATTGCCTAATGTCTACACCGCCACCAACCCAGCAGCTCCACTCACCCTCCTTTGCCTACACTGCCACCAACCAGCAGCTCCATTCACCCTCCACTGTCCATTGTCTATACTGCCATCAACCCAGAAGCTCTACTCACCCTCCATTGCCCATTGTCTGCACTGCCAACAACCCAGCAGCTCCACTCACCCTCCATTGCCCATTATCTAGACTGCCATCAACCCAGCAGCTCCACTCACCCTCCATTGCCCATTGTCTACACTGCCACCAACCCAGTAGCTCCACTCACCCTCCATTGCCTATTGTCTACACTGCCAACAACCCAGTAGCTCCATTCACCCTCCATTGCCCATTGTCTACACTGCCAACAACCCAGCAGCAACACTCACCCTCCATTGCCCATTGTCTACACTGTCACCAACCCAGTAGCTCCACTCACCCTCCATTGCCCATTGTCTACACTGCCAACAACCCAGCAGCTCCACTCACCCTCCATTGCCCATTGTCTACACTGCCACCAACCCAGTAGCTCCACTCACCCTCCATTGCCCATTGTCTACACTGCCAACAACCCAGCAGCTCCACTCACCCTCCATTGCCCATTGTCTACACTGCCACCAGCCCAGCAGCTCCACTCACCCTCCATTGTCTACACTGCCAACCAGAAGCTCCACTCACCCTCCATTGCCCATTGTCTACACTGCCAACTCAGCAGCTCCACTCACCCTCCATTGCCTACACTGCCACCAACCCAGCAGCTCCACTCACTCTCCATTGCCCATTGTCTACACTGCCAACAACCCAGCAGCTCCACTCACCCTCCATTGCCCATTGTCTACACTGTCACCAACCCAGTAGCTCCACTCACCCTCCATTGCCCATTGTCTACACTGCCAACAACCCAGCAGCTCCACTCACCCTCCATTGCCCATTGTCTACACTGCCACCAACCCAGTAGCTCCACTCATCCTCCATTGCCCATTGTCTACATTGCCAACAACCCAGTAGCTCCACTCACCATCCATTGCCCATTGTCTACACTGCCAACAACCCAGCAGCTCCACTCACCCTCCATTGCCCATTGTCTACACTGCCACCAACCCAGCAGCTCCAATCACCCTCCATTGCCTAAACTCTCACCAACCCAGCAGCTCCACTCACCCTACATGGTCCATTGTCTATACTGCCACCAAGCCAGCAGCTCCACTCACCCTCCATTGCCCATTGTCTACACTGCCAACAACCCAGCAGCTCCACTCACCCTATATTGCCTATTATGTACACTGCCACCAACCCAGCAGTTCCATTGACCCTCCATTGCCCATTGTCTACATTTCCACCAACCCAGCAGCTCCACTCATCCTCCATTGCCCATTGTCTACACTGCCACCAACCAAGTAGCTCCACTCACCCTCCATTGCCCATTGTCTACACTGCCAACAACCCAGCTGTTCCACTCAACCTCCATTGCCTAATGTCTACACTGCCACCAACCCAGCAGCTCCACTCACCCTCCTTTGCCTACACTGCCACCAACCAGCAGCTCCATTCACCCTCCATTGTCCATTGTCTATACTGCCATCAACCCAGAAGCTCTACTCACCCTCCATTGCCCATTGTCTACACTGCCAACAACCCAGCAGCTCCACTCACCCTCCATTGCCCATTATCTACACTGCCACCAACCCAGCAGCTCCACTCACCCTCCATTGCCCATTGTCTACACTGCCACCAACCCAGTAGCTCCACTCACCCTCCATTGCCTATTGTCTACACTGCCACCAACCCAGCAGCTCCATTCACCCTCCATTGCCCATTGTCTACACTGCCAACAACCCAGCAGCACCACTCACCCTCCATTACCCACTGTCTACACTGCCACCAACCCAGCAGCTCCAATCACCCTCCATTGCCCATTGTCTACACTGCCAACTCAGCAGCTCCACTCACCCTCCATTGCCTACTCTGCCACCAACCCAGCAGCTCCACTCACCCTCCTTTGTCCATTGTCTATACTGCCAACCCAGCAGCACCACTCACCCTCCATTGCACATTGTCTACACTGCCAACAACCCAGCAGCTCCACTCACCCTCCATTGCCCATTATCTAGACTGCCACCAACCCAGCAGCTCCACTCACCCTCCATTGCCCATTTTCTACACTGCCAACAACCCAGCAGCTCCACTCACTCTCCATTGCCCATAGTCTACACTGCCAACAACCCAGCAGCACCACTCACCCTCCATTGCCCATTGTCTACACTGCCACCAACCCAGCAGCTCCACTCACCCTCCATTGCCCATAGTCTACATTGCCAACAACCCCGATTTTTCCTTCTAATCCCCCCATTACCACATACAATGTTAACCAAGCTGTGAAATGAAACATGGAGCCCTGGGAAAGGCTGGTGAATGGAGAAGCTACCAGGTTAGTTATAGGTGGTAATTCAACTTTAAATTATATAAAAAAAAAAAATCTAAAAATATATAGAATACAAAAAAATTGTACTAAAATGCATAAGTATTAGAAGCTAACAACACAAAAGTAAATATCGTACGCCACTTATGTGATTGTATTTGTTAGTACCATACTGGCTAGCCTTGTATAAACATACAATTGAATCAATTACGAAAAGCCCTCTTAGAAATAGTGACCAGTACCCTACGGCACTGGAAGCTAAAACGCATCTGACTCAGAGCCTTTGATATCTGTGGGGTACATGAAGACAGGCACTCTGAGGGCTCATTATCAATGAGTTTTATCATTCACTTTGACTGATAAAACTAGTTGCGTATGATAATAGTGCTCCAGCCAATCAGCTCCCAACTGTCATCTGTTTGAAAAATGACAGTTGGGAGCTGATTGGCTGGGGTATCATTTATCATGCACAGCGAGTTTTATCACACGTTGTGAATGATAAAACTTGTTGATAAATGAGGCTGAGTCACTAACACAAGGGAAGGTATGGTATTATAGGGAATATGCTGGTGAGCCCCCCTCTCCCACTCCCTCCTGCAACTCTGCTCCAGGCCCCGAGTCCTCTCATTGGCTCAGGCATTTTCGGAGGAGGAGTCCGTGCCAGACTTATATCCCGCCGGATGTGACCTTAGCGGTCAATCACAGCTATAGTGAGTGTGGCTACACCCTACGCCACCTGACATCGGTGGGGTGACTGCTGTCGTGTCCCCAGGCCGCAGCACCCTGGGCAATAGCCCTGCCAGCCCTCCCCTTGAGCCTCCCATGCCTATGAGTAATGTTTCTCCGTCGCTACCATTTTATTATTAGATACAATCTATTACTCTATCTGCAAATACGTTAATGTAAATATCTTTGTTACAGATTCAGAAAGTCAAGTTACAGCTGCCCCTGGTGGTGAGTATACAGATAGCATAACAGTGACACCTACCCCCAACAGTGACTATATAGCGTAACAGTGACAACTACCCCCAGCAGTGACAATATAGTGTAACAGTGACACCTAACCCCAGCAGTGACTATATAGTGTAGTAGTGACACCTACCCCCAGCAGTGTGATTATATAGCGTAACAATGACACCTACCCCCAGCAGTGACTATATAGCGTAACAGTGACACCTACCCCCAGCAGTGACTATATAGCGTAACAGTGACACCTACCCCCAGCAGTGACTATATAGCGTAACAGTGACACCTACCCCCAGCAGTGACTATATAGTGTAACAGTGACACCTATCCCCAGCAGTGTGACTATATAGTGTAACATTGACACCTGCCCCCAGCTATGTGACTTTATAGTGTAACAGTGACACCTACCCCCAGCAGTGTGACCATATAGTGTAACAGTGACACCTACCCCCAGCAGTGTGACTATATAGTAACATTGACACCTACCCCCAGCAATGTGACTATATAGTGTAACAGTGACACCTATCCCCAGCAGTGTGACTATATAGTGTAACAGTGACACCTACCCCCAGCATTGTGACTATATAGTGTAACAGTGACACCTACCCCCAGCATTGTGACTATATAGTGTAACAGTGACACCTACCCCCAGTGGTCAGTATGTAGATAGTGTCTGCCCCTGGCGGTGAGGATACAGATAGAGTAACAGTGATACCTGTGCACTTATGAGTATACAGATAGTATAACATGATACACACCCCTACAGTGAGTATATAGATAGAATACAGACAGGGGTGTAGGAAGACGTATGGTGGCCCCAAAGCAACATTTCCACAGACCCAATGTGCAAATAATTTTGCAGTTAATTGTACATGAGTTAATATTTGCACTATCTGCCTACTTAGCTGACATGCAGGAATCAATGATTGGTGATTAGCATATAGTATCAAAAACAAAAAACATATTTAAAAAATATATATGTATGTATGGTCTCCCTAAAACATCAAAATTGGACAGGTGTGTGGGCATATATTGGGTGTTGAATCTGCGTCCAGGTCTCCAGTAGGATTGTGTCAACAGTCTGGTCTGGAGTTGGATCCCCGGAGTATTGGACAAGTGTGTACCCAGCATAAGTCATGCACCGTCATATCAGATGAGTAATTTGCTTTATCCATTGGTTTCTAAATTAAAAACTGCAGATAAAATGGAGGAAGGTGCATGAAGGGTGATAGGCCAAACCTTATTATATAGTCCTTACCTGAAGATGTTATTCAGATTCTTTTTCTGAAGATGTTGCTGTTCAAGACCTTATTGGAAGATGTAATCCAAAGTCTTTGTCATTAGTCATTATCCAAAGTTTATTAAATAAAACAGGATCTACTCAGAGCATCAATGTAGGACAAAATGTCACCACAAAATGGCTGCCAGTAGCTGGGCATCCTTTATATACGGCTGTGACCTGCACTGTGACATCACAATGCACGCAGGTAGCAGGTAGCTATAGCCACAAAATGGCTGCCAGTAGCTGGGCATCCTTTATATAGGGCTGTGACCTGCACTGTGACATCACAGTGCATGCAAGCAGCAGCTAGAGATGGCTATAGCCACAAAATGGCTGCCAGTAGCTGGGCATCCTTTATATAGGGCTGTGACCTGCACTGTGACATCACAGTGCATGCAGGCAGCAGCTAGAGATGGTTATAGCCACAAAATGGCTGCCATCAGCTGGGCATCCTTTATATAGGGCTGTGACCTGCACTGTGACATCACAGTGCATGCAGGCAGCAGCTAGAGATGGCTATAGCCACAAAATGGCTGCCAGTAGCTGGGCATCCCTTATATAGGGCTGTGACCTGCACTGTGACATCACAGTGCACGCAGGCAGCAGCTAGAGATGGCTATAGCCACAAAATGGCTGCCAGTAGCTGGGCATCCTTTATATAGGGCTGTGACCTGCACTGTGACATCACAATGCATGCAGGCAGCAGCTAGAGATGGCTATACTGTAGCTTGGATCAGCTCTGGGCCCAGATGCCCTGCAGAAGCCCTCTGGTAAGAATAGAAAAGCCGGGGCTCAGGAGATGGCAGTGTAACTCTGTGCAGGGAGAGGTCCGGGCCCCAGAGGTGACCCGGGCCCCGTAGCAGCTGCACTATCTGCATCTACTATAGATAAGCCCCTTGTTTACCGTGACACCTGCCCCACTAATGAGTATACAGATAGTATACAGTGACACCTGCCCCTACGGTGAGTATATAGATAGTATACAGTGACACCTTCCCCACTAATGAGTATACAGATAGTATAACAGTGATACCTGCCCCTACGGTGAGTATATAGATAGTATACAGTGACACCTGCCCCTACGGTGAGTATATAGATAGTATACAGTGACACCTGCCCCACTAATGAGTATACAGATACTATAACAGTGATACCTGCCTCTACGGTGAGTATATAGATAGTATACAGTGACACCTTCCCCACTAATGAGTATACAGATAGTATAACAGTGATACCTGCCCCTACGGTGAGTATATAGATAGTATACAGTGACACCTGCCCCACTAATGAGTATACAGATACTATAACAGTGATACCTGCCTCTACGGTGAGTATATAGATAGTATACAGTGACACCTGTGCACTAATGAGTATACAGATAGTATAAAATTGATACATGCCCCGGTGGTGAGTATACAGTACAGATAGTATAACAGTGCTACCACCCCCTGTGGTGAGTATATAGATAGTACAACCCCGGTGGTGAGTATATAGATACTATAATAGTGACATCTGCCCTGGCAGCGAGTATACAGATAATATAACATTGATACATGCCCCGGCGGTGTGTATATAGATAGTATAACATTGACATGCCGCGGTGGTGAGTATACAGATAATATAACATTGATACATGCCCCGGCGGTGAGTATATAGATAGTATAACATTGACATGCCGCGGTGGTGAGTATACAGATAATATAACATTGATACATGCCCCGGTGGTGAGTACATAGATATAACATTGATACATGCTCCGGCGGTGAGTATACAGATGTATAACATTGATACATGCCCCGGCGGTGAGTATACAGATGTATAACATTGATACATGCCCCGGCGGTGAGTATACAGATGGTATAACATTGATACATGCCCCGGCGGTGAGTATACAGATGTATAACATTGATACATGCCCTGGCGGTGAGTATATAGATAGTATAACATTGATACATGCCCCGGCGGTGAGTATACAGATAGTATAACATTGATACATGCCCTGGCAGTGAGTATATAGATAGTATAACATTGATACATGCCCCGGCGGTGAGTATACAGATGGTATAACATTGATACATGCCCACATTGATACATGCTTCGGCGGTGAGTATACAGATGGTATAACATTGATACATGCCCCGGTGGTGAGTATACAGATGGTATAACATTGATACATGCCCCGGTGGTGAGTATACAGATGGTATAACATTGATACATGCCCCGGCTGTGAGTATACAGATGGTATAACATTGATACATGCCCCGGCAGTGAGTATACAGATGGTATAACATTGATACATACCCCGATGATGAGTATATAGATGGTATAACATTGATACATGCCTCGGTGGTGAGTATACAGATAATATAATATTGATACATGCCCCGGTAGTGAGTATATAGATGGTATAACATTGATACATGCCCCGGCGGTGAGTATACAGATGGTATAACATTGATACATGCCCCGGCGGTGAGTATACAGATGGTATAACATTGATACATGCCCCGGCGGTGAGTATACAGATGGTATAACATTGATACATGCCCCGGCGGTGAGTATACAGATGGTATAACATTGATACATGCCCCGGCGGTGAGTATATAGATAGTATAACATTGATACATGCTCCGGCGGTGAGTATATAGATAGTATAACATTGATACATGCCCTGGCGGTGAGTATATAGATAGTATAACATTGATACATGCCCCGGCGGTGAGTATACAGATGGTATAACATTGATACATGCCCCGATGATGAGTATACAGATGGTATAACATTGATACATACCCCGATGATGAGTATATAGATGGTATAACATTGATACATGCCCCGGTGGTGAGTATACAGATAATATAATATTGATACATGCCCCGGTAGTGAGTATATAGATGGTATAACATTGATACATGCCCCAGCAGTGAGTATACAGATGGTATAACATTGATATATGCCCCGGTGGTGAGTATACAGATAATATAACATAAACCTGCACCTGGCAGTGAATATATAGAGACTATAAAAGTGACTTCTGCTCCTTCGGTGAGTATAAAGATAACAGTGACATCTGCCCCGGCGGTGAGTATACAGAGAGTGTGACTCTGACATCTGCCCCAATAATGATAATAGTGAAACACTGACACCATATACCTGTATATCTGCCCAAATATTTTTTTGGCAGGGATCAGATTGATTAATCTGTATTATTTAGGAAGGGACTTAGGCCCCCATTTACTAACGAGTTTTATCACCAAAACGAGTGATAAATTTCACTGTGTATGATAAATGGTGCTCCAGCCAATCAGCTCCCAACTGTCATTTTTTTAACAGTTGACAGTTGGGAGCTGATTGGCTGGAGCACCATTTATCATACACAGTGAAATTTATCACTCGTTTTGGTGATAAAACTCGTTAGTAAATGAGGCCCTTAGCATGTAACACATACCTCCCAACATGACCCTCTCCAGGAGGGACACAATGCTCTGGTCCTGGACTTCCCTGGTAATTTATGATTGGTGGCGGCTCCAGTACAGTCCAAAATTCAAATAGGGGAGTCACACCAACTGCCAGTGAGTCCCAGCCAGTGATGTGTGGCAGTGTGTGAAATGACAGTTGGTGTGGCTCCCCTATTTGAATTTTGAACTGCGCTGCAGCCCCGCCTCTTACCAGGGAAGTCCAGGACCAGAGCATTGTGTCCCTCCTGGAGAGGGTCATGTTGGGAGGTATGGTAACATGATCCAGGCCAATGTTATCACTTACTGTGGGGACACTGTTAACAGGACCGTACTAGGGTGGGGCAACATGTGCCATGGCACAGAGCAACGTTGGGCAGGGGGAACCGTTCGGCAGCACCTGTCAATTTTCTGTTTTAATCATTTACACTTGCGGTGCTCCTGGTAGCATCCTCCTCTATGATCACTGCCATCTCCTCTATGAGCCTGATCACCCCCCCCCATCTCCTCCCTGGCCAAATACCCCTCCATCCTCTCTGCTCCCTGGTCACCTCCCCTTCTGACCTCAGGCAAGGCTAATGCTGGGTACACACACTTGTCAATCTATCCTTTGTTCAATCGACGAACAATATATCGCAAGTACGTACAACGTAACGATGTCGTTGACAGACACACAGACATATCAGGTCGGCCCTGCAGCACAGCCGATGAAAGATATAACAGGGCATCTGCATGTGTGTATGGGCGACCCGCCGACTGCCTGTACACTTGTTGCAGAGACCGCTGAAAATGACATCTCCACTGGGCAGACAAATTTCAATGCCCGTCCAGTTGTGATGTCACCCCAGACACATCCAGCAGCCGAATGGTATGCAGTGTCAGACTGGGGCAGGAAGGGCCCACTGGGGAAATCCAGTGAGAAGGGTTCGTACTTAAGGGGTGTGGTCATCCACCAAAGGGGGTGTGGCCAGCCTTCACAGATATTTGCCTCACATTTAGGCAAATCTTGGTGTAGTTTCTATAGAAGGGAACCAAGCACCACGTTGATCAATGGTCCCGCTTCACCAGGGAACTGACTACCTAATAGAGTAACAATGTATAATTCAGAGGAGGGTTTTGGGCCCTCAGCCAGTGGGCCCCCCAGGGATTTCCCCTGTACTCCTGTGGGCTAGTCCAACCCTTATGGTAAGTGTGTAGAGCTTACCAATTGGTCGCTCAGTCTGCTGATCAATCCGTAGCTCTAGTCTTGTACCCAGCATAACACAGGCAGGAAGGCTCCTGTATGTGCACCTTCAGTTATATCCTCCTTTGTTTAATGCAAACATTTCAATTGCTGTCATATCAGGTCTCAAACTCATCACCTCTCACATAGAGCTATTTGCTCCTGCAAGAGAAGCCTAATTGTCAGTATAAACCATTACAGCTGAGCGGATCTATGTAGTGTGTGGCTGCAGGGGATTGGATGTGTGGCTGTACACTACACAGACCTGTTTAGTTGCACTGGTTTTAAACTGACAATTACATGTAACTTCATATAGTTAGAAAAAGCAGACTGCCTATGCAGGAGCAAATAGCTTAATGTCTGAGGCATTCGACTGTAATGTGAGAGGTGGTGGGTTCGAGTCCTGGCTATAACAGTATTGAGAAATGTGTGTGTTAAATAAAGGCGTTTGTAACGGAAGGTGTACATATTCTCCTGTAGTTACAGGAACCTTCCTGCCTAGCAATGTGAGAGGTGCTGGGTTCAAGTCCTAGGTATGTGTGATGTAAAATAAAGGCTAATGTAACTGTTAGAGAGCTCTCATGTTAAGTGCATAAATGTATTATAAGAGGACTGGTGTCCAAATCCCTTTTCTTGGAGTGTTCTGAATGGCAGTATAGGTGTTCTGGCCCAGGGCACCAAATAGTCTAATTACGGCTCTAACTTTTACCTTATTGCAATGTCCAGAGTGCACGTTATTGCAGTCTATGGAATCTATGACATAAATGTACTAATAGAAAGGAAAATTCAACCAATCTATAACCCGGGATGTATATTTCTTATTTCGCTTTCTCCCTTCCAGACTGTAGAGAGGTCCAGTATCCCTGCACCCGAATGTACTCTGTACAGAAACCGGTCAAGCAGTGTATCAGCTACTTGTGTGTCACCAGGTTGGTGCCCTCACTTTACCACACACGTATTCCCCTCATTATAGGAAACACCCAAACACAAAACAAACCTGGAATAGCAGCTACGGCATGATATTCCGAATCTTTCAAATGCGGGTGACCCTGAATTTCTGGAGGCCAGGTTGGGGGAGATCTTCCCCCATTTCTTTGACTTTTCTGCACTCTAGGGCATATTGCTTGATGATCACATTGATCTCCAGTCAATAACTTTGTACTCTTTTTTTTGTGATAGAGGTTTAAGGTATAGTATAAGCGGAGAATGAGCTGCGAATGGGTTAATGCTATTTCCTGTGCTTTCCAACCATGTTAACTTTTTACATGAAGAAGGTGGATTTCTTCATTACATTACAATTATTTCTTCATTACATACAATTATATCCAGTGCAAAGAGCACAGCACACCCGCGTTGTGTCCCAGAGCAACGGAAATGAACTCCATCTGCTTAAACAAAGACAGGGCTGAAAAGCACAGAAGGATGATCGAGAGAAGATGCTATATATTTTACCAGAAAGAGCAATAACTGAAGTCACATGTACACTGCAATACCTTTAAATGTCGCTGGTGATTTTAAAGGTTAAACGGTATATTAAGATTTCAGATTTGTATTAATGTTATTAAACATATCAAGGTGAATACCCCCGTGATCTGTATTTCCAATCGACGTGTATATTTAATTAAAATGTTCTAAAAAATAAGAGGACTGCCATATCTCCTAGATATAGCTTCTAAACGTGGAACTTATGGAGACTTATGGGGCCACATGTAATAGCCCAACAGGTTGGTTTTACCTTTAAACTAATTGCCGCTTCAAATCCAGTGACTATCTTGCCACAGGCTATTACATTTGGCTCATGGTCT
The DNA here is from genome assembly GCA_031769625.1 of Taudactylus pleione. Lineage (NCBI taxonomy): Eukaryota > Metazoa > Chordata > Amphibia > Anura > Myobatrachidae > Taudactylus > Taudactylus pleione. Next base: position 3,206,813 of record JAUIMM010000684.1, read on the forward strand.
GGATGTTTTTGCCCCAGTACGTGGCTTTTTCTTGTGTATTACATGATTTGTATAGGAAAGGGTCCTAGACTGCACACCCTGAATATATATAATGGGAGGTGCTACCTGTTGAGACTATTAATGCAGGCACAGACAAATCACAGGTGCTCAACTCCAAATTACTAATTATATATAAATACATTATGCAATAAAATTTTGCAATAAATAAATAGAGTTTTTTAGCATAATCATGGCCAAGGTTATGGGCCTACCCACCATATCCAGGTAACCTCTGTAGAGTAGGTCCCTAACATACTAGGGTTCAAATCTAGAGCGCAGGGCACCCCCAAACCAGCTCAGCCGAGCCACCCCAGGGCATCGCTCTAATGGGAAAGGTGAAGTGTAAAGTAAGACAGGTAAGAGCAGCTGCGGCTGCATGTATAGGATAGAGAGGTGAAAATACAAATATAATAAACAAACAGTAAAGGTGTTAAAAAGTGCAAAAAAGGAAAAATGTGTTATAAATAAATAATGCGATGCCCTGAAGCAGACCAACCTTAGAAATCCAGGGGACCCACGCCCCAAAAATCAACCCAAAGTTGCACTACAGTATATCATTTGTAGGACTTACCTAAATTGTGCCTATTACTGGTGTGCATTCACAATACCATGTTCTAAAAATTAAGAGGACTGCCATATCTCCTAGAGATAGCTTCTAAACGTGGAACTTATGGAAATGATGGGGCCACGTGTAATAGCCCAACTGGTTGATTTTACCTTTTAACTAATTACCGCTTCAAATCCAGTGACTATCTCGCCGCAGGCTTTTACATTTTGGCTCATGGTCTGGATGTTTTTGCGCCAGTAGGTGGCTTTTTCTTGTGTATTACATGATTTGACAGCTTTCGGCTAGAAAGAGGACATTTAAACCTTTGTCTTGCAGCCCTTTTAGGATCACTCCTCCCCGGATAATGACCCCCCCCCTCCACCCTTACATTCCTCCCCAGCATGCTGTCTATGCGTCCGCTTCTTACTTACCCCGCCTACTCTATTTTCAGCGTGCGGCGTGTGTACATGGTGAACAAGGAGATCTGCACACGGATTATGTGCAAAGAAGATGAGATCATTCAAGGTGACTATTGGCGGACATAAAATAAGTGAAGAGTTCGTGGTTGGGTGGATTAGGGTGTGCCACGGTTGAACTGGGGTGTGGCTTACAGAGGGCGGCGAATGGGGTAAATCTGCTGCCACATTCCATCGTCTCACTGCCATTTCTTTTCTCTTTCTTGCTGCTCCATGGATCCGCCTGCGCAGAGGAGAAGTGCCGCCAACTAGCTGGGCTCCCACCTCGCCCACCTGCTGAGCCCCAAGCTGTTCCTACAGAGAGCACAGGAAATTGAAGCTTAACTAAAGACCACTTCAGTTATAAATCCCCAATATTATACACACCAATGGTGCGCCCCAGTCTCCAGAACACTGAATTTAGACCAATATTGTCACACCCGTAACCTACTTACACTCCCCGACCCCCATTAACCAGTCACACGTAGAACCCTTATATGGATTGTATAATTGGTCTCCTGGGAAATATAGTTACATGGCATTGGAAGCAGGGATACCAATGAGATTGCTTGGGTACCGATGCTGGGATGGAATTGCATAGTGTTGTGTATGGCTCATCTAAAGGGACAGCTGAGCACTATGTAGGACAAGGCAATTTCCTTTCACTATATCTGGGCCTCCCAACATATGTAATGATGTAATAATTGCAATATAAAGACATTTTACTGAACCTAGTCGTGGCCTCAATAACTAAACAACTCACTGTCTACACTGTACTATAATGTACAACCCAAGCCCAAGCCAGAGATCCCAGGGGAGGTGGGGACCCCCCCAACAAAGGAGTCCCCCCTCTCCTGAGCACCCTAGGCTTAGGCTGAAGCTCGGGGCTCTTCCCTGCAACCCTGTCTGGTGGGTACAGGGGTAATAGTGTTGAACACGAGTTCAACATGGCTCGCGGTGCGGTGTGAACGGGTAACCCTGATCTTGATGAAAATTCTTCCCATTCTGCCCACTTCACTAGGAAGTGGGCAGGAATGTGGGAAATTAGGTCGACATTCATAATGTAGACACCACAGTGTTGACAGTTATGATGTCAACATTGTTAAAATGTCTACAGGCAACTTGTTGCCTTTCTCAGAATGTAGACATGTGAAGTGTTGACATTGTTAGAATGTTGACATTAGGGTTAGGTTGTGGGATGGAAGAGTTAGGCACTAGGGGGAGTTTAGGGTTAGGCTACGGAGAGGGAGGTTAGGGTTAGGCACTAGAGGGTGGGTATGGGTAGACATGAAGGTTAGGCTGTGAGATGGGAAGGCTAGGGCACTAGGGGGAGTTTAGGGCTAGGCACTAGGGGGATGGTTAGGGTTAGGCACTAGGGCAGTGGTCTACAACCTGTAGCTCGCGAGCTACTGGTAGCTCGCGGTCTTAATTTTGGTAGCTCACCTAGCTGCAGTACTGCCGAGTCAACTAGGAGGAAGTGACCTGTGACGTGTGCTCCCCGTTGCATCGACGCCATGGGTGGAGCCAAAGGGAAGCACATCAGGTGATTGCCATAGCCTCTACATCAATCATCTGATGTGCTTCCCTGTGGTTCCACTCACGGCGTCTACACTACGGTGGAGCGAGTGACTCCCACCCAGCCCTGCCGGAAAATCACACAGCAGCCCTGCCTATATCTTTTGCTCCTCTATATCACTTACCTCCTTGCAGCTGGTAATTAACAGTGATATGTGCCTGTTCTTAAATTTTGTTTACGAACTACATACCACCTCATCCAGCTCTCCCAGCATCCCCAAGAGTGCAACTCATCCAGCCCGTCCCTGGTGGACCAACCCCTGCCACAGGGGTGGTCTCTACCCATACACCCACCACCGGCTCTCACAGCGGCACCCCCACCCGCCAGGGTGGCCCGGCAGCAGCAGCAGTATCCACAGCATCAGTGGACCCAGCACCCCACGCACACCACTCGGTCGCTGACCTCAACAGGCCAGGTGTCCTCCACAAGCAGCAGCAACATTCCTCTGCAACCGCAACAGCTCACTTCAAGCAGCACCCATCTGCAGCAACGTTCCTACCTCTACGGCCACACCGATACACCCCAAACCCTACCGGTAGGTATTTAACTCCGAGACTTTCACCAGCACGCGGGACGCCGCCAGGGTGCACACCTCCACCCACAACACCTGCTGCCCCCCCCAACATCACCCTCCCACCAACTGAGACTCCTTAAGACTGTCGACCAAAGGTCCAGCAGGGGTGACGTGCCGGTCAATTGAACCGCACGGCAAGGAGCCCCCTGAAAGGGTCTAACCACCTCCCCAGTCTCTCCCACTCCCACCACCACACCATCCCCCTGTGCTCGGGACCGTACAGGAGAAGCACTGTGACTACTCCAATTAAAGCAATTGGCCCCTCATCCTTGTCTGCTTCTTCCTTTCACACCTCAACACTGCATCACAGACAGCACGCCAGCAACCACAAACATATTCCAACACATCCATACAACCATCGCATCCACAGGGAGAGCGCACCTTCCACACACACACCCCCCCCCTCTATCAAGCTACAACACAGGACCCGGTACTCCTGTCAGAAGGAAGGTGCAGCACCCCAAACCACCTATTAGCTACGTCTCATAGTCCCACACCACCCATCTGCCCATACAGTAGAGCGCAGTCCTACCCGATTATTAACATATCACACTAACAACACACTAAACATTACAATAGTATGAACGTAAAAGTTATCCTGATAAAAACAATTTTTAATACAGTAAGTACTAATACCACTCGTAATTCAATGTTTTCTACATGGTGTATTAGTCCTATTGGTCCTAGGAACCTTAAATGTTTGATTATAATGAAACAAAGGTCTCTCACAATCAGAGATAAGGGGGCCAATTCATCAACACTAAAATAACGTTTTTAAGAACATTTTCCTTAATTACCGTTATTTTAGTATTTATGAAGACACTAAACATAGGAGTTATCACTGATATCTCCTGGTTACGTCCCCCTGCGTCAATTTCCACACTCCCCATACATTAGTACATTAGTATGGGGATATGGAAATTATGCTATTCATCAAATTCCGAAAATTATGTATTTTCGGAATTTGATGGAGTTACTATCCGCCTCTGTGAGGTGGAGTATAGCGGGTTACACTTACCTGTGTCAGCGTGGGCAGGTCCCCTGGCGTCTCCCTCCGGCGCTCCCTGGTCACTCCTCCGGCTCCGCCTGCTGCTCTGAAACTGTTTTGCTTTTTTTTAATAAACTTTACTGTTCTGTCTGGAGAACACAGTGTCAGAACAGCAGAAGGAGCCTGAGGCGGCTGCAGCAGGCAGGTAAGTCGGGGACGGAGGGGAGGTGAGCGGAGGGGGAGGGGGGGCTGAGGGGGGGGCACACGGAATTACCGCAGCTGTAGGCAGTGCTGTGCATGCGCTGTTTTTACCGATGTATCGCGCATGCGCAGCACTGATTACAGCTGCGGTAAGTTAGAGTAGACAGGGAAAAGTATCTATTTCCCGAAAAGCTGTCATTGCAAAAATGACAGCTTTTCGGAATAGATAGTTATAGGGAGGTTGAATGATGAATTCCTCCGGTAATTAGGTAGAACTCCATGCCAGTTCTAAACCTAATTACCGCCAGATACATTTTTGTTATGATGAATAGGCCCCTTAGATGTTCAAATATTTCCAATCTGCTCACCAGCCAATATAGCCAGAATGATAAGTTCTCTTACCCGTTATGTGTTTGTATTGGGCAGAGCTTTATGTGTGGTGGGCTTAGTCAGCCTGTGTGTATACCGCACTGGGTGTTCCCGAACTGGTCTGTTAGCACAAGCTCTGTACTCACGCCTGGTACAAGTCCCCCGGCAGTGTGGGAAGCCGCAGCATCAATGTAAGCAGCACAGCTGCAATGTGAATGGCAGCTTGATTAACGGGTCCACCTCTCCCTGAGAACTCTTCTCTGCATAAGCATTGAGTGTCCTTGTATTAAATCAATCTTCTGGCTTTTAGTGGTAACTTGACAAGGACACCTTGGACTCACGTAAGTGGTATGTAGACAGGGGTACTCATTCAGACCCGCTCGCTAGATGCGTATGCAAATTCAGCTAAATGACGGCACGGCAGGCGATCACACGGCAAGACATAAGCACACCCACTATGTCTGGCCGTGCGATCGCTTTGTGTATGCAGTCACCCACCAGCCTGTCTTAAGACGCCCACTTGTGCACATCATCTCCAGGATGTGTATGCAACCATCGGTACATCGGGTACCATCCGTAGCGAACGCAGCGCTTGAGGTAGACTATACCCTGCCTCAAGCACTGCGATCACTTCAGTGTAAAAAAGCAGCCAGGTGACATGTACAATGACGCTTCCTTTTAATTATGCACGCCTTTTAAACGGCGTTGACGCTCAGGCACGCCTGCTTTCTCATCTACACTCATTTAGTGGCCTGCCCTTGTTACCACCCACAAACGGCCTCTCCTGTCACTCATTCAGCTGGGCTGTCTATGCTGGACGAGCGAACGCTTCCCGATCTTTCGCAGTGGTTTGCGCACGCGCATTGCGATGCATACACGTGCGCAGAATGCGAACATCGGGCAGCTACGAGTGAAAGCTTCTTAGCGTTCAGGTCTGAATCAGCTCCTCAGTCCCAAAGTCTCCTTATAAAGGGAATCTTTGGCCCTCATTCAGAGCCGCACGCTCTGAGCAGAGCGCACGCTCTGAATGAGGGCCGGGCTCCATTTTCATGGAGCGTCCTCCTGGACGCTCGTATAGCTGTGGGTCACCACCCACAGGCTATACGAGCGTGCTTTTTGATGGCCGCGATGGTCGAGACCATCGCGACCATCGAAATTGCGAGCCGGAGCCTGCGGTTGAGGTTTTCAACCGCAAGCTCCGGAGTGATTTTGGCTCTATCAGAGCCAAAATCACTCCCACTGACATCACTAGTGATGTCAGTGGGCCGGCTTCTGACGGGAGGCGTTCCCGTGGGAACGCCCCCGTCAGGGAGGCACGCCCCCGGCACGCCCACCAAAGGGGGCGTGCTGTCAATCAACATTGACAGCACGCCCCCTTTGATCGGACACAACGAGCGAAGGACTTTCCTTCGCTCGTCGCGTCTGGCGCATGCGCACGACGGAGCTCCCTCCGTCGTGCGCATGCTCAGTGTATAACATCGACCCACTTGCGAGCGGACAGCCGCTCGCGAGTGGGTCTGAATCAGGCCCTTTATTGCTTAATCAGCTGCAGTGGTTTCAGATAGTTAATCACATTACTATTCACATTTGTGTGTTCCTTTTCACTTGTGAATTCCTAGTAATAAGCCTTGTTTATAACAATATATTATACCTCAAAATTAAAATCTATATTAGTTCTAAAAAAAGGAATACAAGATGTTATTTTGTTTCGTACGATAGATCTACAGAAAGGAGTAACAATATTTCAATACACTCTTTATATGCCGCACATCTTTTGTATTATATACATCTGTATCCCCAATAATATATACTGATTAAATACTGCTCTAGCGATAGTAAATATCAATCCTGAGCAAATAAATTGTCATATCTGGACGAATTATACATGTATAAATATATAGATTGGATATGTATTAAATAGAACGTCATTCTCGTATTATGCATTGTTATTTTTATTATTATATTCTTTGCAAAGGATCTCCTTAAGGTACATCTTAATAACCATATAGTGTTTATCTAAATCACACAAAACAAAAAACTTAGAAAACAAAGATCTTAGGGCCTGATTCAGACTAGGGGTGTGCACCGGCCACTTTTCGTGTTTTGTGTTTTGGTTTTGGATCTGGATCTTTCTTCGTGTTTTGGATCTGGATTGGTTTTGCCAAAACCACCCTTCCGTGTTTTGGGTTCTGGGTTTTGTGTTTTGGATCTGTATTTTTTTTAAAAAAAGCATAAAAACAGCTAAAATCACAGAATTTGTAGGTTTTTCTGCTCCTATGCTATTATTAACCTCAATAACCTTAATTTCCACTCATTTCCAGTCTATTCTGAACACCTCACACCTCACAATAGTGTTTTTATGTCCAAAACGTTGCACCGAGGTAGCTGGATGACTATGCTAAGCGACACGAGTGGGCGGCACAAACACGTGACCCATCTAGGCGTGAAACTGCAGTGGCAGACAGGATGGCAGTTTGAAAAACTAGGCCCCAAACTGTACATAATGCAAAGAAAAAAAAGAGGTGCAAGATGGAATTGTCCTTGGGCCCTCCCACCCACCCTTATATTGTATAAACAGGACATGCACACTTTAACAAACCAATCATTTCAGCGCCAGGGTCTGCCACACAACTGTGGCTGAAATGATTGGTTCGTTTGGGCCCCCACAAAACAAGCTGGCAATTAATGTGTCCCTGCACAAACTGGCTCTATGGAGGCAAGATGTCATCCTCATCCTCCTCATCCACCGATTCCTCACCCTCTTCAGTGTGTACATCCTCATCCTCACAAAGTATTAACTCGTCCCCACTTGAATCCACCACCACAGGTCCCTCTGTACCTTCTGGAGGCTGGTCTCCCTGGAAGAGCTGATAATTCATTTTGATGAACATCATCTTCTCCACATTCTGTGGAAGCAACCTCCTACGCCTTTCGCTGACAAGGTTCCCGGCTGCACTAAACACTCTTTCGGAGTACACACTGGAGGGGGGGCAACTCAGGTAAAATAGAGCCAGTTTGTACAGGGGCCTCCAAATTGCCTCTTTTTCCTGCCAGTACAGGTATGGACTGTCTGCCATGCCTACTTGGATGCTGTCACCGATGTAATCCTCCACCATTCTGTCAATGGTGTCAGTATCATATGCAGTGACAGTAGACATGTCAGAAATTGTTGCCAGGTCCTTCAGTCCGGACCAGATGTCCAAACTTGGTCCTGCCTGCCCTGCATCACCGCCAGCGGGTTGCTTAGGATACCTAAGTTTTTTCCTGGCAGCCCCAGTTGCAGGAGAAAATGAAGAAGGAGCCGTTGACGTGTCACGTTCCGCTTCAGCTGACAGTGTGTTCACCAGCAGGTCTTTGCACCTCTGCAGGCTTGTGTCGGCCGGAAAGAGAGACACCACATAGGCTTTAAACCTAGGATCGAGCACGGTGGCCAAAACGTAGTGGTCTGATTTCAACAGATTGACCACCCTGGAATCCTGGCAAAGCGAATGAAGGGCTTCATCCACAAGTCCCACATGCCGAGCGGAATCGCTCCGTCTTAGCTCCTCCTTCACTTTCTCCAGCTGCTTCTGCAAAAGCCTGATGAGGGGAATGACCTGACTCAAGCTAGCAGTGTCTGAACTGACTTCACGTGTGGCAAGTTCGAAGGGCTGGAGAACCTTGCACAACACGGAAATCATTCTCCACTGCGCTTGAGTCAGGTGCATACCCCCTCCTTTGCCTATGTCATAGGTGGATGTATAGGCTTGTATGGCCTTTTGCTGCTCCTCCATCCTCTGAAGCATATAGAGGGTTGAGTTCCACCGCGTCACAACCTCTTGCTTCAGGTGATGGCGGGGCAGGTTCAAGAGTGTTTGCTGGCGCTCCAGTCTTCGGCACGCAGTCGCTGAATGGCGAAAGTGGCCAGAAATTTTTCGGGCCACCCAAAGCGTCTCCTGCACGCCCCTGTCGCTTTTCAGAAAATTCTGCACCACCAAGTTTATTGTGTGAGCAAAACATGGGACATGCTGGAATTTGCCCAGATGTAATGCCCGCACAATATTGGTGGCGTTGTCAGATATCACAAATCCCCAGGAGAGTCTAAGTGGGGTAAGCCACTGGGCGATGATTTCCCTCAGTTTCTCTAAGAGGTTGTCGGCGGTGTGCCTCTTACTGAAACCGGTGATACACAGCGTAGCCTGCCTTGTAACGAGCTGGCATTTCTGAGATGCTGCTACTGGTGACGCTGCTGCTGTTGCTGCGTAAGGTGATACATCTACCCAGTGGGCTGTCACAGTCATATAGTCCTTAGTCTGCCCTGTTCCACTTGTCCACATGTCCGTGGTTAAGTGGACATTGTGTACAACGGCATTTTTCAGGACACTGAGGACACTTTTTCTGACGTTTCTGTACAGTCTCGGTATCGCCTGCCTAGTGAAGTGGAATCTAGACGGGATTTGGAACCGGGGACACACTACCTCCATCAATTGTCTAAATCCCACTGCACTAATGGCGGATACCGGACGCACGTCTAACACCAACATAGCAGTCAAGGCCTCAGTTATACGTTTTGCTTCAGGATGACTGCTGTCGTACTTCATCCTCCTCGCTAAGGACTGTTGGAGGGTCAATTGTTTAGTAAAAGTAGTGGTGTTCCTACTTCCTCTCTGGGATGATGAACGACTCCCAGCAGCAGCAACAGCAGCAGCGGCAGCAGTAGGCGTAGCAATGCAGGATCCTCCAGAGGAATCCCGGATAGGAGAGTCAGTCATGCCAGTGACATGGCCTGCAGGACTACTTCCGATCCTGACTAAGGAGGAAATTGACGAGGAGGGAGTTGACGGTGTGGTTTGCAGGCGCTTGGATACAACAGGACAACGGGATTTAGGTGTCCCTGGACTGCTTACGGTCTTAGCCAAAGTTTCTGAACTTGACAGTAACTTTTTATGAACGCGCTGCAGGTGCCGTATAAGGGAGGATGTTCCTAGGTGGTTGACGTCCCTACCCCTACTTATTTCACCTTTACATATGGTACATATGGCAAGACAGTTGTTGTCCGGATTTGGATAGAAATATTGCCAGACCAAAGAGGTGGAATGTTTGGTCTTCTGCCCAGGCATGACCGTGATGGGCTTTTTCATCCCACGGACAACAACTGTCTCCCCCGGAGCCTGATTTAAACAAACCACATCACCATCAGAATCCTCCTCGCCAACTTCCTCCTCAGCGCCAGCTACACCAGTATCCTCATCCTGTTGTACTTCAACAGTGACATCTTCAATTTGCATATCAGCAAGTGGACTGTGGGTGCTCCTTTCAGCACTTGCAGGGGGCGTGCAAATGGTGGAAAGAGCCACCTCTTCCCGTCCAGTGCTGGGAAGGTCAGGCATCGCAACCACCACCACACTTGGACTCTCCTTGGGGATTTGTGATATCTTCTTAGAAAGCACAGTTCTTCGCTGTGCTTTTGCCAGCTTAACTCTTTTGATTTTTTTAGTGGGAGGAGGGCTTCCATCGTCATGTGAAGCTGAACCACTAGTCATGAACATACTAGGGATCGACCTTAGCCGTTCCTTGCCACTCCGTGTCGTAAATGGCATATTGGCAAGTTTACGTTTCTCTTCAGCTGATTTAAATGTCTTTTTCAAGGTCATTTTCCTGAACTTTGCCATTTGGGATTGTATGTGCCCTCTACTATGACATTGGGCATCGGCCTTGGCAGACGACGTTGATGGCATGTTATCGTCTATGTCATGACTAGTGGCAGCAGCTTCAGCACTAGGAGGAAGTGGTTCTTGATCTTTCTCTATTTTATTTTTATCGGAGAAAGTTTGGTCCTCCATTTATGTTATATCGATTTGATATATACGTGCGGCTAAACACAGAAAATATTTTTTTTTTTGGTTTGGACTGGAGTGTAGTTTGTGGGTTACAGCACCCTTTAACGGTCAAGCCAGCCGGCCCTTTACTTATGACACAGGCGCACGCTTGGCACTACTTTGTTGATGCACGTGCGGCTACTGCGCACACAATTCACAAACACAGAAAATAATTTTTTTTTTGGTTTGGACTGGAGTGTACTTTGGGGGTTACAGCACCCTTTAATGGTCAAGCCAGCCGGCCCTTTACTTATGACACAGGCGCACGCTTGGCACTACTTTGTTGATGCACGTGCGGCTACTGCGCACACAATTCACAAACACAGAAAATAATTTTTTTTTGGTTTGGACTGGAGTGTACTTTCGGGGGTTACAGCACCCTTTAACGGTCAAGCCAGCCGGCCCTTTACTTATGACACAGGCGCACGCTTGGCACTACTTTGTTGATGCACGTGCGGCTACTGCGCACACAATTCACAAACACAGAAAATAATTTTTTTTTGGTTTGGACTGGAGTGTACTTTCGGGGGTTACAGCACCCTTAACGGTCAAGCCAGCCGGCCCTTTACTTATGACACAGGCGCACGCTTGGCACTACTTTGTTGATGCACGTGCGGCTACTGCGCACACAATTCACAAACACAGAAAATAATTTTTTTTTGGTTTGGACTGGAGTGTACTTTCGGGGGTTACAGCACCCTTTAACGGTCAAGCCAGCCGGCCCTTTACTTATGACACAGGCGCACGCTTGGCACTACTTTGTTGATGCACGTGCAGCTACTGCTCACACAATTCACAAACACAGAAAATAATTTTTTTTTGGTTTGGACTGGAGTGTACTTTCGGGGGTTACAGCACCCTTTAACGGTCAAGCCAGCCGGCCCTTTACTTATGACACAGGCGCACGCTTGGCACTACTTTGTTGATGCACGTGCGGCTACTGCGCACACAATTCACAAACACAGAAAATAATTTTTTTTTGGTTTGGACTGGAGTGTACTTTCGGGGGTTACAGCACCCTTAACGGTCAAGCCAGCCGGCCCTTTACTTATGACACAGGCGCACGCTTGGCACTACTTTGTTGATGCACGTGCGGCTACTGCGCACACAATTCACAAACACAGAAAATAATTTTTTTTTGGTTTGGACTGGAGTGTACTTTCGGGGGTTACAGCACCCTTTAATGGTCAAGCCAGCCGGCCCTTTACTTATGACACAGGCGCACGCTTGGCACTACTTTGTTGATGCACGTGCGGCTACTGCGCACACAATTCACAAACACAGAAAATAATTTTTTTTTTGGTTTGGACTGGAGTGTACTTTGGGGGTTACAGCACCCTTTAACGGTCAAGCCAGCCGGCCCTTTACTTATGACACAGGCGCACGCTTGGCACTACTTTGTTGATGCACATGCGGCTACTGCGCACACAATTCACAAACAGAGAAAATAATTTTTTTTTTGGTTTGGACTGGAGTGTACTTTCGGGGGTTACAGCACCCTTAACGGTCAAGCCAGCCGGCCCTTTACTTATGACACAGGTGCACGCTTGGCACTACTTTGTTGATGCACGTGCGGCTACTGCGCACACAATTCACAAACACAGAAAATAATTTTTTTTTGGTTTGGACTGGAGTGTACTTTCGGGGGTTACAGCACCCTTTAACGGTCAAGCCAGCCGGCCCTTTACTTATGACACAGGCGCACGCTTGGCACTACTTTGTTGATGCACGTGCGGCTACTGCGCACACAATTCACAAACACAGAAAATAATTTTTTTTTGGTTTGGACTGGAGTGTACTTTCGGGGGTTACAGCACCCTTTAACGGTCAAGCCAGCCGGCCCTTTACTTATGACACAGGCGCACGCTTGGCACTACTTTGTTGATGCACGTGCGGCTACTGCGCACACAATTCACAAACACAGAAAATAATTTTTTTTTGGTTTGGACTGGAGTGTACTTTCGGGGGTTACAGCACCCTTAACGGTCAAGCCAGCCGGCCCTTTACTTATGACACAGGCGCACGCTTGGCACTACTTTGTTGATGCACATGCGGCTACTGCGCACACAATTCACAAACACAGAAAATAATTTTTTTTTGGTTTGGACTGGAGTGTACTTTCGGGGGTTACAGCACCCTTTAACGGTCAAGCCAGCCGGCCCTTTACTTATGACACAGGCGCACGCTTGGCACTACTTTGTTGATGCACGTGCGGCTACTGCGCACACAATTCACAAACACAGAAAATAATTTTTTTTTTGGTTTGGACTGGAGTGTACTTTGGGGGTTACAGCACCCTTTAACGTTCAAGCCAGCCGGCCCTTTACTTATGACACAGGCGCACGCTTGGCACTACTTTGTTGATGCACGTGCGGCTACTGCGCACACAATTCACAAACACAGAAAATAATTTTTTTTTTGGTTTGGACTGGAGTGTACTTTCGGGGGTTACAGCACCCTTAACGGTCAAGCCAGCCGGCCCTTTACTTATGACACAGGTGCACGCTTGGCACTACTTTGTTGATGCACGTGCGGCTACTGCGCACACAATTCACAAACACAGAAAATAATTTTTTTTTGGTTTGGACTGGAGTGTACTTTCGGGGGTTACAGCACCCTTTAACGGTCAAGCCAGCCGGCCCTTTACTTATGACACAGGCGCACTCTTGGCACTACTTTGTTGATGCACGTGCGGCTACTGCGCACACAATTCACAAACACAGAAAATAATTTTTTTTTTGGTTTGGACTGGAGTGTACTTTGGGGGTTACAGCACCCTTTAACGGTCAAGCCAGCCGGCCCTTTACTTATGACACAGGCGCACGCTTGGCACTACTTTGTTGATGCACGTGCGGCTACTGCGCACACAATTCACAAACACAGAAAATAATTTTTTTTTTGGTTTGGACTGGAGTGTACTTTCGGGGGTTACAGCACCCTTAACGGTCAAGCCAGCCGGCCCTTTACTTATGACACAGGTGCACGCTTGGCACTACTTTGTTGATGCACGTGCGGCTACTGCGCACACAATTCACAAACACAGAAAATAATTTTTTTTTTGGTTTGGACTGGAGTGTACTTTCGGGGGTTACAGCACCCTTAACGGTCAAGCCAGCCGGCCCTTTACTTATGACACAGGCGCACGCTTGGCACTACTTTGTTGATGCACGTGCGGCTACTGCGCACACAATTCACAAACACAGAAAATAATTTTTTTTTTGGTTTGGACTGGAGTGTACTTTCGGGGGTTACAGCACCCTTAACGGTCAAGCCAGCCGGCCCTTTACTTATGACACAGGCGCACGCTTGGCACTACTTTGTTGATGCACGTGCGGCTACTGCGCACACAATTCACAAACACAGAAAATAATTTTTTTTTGGTTTGGACTGGAGTGTACTTTCGGGGGTTACAGCACCCTTTAACGGTCAAGCCAGCCGGCCCTTTACTTATGACACAGGCGCACGCTTGGCACTACTTTGTTGATGCACGTGCGGCTACTGCGCACACAATTCACAAACACAGAAAATATATTATTTTTTTAGCACTTGGGGGGAGCACCCCTGATGGACAGAGCACCCCCTGGACAACACTACAGCACTCCTTTAGGACTGGGACACTGCACAGGACTTTGGAGTGGACACAGCCCCTATGGAGAACTGACTGCACAACACAGTCCAGCCAGCCCCTATGGACTTTGAAGTAGTGGACACAGCCCCTATTAACAACAGCAGCACAGCACAACACAGCCAGCCCCTATGGACTTTGAAGTAGTGGACAACAGCAGCACTACACTACACTACACTACACAGCCCTAACTCCCACCCTCCCTCTTCACTGTCCACAGCCGAGTGAGAAAATGGCGCCGACGCGGGTACCTTATATAGGATCCAAAACCCGCGAGACTCGGAAGGCGGGATGATGACGTTTTGCCTCGATTTCAGATCCGAGTCAGGCGGGAAAAGTCGAGCCTGACTCGGATCGGACTCGGATCGGGGGGGCTCGGGGGGGTTCGGATTTCAGAAATCCGAACCCGCTCACCCCTAATTCAGACCCGCTCGCAAGCGCACAGCGCTTGCAAGCGGGTCGATGTTTTGACCCCTGCGCATGCGCTGTGTCCGGCGTGCGCAAGCCCCTGCGAGCGACTGAAGTTCAGTCGATCCGGGGCTCACTACAAGACGGGGCGGCTGTCGATGTTGATTGACAGCTTGCCCCGTTTTGTAGGCGGGTAGGGGGGGTGGTTGAGCAAATGCCGGCGTTCCCAAAGGAACGCCTGGCGTTTGTGGGTGGCCCTACTGACATCACTAGTGATGTCAGTAGTGGACTTCCTACTCTATTAGAGCAGGAAGTCCACTCGGGCTTGCGAGAGCTGAGACCCTACCACAGGGTCTCCTCGCAAGCCCGATGGTCGCGATAATCGCGACCATCTCTAGGCTACTCGCAAAAGCTGTGGGTGAAGAAAATAAATAAATAAATCCCCGCCCTGATTCTTAGCGAGCGCTCGCTAGCAGCGAGTGGCTCTGAATCAGGCCCTTAGTAACAAATTTTCCTAGCGCTCAGCAAGAAGGTTTTTTTTCTCCCTAAGGGGGTTTTGCCACTACTCCCGTGATTAGGCCATGCCCCCTTCCCCCAGACCCAGGCCGGCTCTCTATGGCCATGGTTTTAGAGACATTTTCAGGTAATGCACCATGAGGCACCATGGGCAAATATATATACAGTGCATCCGGAAAGTATTCACAACGCTTCACTTTTTCCACATGTTGTTATGTTACAGCCTTATTTCAAATGGAATAAATTCATTTTGTCCTCAAAATTCTACACACAATACCCCATAATGACAACATGTAAAAAGTATTTTTGAGATTTATGCAGAACTAATAAAATTAAAACACTAAAGCTGCATACACACACAACGATTGAGTTAATGAACGATTTTAGTAAACGATTTTCTACCTTGAAAAAATGAACTAAAATCGTTTACTAAAGTTGTTCATTTACTATGTTCATTTAAATGTAATGAACGATTTTTATGAACAACAAAAGATTTTTGCATATTAACTTAATGATAATCGTTGAGTTGACAAGTCTAACTGAACTACAAACTACAAACTACAAACGTGAATGCGCATGAACAATAATCGTTCATCGTTTGACTCAGAAAGTGAACGATTTTTTTCAAACGATTATCGTTAAACGATATCTTTAAACAATAATCGTTCGAAAAATCGGTGTGTGTGTATGCACCTTAAGAAATCACATGTACATTAGTATTCACGGCCTTTGCCATGAAGCTCAAAATTTAGCTCAGGTGCATCCTGTTTCCACTGATCATCCTTGAGATGTTCCTACAGCTTAATTGAAGTCCACCTGTGGTAAAATCAGTTGATTGGACATGATTTTAAAAGGCATACACCTGTCTATATAAGGTCCAACACTTGACAGTGCATGTCAGAGCACAAACCAAGCATGAAGTCCAAGGATTTGTCTGTAGACCTCTGAGACAGGATTTTCTCGAGGCACAAATCTGGGGAAGGGTACAGAAAAATATCTGCTGCTTTGAAGGTCCCAATGAGCACAGTGGCCTCCATCATCCGTAAATGGAAGAAGTTCGGAACCACCAGGACTCTTCCTAGAGTTGGCCGGCTGTCCAAACTGAGCAATCGGGGGAGAAGGTCCCTAGTCAGGGAGGTGACCAAGAACCCAATGGTCACTCTGTCAGAGCTACAGCATTCCTCTGTGGAGAGAGAACCTTCCAGAAGGACAACCATCTCTGCAGCAATCCACCAATCAGGACTGTATATTAGAGTGGCCAGACGGAAGCCACTCCTTAGTAAAAAGCACATGGCAGCCCACCTGGAGTTTGCCAAAATGCACCTGAAGGATTCTCTGGTCTGATGAGACAAAGATTGAACTCTTTGGCGTGAATGCCAAGCGTTATGTTTGGAGCAAACCAGGCACCGCTCATCACCAGGCCAATACCATCCCTACAGTGAAGCTTGGTGGTGGCAGCATCATGCTGTGGGGATGTTTTTCAGCGGCAGGAACTGGGAGACTAGTCAGGATAGAAGGAAAGATGAATGCAGCAATCAGGGTTGCCATCAGAAATTTGGGCCCGGTACTGACAAAATAGGCAGGGCCCCCCGGGGTATAGGGCAGATTTGGGTGGAGTTGTGTATAATGTGGGTGGAGCTACTTCGGGGGTGGTGCATCAATGGTGTGTAAATCAGGGATGGCTAGACATGGTGGAGGGGGGGCACAGGGTAGAGAACACTGGATATTAATGGTGGGGCACAGGGCAGGGAAGGCTAAAAAAGCGGGGGCACTTGGCTGGGAAGAGTGGATTGGGGTGGCAAAGGGCAGGGAAGGCTGATTTGGTCTGGGGGGGAAAGGGCAGGGAAGGTCGGCTGGACTAGGGGAGAGGCAGGGCAGAAAAGGCTGACTAGACATAGGGGTGCCGCAGGGAAGACTGGCTAGACTAGGACAGGGAAGACAGGCTGTTTGGCTGGACTAGAAGGGGGAGGGAGTGCAGGTAAGGCTGGCTTGCTTTACTGGGGGGGTGGGCAGGGAAGGATGGCTTGCTGGACTGGGGGGGAGGCAGGGAAGAAATGCTGGCTGGACTCGGGGGTGGGCAGGGAAGGAAGGCTGGCTGGGAATGAGAGGGCTTAGAGAAGGATGGCTGTACTCGATTGGGGGCACATGACAGGGTCAACACGAATATAAAAGTACCTGAGTAGGGACCAGGGTGGCAGCAGCGGCAGGAAGAGGAAAAGAGCATCTGCGTTGCTTCATTAGAACTATGGAACCGGCCGGGAGCCAATCACAGCTCGCATAACTGAATACTATTGAGCTGGCCGCGAGCTAATCACCGCTCGCAGAACAGCAAGTCAATCAGGAGCGACTTCTCCTGATTGGCTGCCGTTCCGCGAGGCTCCATAGTAGTGCAAATGCCTATGTACTCTTCCTCGCCGATGCCAGTGCCACCTGGGCCCCCTCCCTCTCCGGGGCCAGGACACAAGGCCCGGCAGTCCCCCCCTGATGGCAGCCCTGGCAGCAATGTACAGAGATATCCTGGATGAAAACCTGCTCCAGAGCGCTCTTGACCTGGGGCGACAGTTCATCTTTCAGCAGGACAACGACCCTAAGCACACAGCCAAGATATCAAAGGAGTGGCTTTAGGACTTGAATCCGAGATCTGGAGAGATCTGAAAATGGCTGTGCGCCGACGCTTCCCATCCAACCTGATGGAGCTTGAGAGGTGCTGCAAAGAGGACTAGGCCAAACTGCCCAAAGATAGGTGTGCCAAGCTTGTGGCATCATATTCAAAAAGACTTGAGGCTGTAATTGCAGCCAAAGGTGCATCAACAAAGTATTGAGTAAAGGTTGTGAATACTTATGTACGTGTGAAAATCGAAAAAAATCTTTTTACACGTTGTAATTATGGGGTATTGTGTGTAGAATTTTGAGGACAAAAATTAATTTATTCCATTTTGGAATAAGGCTGTAACATAAACAAAATGTGGAAAAAGTGAAGCGTTGTGAATACTTTCCGGATGCACTGTATCTCGAAAAAGACAGCAACCCCAAAAGTTGCCCGTGAGCCAGCAGACACCTTACTGACTGTGCACTCAGATATAGGGATCATTCCTGGTCCCCTCATGTGTGCTGTAGACTGTCAGATTATTGCTAATCCCAATAGTTCTCCAGTTACAGTATCAGGAATTGTTAATATTCTATGATCACAGTTACATCACGTGCACCCACTCTGTGAATGGCATCTAACAATGACTGTGTATTTTTATTTATGCCAGATGAAAGTGCAAAACAACACACCCCTCTTTACTTTCACATCCCCCAGACTCAGTCCTTGCACACAACAAACTGTCACCACAATGCACACATCCGCACACCTGCTACATGTTTGTTGTATGTGCGTCTCACTGCTGTCCTCCCACACACAGCTGCCTCTGCACCTCCAGCTCACATCAGTGTGTTACACACTGCCCCCCCACCCAACCATGAGCACTCTACATCAGTGATCACCTTCTAATCCAATCCCCGGTCCTGCTTTATCATCACTGCAGCCAAATCTCAATTTTATTTATCCCCTAAAGCAAAAGAACTGGTCCCCTTCATCCGTGGCCATTTAGGAAGAGCAAAATATCTGCTGTACCGTGCAAGATCAGCTTTGGCCATATTTCTTTAGACGTAAGGGAATACAAGGCTGAGATATGCACAAATCTAGATACCGAGCGCTTTGGCACATATGCAGAGTGTGGATGTACATGGATGCGCAGAAAAAACAATGATGTACTGCCCCAACCCTAACTCAGCCTCAATGTGTGCAATCATGGCAGTTCTACTAGTGGGGACTTACAGCACGTCTTCCATAAATGCCCCATTAGGCACATCCAATACCCTCATTCATTTAAATGTTCTCAGTTTATTTTATGTACAGCTCAAACTACCTTTTATATTTCATACTAAACGTTGTTGAAAGTGGGGTGCGCTACTGCTAGTGTTCCAGTGTCCTGCACCGCTACAAGCTAGCATCATATACTCCCTGGCTAATGAGCTGTATGAGGCCCCACTCCGCTCTATTACCAGTATGTATATCGCAGTGAGCACAGCTGTACCTGCTATATAGAAATAAACTGGTGGTTCTCAAACTCGGTCCTCAGGACCCCACACAGGTCACATTTTCCAGGTCACCCAGCAGGAGCACAGGTGCAGTGATAACTCGCTGGCACATTTTAAAAGATCCACAGGTGGAGCTAATGATTTCACTTGTTATGGTGCATACACACGGTCAGATATGTCAGATGAACGATTGAACGACTGAACGATTGAAAGATTTTAGCCTGTATTAAATTAATGGAAATCGTACAAAACTGACTGCAAACACATCAGATGTCAGATATTGTTATCTGACAAATGCGAACGCGCATCGTTCATCGTTCAGATCTGAAGAAAAATCTGACCGTGTGTATGCATCATTAGTCTGTGAGGAGACCTGGAAAACATGCACTGTTTGGGGTCCTGAGGACAGAGTTTGAGAACCTGTGAAATAAACCAACACCAACTGCTTAAGCTACTCAACTGTTCAAAGTTTGAGTCATCCGCTGTTGTGTCTACATAACTCTGTAATATCAACACCTGCACACACATCATTTCCAACAGGTTATGGCAACTAGACAAACAAGCTATTAGGACACTCAGAGCAGCACACAGATGCATTCTTAAGCACATTTGTAGTGCACAATGCATAAGAACACAGACTGAAGACAGCACAGAGTATTTCCAGCGCAGTCTAGCAGCAGTAAACAAGATTAAAGTACAGATGCTGCATAGTCATGGAGAAATCATGAATACAGGAGCTACACCCATGATGGGGTTTATCAAACTATAAGGTGCAGAGAATTATACAACCTTGAGTTTTGCTATGGAAATGCAATTAAAGCATGAAAGGTCACAATAGACCCATATGTAGATGCAAGCCCAGATGATATAGAGAAAGTCATGAGCACCATAGGCTTAAGTGTAGAACAACACGTGTAGTCTATAATACAGTCAGCAAAAAATATGTGGACAGCACTGCCAGCAGCATATCAAGATGGAGGTCTCATGAGGAGGATACATTTAAGACGTGCAAATGAATGAATGCAGCAGTATGAGTGATTACATAGACAGCATGATGTCCGTCTCTCAGCAACTAACGCCTGTTGGAGTGCAAGTGGATGATGAAGTGATTGCTGTGGCAATGCTGCAGAACTTGACGCCTGAGTTTGACTTTCTAATTGTGGCATCAGAGGCAAACACAGCAAAGTTAACAACAGACACAGGGCCTGATTCAGAGCCGGACGCTCTGACCAGAGCGCTCGCTCTGAATCAGGGCCCTCCTACCTAAAAATGGAGCGGCCTCTTGGACGCTCGCATAGCTGTGGGTTACCACCCACAGCTTATGCGAGCGTCCATGATGATGGTCGCGATGGTCAAGACCATCGCGACCATCGGGCTTGCGACGAGACCCTGCAGTAGGGTCTCGTGGCTGCAAGCCCTGGAGTGATTTTGGCTCTATCATGGGAACGCCTCCGTCTGGCAGCCACGCCCCCGGCACGCCCACCAAAGGGGGCGTGCTGTCAATCACCATCGACAGCACGCCCCCTTTGGTGCGAGACCCGGAGCGACAGCTTGGCTGTCGATATGCGGGTCTCGCGCATGCGCACGATGGAGCTCCCTCCATCATGCGCATGCGCATTAGGGCACCATCGACCCGCTTGCGAGCGTCCTACGCTCGCGAGCGGGTCTGAATTAGGCCCACAGTCAGAGCAAAGTTATTACGTGTCCTGTGATTTGAATGCTGAGACATCTGCATTACATACAAAAAGTAAAAAATTCATAATGTTCAAATTCAAAGCAATTGAGTGCAAACAGAAGAATGTGAATCCCACGCAAATCAAGAAATGCAATGGCAAAGATCAGTGAGCCCAGAGAGTTACAGATAACTGCAGAAAAGGTTGTTGGTATATTGAATCATGTGCTACAAGGCATTTCAGCTGCAGTGAGAAACGGTTTACCAAGTTAACCACAATTCACTATCAAAGGATAGCGTTCCCTATTTCTAAAGGACAGAAAGCACCCTGGCCTCTGACGTGGCGCCCCGCTGAAACAGTCTGCGGGTTCTGTCCCCTCGCGGGCCGCAGTATCCCGCGGGCGGGGAAAACGTTGGTGCAGCAGTCATAAAGACACGCCCCCTTTTAATTGGCCACACCCCCTTTTCGAGCGCGTGCGTGTACCATTTCTCTAGGTCCGGTGCCCTGCCTGGCGCCACACCTAGAATGAACACTAAAAGGAATTGGCAATCAAGTCCTCACAGCTACTAAATTTGGAACAAATAAAACTTACTTAAAAACTGGAACAAAAACAAAATACAAAGAGATCCAAGATGTACTTTATGTGCCAGAAACAGGAACAAATCCTATCGCCATCAGTATCCTAAAGAAGAGAAGCCACTTAGTTCACTTCAGTAAAGGGAAGTACATTGTAAGAAACAGAAGGAAGACCATCATAGCTATTATTCTAGAAAAATAGGTTCAGAAACTATTATAGGGGGTGGAGCTATAGCAGGGTGGGGCATCAAATAGTGCATAAACCAGTTTTTATACAAATAAACATTTGGGCTGTGGGGGTGGGTGTTATAATAACATGTCAATCTATCAAATAACATAAAACGGCAATGCAGTCAGGAAGCCGACGGTCGAAATGTTGACCTGTCATTTGACCTACACCAGGAGCCCGACGCCCGGCATACCGAACGAAGGTAAGCTGGGCGCGGACAGCTGCGGGGGGAGGGTTAGGGGCCTCCGGGGGGGACTTAGGGATAGGCACCCCCCTGGGAGGGATAGGCTAGGGGAAGGGGTGGTTAGGGTTAGGCACCCCCAGGGGGAGGTTAGGGTTAGGCACCCCCCCAGGAGACTTAGGTTTAGGCTGCTTGGAGGGGGGGTTAGGTTTAGGCACTTAGAGGGGGGTTAGGGTTAGGCACTAGGGGGGCAGTTAGGGTTAGGCACCACTAAGGGAGGGTTAGGGTAGGGAGTAAGGATAGCGATACTTACCTTAATTAGTGATCGGGGTATTCACCCCTGCCGGGCTTCCGCTGTCGGGATTAGAACTGTGCGGCCGGCGGTATTTCATACTGATTCCCATAAAACTATACAAATACAGAAATATAAGAGAAAATTGCTGTAAATTCATACACACACCCACAGAAAACCAGAATCAATACTAAATATATAGGGAAAGCCACATCAATTGTACATATATGAGAAAAGCAGGATGCGTGTAATATTAAAAAAGCCAGGTCCACATAAAATATTTGTAAAAAAAAATCAAGATCCATAGAAAATACATTTTAAAAAGCCAGATCCACAGAAAATATTTTTTTTGAAAAGCCAGATCCACAGAAAATATTTTAAAAAAGCCAGAATTACTTACCTTTTTTAAGCTGTCCACTATGTGTTACCTTTTTCTAAAGACAAATTCTAGGGGGATCTGGTTGGAGATGCTGGAGGCCAGGGGTGTAACTAGAATTTTGAGGGTCACATAGCAAACTTTTGAAGGGCCTCCAAAGCTCCTCTGGGCCTAACGCCCAGAACCACTTATACCAGGGCTCAAGGCTAGTGCCTGCCTACTGGGGGCCACACCAGTGACCTAGGCCTCATACCCAGATTTCTTAAATTAGCAGGGGATCAGGTCTAGCGCCTGCCTATTCAAGTTCATTGAAGTGGCTTGGGCCTAATGCCCAAAGCCACTTGTTACATAATACAGGGCTCAGGCATGGAGCTGGCTTATCTGTGGGCACATAGAGTGACCTGGGCCTAATGTCCAGAGACACTTTGCTCCAGGGTTCAGGTCTAGTGCCTGCTTACTGTGGGCTCAATTGAACTGGACTGGGCCTAGTGTCCAGAACCACATATACCAAGCTCAGGCCTAGCACCTGCCTACAGTGGTCCACACCAGTGAACTGGGCCTAATGCACAGATCACTTTATACATAATACAGGGCTCAGGCATGGAGCCTGCCTATTTGTGAGCACATAGAGTGACCTGGGTCGAATACACAGAGACGCTTATACTTGTGGCACGGGTTTTATACCTGCCTAACATGGCCCACAGGCCTGAGGCCTGACTATCCAGATGGGCCTAGTGCGCGACACCTGGTGGTCTAGGAAGGAGTAAATGAAGGCCGCCTACTGCTTTCCCGAAGGAAGAGGCTGCAGTGGGGAGCTTGGTTTTTTAGTTCTTTGCATCCCTCCTACAGCAGCACTATCCAGGCCCCAGTTTCTGTCTTCTTCTTCCTCTTCTCAGCATCATGCCATTTTCTGGCCTCTTCCATGGCCGCCAGAGCTCTTCCCTCGATGTCTTCTCTCTTTTGCCGCCACCGATGGCACCAGCCATTATTGGCTCATGGATGGCGCCAAATACAAAGGCCAGCTACTGCCTCTTTCATGTTGGCTGCTTGCCTGTGGGCACTGAGTGGCTCACGGTCAGTGCCAAACTGAAACCACTGCTGCGGCCTCCGCATCTGCCACCTCAAATCCGACAATTGGGAGCCAAGACCCCGGTCCAAGCACCTGCAGCCCTCCGCACTGACAAGTGGTTTTGGAATGCTGTTTCTGATTATGTCATTTTTCACATGACCTTCAAAATCAGCGTTTCAGTGCGTTCCACCTCAAAAATAGCCCTGGTCGTAGCTACAGTTACAAGATGTCAGCAATTGTACATCCTTGACACACAGCACTGTAACGCAATAATGATAATTGATTCACAGTCATTAGAACTTTGGCATAGATGATTTGTTCACCTTGGATATGAAAGTATTCAATAGCTACAAAACAGGATGATTAGAGGAATGTCAGTGACTAACGCAGAAAAACCTGTATGTGAGAGCTGTAGGGTGAAGAAATAAAGTCCTTAGCCATTTCTGAAATCAACAAGCAGAGCTACAAAACCACTTGGGATAGTACATTCAAATGTGCGTGGTCCCATGGAAGTAAAATCTGTGAATGGATACAGATATTTCATGATGTTTATAGATTACTTCACAAGAAAACAGACTTTATCAGAGAAAAGTCTGTACTGGCCAAAAAGATTGCAGAATAGAAGAAACTTGTAGAGCATCAGACAGGTTACAGACTCAAGACCCTAAGATCTGATAATGGTGGAAAATATCTCAACTGAGTGGAGGAGAATTTCTTTTAAAAATATGGAATAGAGCATCAATTGACCATTGCCTATACTCCTCACCAAAACAGTGTCAGTGAACGAGCAAACCATACACAAGTGGAGAGAGCAAGATGAATGCTAAAGGACGCACACCTAGACAAACAGTTTTGGACAGCAGTTTATCACAAGAACCATTCTCCTACAGTTGCCCTAAAGGATGTAGCACCTATTGAAGTGTGGTTAAATAGAAAATCCAAGAGTAAAGCATATCAGAACCCTTGGAAGTATGGCCTATGTGCATATACCAAAGGAACAAAGACAAAAGCTGGATTCTTAAAGCAGTAGAGTGCTTTATGCTTGGCTAGTGCCATGAGAGCAAAGGTTACAGATTGTGGAATCCAAATACCAAAAAGCTTGTTCAGTCACAAGATGTTATCATTAAAGAGACAACACAAGTTAAAGAAAAGCTGGAAGATGATATGCAGAACAGGTATGAGTCACTGGACATGCCAGCAACTGCAGATGTATCTGAAACAGACTATGGGCCTGATTCAGACCCGCTTGCGAGCGCTCAGGGTCGATGTTGCCCAAGTGCGCATGCGCACAATGGAGGCGGCTCCATTGTGCGCATGCGCGAGACCCGAATAACGACGGCCAGGCCGTCGTTATGGGTCTCACACCAAAGGGAGCGTGCTGTCGATGGTGATTGACAGCACGCCCCTTTGGTGGGTGTGCCGGGGGCGTGGCTGCCCAGATGGAGGCGTTCCCATGGGAACGCCTACCGTCTGGGGCCGGCCCCACTGACATCACTAGTGATGTCAGTGGGAGTGCTTTTGGCTCTGATAGAGCCAAAAGCACTCCAGGGCTTGCGGAAGCGAGACCCTACCGCAAGGGTCTCGTAACAAGCCCGACGGTCGCGATGGTCTTGACCATCGCGACCATCATTTTGGCCGCTCGCTATAGCTGTGGGTGGTCACCCACAGCTATGCGAGCTGCCAGGAGGCCGCTCCAAAAAGGAGGAGGACGGCCCTGATTCAGAGTGAGCGTTCTGTCAGAGCTTCCGGCCAGAATCAGGGCCTATGTGTGGAAGTTCAATCACAAAAAAAAGATCTTCTGCAAGATAAAATATCAGCAAGCTACTTAAAGAGTATGATGGGGAATTTGCAGACATTGTACTAAGTGAGCCTCAAGACTTCCAGGAGAAAAAGCCTGGTTGGTGTGGAATTCCAAGTTAGGAACAAAGACTTAGCAAAAAATCAAGTAGTCAGTCAGTCGAGAGACTGTTATGGCCCATACTATCAGTGAAAGAACGTTTGCTAATGTATCTTCCAAGAAGGTCAAACTAAAGTCACGTGATATGTTGTTGCCTTTTCATGTGTTTAATCCAATTTATTTTACAAGTTGCTACATAAAAACTGAAATAACATGCATTCACACCTCCATCTTGCCACTGTGTATAGTGACATAGTGGGAGATGGACGACTGCTACTTAGCTCCTAACAAGAGACCTGGCTATTACCTGCTATTACACTGTTCTGGCATCCTAAACCATTACCACATGCAGCATATACTCACCGGCTGGTGAGCTGTACAGAACCCTGCTCTGCTCAAGCTCTGCCCTATCCCCAGTGTGCATGTAACAGTGAGTACGGCTGTACCTGCTATATCCAAATAATCCAACACCACTGGTTAAGTAACTGGGCTGCTCATAGTAGGGAAGCCAATTCCGAGTCGATTTTTCAGTCCCTGGATTCAGGATTGAAAAACGCTCAATCCTAGGATTCTCGGAACACCCCGGTTTGAGTTGGTCAAAGGGGATGGTGCGGACGCAGCTAAAGGGGCGGGCCGGCATGGGGCTGCCAGCGTGACCTCTGATGTCACTTCACGCTGCTGCGCCAGGGGAAGCGTCTGAGCGAGTGCTGCAAGTGCTCAGCACTGCCGCATAAAAAAAAACCTAGACCGCGCATGTAGATTCCCAGGATTGGAATCTTCAAATCCCACAAATTTTAGGGCAAAATCCCGGGATGCTGCCGATCCCAAGACCTGGCCTCCCTAGTTCATAGTTTGAGTCATCCGCTGGTGTGTGCCTACATATCTCTGCAGTATCAACACCTGGCTTTGTCACTATTTAAAGTGATATGATGCTGCATATAAATGGACAGTCTCCGCCCCTTTCTGTATGTTCGGCCATCTGCAATTTTCTGTATATCATTTAGCAGGAACCTTGTGTAGCTGGTTGTTGCGTCATAAAACCAATATCTGTGTTACTGGCAGCTTCATTCTTGGTCTTGTGGACAAAGTATACTGATGGCAAATGGCAAAGCTGGCCACATGGTCTTGTCTTCCATGCCAGGTGTAAATGCTTCCCCTAAGTCAGCAGGTACACATAAATCATATCACCTGGAACTACACATCTCAGCATGCCATGCTGCAGTTTTGCTATTAGGGCAAGCTAAAACTGTGGCAGGGCATGCAGACCTATAGCCATCTCGCCCTGTGCTGATGGTTCATATACGACCACCGGTGGTGCATTCACTTCCATGGCCTTTTCTAATGTCAGCATTCATATATTTCCACATAGCTAACTCCCTGTTTAACTCCCATAAAATATGCCCAACAGTGTTCTGAAACCACGAAGACCTCAAAACAATCTTACAGCTGTACTTTGTACCCCTGGCTATTGTAGACCCTGCACTACCCAATCTCTTTATTGACTGCTTACCCATGACTGCATTATATTATTACTGTCATTAAGCAATTACCCCAAGTTTCCTTATTTTCCCAAACTCTAGAGCTCATTCAGACCCACTCGCACCCTGCGTATGCAAATCCAGCGCACGCCCAGCAAGGCAAGCGATCGCACAGCAAGGCATTAGCACGTCTTGGCGTGCGATCACTTAGTGTATGCAGACGCCCACCAGCCATTCTTAAGATGCCCACTTACGCACGTCATCTCCTGGAAGTGCATGAAAACATTGGTACATCGTACACCATCGGATGCGATCGCAGCGCTTGAGGTTGACTACACCCTGCCGCAAGCACTGCGATCACTTCAGAGTGAAATCCCACCAAGTGACATGTCCTATGACGCTGCCTTTTAATTATGCCTTTCAATTACGCACACCTCTGAAATGGCGTTGAGACACTCAGGCACGCCTGCGTTCGCACCTCCACTCCCCCGTTTCCGGTGGCCTGCCCCTGTCACCACCCACAAACGGCCTCTCCTGTCACTCACTCTGCTGAGCAGTCTATGCGCAGCGAGCGAACGCATCCTGATCTCTCAAACTGGTTGGCAAACGCGCTTTGCGATGCGTACGCATGCGCATAAAGCGACCATCGGTCAGCTACGAGCATTCGCCTCATAGCGAGGGGGTCTGAATCAGCTCCTGTGTCCCCTCCAGTACACAATGCCCATCCACCCAAGACCCTGCATGACTTCAGCATCGACCACTACCAGTCCCCTGCATCTGGCTCTCTCCTCTATCGCAAACATGAAGCACTTCCCCAGTCGGCACTCCTTCCCCACCCCCCGTCACTGCAGCTTGCACAACGTAAGCCTGCCTGTTGCCTGTTGTTTGTGGCTTCCTATTTTTAGTTTACAGAGAAAGTGAGTTTAGCTCTGTGAAGAAAAGGTGGCGTCAGGGGCTGCGTTCGTCCTATCAGAGCACCCGGCGCGAGGTACAAACTTTCAATAACGGGAAATCAGACCCACAGACCAGAAGGTTTATGGGCTGCAACCTCACAGAAAGCAGATTCTTGTTTTCTAACCAGAACTTAAATAAATGTAGAAAATCCTCCTATTTTGCTATGAGAGAAATAAACATTTATCTGTACAACAATCAAAGGAGAAAAAAATAAGTTTTTAATATTTTGTCTGAAAAGTCCTCATTTTTTATTTTGATTTTTTTTTGCAATGTATCATTATTTTGTTGATGGAAAGTCCTATCTCAGGGCCTAATGCAGAGGTGGACACTAGTGCCCGATGTCTTACTTCTGCGCATGCGTACTGTCGGTTACCGTCGGGGGACGCAAATC
This sequence comes from Taudactylus pleione, assembly GCA_031769625.1. Lineage (NCBI taxonomy): Eukaryota > Metazoa > Chordata > Amphibia > Anura > Myobatrachidae > Taudactylus > Taudactylus pleione. Next base: position 3,235,171 of record JAUIMM010000684.1, read on the forward strand.
AATGCAATACCGATAGGCGGCATTAGCATAAATTTGCAGTAACAGCCACCTCTGAATTAGGCGCTCAGTACCCTACCTCACCTGCTTTTTACCAATAGTACATCAGGCTCTTCATGCCAAAATACAGAAATTAGTAATTTAAATTCTGACAGGCAGAAAGCCCTTCCGACTGGCGACGCCTACAGATCTGCCCAGCTGCATTGTTGGCCATAGCGCAGCGAATGACATTATGCGTGGCACGAGATGGGACTCCCGCGATGGGAGACGCGCATTCGCGTCTCCATAGGATATAATTTGAGACGCACTCCTGCGATCGGGGACGAGCTTTCACGTCTCCATAGGCTTGAATGGAGACGCACTCCCGCGATCGGGGACGCGCCATAGCCTAGCGTAGGGCATAGTGCAATTCGCGGGCACGTTTGTGCCGCAATCAGGCACAATTATTGCGGGCGCATCTGTACTCTTACGCACATTTATCAATGAACAGAGGGCCTGATTCAGAGCCGGACGCTATTTGCGCTCGCTCGTTCAGAAAAAGGGGCCGGATATTTTAATAGAGCGCTCACTCGTTGCGGTCTGTTGACGCCTCTATGCCTGAGCGAGCGAACAAAATATGTGCTCGCTATTTTGTAAAGACGCCCCCTGGCCGCTCGCATCCTACGTCATCTCCGCTATTTATTAGATTAATCGAGTACATCGAAAGGCGTCTGAACTGCTTGCAGTGCTTGTGGTAGCATTTTCCTACCGCAATCATGCGAACAGTTCAGGCTAAGCGACAACCAAGTGACGTGGCCGATGACGCTGCTTTGTTAATTATGCACACCCTTAAAACGCCCGTTTTGACTGTTTGGCACGCCTGCGTTCAGATCTCCACTCCCCGTTTTCAAGCACCTTCCCCTGTTACCACCCACAAACGCCTCATCCTGTCACTCAAATAAGCAGGCACTCGCTATTTTGCGAACACATGATTTCTGAACGCACTGACTGGTTGGCGCATGCGCATTACGATCCATACGCATGCGCAGATGTGCGAACATCGCCTGGAGCGAACGAGCGGCCGCTTACGAGCGGCTCTGAATCAGGCCCAGAGAGTCCTCTAATTCCGGCAAGAAACTGTTGCGACCACCGCAGATAATTTCCCAAGATGGTAAGACAATCACTATGGAACCTGGATGTGAGCGACAATTCTTTAGCATGCCACTTAATAGAGGGTTCATGCACAGAGAACCAGGGAATACCCAAGACCAGGATTTCCCAAACTCGGCCCTCGAGGCAGCCAAACAATCCAGGTCTCAAGGATATCTATGCTAGTGCACAGATGGTATAATCAGAATGACTGAGATATTAATTAAGACCCTTAACCACTTGCCTAAAGTGGTTGCATCAGCTGCGGCCACACCAGGCTGGGCTTTCCCTGACATGGTCGTATCTGATGCGACCAGTCAGAAAAAGCCCAGTGTGCCGGCTACTGGAAGATGATCTTCTAGCAGCCACCAATCTCAGAAGACCTCCTCGATCCTCTGCACTGATTGTTTGTCCCATGTGCCGATTACTACTAGAAGCAGTGATCGGACGGCACCCGCACACGGAGGACTTAGCTGGCACTGGCAATATACAAACCAGCAGCGAGCTGACGGCACATCACTCCACTCTCCCTCCCCCTGCCCTGCTAGCAGTAGCCCGCCGGCGGCTGCAAGATGGACAGAGCAGCCACCGGGCAAGCGAACAGCACTATCCTCCTATCCCTCCCCCAGCCCTGCTAGTAGAGGCAGGGCCTTCCTCCTACCGGATCCATCACCCACCTCCGGCCTATTGAATGCAGAGTATGCTAATGCTTCCCTTCCTCTCCCCATGCAGTGGTGAAGTGTGGTACATGGCCCATATACGCCCAGGACCTCATTAAGGTTTCTAGCCGCCCTAGGCTACTACACTTGTAGAGCTCTTCCCAATGACGTATCTAAACTGGGTGCAGGGTGTTCGGTACACACGGTACCCTGCACACCCTGAATCCCTAAATTGTTATACTTATACTTTGTTTGTAGTCTCCAGAGCGCTGCTCTGCAGCGCTGTGGCCAGTGCTGCAGAGCAGTAAAAAAACACTGGCAAAATGGCTATGATGTCCCCGGAAATAAGGCACAGGCGCCATTCTACTGGAGACCAGCACATGCGCAGTAGATTCTGGCACCAAGCCAGAATCTACTGCGCCACCAGAGAGGAGGGGGCCACCACTGAGTCTGCACACAGGCCCTCTTCTCACTTAAAACGCCCCTGGCCCCCACCAAATGTTTATGCTTGGAGTCACAACAGCAGCAGGCATTTTAGGGACCTAAAAGAATGTAATATGCATTACAGGGCGCATCCCAGAGACCAATATACATTCTAGAGACTTCCATTCAATACAGAGACAGTAATCGTGCTGAGACAAAAAAAAATGTTTAAAAAATCGGGGGCCTTTCTGACCTTTTCTGGGTCCCATCTAAATTAAGGCTATCTGTAAATCTAACAATATAGCAGCTACATCTCATGAAGCATGTAGCAGATGACATTGGCCCTAGTAGGAAAAAGACAAACACATAAAGAAAAACACACACTATGGCCCTGATAGGATAAAAAAATACATCGACAGCCGCCCCTTTTGTAGTGAGTCCCGGAGCGAGAGAATTTCTCTCTCGCTCCGTGGCTCGCGCATGCGCACGCCGGAGCAGGTGTGCGCATGCGCAGTGGGGGACCATCGACCCGCTTGTGAGCGCTGTGCGCTCGTGAGCGGGTCTGAGTCAGGCCCAGAGTCCCCCACAGGAAAAAAATATATAAACACAGTGGCCCCCACAGGAAAAAAACGTCATGTCATTGCATCACCATCTCTGGGTTACGCCAGGATCGGGACTCCTATAATGACACAAACGGGGGTTGCAGCGAGGCTCCGCCCCGTTTCTGAGAACCTACGCCCTTCTAATGAAGCCTCGCCCCCTTTTTTGGCGCGCACGCTTGTCCCTCTTCGAGGAGTAGAAAAGTTGGGAGGTATGGTGCTCCCCAATCAGAGGCACACAGATACGGGGAAGCAGGCAGATGCTCTGGGTTCCATGCTTGTTACCAGGGGTTTTATGCTCATTGTCAGGGGTTCCATGCTTGTTGCCAGGGGTTTCATGCTCGTTGCCAGGGGTTTCATGCTCGTTGCCAGGGGTCTCATGCTCATTGTCAGGCGTTCCATGCTCGTCAGGGGTCTCATGCTCGTTATCAGGGGTTTTACGGGAGAAGATGCAACTTTTTGCATCTTCTCCCTTCGGCACCAGCGTTCCCGGGTAACGCTATGCGCAGCCCTGACGCTAGATATCTAGTAGGACCTCTAGCATCTGTCTCCTCCTAGGCGGCGGCCATTTTTGGAGGGACATTTTCAGCAGATTCCATGTGGACGGCTAGTCCGCATGGAATCTGCAGCCCCCAAGCCATTTCGCCCTCCAAGCCACCTCGACCCCAAATCACAGCGGGGTCTGAGGGGGCTATTTTATGCCCCTGAATCCTAGACCCACTGTGCTGGCTGACTACTGCTGACTTTTAATAGAGGCCTTCAGCTAGCTACACACACTGTCAGATTTTTGTTGATCGGGATGAGAAATGGGGCGATTTATCAGCAAATTGCCAGCCCCAATATCCGTGCTACACATTATGCAATTTTTTATTAGAAGCTACCGATTTTCCACCACACTACACTCATTTTGCATATGTCCACCCACAAGGAGGATGATATAGTGACGGAAAAACATAGGGAATATCAGATTATGGAAAATGCGCACACACACTGCTCGGTATCGGAAAATTGAGGCCGAGATTTTCGTTCTTGGACGATCGATCGGATAATTGAAAGACTGCGTTTGTGGATGTTCTGTAACCGTTTTATCGGTGAAACGCTAAAACGATCGTTCATACACACAATACATTGAGTCAGGCCGATCATCAGATTATTGGCAAACCGGGCCAATAATTGTATAGTGTGTAGCTAGCTTTCCTTTTTGATGATAGATATATATTGTATGTCAATATATGGGTTTTATGCGTGTCACTCAAAAACATTACCTGATAGAGAAATTTCACAAACATAACTGAATTCGGCACAAAAAAAATATATACTATAAGAATCAGGTATTTTTTTACCCTTTGGACACACAATTATTTTTTTCTTTCTGGAGCAATTGCTTTTAAAGCCATGCAAAAAACAAACAAACAAAAAACATTCAATCCAATGGAACAGTGCCCCCAGTGGCCAAAATTATCATGACAAATTGTTGAAAACGTAGATAACTTTTGAAAACACTAAAGAGGTCTATTTATTAAGCCGAGAAGAGCCCTTTCGCTGGTGTTATCAGAGCTTGTCTAAACTGAGCATCACTTTACTATAATAAAATGGTGGCACCAAAGTGGTCGGAAGTCGGATGTTGATGTGACTACCTCAGAGCATAACGATAGGCCTGACTTAGAGCCGTATTCAATTAGAGCGGACCCGCGATACTTTTCCGCCTCCCAGACTTTCGCCTACATCGCGTGTTTTGTAGGCGGAAAAGTATCGCGCGCGTGCCCGCTTTACCCCGTATTCAATTTGCAAAAACGGGACCCGGCGAAACTTGAACAGGCGTAAAGTACTGTCGGATTTGGGGAAATCAGCCTGACACCCTCCAAAAGATGCTCTGACATGGGGGTTCCCTATGGTACCCCCGATTTGGCTCACTGAAGGTATTTGGTGTTTCTAAACGGGCTCAATAGCTGCTAAATAGCGTTTTTCTGTACGTGATACAGAATAGTATTCAGGAGTATTTTTTCCTGAAAATAACTTCTCCCAGCAAATTTGGGGTACTTGAAAATGGGGATCAGCATATTTAAAAGTTGCTAAAGTGAAGTTGAAAAAATCGTGAAAAATCCACCTGCCGCAAGTCCATGCAATCAAAAAAACACTTGGGGCATACTTGGGGACCCCCCCCAGAGTCAAGGTCGCTAGTTTTTAACTTTGTACCCCAACCTTTTTATTTTCGCACCCTTTTTCAAAGTCATTTTTTGGGGTGTCCTTAAGTGTTTTTGAAAACATTTTTGACACAGTTTAAATTTGGGGGACTGTGTGAAGGCTGCAGGGGGGTTCCCAATTGTGCACTTTTTTCCACCTAGTACATTGCATTGACTTTCCACCTAGGCAGAAAGTCTTTCAAATTGAATACGGGGTAAAAGCAAAACAGGTGAAAATGACGTAATCGGCGAAAAAGTATTGCGGATCCGGACTTTTCACCTCAAATTGAATACGGGCCTTAGAGTTGTACGCTTTTGCACAGCCGCTGCGACATTGTGCAGTCCGCAGCGTCTGTGCAATAATACGTTAACTCTGCTGGAGTTGTCTTGTGTAAGCAGACGCCTCCTTCTGGTTTACGTGATCCGCAATTGCGTCCCAAGGTGCACCATCGTATCGGTCTGCGTGAACATCAGTCACCCCAGTCACCTTCAGGTAAATCAAGATGGCCGGCATTTTCACGCACCTGAAGCCTGCGCAGCTGTGTGCAAGGACGCAGCCACTGGGATCAGCACCCCCAGAGAACGGGGCCGACATGCTCTTGTTATATGGGACGCTGCCTGACACCAGTGGCTTCGTCCTTGTTCGCGGCTTAACAGGGTCCAGCTGCGTGAACCCCCCCCCCCCAAAATGGCGTGAAAACACCTCCCCCAAGGGCTGCACCCTGCCAATCAGGTTACGGCGTCCAGGCACGGAGAGCAATCTCACAGAAGGAGATTTGCACATGCGCAGTATAGATCCAGCACATGCGCAGATCTCCAAATATAAGTTGTACGTGAACCATGGGGGCTTGCATAGAATCAGGCCCCACGCATGCGCCAAAAGTAGTTTGCAGAAGCATCTCACCCTGAAGATGAAGTGTGCGCCCTGGGTTGATCATCGAGTTGATGAGTGCAAAACAAAAGCGCTTTGCGGTCTGCATAACGTGCGTTTGCTAAATGGTTTATAATCTCACAGTATCGCTCTGACTTGAGAAGATGCACTTAGAGAGGAGGAACTGAGTGTAAATAGGCTCTAGGATGCTCTAAACAGATTTGAATTTTGTTGACCGTTGAACACGACACGAGGGGGGGAAAGGTGACGTAACAGGGGGTATTTTAATGATGCTGCAAGTGCCGCTATAACTCAGAGACGAGGTGAAAAGCTCCAGAATGGACAGGTGAGGACCCCCCCTCCTGGTATCGCTCTGAGTGTCTGACCCTTTCTGTCTCCTGTTCTTACTCATTGTTCTACGATGTAGTAAAAACGTCACGGAGCCAGAACATTAACATAACTTACAAATATTACAGATATTTAACTTTTCTCAGTCATATTGTTAGTGACTCATACTGAAGCTTTATCTACCTTTATGGTTCAGTGATCGCAAGGAACGAGAAGGTTGTTAATATTTATATATATACGTGTGATGTGCATATATTATATTGTGTACTTCTATAAGAGTGCAGGGATGAAATCAACTGAGACCGCTTTCACAGGTGAGATGCCGGATTTCGTTAGCTTAGTAAGTGAGCGAATATAAACAACGGAATTACTTACGTAGGTGACCTTGCATCTGTTATATTTAGTCTTCTAAAGGATATCTTGTATATGTTTATTAGTCGCACAAGTCATTAGCTGTATCAGTGCTACATATACTGTACTTGGCATCTTCTGTCATGTAACTGTGAATGTTTATCAGGGAACATTGGAAAGTACAATAGGAAGTTAACAAATAATCTGCAACAAGACACAGTTTATTATGTATATACTGAAGCTATAATGTCTCTGGGTTGTGTCGCTTCAGATATTTAATGACTTTATATTCTTACAATGCACTTTTAATTATTGCCTTTATTTTTTTGTTCTATTGTCTTAGGTGGTGTGTTTTTTTTTTTCATTGCACATTTTGTGTTACAGTTTCTTGCTACTATCTATACTACATCTATAAGGTCTTTTCTTTCTATAGCTATTTATATTATTGTTACTAATACTTTTATTATCTTTTATGGTATCTGCGCCCATGTGACCATGTTTTCAGACATGAGAGCAAAACAAAAAACATCTATACACATAACAAAAATAGCAGATTATTTACATACCGCAGCGTTCTACAAACATGGAAACACTTGGTCGTTCATTCACGCTGAAGTCTAAGGTTTCATAATCTGGCCGCAGAAAGTCGTTTCTGATTCATTTACTTGAAGTTATTATTATTGACAGTCCCAGCTCTACTAGCCTGGGACCTGTGAATCAATATATCAGTAGTATCAAGCACCAAGGGAATAGAAGGAAATTATAATTAGCCGTCCGCGGTTGGATAGGAAATAAATTATTATTATTATTATTATTAACATTTAATTATCTAGTGTCAGCATACTACACAGTGCATTATTAATGGGAACAAACACAGTAATAAAACAAGAGTAATAATTATGAAACAGACAATTAGAAAAGAGGACCAAACCCACAAGCTTACAATCTATTGTAAAATCAGCTTGATACAAGAGGTTAGTTATGCAATATACATATATTGGTCCACCCAGATTGCAATGGGACAAAGTACTTGGTGGGTCTGTGTGAATCAGTTCAAACAGTAAAGATGGTGAAGTTGTCAATAGGTTGTTTGCCTATAGAAGGAGAATACATGTAAAAAGTTTTGTGTGAACTATGTGGCAATTGTGTTAAATACCCCAGGTAGGATAAGAAGGTTGTTTGGGAATTTGATAAGATGCCTGAAGAGATTTTAGGGATTGCCTGAAGGTTTGGAGACTAGAGGAAAGTCTTGTTGTACGAGGGAAATTTCCCGGGGTGGGTTCAGCCCAAAAATAGTCCTCTAACTGTGAATACAAGCAGGTGATAAGTGTGGATAAATAAGACAGGTTGGGCAATGTGGAGAAGTACAATTAGGAGATAATTTGAAACAAGGGAAGATATATGTGCTGGTGTAGTATTACTAATGGCATAATATGATAGTAGGAGACTTTCAGAATGCATACTATAAAGTACAAATAACCAGCTAGAGACTGAATGAGTGAGCGGAGCAGTGGTAGAACGTTTGGTGAGGAAGCTTAGTCTACAAATGTACTGCAAAAGTGACAGTGTGATTAGGAGAAGACCAGTAAGAAAGGGAACTGCAATAGCCAACATGAGATTATGAATTAAGGTGCATACACATGTAACGATTTTTTGAACGATTTAACTATAACGATGTTGTTATCATTCAATCGTTGATAAAATCGTTCAGTTTCTGAGTTATAACGACGAACGATTATCGTTCATGCGCGTTCCCGTTTGTAGTTTATTCTGACTGACCAACTGAACGATTTTCATTAAGGGAAGTTACAAAAATCGTTTGTAGTTCAAAAAATCGTTCATTACACTTGAAGAAATCTGACAGATAATCTGACAGAAAATCGTTCAGAAAATCATTGGTAACAAAATCGTTACGTGTGTATGCACCTTTAGTGCACATTGTGGATCTATTTCTATTATGCATATAAGATAATTTGAATAGAGATTAAAATGGATACTGGGAACAAAGGACAGTTCAGAGTTAAGGATGACACCAAGCTTTAGGAGTAGGGTTTCTTGTCGTATTATTAACAGAAATAGAGATGTTAGGTGACTTCTGTTGGCCAGTGGAAAGGTTATTACAGAGAGTAACTACATTTTTCAAACTATTTTGTAATTTGAACTATTTGTAATGTATGCCAAAATGTAAGGATAGAGTAACTGCAGAAGAGATGCACCAAATGAAACAATGATACTACTAATATATTTACTTAACTTTGAAGGTAAGGGAGTTGTGATAAAATGGGGGAACTCAATTCAGCACAATGGCCACAAAGTAACTCTTAAAGGGCTAATGCACTTCTGGACCAGCAACTTGGCTAATTGTCTCTTGCTCCCCGTAGAGGTGCGCAGAAAAATTAGCAATGTTTCGGTATTAATTGGCAAAATGCACAGCTGCACATCGCAGTGGCACATCGCTCTGAATGGAATGCCCCCTAATGGTCTATACTGGAGTTTGGTTCCTGCACGGTGTAAATTATACTGTATCACTGAATCGATGCACATCGTACTTGCTTACCTTTTGGCTGCCTCCTCCGGGAGGGGGCAGAGCGCGGCGGCGGTGTGGAGGGTCTGGGGCAGGAGAAGGTTGGGGTTCAGCTGAGGAGGGCAGGTCTAGGGGCGTGATGATGCGTTCACCTAATTTCAATCTCATCCCCGGGAGAAGCCCAGAGAGGAGATGTAGCTGACCACTCAGGGGGCGGGGCTGGGCTATTTACATCATTAGGCCCTGCCCCATACGCTGCAAAAATCCCATGATTAGTGGATTCCTAAAGAGGAGGCGGTGCTAAAATGACACGAGTGTGACATTTTAGCCCCGCCCCCTCCCTATGGACTCACCATTCCCAGTAATGTTCTCCCCATTCTGCAGACTTCACTAGGAAGTATGTGGGAGATCCAGCCACTCTTCCGGGGGTGCGGGGGAATACCCGAAAAATCGTGAGTCTCCATCAACTTCCGGGAGAATAGGTAATTATGCTCTACAGACATCATGACACTGACATTTTTATCTGTTACAGCAGTGGTGGTCTTTTACAGATTTGTTATTTGTCGTTGTCGAACAATTTCCCTTACATTATGCACCTTCTCCCATGAAATGCTGTACGCTGCGTTCTCTGGTAACGCTAAGTAAGCATTTACATACACACACCCAGGGAGCGCACCTTAAAATTAGGAAATCTCTCTAACCGGCAGAGCATCCAGAGAAGTGAACTCCATTGAAGGGCATGCAGTCAGAATGTCGATATTTCCATTAGGCTTAGGGTCACTGTTAGGGTTAGAGTAACAGGAAAAACACCATGTAGACATTCTCATGTTGACATAAAGTTGAGAAAATAGACCACTCCCGTTTGAAGCCAACATGTTTATATGTCTAAATGGGGATGCAGTCAGGAAGCCGACATTCGAAATGCCGACCGTCGGCTTCCCGACTGTGTAATCCCGACAGGGGACTAATGATAGGCGTGGAAATCCCGACGCCTATCATTATCCCATAGGCCGGGAGCCCGACGCCCAGCATACCGAACGAAGGTAAGCCGGGAGGCGGGCACGGACAGCCGCGGGGGGACGAGGGTTAGGTTTCAGGGCTCCCAGGGGGGCTTAGGGTTAGGCACCCCCTGGAGGGTTAGGCTAGGGAAAGAGGGGGTTAGGCACCCCCGGGGGGTTAGGCTGCGTGGATGGGGGGGTTAGGTTTTAGCACTTACTGGGGAGTTAGGCACTAGGGGGTGAGGTTAGGGTTAGGCACCCCTAAGGGAGGGTTAGGGTTAGGGGGGGGGAGAGGATTAGGCATGGGTAGTGTACTCCAATCGGGATCTTGATGCCTGCCTGTCTTCTGGTGTCAGGATTTGAACCGCCGGGCATAGGTCCTGCGGTCATTCATACCGATCCCGTCTAAATGGATGTCTCCTTTTGTGTTTGCAAGGGCGTAACTAGGTATTAGGCATCGCAGCAAAAGTTTGGAAGAGCCCCTATGTACCACCCAAAGGTGATCAAATCAGGGGCGTCTTTAGAGAGGAGGGGGCCCGTGTGCATCCCCCCATCACCGGCCCCATCCTCTCTCCCCATTGGCCGGCAGCCGACTGACGCGGCTTGTTGGCCACCGCAGAATCAGTAGACTCTGGGTACTAGAGTGTGCCCTGAGTCTACTGCGATTTTCCCAGCACTTTCCTCACAGTGCATGCGCAAAACGCTGGGAAAATGGTGTGCGGTGCGGGAGCCCGTGTGTGCTACACACCCTGTACCCATTATAGATACGCCCCTGTGACAAATGTATATAACACATGTTACTTTACGCCCATACAAGGAGGTTTATTTATTAAAAAAAACTGTGTTTTGCTATTAAAACCATTGGTGTTTTACATTTGGGGCTTAAAGACATGGAGCAGCTGCTTAGTAAATAAGCTCCAAGTGCTACTTTATATTATACTACCTTATATTAATTATTCTATTGTATTCCTGAAAACAAACAGTGAAAGTGAGCACTGTGATGTCCCAGGGTTCCTGTTTGAGCAGCGAAACGCTAATTGCAAATATATATATTTTTCATAGCTAAAAAGACTTTTCATATTTATGTGGGAAATCTATTTGTGTCATTGTTCCTCAGTACGTCACTTGTATTATTACACAGCAAATACCAGCGGTGTTTAACCCTTTTCATGTAGTAGCACATCTGCTGCTGATCCTGTACAACGTTCTCCTGCTTCACTTTAGCGTTAAACAACAATGTAAAAATGCTACTGACATACACAAAGCCATGAACGAGAACATAGGTATAAAGAACAAGGGGTCTATTTACTAAGCAGTGTTAGGAGACAGAGTGAAAAGTGATAAGGTGCCAGCCAATCAGCTCCCAACTGTCATTTTTCAAACACAGCCTGTGAGATGACAGTTGGGAGCTGTCTCCTAACACTGCTTAGTAACTAGACCCCCTAGTCATATCTTGGTGGAGTTGTTTCACTTGTTGGGCTTGTACCTCAATGTAAGAAAAGTCATCCTAAAACATCATACCGATGACCTTGGTGCCAGCAACGCTGCCGCTGTCTACTGAGATGGCAGCATAGGCCGCAGGACAGAGCGAAAGATGAGAAGAGAGTACTGCGCACATTCCTCTGTGACCCATTCTTTACATTGTGCGAGCAGCAAAAACATGCGGCCAATGATCACTATCCAAGAAGTATTCTCTTAAAATAATTTGCAGAATTTCCATTTTTCGAATGGAAAAATTAAGGTGCATGCCAGGTCGCATCTGCTTCACATACATACTTGCCAACTCTCCTTGATTGTCAGGGAGACTCCCTGACATAGTAGCAATCTCCCCGACTCCCTGAAGAGTCCAGCAATCTCCCTGATTGCACCTTACCCCCATTATGAAGATGTTTTATATATTTATATAAATAAATAAAAAGAGATATATAGATTCAAAGCCGTAACTTGACATTTTGGTGCCCTGTGCAAGAGAGAGCATTGGCGCCCCCTTGCCCCCCCACTACCTGACACCCCCTTTACCTGACAGCGGCTGCTTCTGATTAGCTGTCAATCCGCAAGCCGTGATTTCAAATTTAAAAGGCCACCGTTTGTATTTGTTTGGCCGCCGGTCTGCGATTGTTTTGCGGCCGGCGATATAAACTGTTGCTCCCGTCTCAATAGACTTGTGAGGAGGGGGAGTGGATTGCAGGGGGGAGGCTGCCGGATGCTGTCATTTCAGATTGCGGTGGGCGGCGGTTCTGCTCTCAGGGCTGTTGTGCTCTGTGCGGTGGCACCGGCTGCACCGCCCTCGTTACAGCCCTGTATACATTCAAATGGGATCATTAGTATAATGGTTATAAAGCACAATGGAGCTCATTCAGACCCACTCGCTAGATGCGTAAGCTCACTCCCAGCGTATGCAAATTCGGCTAAGTGACGACATGGCAGGCGATCGCATGGCAAGGCATAAGCACACCCACTATGTCTTGGTGTGCGATCGCTTTGTGTATGCAGATGCCCACCAGCCATTCATACGACGCCCTCTTGCGCACGTCATCTCCTGGAAGTGCTTGTAACCATTGGGACATCGAGCACCATCGGATGCGATTGCAGCGCTTAAGGTTGCTTTTACCCTTCCGCAAGCACAGCGATCACTTCAGAGTGAAATCCCACCAAGTGACGTGTACTATGACCCTGCCTTTTAATTATGCACGCCTCTGCAAAGGCATTGAGGCACTCAGGCACGCCTGCGTTCGCACCTCCAGTCCCCCGTTTCCAGTGGTCAGCCCCTATCACCACCCACAAATGGCCACTCCTGTCAATCACTCTACTGGGCAGTGTATACGCAGCGGGCGAACGCATCCCGATCTCTCACATTGTTTTGCGCACACGTATTGAGATGCTTACGCATGCGCAGTTAGCAACTATTGGCTAGCTATGAGCGTTCGCATCATAGCGAACGGCTCTGAATCAGCTCCAATGAACCCTATGACTATATGCATTTTCTGAAAAGTATTAATGTGTTTTCCTCAACAAATAGATCTTACTGACTGCTTTGGGGCTCATTTACATTTGGATGTAAGTCAGTTTTATGTCACATCTCTCAGATGTAGCAGTACACGCCCATCACATGTAGGACACGCCTCTCAGATGTAGCAGTACACGCCCATCACATGTATGACACGCCCCTCAGATGTAGCAGGACACGTCCACTTTACCGCCGTGCTCATAGGTGCTGCTTTCACAATCTCCCTAAAATGCTTTTTCAAAAGTAGGCAAGTATGTAACTGATAAGATTGGGTACACTGACAGTGTAGCCACCATGACTGTCTCAGGCCCCCGCCAGGTCTCCCCAGACAATCCTGGGAACAGGTAATAGTGTATTATATCCCTCCTGGCTCCCCAGGGTACATACAGTCAGTGGATTAACTAGGGTATTTGGAGCCCAGGGCAAGTTCAAAAATGGAGCCCACCCACCCCCCCCCCAAAGTATGTGCATGTGTCGAAAAAGGGAGCGTGGCCACATGTCTAAAGGGGCGTGGTCACTGAAAGTGGGGGCGTGTATGACACACCATCGTTTCTCTAGGAACAATCCTTTCCATTCCATATGCACCTTAATGCCCCCAGTAGTAGTGAATCTATTGCAATGCCCACAGTAGTAGTGCCCACTAATGCAATGTCCCAAGTAGCAGTGCCCCCAGTAGTGCCCCTTATACAGTGCCCCCAGTAGTGCCCCTTATACAGTTCCCCCAGTAGTGGTCCGCCTATGCAGTGCCCCTAATACAGTGGCCCCAGTAGTGGTCCTCCCAGTAGTGCCCCTAATACAGTGCCCGCAGTAGTGCACCCTTATACAGTGCTCCCAGTAGTGCACCCTTATACAGTGCCCCCAGTAGTGCCCCTTATACAGTGCCCCCTGTAGTGGACCCCCTTGGCAGTGGCCCTTACATGTATAGCACAAAGACACACACACACACAAAAAAACACAACACTTACGTGAATACCCGCTCCTGCCCCCGCTCCTCCGTCCTCCCGCTCGGCACGTCATTACGTCTCTCCCATCACCCACTGCGGGAGCCGGAAGGCAGAGCTCATGAGTGTACTCCAGCCAGGCTGCGGCCGTGGGTGCAGCAGCCAATGAGAGTCTGTCTGACAGGTAGCTGGCAGGTAGCAGGAGTGTACTACCCGGCACCGGCAGCAGTGTGTTTGTTACTGTGTGCGGTCCGCACTACACTGACTGAAACTACTGTGCGATGTCGTCCAGGGCACGTGCCCCGGCCAACCCCCCCAAGTTACGCCACTGCATACAGTATATATCTGAGCAAGCACTGGATTTTACATATATGACTCTATTCAAGGGATGCAATTGGAAAACCGACTGTCTTAATCCCGACAGCCAGCTTCCCGATTGCTTTATCCCGGCATGGGATACATGACCGGCTTCTATATCTAGACGCCTGTCATTTACCCGACGCTGGGAGACCGGCGCCCGGCATCCCAATCGAAGGGATGCCGGGCGCCGCCAGCGGACAGCCGCGGGGGGGAGGGTTAGGTTTAGGGCACCCGGGGGGGACTTAGGGTTAGGCACCCCCACGGGAGGGTTAGGGAAGGGGGAAGGAAGGTTTAGGGTTAGGCACCCCTGGGGGGGATTTAGGGTTAGGCACCCCCCCGGGGGACTTAGGTTTAGGCAGCGGGGAAGGGGGGGTTAAGCACTTAGAGGGGGGATTAGGGTTAGGCACTTGGGGGGGAGGTTAGGGTTAGGCACCCCTAAGGAGGGTTAGGTTAGTAGATACTTACCTATCCACGATCGGGATTTCCAGCGCTGTCAGGCTTCCACTGCCGGGATCTCTGCTTTTGTCGGCCAAGCGCTGGCGGGATTCGAACTGTCGGCCACAGGGCCGGCGGTATTTCATACTGATTCACTATTCAACATGTTAATTATAGGGGTCCAAACGGACCCCGATAATTAACATTCCATCTCAACACGAGAGCCAGAGCAATTCGTCATTGATCCGAAAATCAGCTGTCTCCATGGGTTTTTCGGAGCAGTGAATCTTTTCACTGCTCCTTTTGGAGTGAGACAAGTGCGCATGCGTGGCCTACAGGTAGACCCCAGTTTGCCTGAAATGCTCTCTAGCAGCGTTAAGATGATGATGACGGGAAGAAAGCACCGACTAGCAGCGATATGCAACAACCCGAGGGGCGGGATGCAGCAACCTGAGAAATGCAGTCAAGCTCCAATAAATGCGGGTTTCACCGCATTTCTCATATGCACCAAGCTCAGGAATGTGTTGCTTGGATGCGGTGGGTTACGCCATCTCAGAAGCCTTTGGGCTTCTATCGGGAGAATGCTGAGGCAGATCCGATTGAATCCCTCCCAGCACCCCCTGCAGCATGTGCAAGAGGACATCAGAGGGGCTTCTGAGGCATAGACCCAGAAGTCCCTCCATCGCAAGGGGCCGCTCTTATCGGTGTTCGTCATGCATACCGGTGTTACCAATGCCGACATGCATGCAATGAGCGGTGGGATGCACGCATCCCGCCCAAGATGTTGTTTTGGGGTCCTAAATGTTAATAAATAGATCCCCATGTATGGACTGTGTAAAAACCATAAGGTAACATTCTACATGTATCTATCTATATACACACACCCATTGTTCCTCAATGCATGCATATAACTTGTTGATACATTTATCTTTCCCCTCTAGCCTCCTACTGAAGCGTAACAAGTTCCTGTACCACTATAAGAACCTACGTTGGGCGCGAGGACGGCATGAGACGTACCTGTGTTACATCGTCAAGCGGCGGTACAGCTCAGTCTCCTGTGCCATGGACTTTGGTTACCTGCGCAATCGAAGCGGTTGCCATGCTGAGATTCTGTTCCTGCGCTACCTGTCTATCTGGCTGGGGCATGATCCAAACAGAGCGTTCCGAGTCACCTGGTTTAGCTCGTGGAGCCCCTGCTGCGACTGTTCCCGGCGCACTGCTGATTTCCTGCTGAACCATCCTAACCTCAGCCTCCGCATCTTCACAGCCAGACTCTACTTTTGTGAGGAGCGCAATGCGGAGCCGGAGGGCCTGCGGAGACTGAAGAGAGCAGGCGCGCGATTGGGGGTCATGAGTTACAAAGGTAAGGTTTCGGAAAAAAGCATCTAAAGAGTCATGGGGGTCTATGTACTAAGCCATGGGGAGAGATAAAGTGGACGGAGATAAAGTACCAACCAATCAGCTCCTAACTGTCCATTTTCAAACACAGCCTGTAAAGTCACTTTTAGGAGCTGACTGGTTTATAGTGTTGGGTAAATGTATTAAAGTGACAAACATCGTGTCACCAGAACTCTTCCTGCATCGCCTCTTTACCGAGGCGAAGCAGAAAGCAGTGAAGACTTCTCCCCTCTGGCGATCCCTACCTGAGTACAGAGCGCATCAGCCTAGTGCCTGGCTTGCTCCACTGGGCTTGCGTGAGATCTCACGTGCAGCCCGGAGCCCAGAAGCTGCCGTCACCAGGGACAGTGCTGTCCCTGTTGTGGCTATCGGGGAACGACAATTGCAGCTGTCAAAATCGATAGGTGCAGCTGTCGGAATGGTTAGTGCCACTGACCGTTCAAACATTGGGTGGCACATTGGCGTGCTATCTTGTAGATAGCAGAGCCGATAATGACAGGGGTGCATAGCGCCCCTGTCATTTACCACTCAACCTACCTTAATACATAGGGAAGAAGCCTTATCAGCCCACATAACATGCGCTGATACCACTAAAACCCCCATATCGCTGGATAATACATCTCCCTGTTATCTTTCTCCAAGGATTAGTACAAGTATCCCATAGCTTGGAAACTTGCGCACGCTCTCACCATGACTTTTTTTTTTCTCTTAATATTCTCTTACTGAATCTCCTAGATTATTTCTATTGCTGGAACACTTTTGTGGAGACTCACGAGCGAAGATTTGAGGCTTGGGATGGATTGCATGAGAACTCTGTGAGATTGTCTAGGAAACTGAGACGTATCTTAGAGGTAAGTCCAAGCCATAGGCATATACGTGAACTAGCCATGCGGCAGAACTAGCAATTGGGGTTCTAGGTGCAAAAATATGCTTTGGGCCCCCCACTATATGTGTGATACATACAGCATAGCTCCCAACATTCTCACAGCCCATTGTGGGACTTGTTGTTTGTGTTCCTGAAGTCGCACATCCCCTGGTGTGCGACCTTTTCTCGTCATACTGGGGGCGAGCAAAGCACTCTTGCAGCTGCTGGGCTGCCCTCAGCCGTTCCCGGAACGAAGTGTGTGCGGCATCCATTCACCACTGTATCCCCCCCAAGTAGAAACGGTATGTAGTTATGAGACCGGCGGACGCATGGCCGCCGGTCTTCAATACCGACAGTGTAATCCTGGCAAGGGATCTAACATAGGCATCGAAATACCAACGCCGATGTTAATCCCAACGCCGGAACTCAGACAGGACACCGGATCAATCGTCCAACGCCAGGGGTAAATTTCCACCTAGCCGGGAATGAGGGGGTTAGGTTTAGGGATCCCCCGGGGGGACTTAGGGTTAGGCACCCCCCCCAGGAGGGTTAGGCTAGGGGAAGGGGGGGTTAGGTTTAGGCACTAAGGGGGGAGGTTAGGGTTAGGCACCCCGCCGGGTTAGGTTTAGGATGCTGGGAGGGGGGGTTAGGTTTAGGCACTAACGGGGGGCTCACGTCCGGCGGTCAAACATACTGACTCCGTAGAAACTATTACTACATGCAGCATACCTCCCAACATGACCCTCTCCAGGAGGGACACAATGCTCTGGTCCTGGTCTTCCCTGGTAATTTATGATTGGTGGTGGTTTCCCGAGGTGAGGCTGCAGTACAGTCCAATATTCAAATAGGGGAGTCACACCAACTGCCAGTGAGTCCCAGCCAGTGATGTTTGGCAGTGTGTGAAATGACAGTTGGTATGACTCCCCTATTTGAATTTTGAACTGCGCTGCAGCCCCGCCTCTTACCAGGGAAGTCCAGGACCAGAGCATTGTGTCCCTCCTGGAGAGGGTCATGTTGGGAGGTGTGCATGCAGCATGCACCCCTCCTCCAGTCCATAATGCCCACAGTCACAGCTAGCCTGAAACACTTTCACATCAATTCAATATGTCAGATATCAGACTGTCAGGTATTTTTTTGTTTAAAAATTAAACTCACTTACTGTTAATGCTGCTGCATAGTGCACACGGTCTAGTGGAGTGCAGGGCAGGCACGGTGCCCGCTGGCTCACCTGTGCTAGGCTGAGGGCTGGACGGGGCAGGGTGTCTCCTGTCCTCTAGTTTTTTGCACCAGGGATGGTCACCTGATTGTGACGTCAGATCCCCAGCAACAGCAGTGCTCATAGTCTCACCGGTATATTTACTAATGTGTGGGTTTTCAGAAGTGAAGATGTTGCCCATAGCAACCAATCAGATTCTACTTATCATTTATCTAGCACCTTCTAGAAGATAATATTTAGAATCTGATTGGTTGCTAGTGGGCAGCATCTCTACTTCTCACTTTACACAGACGGTGTAATGGTTAGCATTGCTGCCTCACAGCACTGAGGTTGTGGGTTCTATTCACATTATGGCCCTAACTGTGTGGAGTTTGTACTTTCTCCCTGTGCTTGCATGGGTTTCCTCCCACACTCCAAAAATATACTGGTAGGTTAATTGGCTCCCAACAAAATTGTGTATGTGTGTGCGCATGCGATTGGCAATATAGATTGTAAACTCCTTTGGGGCAGGGACTGATGTGAATGGCCAAATATTCTCTCTAAAGCGCTGCGGAATATGTTTGCGCTATATAAATAACTGGTAATAATAATAACATTAAATATACCCCTCAGAGAGGTGAGAAGAGGGAAGGGTCGAGGAGGGGTCCCTTCTCCTCCGGCCAGATTGCCTCCTCCTTCTTAGTTACTGCCCAGGACCATTGGGGTGTACTTTATTCTAAGTACTGCTGATGATACCACTGGCTTTGGGCTCCTTCAGTTCAGGGGGCCCCGGTGCAATGCACAGCTGAACTGTGTGTGTAGTTCCATCCCTGGTGACAACATAGTCATTAAACCTGACTATAACAGTACCTTGTATATGACCGAATATCCTCTAATCAGGATAGCATTGGAATATAAAATGGGTCTGGAAAATATTGTAAAAGTAGCCAAAGTGCTCAGGGGTGGAGCAATTCTGGCGTTGGTACCACCATGGTCCAGCAGTGGGTGTGGCCGTTGCGTTAAACAGGGTTAGGCCAGCTCCAACTCATTGCCATTTAAATTCACTGGCAATGCTGTCCTTCCTACTGTACTGTGCTCCTTGAATAAAGCAGAAGGAAAAACAATATGGCTTCCTGCTATCCCTGCAAATTCCATGCTGTCCGAGACAACCCCACAAATTCAGGACGGTCTTACCAGTGTCATAGCCGTTGTTTTAAATACAGTTGTTGCTTGTTAATTACTATATAAGGCAACATTTATTTTAAAGTTTTTAGAACTTACTCCCTCAGATTGAAAGTTTAAATGGGTAAAGGGCATGTAACATCCTCCTATGGTGCGAATGGGATGTAGTTGGCATCCCGACAGT
This sequence comes from Taudactylus pleione, assembly GCA_031769625.1. Lineage (NCBI taxonomy): Eukaryota > Metazoa > Chordata > Amphibia > Anura > Myobatrachidae > Taudactylus > Taudactylus pleione. The sequence goes on from JAUIMM010000684.1 coordinate 3,254,819, forward strand.
CAGGATGCCGACGGTCACAATACCGACAGCGGCATCTCGACTGGCAGAATCCTGACAGATTGTGGCGGTAAGTATTAGGGTCAGGGGGAGACTTATGATTAGGGGGAGGGTTAGGCACTAGGGGGGTTAGGGTTAGGCTGCTGGAGGGGAGGGTTAGGCTGCTGGAGGGGAGAATTAGGGTTAGGCTGCGTAAGGGAAGGTTAAGGTTAGGCTTTGGAAGGGAAGGTTAGGGTTAGGCTTTGGAAGGGGAGGATTAGCGTTAGGCTGTGGGAGGGGAGGGTTAGGATTAGCCTGCTGGAGGGGAGGGTTAGACTGTGGGAGGGGAGGGTAAGGATTAGGCTGCTGGAGGGGAGGGTTAGGCTTTGGAAGGCGAGGGTTAGGGTTAGGCTGTGAGAGGGGAGGGTTAGGGTTAGGCTTTGGAAGGGGAGGGTTAGGGTTAGGCTGTGGGAGGGGTGGGTTAGGCTGTGGGAGGGGAGGGTTAGGCTTTGGAAGGCGAGGGTTAGGGTTAGGCTGTGGGAGGGGAGGGTTAGCGTTAGGCTTTGGAAGGCGAGGGTTAGGGTTAGGCTGTGGGAGGGGAGGGGAGGGTTAGGGTTAGGCTGTGGGAGGGGAGGGTTAGGCTTTGGAAGGCGAGGGTTAGGGTTAGGCTGTGGGAGGGGAGGGTTAGGCTTTGGAAGGCGAGGGTTAGGGTTAGGCTGTGGGAGGGGAGGGTTAGGCTGTGGGAGGGGAGGGTTAGGGTTAGGCTGTGGGAGGGGAGGGGAGGGTTAGGCTTTGGAAGGGGAGGGTTAGGATTAGGCTGTGGGAGGGGAGGGTTAGGCTGTGGGAGGGGAGGGTTAGGCTGTGGGAGGGGAGGGTTAGGCTTTGGAAGGGGAGGGTTAGAATTAGGCTGCTGGAGGGGAGGGTTAGGCTGTGGGAGGGGAGGGTTAGGATTAGGCTGCTGGAGGGGAGGGTTAGGCTTTGGAAGGGGAGGATTAGGATTAGGCTGCTGGAGGGGACGGTTAGGCTGTGGGAGGGGAGGGTTAGGATTAGGGTGCTGGAGGGGAGGATTAGGCTGCAGGATGGGTGGTTAAGGGGAGGGCTAGGGTAAGGGTTATAATAATACTTACAAAAATCTGTCCCAATTATGACTGTCGGGATACCGCTGCCGGTATTTTGACCATTTGCATCCTGACCGTCGGGATCCCGTACCCAACCCGCGCATACCGTGAAATGTCATTTTTGTTGGGAAAATCAATTGCTTAGATGAAATGGAAATTGATTATTGCTTGGTCTGCCGAATTTGAATTAGCGGCACCATTGTTGTAATCTTTTCTTGAAACTTCGTAGACTTTCCATCTGTCAAGTTCTCTCCACATCTTGCTCATGTTATCACCCAACACTCATTTATCTCTCTGCCTTTATTCACAGCCCCCTTATGACATGGAAGATTTGCACGAAGCCTTTGACCTTCTGGGACTCTGAAGGCAAAGTGCTTAAAGTCCAAACAAGTTCTCGGAGGGGATAAAAATCCAGAATGCAAACTATGAACAAATAAGAACTAAACGAGTGTTAGTAAAACCAGAACAGGATCTATGATCAGAACTGAGAGCAAAGCTAAGGCCGGACCCAAGCCCAAATTGCTAACACAAAACAGGGGTAGGCCCAATGTCTAAAGCTGTCGTGCAACCAACGGTGGAACAGGCGAGACTCACAGGCAGCAAAGAATTCCGAAATAGATCAAAAAGATCAACAGAACTGGATCAGTTCCAGAATCAGATGAGTAGGACTGTGAGAAATCTACACTCAAAGTCATCACGACAAATGAATTGCAGAATCGACTCATTTGGAACCTGAATCTTCATCCTAACCAAACAAGAAACCGGACTAGTTCTTATTCCATATTCCTTATAAACAGTAAAACACTGAGTCCAGATGCAAAATGAAGCAACATTGGATAAAAAACACAATATGCACCTAGGTATAGACCACTTGCAGAATTAAAAGTCCAAAATTTGGTTTCAAACTCCTTAGAATATCATTTAGCATGGATACTGTACATGTACATACTGTAGATATGTATAACTAGATTTTAGCATAAACTGTTACTGTTACATTGCTGTTACATACTTCTTTCTGTAGAGTTTACTCATTGTAAAATGTCCCATATTTTCATGTTTTTCTATGCTCTATACTGTGTCTGTTTCTTTCACACTTTCTAGAGGATCACTCATTCTACAGCAGCCAGATATTAATAAACAGTCCTGTGAGCCAAGTACGTGTTTCTCATTGTCTTCTGGTTCTAGATTTTCAGACTCTGGGGGACGATTCAATTCAGAGCAATGTGAATAGCGCCGGGAAGGAGTTCCCGGAGCTATTCTACTGACCGCGCTATTAAGCCCGACTAGAGGATTTCTGCTCACATCCTCCCGATGTGTGAGCAGAAATCCGACTTAAGTGCCAGCCGCGATACTGTTTTCCGGCTTAGTGCGGCGTTATCAGAATCATGGTCGGCACTTAAGTCGGTCAATGCCAGTACCCACGATTAAGCAGGAACAGTGACCGGCATTTCCCGACTAACTGCTGGCCCCAATGTGGAAAACTGAATAGCTCCGGGAGCTCCTTCCTGGCGCTACTCACATCGCACTAAATTGAATTGCGTCCATTGTTTGTTATGTGTACTACTGTACATACAGCACAGAAATAATAACTGGTTAACATAAGCATAAATATATATTTTTTATTATTTGCCCTTCCTGACAAAGGGCCTGATTCAGCAGGGAACACAAAGGAGAGAACGCACGCAACCGTCCGCTGCAAGAATATGCTAATCAATGCATACGCACGGAGACCGCAGAACAAGATGCAGACGCCCACCCTAAATTAAGCCGCCCATCTCCCTTTCCTCAAAGTCTGATCAGTACGCAAGAGAGCGTAAACATCGGTAACATCGAGAACCATCGACCACATTTGCATAATAGTGGTTGACCAGACCTCGCACAGGATCTTGGCAACTTCCTGTGTGCACGAAGTCTCATCACTGCGTCCATCGCCGCACTGGCTAAATTATGGACGCCCCTAAAACGGCATCCCAACGCACAGGCACGCCTGCGTTCGCCCGACCACACCCCGTCACCACCCACAAACGGCACTTCCTGTCAATCAATATAGGAAAGGGTCTGCTTGCACACCGCATGTAGTCTTCGTGCGCTTACCCGATCGCACTGGCTAGTTCGCGGTGCGCAGTACAAAAACATCGGCCAAGTGAGTGCGTTCTCTCCTTTGCGTTGCTTGCTGAATCAGGCCCAATGTCTCCCCTTCCACAATCACTGGTCTATGCAGAGCTTCAGTGAGAAGCCCTGCTGGAGTCTGTGCAGACTGCAGAGCTACAAGTAGAATTCCTGACAGAGAAGCATTGCGCAGCTTAGCCTTCATGGACCGCCCTTCTACCGATCAATAGAGAAGAAAGCGGGAGCGGGGAGACTGATGTATCAGCAATTGTAGACTTCTATGATGAAGTCCTGTAACCAGGTGCTTTACGGAACAGGCACTACCAGGGCTGGTAATGGAGTATGACAGATGCCTACATAAGCTGGGTCCTATGTGAGATATATATTTATTTATGTATACTGTATATATTTATATTGTTGTTGTGTATTTACTATGTTGGGTAACTCAGAGCCAACAGGGGAAGAGAAGAGGAGTGAGTTATGCAGTGGTGAGCAGCAGCAAGTCATATGATAGACGACTGCAGCCAGCGGCAGGCGGCTGAGATGGACAGTGAAGGCAGTTACAGGGGGTCCTGAGGCGGCAGTCTGAGGGTGCAGACCTGCGCATGAGACTCGGTGAGAGATAGTTTGAGGAAGCGGACCTGCACTGAGGCACAGTACCTGCGTCCTGATGTGCCCACTGAAGAGACGGTCCAGGCTGCAGAGGGACAGTCAACTGCAGAGACTGCAAGTGTGGAGCCGCATCTGAGTGCAGAGGCCAGCACCTCAGTGAGGGGAGTGCAGAGGTCTGTTTGAGGCAACGGAGCTGTGCGAGCAGTGTGACAGTGACTGAGGACAGTTACAGCTCCTGTAACATGGACTGAAGTTAAGCAGTAGTCAAACAGAGAACTTTGCCCTTCCTCTGGCTGCAATCACCATTTCCAAGCACAGAGAGCCAGTGCTCACTGATCACCTGAGGTCCGGACTGCCAGGCACTTCTGTTACTGCCCCACCTCCACATTATACACTGCAGACGCCTGTGTATAAAATCTGCACAAGACAGGTAAAGAGCCTAAAGCAGCCCTCAGCCCTCCCTATAGCAGCAATTCAGTGGTTTCATCTAAGAACCGCATACTTTCCCAGCAGGTGTGATTCAGAGGGGTATTCAATATGAAACGTAAACTTCGCTGTCGAAGTTTACGTTTCATATCGGAGATTTTCCTGGGATAAAGTATCGGGCGCGCGCCCGCTTTATCCCCGTATTCAATATAAAATCTACGAAAACGGGGCCCGGCGAAGTGGGATTTGCGTTAAAAAACGAAATTTTCCTGAAAAAAATTGTAGGACCCCCTAAAGCTGAAAAAAACATGGGGGATCACTATGGGTACCCCCGTTTTAGCCTGCAAATGAAAGTCGGGGATTTAAATAGCTGCGGCAGGTGCTTTTATCCCGACATTGAAGAAGTGATGCAGAAGAGCACTTAGGTTATTTTTTTTGTTTTTTTAAGTGGTCCCATCAAATTTGGGGTACATGAAAATGGGTACTAGCATATTTTGATGTCCCTAAAGTAATTTTTTAAAATTCTGCAACTGTGCACCTGCTGCTATAAATCTATTCTAGAATACACCTGCCGCATACTTGCAGAATAGCCCTGAACCTATTTCCCTAGTTTTAAACAATTTTTTCCCATTTTTTTTTTCACCCCAATTTTTAAATTAATTTTTTGGGGTGTCCCTATTTTTTTTTGACACAGTTATTTTTAAAATGTCAATCCCAGGGGTGCAGGCTATTTTTTTTAAGCCTGCACCCCTAAACCCCAATTCTGCATTTTTTTGAAAGTTATCCCCGTTTTTTTTCAAAGACTTTTCGAACCTGTGAAAAGTCTTTGAAATTGAATACAGAGTAAAATTCAAAACCTGCGATAATGACGTCATAGGAGCGAAAACATCGCAAAAACTGAGTTTTCGCTCCCATATTGAATACCCCTAATAGACTTATAGGGGTAAATTTACTAAGCTTCGATTTTGTGTGAGTTTGCATTCTCACGTGAGTTTAGTCATGTTTTTAATTGCAAATTTACTAAAGACAAACTCGAGTGAGTTTGGAAGTGAGTTCTGTCTTTTCACTGTTAAAATTAATGTGAGATTGCAAACTCGAAAAAACTCACCATCGGCCAAAATAGGAAGTACTTTACATGAAAAAGAAGCAACTCACAAATTTATTAAGAATTGAGTTTCCAATCTAGTGTGAGATTGTAGCAAACTCATTGTGAAATAGAAGTTTCAAATAGACCACCTCCTGAGCTGCAAGTTTGGCAGAAACATACACAGATCAGTGTGATTTGTGTATGTTTCTGCTTGTATACCTAATATAAAGTGTTTTTATTAAAAAAAAAAAGTACATAGGGTCCCCCCCCTAAAGCATAACCAGCTCCGGACTTGCCAGCCAGTCCTGGTTCCTAAAATTAAGGGGGACAAAATTAATAGGGTTCCACCGTAATTTAAGAACCAGCACCAGACCTGGTTTTAAATATAGGGATAAAAAAAATGGTGTGAGGTCCCCCATATTTTTAACACCAGCTCCAGACCCTTTCTAGCTGGGGACTGATGCTTCACCGGGGCCCCCCAGCTGCAGCATCAGTCCTGACCGCTAGTCAGCCCAGGGATCCCTGGGGAGTTGGGGACCACTCTAATAAAGGGGTTCCCCTCTCCAGGGCACCCCAAGGGGTTCCCCTCTCCAGGGCACCCCTGTCCTAGGCTGATAACCCAGGGCTATCCCCGGCACCCTGGGGCAGTGGGTGCCAAGTTGATAGTGTGTAGTGTAAAATAAATGGTTAAATATTGTCTTTAGATGTGGAACTACACGTACCAGCAAGACTCCCCCACATGCTGGTATTTGGAGAACCACAAATACCAGCATGCAGGGAATTAAGGGGCTGCTGGTACTTGTTGTACCACAACCAAAGCAATACGAAAAAAAACACAACATACACCGTGAAAGTAAAATTTTATTATAACATACATGCACACTCACACTCACACATACTCACCTAGTAACCGAAGTAATCCATAGGGGTACCTATAAAAAAAATCCATACTCACCTCACCTATGCGTAGTTCACGTCCTCTTCTCCAAGTAGGCATCCATGGGGTTAAAACTAAAAAACGGGTGCTCCCGATTCCAAGCCGGACTGAGTAAAGATATGTGTTTCCACATACCTTTACTCTTCGCGAATGACTGGGGCACACGTGTGCCCCGTCATTGAAGGAGCCACCAGCCAATCAGCGGACATCTCCGTCGGAGCAGCTCGCTGATTGGCTGTGCACGGTCAGCCTGACTCCCCCATAGATTTCAATGGGGAGAATTCTCCATTGAAGTCTGTGGTGGGAACCGCTACATTGTATCACAAGGTTCATTGAGGTGAACCTTGTGGTTACATCAATGATACAATGTAGCGGTTTCTCATTTTTTTTTGTTTTACGAAGACCATGGATGCCTACAGGGAGAAGGGGACCAGTCCAGGTAATGTAGGTGAGTGAGTGTGTATGTCTGTATTAAAGCTATATGGTCACAGTGTGTGTTTTATGTTTATTTAAACATTTCTTTACAGGTGAACTACAGGTACCAGTGGGCCCTTAATGCCCCACAAGCTGGTACTTGTGGTTCTCCAAGTACCAGCATGCGGGGGAGGCTAGCTGAGACATGCAGTTCTACTCGTAAAGACAACGTTTATACTCTTCTTTTTTTACACTACTTACACTATCAAGTCGCCACCCACCGCCCAGGGGTGGTGGGGAAAGCCCCGGGCTATCAGCCTTGGCCAGAGGTGCCCTGGAGAGGGTTACCCCTTTAATGGGGGGGTGCAACTCCCAAGGGATCCCTGGCCTGGGCTGACTAGCGGTCGGGGCTGATGCTTCGGCTGGGGGACCCGGTGAAAGGGTTCCCCTGGCTGTGGTATCAGCTGCCCACTAGAAATGGTCCGGTGCTGGTTGTGAAAATTACAGGGGAACCCTAGGCATTTTCCCCCCGTAATTCCAGAACCAGGACCGGATCAGAGACTGGTGACTGGTGCTGGTTGTGCTAAGTACAGTGGAACCCTACGCAATTTTTTCCCTGTACTTACACAACCAGGACTGGCTATGAAAAGTCCAGGGCTGGTTGTGTATTTAGGGGGGGGGACCCCATGTAATTTTTTTTTTTACTTTAACTCTTTCTAAGCTTTTTGCAGTAAGATCTATTCAGTCGGGGCTTTGAAGCTCGTTTTGAAGTGGGATTTACTGTTCGACTTGTACATGAACATGCAAAATCGAACAGCAAATCACTGTTCAAAAACGAACCAATCGAATTCGATTTAGAAAATGCTTCTAAAATTGAATTTTAGTAAATGTGGGATTTGAAGAGGGATTTGTTCTTTCAATTTGATTCGATTTGAGGTGAGCTAAACCGAAGTAAAAACGAACTTTGATAAATATACCCCCTGAGTTAAGTGTGTTGGAGAAAACCAGTTCCCTCAGGATTTGACAATATTAAAATATTGTAGGATAATTAGTAAACCATCATATGTGCACCACCTCTACAGACTCAGCTGGACAACGATGTATTAAATGTACTAATGTACTAATATATTTCCAAAGTGTAATGTAGTGATATAAGCTGTTATAGGTAATTGTCTTTTAAGCGTTTAGATTATTATATAACTTTACATAGGGGGTTAAGCACCATTTTAGTTCTCTCATGTTAGTTTGAATAATAACTATAGTGTATTGGGTAATATTAAAGTGTGTTGCAAGAATATTAACCTTTGCATAGCTGAACAGTTTTGTGTTCCGGGTCAGACAAATCCAACCGAAGATGATCGTAGGATGATTCGGCTGAGTTCCAGTACAATAAATCATTATCTTATCATGTGTATGTTACTTACTTGGAGATGCATATAAATGTACTTTCCTTTTGAACTATTGTGATGGTGAAATAATTGGCACTATTCCATCTGGTTAGATGAATTAACTCTGTTACTAAATCTAAACATTCTTGACAATAGTTGGTATAATACATTGGGCTCTATTTACTACAATCCGCATATTGAATGCGGATTGTAGTGTAATATTACCAATATCACAGGGATTTACTATAAATCCCTTGCAGGGACAGAGCTTGTGATAAAGCTCTGTCCCTGCGGATCCCATCCGCACTCTAGTCGCGGTATTTTTGGAAAAAATACCGTGACTAAGAGCCCGCGCATGCGCCGACCGACCACCGCTACTACCCCCCCACTGACGCTAAGCCCCGCCCCCCGCGATCGCCCCCCCCCCCTCATTACACTTACCTGCATCCTCCTGGCCTCCGGTGATCTTCTCCGGGCTTCCCAATCAGGTGATCTCCCATACTGCACTGGGGCCCGATCACCTGATGACCGGGCCCCAGTGTACTATGGGAGACCAGCTGACCGGAGAGGAGCCATCACCGGAGGCCGGATCACCGGTCCCTGGATTCAGGTAAGTAAAAAAAAAATGTTTAATTTTTTTTTTCTTTTTTTTACAGTAATCAGCTTGCGGTCTGCTTAGACCACATAGCTGATTACTGGTACCGGCTCCCACCTCTGCTCTCCCCGTTAGAGCAGAGTGGGAGCCCGGTAACCGGGGGAGACCCTGGATAACGCCACCTCCAGGTGGCGTTATTATCACAGGGCTTCCCCCGGTATTTTTTTACAATTTATTTTTAGTAACTGTGGTCGGATCACATTTCCCATTACAATTATGGGAAATGCGATCTGCTTTACTAAAAATAAGTGATACTGGGGGTTGGAGTAGAATTTTACTAATTCTACTCCAGTTGCCCTGTAATAACTACAGGTGATACTAAAATAATGTGAAAATACTAAAATAATGTGAAAAGGGTGTGAAAACACCCTTTTTCACTTTATTTTAGTAAAAATAATGGGCCTGATTCAGACCCACTCGCGAGCGGCTGTCCGCTCGCAAGTGGGTCGATGGTCTGCACTGAGCATGCGCACGACGGAGGGAGCTCCGTCATGCGCATGCGCCAGACGCGACGAGCGAAGGACTTTCCTTCGCTCGTTGTGTCTGATAAAAGGGGGCGTGCTGTCGATGTTGATTGACAGCACGCCCCCTTTGGTGGGCGTGCCTCCCTGACGGGGGCGTTCCCAAGGGAACGCCTCCCGTCAGAAGCCGGCCCACTGACATCACTAGTGATGTCAGTGGGAGTGATTTTGGCTCTGATAGAGCCAAAATCACTCCTGGCCTTGCGGTTGAAAACCTCAACCGCAGGCTCTGGCTCGCAGTTTCGATGGTCGCGATGGTCACGACCATCGCAGCCATCAAACTGCACGCTCGTATAGGCTGTGGGTGGTGACCCACAGCTATACGAGCGTCCAGGAGGACGCTCCATAATTATGGAGGGCGGCCCTCATTCAGAGCGTGCGCTCTGCTCAGAGCGTACGGCTCTGAATGAGGGCCAATGTTAATAAATAGAGCCCATTGTGTGGAGAGTAAAACTTATTTCCCTCTGATGTGAAAATAACCATCCTAAAAGCCAACACAGAGTGTAACCAACCATCCCTTCTAGTAGATACCCGAACACTACAACACCTCCTGGCGGCGTATTACATACCTTGGCAGGGATGACCAAGTTTTAATCAAAAATAACCTGCTACCTTATTATAATGCCAGATGCGCCCAGACCCCTAGATGGGATGTAGTTAGCAGGGTTAGGATTAGGTTGCGGAGTAGGTAGGGTTAGTTAGGTTACAAGTAGGGAGGGTTAGGGGGAGAAGGGGGGAGAGTAATTATACTTACCCGACCCGTCGGTATACCAACCATCGGGACGCCGCTGTCGGTATTTTGACAGTAGGCATCACGACTGCCGGCATTACATACCGATTCCCCCTAGATATGGCACTGGTCCCTCATAAACCAATAGGCTATGGTCCCTCCTGCCATAGGGGCCTGCCGTTTCCTTAGAACGCTTTTTGCTTATGAAAGCTGATGCAGAGGAAAACGTTGCGGTTGCTCTTAGCAATCAATTAGAAGTTTACTTTAAGATTGCAAATAGTAACTTGCGGTGTCTGTGACTTGCAGCTATTCCCGACGCCCTGTCCCTCATGTGACTGACACATACAATGTACACGAGCTCACCAGCAGCGCACAATTCTAGGCCCCGCCCTCAGCCGTCTCTGCTGCTGCTGCAGCTGCGCAGTGGTGCACATCATGTTGTATCCGCTGGGGTCGGATGTGGCTGCGTCAAAAAGAGGTGATTGGAGGAAGCTTTCAGAGTACTGCATCACGTGACCTCGCAGGGGGAAGAGGGACTGCAGATCAGGGCAGACAGAGCAGAAGAGCGCAGAATCTGATCTGCACTCCCTCTTCCCCCTGCGAGGCCACGTGATGCAGTACACATTTTCTGCTCCTTGTATTTCAATAATGTATTTTTTATTTTATTGTGTTTTAAGCCTGAGATTTAAACACAACACAGCACACCAGCAGAGAAGCGCTCTCGGGTACACAAGACATGCATTGACGTGATACAGTATATATATATATATATATATATATATATATATAATTTTTTTTTTAAAGAAATATTAACATCTTCATTAAAGGGTGAAGGGGGCGGGGGTGTATCATATGTGTCCATCTCTGCAGATGCCTTTTCTCTGTGAATCAGAGGCAGTCCCCGCAAGTGAAGAGCGGAGGGAGGGATCAGCTCAGAAGCCGCTCAGGCCCCCGCTCACTGATGATACGAGAGGGTTGAAGTAAATATGGATGTATATAGGTCCTCCTCATAGATAAAATATAGGTGGAGGGATCTATCTCACAGGTAGTACAGATTAGCAAGACTAGGATTGTATCTTGAGCTATAGACTGGTCAGCTCTGAGATCAGAGTAGCAGGTAGAGGCCAGATAGAAACTGGACTGGGATGGCACGCTGACCTGAGTGGACCAGAACTAATGATGCTCCATAGGTGAACTGGAGTAAGACTTGATAAATATATATGCTGGAACGAGACTAGACTTGGAGAATACACTGATGCTGAAGTGGGACCAGCCTTGGAAGAATACACTGATGCTGAAGTGGGACCAGCCTTGGAAGAATACACTGATGCTGAAGTGGGACCAACCTTGGAAGAATACACTGGAACCGGAGTGGACTGGACTTGGAATAATACACTGGAGCCGGAGTGGCCCGGAATTGCAATAATACACTGGAGCTGGAGTCGTCAAAATAACAGGTGCAACTTAGCATGGGAGCTAGAATAGATGCATGTATCAGCGACGAAGTTCAGGCACTGTCAGGAGCAAGGCTTTATACCCACTGGGTCACAGGGATTGGCTGATGTCGTCAGGTGGCTGTGAACTTGATACCCATTGGGAGACAGCAGTCAGCTGACCAGAATCAATATGGCGGTGCTCATTGTCCGCAGCCGGCTTGGACGCTGACGCCACCAGCACACAGAGGACCCTCCAGCGACACACCTAGCTGGACAGGAGCCACCATGACAGCACTCAGTGTCCGCAGCCAGCAGACCCCTTAGATCACTGACACCCTGAGGACCTTCCAGCAGCACTCTCCGTGAGACCCCAGGCATGGATCCCCACCAGGACAGAGCAGCGCAACCCCAGACGTGAGTACGGTTCCTGACAAGCGGCGCTGGTTTTCATTCAGCAAGCAGTGTATGAATTAGGTCTTCTGTTTATATGCAATTATAACCTGTTAATTATGAATAAGAACTCCAGAAAAGATTCCTGACACCGGTATGGCCTTTTCTAAATATAACAAACAGTTTAATTCCAAAACAAAGAATTTTAATAAAAACTATAGTATCCTAAAACGGACAGAGTAATATTCTCAAAACATTTTTGCCAGATACCCCTTTACTAATTTTCAGAAAAAAAAAAACCTCATAAACATAATTGCGTCCAGCTTTTTGAAGCCGCGACAGTCTATCCCTACTAATCCTTCCTACATTGGTTACTAAGCAGTGCACACAATCTGTTGTTTTGATATGTGGCAAGTCCTCCTGTATAACCTGGAAACGTGGTCAACTGGGCCACCTCTATGGAATCCAGTATGAACTATGAAGGGAGATAAATTCACGTGCTTTATTTTATCGACTGTGATTTTGAATACGTGGTATATGTTCCCCAGTGTAGCTGCCCCAAACAGTGTGTTGGTAGAATTATTCTTCCACTGAAACGTATTTTCACGGAGCACCATAGAAATGGCGCAGGGGGTGGGGCATGACGGGGTTGCGGTATCCACTGACGGCACATGCACAGACACATTCTCCCAAAAAATACAGAGAAAAGTGTGCGGATGGAATTTATAGGGACAGCGCTTTATTGCAAGCTCTGTCCCTGCATCATGCTGATGTTAGGACATCCATGTGATATTTCCTAAATTCCTAAATTCGCAATGCTAATTTAGGCCCGAATTCAATTAGAGGCGAAAAGCCGCGATCGGCGAAAAGTTTTCGCCTGTTTCTCAAGTATCGCCCTATTCAATTCCAGGAGAAAGGCAGGAGAAAGGAAGTGCAAAATCCCTATTTTGTGGTAAAAATGTGAGGACTTGGTTTAGAACCTTCCCCCCCCCCTCCCCCCATGACTAATTAGGCAAAAAAAAATCTTAATTCACCCCCAAAAAAGTCATGTCATTTTTTGGGGTGAAAATTTAAAAAGTGTTGGAAAATGTGTCTAAAGTATTGGGACAGGTATTTTGGGGGGTATACAATCGGGAAGCCGGCTTCCCAACTGTCATATCCCGGCGAGGGTGAAATGCCGGGCGTCTAGATGTAGACGCCTGTCATTTCCCCGACGCCGGGAAACAGGCACCCGGCATCCCGATCGAAGGGATGCCGGGCGCCGCGAGGGGGGACTTAGGGTTAGGCACCCCCCCGGGAGGGTTAGGGTTAGGCTAACGGGGAGGGTTAGGGTTAGGCACCCCCGGGGGGGACTTAGGGTTAGGCACCCCCCTGGGGGACTTAGGTTTAGGCAGCGAGGAAGGGGGGGTTAGGGTTAGGCACTTGGGGAGGTTAGGGTTAGGCACCCCTAAGGAGGGTTAGGTTAGGTTAGTAAGTACTTACCTACCGACGATCGGGATTTCCAGTGCTGTTGGGCTTCTGCTGCCGGGAACTCTGTTGTCGGCATGGCGCTGCCGGGAATCAAACCGCCAGCAATGGTGTTTTTAGGATTGCAGGTGGATGCAGTAGCTTTTTTTCCTTAAGTTTTTAAAAATGTACTTTATTAACTCCAATATATACTAATACCCATTTAAATGTACCCCCAAATTACCTACAGCAATTATTTTTCACCCAAAAACTGCTTTATACCATTTTTTTTACACTAGTGCATATATAACAGCCATGTGACTCAATTTAAGAACCCAAAATACTTTTATTACAGCTATTAATACACTTCTATAATGATTACCAGGGTCACTTATGCTTTTTTTGGGGGTACAGACTGATTTCCACCAAAAAATAAGTAGTTTTCGCTGGTTGCTGCATTCGCACATCCACGTGAAAAGTGGGAGCGCGCAAAGTGAAAGTACTTGATAATTTCGCCTCAAAACAGGTGAATGAGGCGAAAACATTGTGCTTATCACCGAACAAGGCTTTTCGCCTCTAATTGAATATGGGCCCTAGTCGGACATATCACTCTACAACCGCATTTTAAATGTGGAATGTATTACATAGGGCCCATAGTGTTCCATGCCGTTTCCTTCATTTCCATCAAGGAGACCCCTCGTGTCTCAAACTTTTAGACAACTCTGCAAACAGAAGATCGTGGCTCTTTAATTTTGGTTGTCTACATCCAGATGGTCTAAATCAGTGAATCTCAACCTCAACCCCCAAGTTTTCCCAACAGGTCATACTTTGAGGATTTCTGTCTGTGGAAGCCGGTGGGATAATTACTGACCCAGCAAAGTAGATTATCTCACCTGTACATGATTTAAGATATCCACAAAGCATGACCAGTTCATGAAACTTCGGGACTGAAGTTGAGAACCATTAGTCTAAAGCTGCATACACACGTAAAGATTTTCTGCCCAACCATCCAACTAGTTGATTGAGTGATTGACAGGAAGTACTGTTTGGGGGTGGTGACGGGGTCAGGGAAACGCAGGCGTGCCAGTGCGATTGAACGCCGTTGCCGGGGCGTGCATAAATTAGCAACTGCGATGCTATATGCAACCTGGGCTCTCACTGCGTGCGACGAGGTTAGCAATTCCTGAGTAAGGTCAGACCTTGCGCAAGTGTGTGTGAGGCTGCAATTGTACCAATGGTTTTGCAGTCGTACTAAGTGTTACAGATGTTACAGATGTGTGTAAGTTAAGGTGGGTGTCCTAGGCTCTGTATGGCATTGCAATCGCACATATTAGCATATCTTCGCAGTGGGACTGCATGCGTAATCGCTATTGCAATCGCAGTTGCGATCTGTACTGAATCAGGCACACAGTCCAGAAGAAAAGTCTAAAGCTGCATACACACACAACGATTTTTTGAACGATTATCGTTAAACGATATCGTTTAACGATAATTGTTTGAAAAAATCGTTCACTTTCTGAGTCAAACGATGAACGATTATCGTTCATGCGCGTTCACGTTTGTAGTTTGTAGTTCAGTCAGACTTGTCAACTCAACGATTTTCATTAAGGGAATATGCAAAAATCGTTTGTAGTTTAAAAAAATCATTCATTACACTTTAAAAAATCTGACAGATAATCTGACAGAAAATCGTTCATAAAATCGTTGGTAACAAAATCGTTGTGTGTGTATGCAGCTTTAAGGTGCATACACACGTAACGATTTTTTGAACGATTTAACTATAACGACGTTATCGTTCAATCATTGAAAAAAATCGTTCAGTTTCTGAGTTATAACGATGAACGATTATCGTTCATGCGTGTTCCCGTTTGTAGTTTATTCTGACTGACCAACTGAACGATTTTCATTAAGGGTAGTTACAAAGATCGTTTGTAGTTCAAAAAATCGTTCATTACACTTTAAAATATCTGACAAATAATCTGACAGAAAATCGTTGGTAACAAAATCATTGTGTGTGTACGCACCTTTAGCAGTCGGCAGAAAGAATTTCCCACTTATAAATCAGTGGTAGCCATCCTCGTTCCTCGGGAGCTGCTAACAGTTCACATTTTCCAGACCACCTAGCTGGTGCACAGCTGTATTCATTACTCAGTAGCACATTTGAAAAGATCCTCAGGTGGAGCTAATTATTTCACTTGTGATTCTGTGAGGAGACCTAGAAACCATGTTGTAAGCTCTTGAGGACCAGGGTTGGCTACCCCTATTATAGATTGACTATCGAATGTTAACCAGCTCCTGAACCACTCAGAGGACATTCTGGAAAGAGGTGCATCCTGTCATGGCTCCTGCTTCTGGAGACTGCTGCTCTGCTTATTAAGCTATTCTGGCTGTTGACCAGTTCCTCACCTTGGGGGAGATGTATGAAGCCCAGAAGCGGTACCAGTGCACGTTATGTACGCTGATACCGCTTCTCCCCGATGTATGATCGGGGTCTGGCCGGTAAATGACAGGGGCGCTATGCGCCCCTGTCATTATCGGCCCTGCTATCTACAAGATAGCAGCGCCAATAGCCTGGGCCTTGTACGAACGGTCATACCGCCTGACCGTTTGGCCCGCTGTAGCTGTCGTTATCGACAGCTACAGCCTGGCGCTAGCCTATCTCCACAGCAGGGACAGAGCTGTCCCTGCTGGGGCGGTTGCCGGCTCAAGGCTGCACGCGGGGATCTCGCGATACTTGCGAGATCCCACGCATGCTCAGTGGAGATGGCCGGGAGAGAGACACAGGGCATCAGCACTAGGCTGACGCGCTGTGGTCTCTAGCGGGTAGCGCCGGAGGGGGTAGTTAACGCTCCCCCTCTCCGGCCGATGACATGTTCTTACATCTCACCGGTAGTGCTTCCGGTAAAGAGGTGAAGCGGGAAGCGTTATAGCAGCACGTTAAGTGCCGCTATCAAACATCTACCCCCTTGTCCTGTACTTAAGTTCAGTCTAGTTGTTCTCATGATTTATTTTTTTTAGCAAGTTCTAGCTCCATCTCTAGACTTCCTATATAAACCAGGCTCTTGACCTTCCTATTTGCCTGATTATTGTGCTCCGGCCAGTCATTTAGTCGCTGCTGCATTCCACATTCTAGAATCCTCAACCTGTGTAATGTCACTGACTTGTCCTTTACTTAGCCTCTGCCTTATCCCTTTGCATTGATCTCTTTAATTGTATTCCAAACCCGGCTGTCTTGACCAGTCTTGATTCTAGTAAACCTATATGGGTCTACCTTTGGCTAGACCTTTCCAGTAGCTATAATTCTAATAATAGCTTTAAAGCACAAATACCTATATGTATTCATATATGTTCTGCTCTTATTAAACACTACATGAATAAAGCCATTGTATTATATAAAGCCCTTATATGTGAATCCTTGTGCTGTTAAAATTCCGACATTGGTGAGAAAAGATAAATAAATGCTTCTATATTTTCAGTCCATTGTGTAGACTACATTGGACAATATACAAATAGCCTGAAACAGATCATGCATTGTCCTTTATTTTGTTGGACTGTATAAGTAGAGATATTCAACTTGCAGCCCTCCAGCTGTTGTGGTACTACACATCCCAGCATTCCCTGACACACTTTTATCATGTGCTTATAGCAAAACTGTGGCAGGGCTTGCTGGGATGTGTAGTTCCACAGCAGCTGGAGGGTCGCATGTTAAATACCCCTGGTATAAGCAATATATATATATATCATTATAATGTAAGCTAGATGTAATTTTAATGGCATGTTCAGTTCATGTTTTGTGCTTAGAGTACTACTGCCATCTACTGTTTAAAGTGAATATTGTATGCTAATCTAATCAGAACCAGTGCTAACACTCCATCATTGTATGTCATTTGTATGTGTCATGATGACCCACATAAAAATAAAAGTAAAAGAATGTCTGGCTATAATTTGTCAGATTCTTCCCCTCACCCTTCTGTTGGAGCCGAGGAGGTACGCTCATACTTGTCCCATACTTCTCTGCCTAATCTGTCCCAACTAGCTACCCTCAATGACCGTATTTCAGACGAAGAGACGATAGCCGCCATAAAATCAATGCGTTCTTCCGCTGCCCCAGGTCCCGATGGGTTTACAGCCCAATATTATAAGTTATTTGCAAAGGAACTTGCTCCACATCTTACCTCTATGTTCAATGATATCTTGGAGGGCGCTTCTTTTGCTCCTGATACAACCCGGGCTGATATCGTGGTGATCCCTAAACCTGATAGAGACCCCACTCAATGCCTTAATTATAGACCGATTTCATTATTAAACGTCGACCACTCGGTTAGCTCCTTTGCTTTCCTATCTGATACACCCTGATCAGGTCGGGTTTATACCAGGGCGTCAGGCATCAGATAACACTAGACGGGCCATTGACTTGATACAATCCATTCATAAACGGAAACTTCCTTCTCTAATACTAGCGCTAGATGCAGAGAAGGCCTTCAACCGCATCTCCTGGCCCTTTATATTTGCAGTCCTAGACAAAATGGGTTTCTCGGGTAAATTTCTAGACGGTGTTTCGGCGCTCTACCGTTCCCCCATGGCGCGGGTCTCTGTTAATAATGTTTACTCCACTGGTTTTGGGATCACTAATGGTACTCGTCAGGGTTGTCCCCTCTCTCCCCTAATATTTGCAATTGTTATGGAGCCTCTGGCGGCAAGGATTCGCTGTAATAGGTCTATTTCTGGTATATCCACAGGTCCCTCTGAATATAAAATTGCGTTATATGCCGACAATGTTTTAATTTCTTTTACTGACCCAGTCCAATCTCTGAATTCACTCCTTGAAGAAATAAATTTATACTCTCAACACTCGGGCTATAAAATTAATGTTACCAAGACTGAAGTTCTTGATTTCTATATCCCTGCTCCGCTAAAACATACCCTAGAGACCCTACTTCCTTGTGCTTGGAATAAAAAGAAAATTAAGTATCTCTGTGTTTTCTTGACTCACCACTATCATCAACTATTTCAGGCCAATTTCCCTCGTCTCTTAGATTGTATTAAGTCTGATTTGCATTGAGTGGTCTAATTATTTTATCTCTTGGATAGGTAGAATTCAGTCTGTTAAGATGAGCGTTCTCCCTCGGCTCTTGTATTTATTTCAGACCCTTCCTATTTATATTCCTCCCTATGTTTTCAAATTCCTTCAGTATCAAACCTCGTATTTCATATGGAACCAAAAACGCCCGCGGATTAGACTAAAATTGCTTCAGCGTCCCTCCAGGGGGGGGAGGTTTGGGCATTCCTGATTTTAAAAAATATTACTACGCTGCACAACTCTCTCATTGTGCGTAATGGTGTAATTTTAATGCAAGGAGGGTTTGGGTGAATGTTGAAGTCGAGGAGCTGGGACTAACAGCCGTATCTTCCCTGTTATGGCTTTCTAGGATTCATCGCTCCCGGATAGTTTCTTCTCACCCTGTTATTTCCCGTTCCTTAGCGATTTGGGACTTTATCAACAGACGTTTTAAGTTAGCTCCAAACCCATCCCCTTTGATTCCATTATATCATAACCATGCTTTCCCTCCAAGTTTATGTAAAGTCTCTTTCACCGCCTGGTCATCTGCTAATATTTATTATCTAAACGATATCACTACAGATAGTAATTTTCCCCAATTTTCTGAAATTCAAGATGAAGTAGCAATTCCGTCTAAAGAATTTTTTAGTTTTTTACAAATTAGGCACTTTCACTCCAAAATTAGCCCGATTTTAACTAGTAGACCTTTGACCTCTTTTGAGTCTATATGTTGGAATCGTCCCTCCACTAGAAGGTCTTATTTCTACTATTTATTCTTATTAGGGGAGGAAGTGAGTCCCAATCAGGATTTTCATGAAAAAGCATGGGAGCGGGATTTGGGTCACCCTATAGATGCTGAGGATTGGACGGATATTTGGGATAATGCCGCCTCCAGCTCTATCTGCGTTAAAATCAAGGAAAATATTTATAAATTATTATATCGATGGTATTATGTTCCTTCCCGCCTAAAGGCAACGTTTCCCGATGTTTCGGATAGGTGCTGGAGGGGATGTCGAGGCGAGGGCACATTTTTACATATCTGGTGGTCCTGTCCAAAACTAGCCAGTATATGGCAGGAGGTTATTGATCTCCTCTCTCGCCTCTTTGAGATAGTTATTCCGCCTGATCCTCAGCACTTTCTCCTCCCCATACCTACCCACCCTGTCCGGACATCAGAATAAGCTGTTTAGACATATCGGGCCAAACGTAATAGGGTGTCAGTTTTAGTAACAGTACAAACTCGCACTTTCTCGCACTTTTAAAAAGTGCGAGTTTGTACTGAAACTCGCAAATTCAATAGCCTGCAAACTTTTCAGTTCGAGACTACTGCATTTGCGAGTGTAGGTGAGTTTTTCCCTATGTAAACTGACACCTTTTAATGCGACTAGCATTAAAAGGTGCGAGTTTTAGAGAAGCCATCACAGATCAGTGAGATCCATGATGGCTTCTGTGTGTTTTTTTAAAAAAACACGTGCACCCCCTCCCCAAAAGCATAACCAGCCCAGGGCTTTATAAAGCCTGTTCTGGTTCTAAAAATACAGGGGCCAAAATGCGAAAGGGCCCCTGTATATTAAGAACCAGCACAGGGCTTTGTCGAGCTGGTACTGGTTCTGGAAAATCAGGGGACAAAAGGAAAATTCCAAAACCAGCACCGAACTCTGTCTAGCGGGGGGATAATGCCACAGCCAGGGAAAACCTTTCACTGGTTTCCCCGGCCAAAGCATTATCCCTGACCGCTAGTCAGTCCAGGCCGGGGATCCCTGGGGAGTTGGGTACCCCCCCCAATAAAGGGGTACCCCTCTCCAGGGCACCCCAGGCCTAGACTGATAGCCCGGGGCTATCCCCGGCACCCTATGGCTGTGGGTGCCGGGTTGATAGTGTTAGTGTAAAATTAAAGTTTCCGTATTGTCTTTAGTTGTAGAACCACAAGTACCAGCAAGCCTCCCCTGCATGCTGGTATTTGGAGAACCACAAATACCAGCATGCGGGACATTATGGGCCCGCTGGTACTTGTAGTTCCACAACGAAAGAAATACGTAAATAAACAAACATACACCGTGAAAGTAAAATTTTAATAAAACATACATGCACACTCACACATACTCACCTAGTATCCGACGTAATCCATAGGGGTACCTGAAAAAAAAAATCCATACTCACCTCTCCTATGCGTAGATCGCGTCCACTTCTCCAAGTAGACAATCCATGGGGTTAAAATAAAAAAATGAAAAAAAAACCGATCCATGTGGACTGAGCAAAGGTATGTGTGTACACATACCTTTGCTCCGCGTAAATGACCGGGGCACACGTGTGCCCCGTCATTGAAGAGGCCGCCAGCCAATCAGGGAGCATCTCCGTCGGAGCAGCTCCCTGATTAGCTGAATGCAGCCAGCCTGTGTCTCACATTGACTTCAATGGTGAGAAATCCCCATTGAAGTCTAAGGTGGGACCCGCTACATCGTAGCCGCAAGGTTAACTCAGGTTAATCTTGCGGTTACATCACTGATACAATGTCGCGACATTGTATCATTGATGTAACCACAAGATTAACCTCAATTAAGCTTGCGGTTACGATGTAGCGGCTGAAAGGTTTTCCCTGGTTGTGGCATTATCCCCCCACTAGAAAGAGTTCGGTGCTGGTTTTGGAATTTTCAGGGGACCCTACTCGTTTTGCCCCTGATTTTCCAGAACCAGTACCAGCTCAACAAAGCCCTGTGCTGGTTCTTAATATACAGGGGCCCCCTACGCATTTTGGCCCCTGTATTTTTAGAACCAGAACAGGCTTTATAAAGCCCAGGGCTGGTAATGCTTTTGGGGAGGGGGTGCACGTCTTTTTTTTTTTTTTTACATTTACAACCTGTTACATAGTACACACAGAAACATGCACGTATCTCATGGATAAGTGCATGTTTCTGTGTTAATCTGACCTGCTCAGGATATACTCGTTATCCTGAAGCAGGTCTAATATTTGGGGACTTTTGGTAATCTTTTTTTTGCGAGTCTAAAACAGACACCCTATTACATTGGGCGAGTTGATCGTTTTCAATGTGAAAACATCTGGATGCGAGTTTGAGAATGGGGAGTTTTAGTAACTCTGAAAAATGCGAGTTTTAGTGAACAGACACCCTATTACATTGGAGAGTTGTGAAAAATTGCGAGTTTAGCACCATCGTGTCTGCTATGACCTGCCAAATAGCAGCTGATTGGAAAAATCCTACCCCTTCTCCTATACAAGCAATTACATCACGCATTTGGTATGTCTACAAGATGGAATACATGACCGCTATATTGCGTAACACATCAAAATCTTTTGATAAAATATGGTCCCCTTGGTTGACATATCAGAATACTCCCTCCCCATTTAACATGTAACTTTTTTCTCTGTCCCTAATATCTTGAGGGTAGAGAAGAAGTAAAGAGAGAGTCCATCCCCCCCCATTCTGTCTTCTTATTTCTCGTTATTAATTTTCTTATTTTTATTAACTTTCCTTTTTAGGGTATTTTTTTTTTTTCTGATTTCTTGACGGTTGGCCACACCGTTGATACAAAATATTTTTCTGGTATTTATAAATTTTTATTTTAGAAAATTGAATCACAATGTTACTGTTTGAAGTATTTCAGCTTTTCTCAATATGAGTATATTATATGCTGTGTCTATTTTGGGAATTTGTATTATTATTCTGTGATTCGCCCAATAAAAAGTGTTTAAAAAAAAAAGAATGTCTGGCACTCACCCGCCAGGCAGCGTGATAGGAGGATCACCCAAAAGAATTCTATTCTCATACCACTGGATCAGACGCATTTTATAGGTAAATCTGGGTTTGCATTGAACTTGGCAAAGTTGCAATAAAGCTTTCCAAAGTGTCAGAGAAAGAAGAGGCCCTCTTTTACTTTTCAAACATTGTCTCCACCCAGTCCATTTGGAAAATAATTTGAAAATTAATAGGGGTTGGGTTTATACAATCCTGTAAAATGGTCTTTTTTGCTGCAGTGCTTATAGCGAGTATTAATTTCCTACTACCCGGGGTAAGTCTCTGGACCTCATTCAGAGTCGGTCGTTGCGGCCGCACGGTCGTATGCCACCGATGTTCGCTAAACTGCACATGCGTAAAGTTCGCAATGCGCGTGCTCAAACTAGCCGCTACGATCAGAAATTTCTCTCTACTTGTACACAGCCAGGTCGGTAGTTTGAGTGACAGATTGAGGCGTTTGTGGGTGGTAACAGGGGAAGGTGCTTGAAAACGGGGGAGTGGAGATCCGAACGCAGGCGTGCCAAATTATGCAAATGGCGTTTTATGGGAGTGCATAATTAACAAAGTAGTGTCATGGCACACGTGACATGGGAGATTTGAACACTGACATGATCGTAGAGCTTAAGAGAGGGTATGGTCAACCTTAAGCTCTACGACCAGTTCCGATAGTTCGCGATGTTCGCGATTAATCCTTATATGGCCGGAGATGACGTGTAATGCGTATGAGATGGGGGCGTTTTTTTTGTGTTCCGACCGCATCCTCCCCTTGGTCGGCCAGCTAACGATCCGACCTTAGGGACGCAACATGCGAGTGCATCATTTGCATATCCGGCCCCTTTTCCAGTACGACCGTGCGGCCGCAAAAACCGACTCTGAATGAGGTCCTCTGTCCCCTCGGAAAGACACCTAGGACGGCCCACTCATGTGTAAACGGCACAAAATTGACCAGGTGGTTCTCGGCCTCCAGCCTCAAAAAAATGGAATCCTGCATATTATGTTAGTACTGTGAAAAATTGCTATGTATCAGAAACCTGAATCAACCATGCTGTAATGCTTTCTAACCAAAAAAAATAATAATTTTTTTAAAAACCCGCTTTTTTTCCAACCCTGCTTAAAATTAAAAAATATTATAAAATTAAGTCTAAAGAACAATGGCCCTCATACAGACCCACTCGCGAGCGGCTGTCCGCTCGCAAGTGGGTCTATGGTCTGCACTGCGCATGCCAGCGACGGAGGGAGCTCCGTCGTGCGCATGCGCGAGACGCGACGAGCGAAGGACTTTCCTTCGCTCGTAGTGTCTCATCACAGGGGGCGTGCTGTCGATGTTGACTGACAGCACGCCCCCTTTGGTGGGTGTGCCGGGGGCGTGCCTGCCAGACGGAGGCGTTCCCAAGGGAACGCCTACCGTCTGAAGCCGGCCCCACTGACATCACTAGTGATGTCAGTGGGAGTGATTTTGGCTCTGATAGAGCCAAAATCACTCCTGGCCTTGCGGTTGAAAAACTCAACCGCAGGCTTCTGCACGCAGTTTCGATGGTTGCGATGGTCAAGACCATCGCGACCATCATCCTGCACGCTCGTATATGCTGTGGGTGGTGACCCACAGCTATACGAGTGTCCAGGAGGACGCTCCATATTAATGGAGGTGGGCCCTGATTCAGAGCGAGCGCTCTGGTCAGAGCGTCCGGCTCTGAATCAGGGCCAATGATCATTATAATAGGCTGTTCTCTGCTTTCAAGGCTTTTATAACTACAATACTTTTTAGCTTTTTCCTCCTGTCATTTAGGGCCAAATGTAATAGGGTGAGAGTTTACAAAATGTGAGATTTTAGCAGTATTCTCTCACATTGGTCGAGTTTTCTCTTCAAAATGGGAAAACATCTGGATGAGATACTAAATCGTGAGAGTTTTTTGAGTCTGGAAACCATGGGAGCTCTGTTGCTTTGTTCTCGAACTCTATTACATTGGCCGAGTTTAAAAAGTGTGAGAAAACGCTCACATTTTCTACACTCTCACCCTATTACATTTGGCCCTTAGTGTTTGTTTTCTGCATGGTATGATCACACAAGAGACAGTTCTGTAGGAGTACTTGGGAAAATGGGGTATGAAGAGTAGATGCCTGTACATGTGTTTATGCGATCGCTGATATTTATTTAATAAGTTTTTATTTTCAAGCTGGAGTCGCAGTCAGTACATTTCTACCGACTCCAACTCCACAGCCCTGCCTCTTATAGCTAAAACTAGGATTAGGGCCAAGAGAAGGACTTCAGATGGGTTCTCCAATATTACCTAAATATATACTAAGGGCACAGTTATATTTGGTAATAATCAATTATTACAATTTTTGGTTTTGTAATTTACGGTTTAGATTCACTTCAGTTCTGTGACGTCCAAATTCCGGAGCATCAATTTAGTTCATTTAACAAATTCCAAGTTAAAATACTTTTCCAAAAACTTCTTTATAAACACCTCAGTCCGATCATCAAAGTCACTAATTGCAGGGTCATTTGTTTTTAATCTAGTTAATTGGCTATTCTGAATATTTTATTTTGTTTTAAACTATGTTATACTTTATTGGCTAATAGAATGTAAATAATCTATGTTTCAGTTTCTTTAAAAAAAAAGAAAAAAAAAAAGGTTTTAGTAAATAATTCATAGGCACCAGCATCTTAATTCATCGTGATCATGCACATGAGATATATAATCTTTCAAAGATGTATCATCATCTGCCCATATTAGCTGTATATCGATCTTACTATACCAATGATAATGATACCTAATGCCGGGTACACGCTAGACGATCAGACGACATATCGGGCACATCGCTTAGTGTGTACCCGGTATGTTGCTGATGATATGCGCTCCCGCGCGTCATCAGCGACATCGTTCATGCAGGTTCGATGGGCGACTCATTAGCGAGGGCTATGCTGCTGAATGCAGCATGGTCCCCGCCGTTGCTGTCAGCATCGCCAAGTGTGTATGCACTTGCCGATGCCGGCACCCCGCCGGGTCCCTTCGTCTAGTGTAGTGTGTACCGGCCTTAAAACAGTGGTTGCATTCATACTGTAGAACCACTCACATAGGGGGCCATAATCTGCACCTGACATACATTAGGGCTGATGCTAGTTTCGATGGAGCGACCAATGGTACGTCTAAAAATGCAACAGTCGGTATTACAACGTTTACGAATGCTGACAGTGGGCATCTCCGTACTTGCACATTCATACACATGGATGGTCACTTTGATCGTCAGGCACCTGTGCCAAGTATGATCTTTGTGTGGAGGATTGCCATTCCCTTGCTGTGTGTGTGTGTGTATATATATATATATATATATATATATAAATATATTGTGACAGTCTGGATAGGGGTCCCTCTTCTGGGGTAGATGGACTCCCTCTTTACATACACAGCAGCCGGAGAAACAGGACACAGTTCTGGGGTTCTCGTGCAAGCTGGTCGGAGCCAGTCTTTATTGTGCCAAACACATAAATAAAATAAAACATAAACAAAATCCTAGCCCGTCTGGGCTCTAACTAGACAGTAGGTTCCCTCACTAACAGATCACTAAACAAGTTCACGTCCACTGTACTTACAGGTTTGTATCACACAGTGTTTCAGAGCAAGCTAGCCTGCAGGCCTGCTCTCCCAGGTGTGAGACACTCAGCCACAACTAAACCCAGCTTATATCAGCCATTTCCAGGTGCAAGCCCTAATGAGCCTGCTACCAGTCTGAAAGGCCCAACACCTGGAGTGGCCTGTGGATGGAGCCCTCCCTCTCCTCACATCCACACCCCCAGGACCCATTCCGGCTTTTCACCAAAGCCGACATTTCTAAGTCTGTTTCTTCAAACAGACTTTTCTTGGGGGTTTCAAAACACATAGGACAGGAATCTGGGACACACATAGAAGCCATTCCAGACTTTTCCAGTGCTTCTATCACAATATATATAGAGATGTCTCCTCTTATACTGAGTGTCTTTACACCATATGGCTGTGACGACCTAGCCCGACTGGTGCAACGCAGACCCAGCGAAACACCACTCACAGTGTACCACAGAGTAGTGTTCACTCTAGGTCCGGCGCCGGACCTAGAAAGGGGCTCTCCAGCACGTGCCCGAAAAGGGCCTGACCACCTAAATATACTCCCCATTTTCATCACTCTTGCAAGCGTGCATGGCGCAGCACCCCGCTAAAACTGCCTAGCGGTAACACTAACAGAGGCTGGGCTGCCACTTTAACCGCACAGGAATTGGGAACACACATGTACAAAGCACAATGGAACTTGGTGCGAGGAAAATCCGTGGCTTCTCTTACACAGAATAAGACTCAGTGGCACAACAATGTACGAGTGTCGCAGATCCCAGGGGTCAGTGTAAGCTAGCAATGTAGTTTTGTTGCTTCTAGGTTTTTATTTATGTGCGGTGCAGCCAAGGCACAGAGGATCTGACCTGAGAGGGGCAACAGTACGAAAGGACACATCTGTACTTATATATACAGTATTGTGTGTCAGGGTAGTATGTGCGTTCTAAGGGCCTGATTCAGACCCATTCGCTAGCAAGCGATCGCTCGGAGCGAGCGATGTTTTGCAATGTGCGCATGCATCGCAGTGCGCAAACTAGGCTGAGCGATCGGGAAGCAATCGCTCACCCAGCAGAGACAGCCCAGCTGAATGAGTGACAGGAGAGGCCGTTTGTGGGTGGTAATGGGCAGGCCACTGGAAACGGGGGAGTGGAGGTGCGAACGAAGGCGTGCCTGGGCATCTTAACGCCATTTCAGAGGCGTGCATAATTACCAGTCAGCATCATAGTACACGTCACCTGGTTGAATTATACAATGAAGTGCTCGCAGTGCTTGTGGTAGTGTATAGTCAACCTCAAGCGCTGCGTTCACTTCCGATGGAACCCGATGTACCGATGGTTGCATACACTTCCTGGAGATGACATGCGCTAGTGGGCATCTAAAGACAGGCTGGTGGGCGTCTGCATACACACCGCCATCGCACGCCAAGACATAGTGGGCATGCTTATACCTTGCCGTGCGATCGCCTGCCTTGCCGTCACTTAGTTGAATTTGCATACGCTGGGAGCGAGCGTACGCATCTGGCGAACGGGTCTGAATTAGGCCCTAAATGAGATGTGAACATTCAGTAGAACTAGTAGTGGCATTGCTGCCTTATACTGTAAAATACCACACTATGCTAACTTTTTGCAGCATATGTTTTCCTTTTATGTTTAGTAACGATTTAAATGAAAAAAAAAAAAAAGTTTTGATATCCTACTGAGAGGGCGAAATATAGTTGTGGTTCCCCGGCCAGCTGTGTGTACACAGGCAGGGCTGAAGGTATCTACAGGCAGATAACTCTCAGCATAGGTGCCTTAGGGGCCTATTTATCATGTATCCCTGCAACTTACCAAAGGCTGAACGCAGATGAAAGCTATCTCCTGCATTCAGCTAGGTTACGTAGGATACTGCAGTGTTCCTTATTCGGAATCAGTATGAATCCATCGTCATGGTTCAAATCCCGACACTGGAAGACCGGCAGGAGTGAAGATCCAAACAGGGGATTAAGGTAAGTAAAACTAACCTTACTCCCCCCCTAACCCTCCCTTAGGGGTGCCTAACCCTAACCTTCCCCTCTAGTGCCTAACCCCCCCCCCAAGTGCCTAAACCTAACCTCACCGTCCCGCAGCCTAAATCTAAGTCTCCCGTTGGGGTCCCCTAGCCTAACCCTCCCGAGAGGGTGCCTAACCCTACTCTCCCCCCCGCGGCTGTCTGCGCCCGCCACCCGGCTTACCTTCGTTAAGTGTGCTGGGCATCGGGCTCCTGGCGTATCGATAATGATAGGCGTCAGGATTTCGACCCCTATCATTAGATACCTGCCGGGATTTGACAGTAGGGAAGCCGGCATTCGGCGTTTCGACCGTCGGCTTCCTGACTGTATCCCCCTTATTCATAGTGGAGACTTTGCGAAGCTTGGTCTTTTAGCTAATGCCGCCTACAAGTGACGTTAGCCAGCGTAGTCTGTCGTATATAAATTTTTGTGCATGCATTCCTCCCTGGCATCTTGTAGTGTGCACATCATCACTGCTATAAGTATGCCGTGTAGGAGGATATTATGGTGAAATCATTGCTGAACCAGCCTCTTTTCTGATTCGCTGTTCCAGTAGAACTGTAATCATGAATTGCCCAATTGATTAATCTGCTACTGCTACAAATAAAGACCTATGTTACTTAACGGGGCAAACCATCGGAGATTAATAAATAGCTTTACCAATGTCCCCTCATACACCTAGTTTCTTTTCGTCATATGGCGTGAGACATTTGGCGCGATTTGGATGCTCTGCCAAGGGTAGCGCAGCGTACTTTTTCCTAAGTATTGAAACTTAGTTGCACCGTAGCCACCTATAAAACCAATCACAGTGTACTAGGGACGCTTGGTTGCGACTATTGTCTCAATAGAAATGTTAGAGCATATGTACAAAGGCGCAGATTAAGCATAAAGAAATGTCCCGGGAGGAATAGCCAAGGCCGCTTGCATCAAAACCTTTTTTACGCAGATTTGTGACTATGTCACATTCCTCCCATCTTATAAATGGTAATCGGGACCCTGACTCCTGGACCTGAAAAGGGGGTCGTGGCAGTGGCGTAACTAGTGTATATGGAGCCCAGGACAAGATGAAAAACGGACCCCCTTTCCTCCCAACCATTTGTGCAATGAAGAAGGGGGCGTGGTCACTGAAATATGGGGGCGTGTCAACATGACACACCACCGTTTCTCGTCACTCTGGGAACATTCCTTTCCATTCTATATGCACCTTAATGCCCCCAGTAGTAGTGCCCCTTATGCAATGCCCCTTGTGCAATGCCCCTAGTAGTAGTGCCCCTTATGCAATGCAGTCGGCGTGTTTGTTTTAGTGTGTAGTGCCGCGGACTGCACTGCCCTGTACGGCGTCACCACCGGGTCTGACAGTGTCCAGTGTATGTGTCCTGCCAGACACACCCTAGCTACCCCATTGGGTGGTGATCTAATGACAGGGGGCCCCCCACACCCATCATTTTCATCATGCTGGGGGCCCTGTGCTCCGGGAGCCGCTGGACGTGCACCCAGTCCCTCTCTCCACAAAATAGATGCAAATTTAAGAAAAAAAGACAGTTGGCAGGCACCAGCTAAGTTGCAAGGCCTATGGCGTGCCAAGCGGAGCTATTTGGTGCAACCACAACAAAGGTGTATGACATCAAATCTGCATCTAGAAATTGAACGTTCTTATAATTAAACTGCTTCATTGTTAACTATTATATAATGCTGGCAATTACAGTATACAGCGTTAAACTTGTAGAAACTAGCATGCAAAAAACATGTTTCATTCAAACAGAACCATGAGCTGTAAACTGATTTTGTCTGGGTACCAGCAGATAATCATATAGGAGCACCAGACACAGCAATCAGGAGAACACAGAATTGTCTTTGACACAAGTTGATTTTTAATCATAAAACAGATGTCATTATTCTCAGATTGTTTTTTGTGTGTGTCCTGTGTATAACAGAATGTGATTGATGTAAGCTGTAGTTCTGTCACTACTGTACTTTCCTTGATACTGTACAAAGTTACAGATAATTAATAGCAGTATTTCGTGAAAACCTTGTTTTCGCGTAAGTGAAGAAATGTTCTTCATGATGAGAAAACTTATGTATTTATTACTTCATTGCTTGTTTATTTATGTAAATGTTTTAATTTATTAGGCTAAAACAACAGCGATGATTTATGTTCTCAAACCGCGATGCTTCCGGTGAAGGTTAGCAAGTGCTTATTGTAACATTTCTCAAAAAAAGGTTGATCTTCAAAAAAGCGAGCAAAATAGAAAATAAAATGTAGAAAAATATATTTTTACAAAAGACCTAGAATAAATATATTGATAATACAGTTGGCTGTTGTATTCCACATGCTCTTTTCATTCCTTCATTGGTGTGTGCTGACGTGGAACAGGGAAGGGGGGTTGACTGTTTTTCGGCAATGTCACACATTTTATACAGTGATTTTATGGTAACCATGGTAATCATGCCCTGGTGACGGTTGGTGCTGTAGTATTGCACTGAATTATTTACAGTATTTGTCTGCAACTATTGGGCTATTTCTGAGTCGGGCGGACCTTTGCCGGATCTCGCTTTGCGCGAGTCTGGCATTTTGGGTTGACAACTGGACGGCATCAATGCGATCACACGGAACCTCACATAAGCCCTACAGAAACTTGTATTAGCATAAGGTAGTAAATCAGGCCTCCGCAGCATCACACAAACGTCACCACTTTGCGTCCAACTCAGAATCGAGCTGGGTAGGTTTGCAGGAGGAAAGTGCCTTCTTCTGGAGATCTGAAAAGTCAGCCATATAAATACTATCAACTATTCCCAGAGTTCAGTCCGTCATGCAAAAAGTCAGCTTGTAATAACCCAATAGACTTTACGGAGACCAATACCATCGCTTGAGTCATGCAGAGCAATATTTTTTTATCTTCAGCAATCTCCTCTTGTTTCAACCTTCTCCAAATTCACCAAAAACACTGAGGAATAGGTGTTACAATGTTCAGCAGATGCAAGAGAGTTGTCGACCACCCCTGTTCTATTTATTCCGCTGGTTCCGCCGGTACTTTGACTCCAGTTAATTCCAAATTGTTAAGTTTGCTACTGGAATTCACGCCCTTCGTCCTCTGGAAATCACGAGCGATATCTTCGAATGTCCGGCCCCGTGTCTCGGGGACTTTGAAGAAGGTGAAGACGAAGAACAGTATCAGCAGACCCACGAAGATGAGGAAAACATATGGGCCACATCCTTTCTTTAATAGAGAAACAAACAAAAGTTATAATATTATGACTCCTTATAATGTACAGTACTTACAGATTGTGTTGCTATGTTTAATGGATGTACCCTTAACTTGTAATAATTCACTATGTATGTAGTGACAGTCTGGACCACAAATAACAACCTGGCTTCCCACTATATCACCTAAATGATAATGCTCTTACATAGGTTTTGGCATTTATGACTTTGCCAGAAATTTGTACTATTTTCACCCATCCAGCCGCATGCCTTCTTTACATCCCTTTTGCTCCCAAAACCAGACAATATTGCTTGTCCTACTTACCGCTGCATAGGGAAATAACATCCCCACCAGAAAGTTTGCTGTCCAGTTTGAGCACCCAGACACAGCCATGGCTGCTGGCCGGGGACCTTGACTGAAGAGCTCAGCCACGATGAACCAAGGAATGGGCCCTGGGCCGATCTCAAACAGAGCCACAAATCCAAAAATGGCGACAATGCTGACATAACTCCATCCAATTGCATGATCCTGTTGGGCCCAACACAAAAGTGACAGTGAAACACAACAAAACTGACTTGTTTGAACTAAAAATTAAAATAAATGGTTATACGCGGTGTGGCATATGTCTGCAATTGAACAAACAACAGGTGGGGCAGAAATTGGGTGGCATTAAAAGGTGCTGTATAGGGCAGAAGAGTAAATGTAGAAGTATTTAGATAAATAAAAGATGGCAAATTGCTGAAACGGGATGTCAGAGCCAATGGAACATCTACAATAAGAGTCATATGCAAAATAAATAAAAAAAGAGAATGTAATTTATTCATGGGTAGTGGACTCTGAATACAAAGTAGAAGAGCATTGTGAGGAGTTAGTGAAAAGTTCAGCAGTAAGGGGTCTATTTACTAAGCTGTGTTAGGAGATAAAGTGAACGGAGGTAAGGTACCAGCCAATCAGCTCCTACCTGCCATGTCACAGGCTGTGTTTGAAATATTACAGTTAGGAGCTGATTGGCTGGTACCTTATCTCCGTTCACATCTAACAAAGCTTAGTAAATAGACCCCTAAGAGTTGTGTATGGGAAAGTGAAGGGCTTATTTGAAGGAACCAGGGTGAGTTGCAATAAGCGAAGATGGTGAAATGCGTTATACATCTGAACAAAAGTGTGTAAGTGGAGCATAACAGAAAGATGGAACAAGTTGTATATGGGAAGCAGACGGAACAAGCTGTATATGGAAAGTAGATGGCCCAAGCTGTATATGGAAAGTAGACGGAACCAAGCTGTATATGGAAAGTAGATGGAACCAAGCTGTATATGGAAAGTAGATGGAACCAAGCTGTATATGGAAAGTAGATGGAACCAAGCTGTATATGGAAAGTAGATGGACCAAGCTGTATATGGAAAGTAGATGGCACAAGCTGTATATGGAAAGTAGACGGAACCAAGCTGTATATGGAAAGTAGACGGAACCAAGCTGTATATGGAAAGTAGATGGACCAAGCTGTATATGGAAAGTAGATGGACCAAGCTATATATGGAAAGTAGGAGGACCAAGAGGTTTATGGAAAGTAGATGGACCAAGCTGTATATGGAAAGTAGACGGAACCAAGCTGTATATGGAAAGTAGATGGAACCAAGCTGTATATGGAAAGTAGATGGAACCAAGCTGTAGATGGAACCAAGCTGTATATGGAAAGTAGGTGGACCAAGCTGTATATGGAAAGTAGATGGACCAAGCTATATATGGAAAGTAGGAGGACCAAGCTGTTTATGGAAAGTAGATGGACCAAGCTATATATGGAAAGTAGGAGGACCAAGCTGTTTATGGAAAGTAGATGGATCAAGCTGTATATGGAAAATAGATGGACCAAGCTATATATGCGAAGCAGACGGAACAAGCTGTATATGGGAAGCAGACGGAACAAGTTGTACAGTTTATGGAAAGTAGCTGGAACAAGTTGTTGTTTGGGAGGAGAAAGGCTGACCTGCATATGGAAAGATGAATTAATGTGTTGTGTGTATGCGGATGATGGAATACATTGTGCACAGGAAGAGGATCGAGAAAGTTGTGTATAGGGGGAGACAGGGTTGACTATATGGAAATATGATGGAATTACTGGTCTATAGTCAGGTAAATGTATGATTTCAACAAATATTCAGGTAGGGGATGATAGATAAAATGGAGAATTACACAATGTACAATTCAGGAGCCAGTCTGTTAATGAGACTGGTGGTATGAATAGACATTAAGTAATAAGGAACCCTTCAGTCAGCAGGTGGCTAATGGTTGCAGAAAAACAATGGGTTCACATTGTCAAGGTAACTTCTATGTGGATACAGCCAGGAGTTTGGCGAATAGCAGCATCGGGAGACAGCAGAGCCATGCAGAGTACTATACAAAGCATAGTTAACGCTTGTAGAACAGTGCTGGGAGATGGATCAATTCTATACCATGTTCTCACCTTGAGTCTAAGAGCGATTGTCATAATGAGAGCAAACACCGCCATTCCACCGAGACCAGTGAGGTGCAGAGTCCGGCGACCAGCGCGTTCTACAATCAAAAGCTGAAATGGAGGAGATAATAATCAGAAAAGCTGCGGTGGAAAGATCACATATGGCTCTTATATATGCCAATCATTTTATATACATTACACACAGTTCATACTTCCATTATAACCATACACTATTCAGATCTTCTGTGAACATTATGTAATGTTTTTTTAAACCTATATACATTGTATAACACTGATTAACAATTAACATACACTAAGGGCTCTATTCATTATCACTTAATTTCTACAAAGGCAACATTCTCATCTGCTTTTGTAGAAATTAAGTTTTCGGGCCATTCATCAACAGGGTAATGCAGCAGATATCGCAGATATCTCCTGCTTACCTTTGTCTTCCGAAATGGCCCGCTGTCCCCATACACTAGTATAGGGACCCGAATGCTCCCGCAGTCAAGCTCCGAAAATATTGCGGATCCCTCCGCCCTGTCCAGCTCCTTCCACCAGGCGCCGGGGCTTTTGTGTGCCTGCGTGAACTCCAGGTCATGGAGGCATGACATTGTATTGCTAGAGAGCCGCTGCGATTCTATGGAAGGGAAGGGGAGGGGAGGGGGGACTGGGAGGTGACCAAAAGACATTGCAAAAATTGGAGGTGGCTTGGGTGTGTTGTGGGAGTGTCAGACACCTCCTGCTGCATTTGCATTTTAGCCAGGATGGAATTGCTGCTTGTGTGCAGCTTTGTAATTCCGTCCTCTGCTGAATCACCCCCTCAGTCCATTGCACGGAAGTAGCATTTGCTTATTTTCGCACTTGCAAATGCATGAGAAATCGTAGCCGCACATGAACTGCGTGCACCATTGAATCACAGCCCTTAGTGAGATAGTAACATTAGCTGATGGCTGTATAGGCCTGATGATATATAAATGCTTAGTTTGTGGGTGAAAGAGCAATAGTGGTCTGAGCATTTATGGTTAATTTATTACAATTTTATGATTGAAAGCTTTTTATCAACAGGGTGCAGCCTATAAGAGTGTAATAGGGATTGGAGCATAGTGTTATATATAGGTTGGGATTCACGGGTCACTTCCTCTTTCCTGGGGAAATCCTGAGTGATAAGTATCACTGACATCCATTTGCTGTTATTATTTACCTGTCACTTGTCTTTCTTTATTCCTGTGCCTGACTGGGTGGGCTCTGACAGCCCCTCCCGCAGCTGTGTTACCACTCATTACCCCATGTGACTCTGACCCAGGTTGCAGACATGTCCCTGCTCCTGTCCTTTTATCTGTTGCTCTATCTGCGCTCCAGGGGTGCTTGCCTATTCCCTAGACTCACTGGCCTCGGCCGCCCCTGCCTCTAGTGCTCAGCGGGAACCTCCCACTCATGCTTTATGGGCAAGTGTGGACTGCAACTATTCAGCCTGGTGCTGTTTTCAAGGTCCTCAGTGGCGCCTCCTTCTGATGGAGTGAATAGGTGCCTTGGTCTTCATGGGCTGTATGTCCTGTCGTCTCTCCTTGAATCCATCTCGCCTTTTCCTTTTTATCATTATTCAGATCTATACCTACCTTTGGGGTAATCTCTTCTCTATTCATTTTGGCCTACCTGTCTGGAGGGCAACACATGCTGCCTGTTTAATGACATTAGCCCTGCCTTATCGCCAGACCAGGATGGGTTTACTTCTTGCAGCCATAGTTTGGAGCTGTTTCTGGAGACATTACCATTCCTTAGGTGTCGGGGCCCAAGGTGAATGGCATGCTTAGTCTTGTCTACAAGCTTGGCACACCAAAGGGCTTAACAAGCGCCATC
Source organism: Taudactylus pleione (assembly GCA_031769625.1). Taxonomy (NCBI): domain Eukaryota; kingdom Metazoa; phylum Chordata; class Amphibia; order Anura; family Myobatrachidae; genus Taudactylus; species Taudactylus pleione. Next base: position 3,290,001 of record JAUIMM010000684.1, read on the forward strand.
TGCTGTTGGAGTTTTTCAAATACTATTTGAAGTTGGGCACCGGATGCCATGCCTTATGTTCTGTGTGACAATTTAGGGGGGTTCAGGCCATCAATTATCAGAGAGCATTTTCACCCATGGTGCTACTTTTAAATCATTTGGTTCTTCTCTGTCTCAAGGTGATCATTGGCTTACCAGGTTGGCCGGTATAAGGTGGCTACAATGTCTGCACTAAGGGGTTGGGCCAGCACTAAGGTGATTCTGGATGATAGGCGATGGCTAATTCATCTGGGGGTTTTGTGAGCCTTCATTGATTCGCTGGATAGAGGGCCTACTATAGAATTTGAATTTGCTTTGGTAGATGTAAGGAGTAGGGATAGATGGGAGGAATAGGGGGAAATGTGAGCGGGAGATGGGAGGATTAAGAGGAGAGGGAGGTGGGATGCATAGGAGGCGAGGAAGAAGGGAGGATTAGGGGGAAGAGAGAGATGTCATGAATAGGGGTAGATGTTAAGAATAGGGAGAGATGTTAGAGAGAGAAGGGTAATAAGGGGCGACAAGAGAGGGAGATCTGAGGAATAGGGGGACATGTGAGAGGGAGACGGGAGGAATAAGGGAAGATGGGAAAGTGAGATGGGAGGAATAGGGGGATATGGGAGAGGGAGATGGAAAGAATAGGGGGAGACTGGAGAGGGAGATGTGAGTAATAGAGGGAGATGGGAGAAGGAGATGTAAGGAATAGGTGGAGATGGGAGAGGGAGACGGGAGGAATAAGGGAAGATGGGAAAGTGAGATGGGAGGAATAGAGGGATATGGGAGAGGGAGATGGAAAGAATAGGGGGAGACTGGAGAGGGAGATGTGAGAAATAGGGGGACATGGGAGATGTGAGGAATAGGGGGACATGAGAGAGGGAGATAGGAAGAATTGGGGGGAGAGGGACAAGAGGAATAGAGAGAGATGTCATGAATTGGGGTAGACAAGAGGACTAGGAGGACATGGGAAACGGGAGGAATAAGGGGAGATGGGGACATGAAATTAGAAGAAAAGGGGAAGATGGGAGGAATTGAAGAATACATGAGAGGGAGATGTGAGGAATAGGGGGAGATGGGAGAGGGAGTTGTGAGGAATAAGGGGAGAGGGAGAAGGGAGGAATAGGGGGAGATGTCATGAATAGGAGTACACGGGAGGACTAGGTGGAGATGTTAGAGGAAGAACGGAGGATTAAGGGGAGATGAGAGGGAGATCTGAGGAATAGGGGGGATGGGAGGAATAGAGGGAGATTGGAGGAACAGGAATACGGGAGAGGGAGATGTGAGAAATATGGTGAGATGGGAGAAGATGTGATAAATAGGGGGAGATGGGATAGGGAGATATGGGGAATCGAGGAAGATAGGAGGGAGAAGCGGGAGGAATAGGGGGAGATGTTAGAGGGAGACTGGGGGAATAGAAGGGAGATATTAGAGGGAGATGGGTGGTATAAGGGGAGATGGGAGAAGGTCATATAAGGAATAGAGGAAGATGGGAGAAGGAGATGGGAGGGATAGGGGGAGATGGGACAAAGGAGGAATTGGGGGAAATGGGAGAAAGGAGGAAGAGGGGGAGATGGTAGAGGAAGATAGGAGGGAGAAGCGGGAGGAATAGGGGGAGATGTTAGAGGAAGAACAGAGGATTAAGGGGAGATGAGAGGGAGATCTGAGGAATAGGGGGGATGGGAGGAATAGAGGGAGATTGGAGGAACAGGAATACGGGAGAGGGAGATGTGAGAAATATTGTGAGACGGGAGAAGATGTTATAAATGGGGGAGATGGGATAGGGAGATATGGGGAATCGAGGAAGATAGGAGGGAGAAGCGGGAGGAATAGGGGGAGATGTTAGAGGGAGACTGGGGGAATAGAAGGGAAATATTAGAGGGAGATGGGTGGTATAAGAGGAGATGGGAGAAGGTCATATAAGGAATAGAGGAAGATAGGAGAAGGGATTGATAGGGAGAGATGGGACAAAGGAGGAATAGGGGGAAATGGGAGAAAGGAGGAATAGGGAGATGGTAGAGGAAGATAGGAGAAAAAAGGAAACATGGGAATGGAAGATGGGGAGAAATAGGGGGAGAGGGTATAGGGAGAGGGCAAGAATAAGATGGGAGAAAAGGATGTGAGGAATAGAGGAAGATGGGAGAAAGAGACAGGAGGAATTTGAGGAGATGGGGAGAGAGATGGGAAAGTGGGGGAAGAGAGAAAAAATCCGGCGCAGCATCCACAATAGCTAGCGGTCTGGCAAATGACGGCTCCAAAACACCAGTAAAAGTAAAGAATATATTTATAAAGTTTCCTAAGCCACCCTGTGTTGTACATTCTGCTTTCTGAGTGATTTGCGTGACTGTTCAAAGTAATCTCTCCCTGTATAAAAACTATAATGCTCTAAGCACTCATGTATTATATAATAAATGACCGACCCTCCAGGCCTGCAGCCTTAGCCTAAAGGTAAGGCTGCAAAGGATAAGAGGGAATAAATAGCTAAGCTCTACGTGTTTAGGCATGTAGCCCCTACCGTGTGGCTAAATGGCTTTTTCTTCTATGCACATTCCTGGAATATTCAGGCCCAGACCGCTACGTGCCCTCTCTGCCTTCCTCCCACATTACTGTTATTTACATTACTGCTGTCATTTTCTTTTTGGAAAGATGGAAAAGGACTGTTCAGATAAAGGTACAGTATATGAATGCATCAGGGGCGGAGGAAAGTTGTTGGAGAGGATATTTCATTTGACTGTCGGGTTTCCAACTGTGTATTTGACATTTGCTGATGAGTGGAAAGTTGAAAATGAAGGAGGTCTTCCTCATAGAGAACGTGGCCAATCACGTGCTGCCTTTTCCTGAGATGCAGTATTTGTCAGAGACTAGTGATGTAGAAATATGGCAAAGACAGTGAGCAACGTTTTAATTATTATTAGGAAATAAGGAATTTTTTTTCCGGATGTTGGGTTGTGAGCATAAATGGATCAAATTATGAACCAATACGTTAAATTTTTGTGGTAGATATATACTATGCTGATTTACATTGAGAAACAAGACAACAATTTTGTTTGGTATCCAGATATGTAGCTCATTATAATTGGTGCAGCTAGTACCCTTACAAATACACAAGTATATTTATTTTCTGTTTTTACTTTAATCGGCTTGATAGTAAAGAAAGCTATTGAATACGTTTAACAAATTTTAGTCCTAGAATATTTGGATGAGAAATAGAGATGAGCGGTTTGGCTTTTCTGAAAACTAAACACACCAAGTAGAACCAGGTCCCACAAATTCCTCGCAAATTCGGAACCCGGATCTGAAAACCGGATCCCACACATTTTGGATTGCATTTAAGTTCCTTCCTCGTGATTTTAAGTGCTGTGAAGTGGTCAAAATTGACTGGAAATGACTGGAAATTAATGTTATTGGTGTTAATAATACTATAGGAACAAAAACAGGTCCAAGTTACATCATTTTAGCTGATTTTATAAATTTTCAAAGAAATCCAAAACCAAACCAAAACACTGGAGCCTGATTTTGCCAAAATCAAAACCTGACGAAGATTTAGACCTAAAACCAAAACTCAGAGGTCTGAGGAGCTCATTCAGACCCGCTCGCTAGATGCGTTCGCTCGCACCCTGCGTATGCAAATTCAGCCACGCCCAGCAAGGCAGGCGATTGCACGGCAAGGCATTAGCACGCCCACTATGTCTTGGCGTGCGATCACTTATTGTATGCAGACGCCCACCAGCCATTCATATGACGCCCACTTGTGCACGTCATCTCCTGGAACTGAATGAAAACATTGGTACATCGAGCACCATCGGATGCGATCGCAGCGCTTGAGGTTGACTATACCTTGCCGCAAGCACTGCGATCACTTCAGTGTGAGATACAACCCGGTGATGTGTACTAGGACGCTGCCTTTTAATTATGCACGCCTCTGAAACCGCGTTGAAACACTCAGGCACGCCTGCGTTCGCACCTCCACTCCCCCGTTTCTAGTGGACTGCCCCTGTCACCACCCACAAACGGCTTCTCCTGTCACTCACTCTGCTGGGCTGTCTATGCGCAGCGAGTGATTGATTCCCGAGCGTGTGCACACGCAAATTGCGATACATACGCATGCGCAGATTGCAAATATAGGCCAGCTACGAGCAATCACATCCTAACGAGAGGGTCTGAATCAGCTCCTGAGCTCATCTCCAGTGAGAAACATGCACCCCGACCTGTCACACAAAGTGTACTCACCGATACCACAGTAAACACAGTGTTCACCACTCCAGCGCCAATGGTGGCATAGACTGGTTGAGCAACTCCTGCACTCTCAAAGATATTGGTGGAATAATAGAAGACCTGCGAGGGGAAAAGATGGAGCCAGTAAGAGACAGGGAAAACAAAGGGAAGATCAGGGCGTGGAATTGGGAGGTGGGAGAAGAATAAAGGGAATGGAGGTAGGTAAATAAGAGAAGTGTAATAGAGGGAAGATGCCTAAATTGAAGACACATCACATTGTAGGTTCCAGTTCAGCCATTTAAATTACAACTGAATGTAAAACCCTGATCCAGTAGGTAGAGAGGGCTATTAGATAGATAGTATTAGTATTGGTCCTGATTTCGTACGGAACGCAGCTGCAAAAATATACTAATGCCAAAGGGCAGCCGGCATAAAGACGCCCACTACTGCTTTCTCATATCCGTCCAATGCCGCTCTTCTGCTAAAACGTCGGTACCATCGACGCACAGTCACGCTGCACTTACAGCCGGTCTGACCAGCCAGTCTCCTTGCTCTTATGCTGCGTATGCAATAGCAGCGGCTCATTTATGCACGCTCATGAAACGGCGTTCAACAGACAGACACGCCTGCGTTTTTCCGAATCCCCCGTCGTCCACCCCCAAATGCTGACAGCCTGTCACTCACTTTTCGATGGATTCCTCTGCATCTGTCATCGCAATGCAATCGCTGTGCACGCGCAGTGCGGCTTAGGCACAAAACTATCGTTCGATCTGTGTCCGTAATCGCCATTGTGTCCACTGCTGAATCAGGCGAATTATCCTTAGTATAGAGTGATCTGTAGCGCTGATTGTAGCACTGTTTAGATATGAGATATATACACAGTCGAGTCACATTATTATGACCACCAGCAGGGTGTTTGTTCTCTGATGTTTCTCGCTTGACACGCCAACGTCCATCCGTTCGATGAAGCAGAAAACGTGACTCAGTGGAGAAGGCAACCCTTCGCCAATCAGTGGAGGTCCAATTCCGATACAGGCGTGAACATTGAAGCCTTTTTCGCCGATGCATCTTTGTTAGCATAGGTGCAGTGACCATCCGTTTGGTTCGGAGCCCCATACGCAGCAGAGTTTTAGACACCCGTTTGGTGGCCCCCAGGTTCATTGTGACGGTGAGCTGCTCCAGTGTAGTGTCGGTCAGCCCTCATGCACCTTCGTAGCCGACGTTGACCTCTCACATCAATGGCACGTGGTGCTCCACAGTTTCCACGTTGGTTATTCGCACTCTTGCCATTTGTCCAGTCACGATACACCTTCACCACAGCAGGACGCAAACGGCTCACAAACTGCGCTGTTTCAGAAATACACCACCCTTGGCCCGAAAGCCAAAAATTATCACTTTTTACTACTCGGATAAATCGCCCCTTTTACCCATGACAGCAGTGACTGATATGTATGCAGACGGCCTATCGCACACCTTATATACCCACCAAGCCAGCGCTAGGCACGTGACGTACTTCATGGGCTATGCGCTGCCGGACGTTAAATGTAGGAGGTGTTCATAATATTGTGACTCGACTGTGTAGATTATAGATAGATAGATAGATAGATAGATAGATAGATAGATAGATAGATATGAGACAGAAAGATAAATAGACAGATATGAGATAGATTTTAGATAGATAGATATGAGTTGGATATATAGATAGATATGAGTTAGATAGATAGACAGATAGATAGATAGATAGATAGATAGATAGATAGATAGATAGATAGATATGAGTGGGCTAGATAGATATGAGATAGATGGATATGAGTGAGATAGATAGATATATAGATATGAGATAGAAAGATAGACATGAAATAGATGGATAGATAGATAGATAGATAGATAGATAGATAGATAGATAGATAGATTATGAGATAGATAGATAGATTGATATGAGTGATATAGATAGATAGATATAAGATAGATATGAGACAGAAAGATAAATAGACAGATATGAGATAGATATATATTAGATAAATACTGTAGATATGAGATATATAGAAAATATGAGTTGGATATATAGATGGATATGAGTGGGACAGATAGATATGAGATAAATAGATATGAGTGGGATAGATACAGTAGATAGATAGATAGATAGATAGATAGATATGAGTGGGATAGATACAGCAGATAGATAGATAGATAGATAGATAGATAGATAGATAGATAGATAGATAGATAGATAGATAGATAGATAGATGAGCATAGTCGGAGGGCAGAAAGCACTGTATGAAGGAGGACATGTCTGAACCAATAAAGGAAGACACGACTATAACCCTCCCTTACAGAAAGGGTTATGAATAGAATAGAGGGCTGCCGGGGACCTGTGACATCACACCCACGTGACCCGGCATGAAAGGGGGAGGGGTGGGGATGCTAATGGGGGACCAAAAGTGTCCCCTTGCGGGCTCGCTACGCTCGCCACGATTCGGGCACGGTGGCTCGCTACGCTCGCAACAAATATTTATTCCCCCTCTATGCCCTCGTGGAAGGTAACGCAGGAGCGGTCCAGCCCTCTTGCAGCGGTCACATGGTTGATACGTCACAGAGGTCCTTTCTGCACATAGGATCTAGCATAAACCTTACAGAAAGGTGAAGTGTCTGAGGAAGAGGAAGAGAGTTTGGGAAGCAGAGGAGGAGGTTACGCACCGCGTTGATGCCAGACAACTGCTGTGACAGCTGCAGAACTATAGCAATGATTATCGGCTGCCGATACTGCCTGGAGCTGAATAATTCTATAAAGGACACGGGTTTCTCCTGGGCCATCCTTTGACCTTCTTCTTTCATCTCGTCAATGGCACTGGCTACATCATGGGTGCCACGTAATCTCTGTAGGACTAGAGGCACATACTGGGTAAATCATCGGCATATTAGATATGTGAGAAGGTTTTCTGACAAACATGAGTACGGTGATGAGAATTTCCCTGCTTGTTTTTGTAGTATATTTGTACGGAATCGGTATGGAATCCCGGCTGCCGCATCGCTGGCAGTTCGATTCCCGGCAGCCCGACAGATCAGCAGAGCCCGGCAGTGGAAGCCCGACAGCGCTGGAAATCCCGATCGTCCCTAAAGTAAGTATAAACTAACCTAACCCCCTAACCCTCCTTAGGGGTGCCTAACCCTAACCTCCCCCCCAAGTGCCTAACCCTAATCCCCCTTCTAAGTGCCTAACCATAACCCTCCCTTCCCCTAGCCTAACCCTCCCGGGGGGGTGCTTAACCCTAAGTCCCCCCTGGGTGCCCTAAACCTAACCCTCCCCCCCCACACGGCTGTCCACTCGCGGCACCCGGCATCCCTTCGATCGGGATGCCGGGCGCCGGTCTACCGGCGTGGGGTAAATGACAGGCGTCTAGACATAGACGCCGGTCATTTATCCCACGCCGGGATAAAGCAACCCGGAAGCCGGTTTCCCGACTGCATACCATTTGTACATGCACAGTCCAAGCTGAGTACACCGACACTTACTGTATGTTACCCCAGGTGTTGTTCATGTACAGGCTCAGCGCCTGATTCTGAGTCAGGGCATCCGTGGCTGTTTACCAGCTCACCCATGAAAGCCTACTTAGGGCCTGATTCAGACCCACTCGCAAGCGGCTGTCCGCTCGCAAGTGGGTCGATGGTGTGCACTGAGCATGCGCACGACGGAGTGAGCTCCGTCGTGCGCATGCGCCAGACGCGACGAGCGAAGGAAAGTCCTTCGCTCGTTGTGTCTGATCAAAGGGGGCGTGCTGTCGATGTTGATTGACAGCACGCCCCCTTTGGTAGGCGTGCCGGGGGCGTGCCTCCCTGACGGGGGCGTTCCCACGGGAACGCCTCCCGTCAGAAGCCGGCCCACTGACATCACTAGTGATGTCAGTGGGAGTGATTTTGGCTCTGATAGAGCCAAAATCACTCCGGAGCTTGCGGTTGAAAACCTCAACCGCAGGCTCTGGCTCGCAGTTTCGATGGTCGCGATGGTCAAGACCATCGCGGCCATCAAACTGCACGCTCGTATAGCCTGTGGGTGGTGACCCACAGCTATACGAGCGTCCAGGAGGACGCTCCATTTTCATGGAGGGCGGCCCTCATTCAGAGCGTGCGCTCTGCTCAGAGCGTACGGCTCTGAATGAGGGCCTTAGTCAGTTGCATATTAATGCCCGAGAGGGCCCATGTGCAGCAGGCTATCCTTACATAGATATCATTGGGAAGATGGCATCACGGAGGAGGGGGGACTGGCTTGTCGGCACCAGGTGTTCATGCCGTGGGTGCAGGGTGTGAGATGGGGGGGCTTCTCTGGACCCGTGTGCACCACACACCCTGCACTCACTATAACTATGCTTATGGCATACTAAAAATCCATGTGTCCGTCATCATTGTATATGGACCTGCACCTGCCCCGTGCTGGTAGCAAGAGATCCGTTTGACACAAGCGTCCAATTTCCATCCGCTTCATGCATGGAAGCCGGCATACATCCCTGCGACACCCCCAGAACACAGAAGAGTTGTATGGCCAACGCCCATTTCACGGATAGCGTGCTCCTTGGATGGATGGATTTGTATGCACTAGAGAACTCTCTGCAAATACCTGATCCGGAGCATGCGCAGAAGCTGATTTCTACCTGCCGCGCATGCGCACTGTGCGGAAATCTGCCAGACCCCTGCACACCCCTAGTTACGGCCCTGGTCTGAGTGCACAGCTGGCCACCGCATATTGCATAGTACCATATAGAGTCAGCATGCTGGTTCTCTGTATCCATAGTGGGTGGAGCTCTTAGTTTCTGTGCACTTCCTGTGCCCTCCCTGACCTCTGCTCCTCACCCTGACCATTGTTCCTCCTTCACCAATTTCTCTGAGCTTTTCGATGCTAGGTAACATCATCTTCTGATGGAGACACCCTAAACCTGTCATTGGGGTCTTACAAAGACCTCCGAGTCAAAGCTTATGGGTGGGCATAGGCATACTGCAGGAACCCCTCCACGTAGCAGCGGTGATTGGTGAAATGGGCTACAACTAAAATTAGTATTGGCCCGATAGGCATTGATACAGATTTTTATCTAGGCCATGTTTTTAATAAATGGACCCCATTCTCATACATGTCTGTCTGACATCAAATATCCTTAAATTGTTCCCTCTACGGCCCTTGCCTCTATTGATGATAAGATAAACAATAGATAGTTATTAAGATAATTATCATGTTCAAAGTCTCAATTGCTTGGATAGTTTGGACAAAGAAGCAGATCACTTGTTATATTAAATTGTTATTCTCTGATGCTCCTGGGTAAATAAACTGCTTTCAGCAGCAATGTACGTAACCTACACCACTTTTTGCCTCCTTTACCCCTTAATATAATCTTATTAACAAAACACTGAAGGGGAGATGTATCAATGCTTGGAGAGTGATAAGTTGGAGAAGTTGCCCAGAGCAACCAATCAGCTACTAACGGTCATTTATCTAGCACAGTCTATGAAATGACAGAAGCTGATCGGTTGCTTTGGTAAACTTCTCCACTTTATCCCTCTCCAAGCCTTGATACATCTCCCCCTTACCGAGCATTTCCCTTATAATGGTCATCGATAGTCCAGCCGTACTCACTTTCCTCAGCTTTCTCATTCTCCTTCTTGACAATCAGCAGATACCGGGGACTCTCCGGACAGAACGGCAGCAGTGCGCACTGGATGACCGACATGATGACTGTGAGTCCCAGTAAGAGAGGCCACAGTATGGTGGAACCCAGGATAAATTCCAGGCCAAAAATCTAGTGGAGGAAAAATGAGCAAAGAATCAATGGTCATGTCATTTGGAGTTCAATAAGTAGTTAAAGGTTGGAAAAGCAACATCTATCCGTGAGCCCCAGTAGGGCCACATTGACCAGTCATAAATGCGGATAAGCCTGCCGGATGGTAATTTATGGTCTAAAGTTAATCAAGTACATTAAAAATTATCCAACAGGATTTTATAAAAAAAAATGGAAACAAATAACATTAACATCAATTTTATATCGGTCATCGATATATCAAACCATCGGTGTCCGGAAATATCACGACGATTGCAACTTTGATTTCCCCAGCGGCTGCTCCTCTGAGCAGCTGTCAGATTAAGGTTCACATAGGACCGGAGCTAAATATTTATGAAGGGTCTATAGTAGGGGTGTGCACCGGCCACTTTTCGTGTTTTGTGTTTTGGTTTTGGATCTGGATCTTTCTTCGTGTTTTGGATCTGGATTGGTTTTGCCAAAACCACCCTTCCGTGTTTTGGGTTCTGGGTTTTGTGTTTTGGATCTGTATTTTTTTTTAAAAAAGCATAAAAACAGCTAAAATCACAGAATTTGTTGGTTTCTCTGCTCCTATGCTATTATTAACCTCAATAACCTTAATTTCCACTCATTTCCAGTCTATTCTGAACACCTCACACCTCACAATAGTGTTTTCATGTCCAAAAGGTTGCACCGAGGTAGCTGGATGACTATGCTAAGCGACACGAGTGGGCGGCACAAACACGTGACCCATCTAGGAGTGACACTGCAGTGGCAGACAGGATGGCAGTTAGAAAAACTAGGCCCCAAACTGTACATAATGCAAAGAAAAAAAAGAAGTGCAAGATGGAATTGTCCTTGGGCCCTCCCACCCACCCTTATGTTGTATAAACAGGACATGCACACTTTAACAAATCAATCATTTCAGCGCCAGGGTCTGCCACACAACTGTGGCTGAAATGATTGGTTCGTTTGGGCCCCCACAAAACAAGCTGGCAATTAATGTGTCCCTGCACAAACTGGCTCTACGGAGGCAAGATGTCATCCTCATCCTCCTCATCCACCGATTCCTCACCCTCTTCAGTGTGTACATCCTCATCCTCACAAAGTATTAACTCGTCCCCACTTGAATCCACCACCACAGGTCCCTCTGTACCTTCTGGAGGCTGGTCTCCCTGGAAGAGCTGATAATTCATTTTGATGAACATCATCTTCTCCACATTCTGTGGAAGCAACCTCCTACGCCTTTCGCTGACAAGGTTCCCGGCTGCACTAAACACTCTTTCGGAATACACACTGGAGGGGGGGCAACTCAGGTAAAATAGAGCCAGCTTGTACAGGGGCCTCCAAATTGCCTCTTTTTCCTGCCAGTACAGGTATGGACTGTCTGACATGCCTACTTGGATGCTGTCACCGATGTAATCCTCCACCATTCTGTCAATGGTGACAGTATCATATGCAGTGACAGTAGACATGTCAGAAATTGTTGCCAGGTCCTTCAGTCCGGACCAGATGTCCAAACTTGGTCCTGCCTGCCCTGCATCACCGCCAGCGGGTTGCTTAGGATACCTAAGTTTTTTCCTGGCAGCCCCAGTTGCGGGAGAAAATGAAGAAGGAGCCGTTGACGTGTCACGTTCCGCTTCAGCTGACAGTGTGTTCACCAGCAGGTCTTTGCACCTCTGCAGGCTTGTGTCGGCCGGAAAGAGAGACACCACATAGGCTTTAAACCTAGGATCAAGCACGGTGGCCAAAATGTAGTGGTCTGATTTCAACAGATTGACCACCCTGGAATCCTGGCAAAGCGAATGAAGGGCTTCATCCACAAGTCCCACATGCCGAGCGGAATCGCTCCGTCTTAGCTCCTCCTTCACTTTCTCCAGCTGCTTCTGCAAAAGCCTGATGAGGGGAATGACCTGACTCAAGCTGGCTGTGTCTGAACTGACTTCACGTGTGGCAAGTTCGAAGGGCTGGAGAACCTTGCACAACACGGAAATCATTCTCCACTGTGCTTGAGTCAGGTGCATACCCCCTCCTTTGCCTATGTCATAGGTGGATGTATAGGCTTGTATGGCCTTTTGCTGCTCCTCCATCCTCTGAAGCATATAGAGGGTTGAGTTCCACCGCGTCACAACCTCTTGCTTCAGGTGATGGCGGGGTAGGTTCAAGAGTGTTTGCTGGCGCTCCAGTCTTCGGCACGCAGTCGCTGAATGGCGAAAGTGGCCAGAAATTTTTCGGGCCACCCAAAGCGTCTCCTGCACGCCCCTGTCGCTTTTCAGAAAATTCTGCACCACCAAGTTTATTGTGTGAGCAAAACATGGGACGTGCTGGAATTTGCCCAGATGTAATGCCCGCACAATATTGGTGGCGTTGTCAGATATCACAAATCCCCAGGAGAGTCTAAGTGGGGTAAGCCACTGGGCGATGATTTCCCTCAGTTTCTCTAAGAGGTTGTCGGCGGTGTGCCTCTTACTGAAACCGGTGATACACAGCGTAGCCTGCCTTGTAACGAGCTGGCGTTTCTGAGATGCTGCTACTGGTGACGCTGCTGCTGTTGCTGCGTAAGGTGATACATCTACCCAGTGGGCTGTCACAGTCATATAGTCCTTAGTCTGCCCTGTTCCACTTGTCCACATGTCCGTGGTTAAGTGGACATTGTGTACAACGGCATTTTTCAGGACACTGAGGACACTTTTTCTGACGTTTCTGTACAGTCTCGGTATCGCCTGCCTAGTGAAGTGGAATCTAGACGGGATTTGGAACCGGGGACACACTACCTCCATCAATTGTCTAAATCCCACTGCACTAATGGCGGATACCGGACGCACGTCTAACACCAACATAGCAGTCAAGGCCTCAGTTATACGTTTTGCTTCAGGATGACTGCTGTCGTACTTCATCCTCCTCGCTAAGGACTGTTGGAGGGTCAATTGTTTAGTAAAAGTAGTGGTGTTCCTACTTCCTCTCTGGGATGATGAACGACTCCCAGCAGCAGCAACAGCAGCAGCGGCAGCAGTAGGCGTAGCAATGCAGGATCCTCCAGAGGAATCCCGGATAGGAGAGTCAGTCATGCCAGTGACATGGCCTGCAGGACTACTTCCGATCCTGACTAAGGAGGAAATTGACGAGGAGGGAGTTGACGGTGTGGTTTGCAGGCGCTTGGATACAACAGGACAACGGGATTTAGGTGTCCCTGGACTGCTTACGGTCTTAGCCAAAGTTTCTGAACTTGACAGTAACTTTTTATGAACGCGCTGCAGGTGCCGTATAAGGGAGGATGTTCCTAGGTGGTTGACGTCCCTACCCCTACTTATTTCACCTTTACATATGGTACATATGGCAAGACAGTTGTTGTCCGGATTTGGATAGAAATATTGCCAGACCAAAGAGGTGGAATGTTTGGTCTTCTGCCCAGGCATGACCGTGATGGGCTTTTTCATCCCACGGACAACAACTGTCTCCCCCGGAGCCTGATTTAAACAAACCACATCACCATCAGAATCCTCCTCGCCAACTTCCTCCTCAGCGCCAGCTACACCAGTATCCTCATCCTGTTGTACTTCAACAGTGACATCTTCAATTTGCATATCAGCAAGTGGACTGTGGGTGCTCCTTTCAGCACTTGCAGGGGGCGTGCAAATGGTGGAAAGAGCCACCTCTTCCCGTCCAGTGCTGGGAAGGTCAGGCATCGCAACCACCACCACACTTGGACTCTCCTTGGGGATTTGTGATATCTTCTTAGAAAGCACAGTTCTTCGCTGTGCTTTTGCCAGCTTAACTCTTTTGATTTTTTTAGTGGGAGGAGGGCTTCCATCGTCATGTGAAGCTGAACCACTAGTCATGAACATACTAGGGATCGACCTTAACCGTTCCTTGCCACTCCGTGTCGTAAATGGCATATTGGCAAGTTTACGTTTCTCTTCAGCTGATTTAAATGTCTTTTTCAAGGTCATTTTCCTGAACTTTGCCATTTGGGATTGTATGTGCCCTCTACTATGACATTGGGCATCGGCCTTGGCAGACGACGTTGATGGCATGTTATCGTCTATGTCATGACTAGTGGCAGCAGCTTCAGCACTAGGAGGAAGTGGTTCTTGATCTTTCTCTATTTTATTTTTATCGGAGAAAGTTTGGTCCTCCATTTATGTTATATCGATTTGATATATACGTGCGGCTAAACACAGAAAATAATTTTTTTTTTGGTTTGGACTGGAGTGTACTTTCAGGGGTTACAGCACCCTTTAACGGTCAAGCCAGCCGGCCCTTTACTTATGACACAGGCGCACGCTTGGCACTACTTTGTTGATGCACGTGAGGCTACTGCGCACACAATTCACAAACACAGAAAATAATTTTTTTTTTGGTTTGGACTGGAGTGTACTTTGGGGGTTACAGCACCCTTTAACGGTCAAGCCAGCCGGCCCTTTACTTATGACACAGGCGCACTCTTGGCACTACTTTGTTGATGCACGTGCGGCTACTGCGCACACAATTCACAAACACAGAAAATAATTTTTTTTTTGGTTTGGACTGGAGTGTACTTTCGGGGGTTACAGCACCCTTTAACGGTCAAGCCAGCCGGCCCTTTACTTATGACACAGGCGCACGCTTGGCACTACTTTGTTGATGCACGTGCGGCTACTGCGCACACAATTCACAAACACAGAAAATAATTTTTTTTTTGGTTTGGACTGGAGTGTACTTTGGGGGTTACAGCACCCTTTAACGGTCAAGCCAGCCGGCCCTTTACTTATGACACAGGCGCACTCTTGGCACTACTTTGTTGATGCACGTGCGGCTACTGCGCACACAATTCACAAACACAGAAAATAATTTTTTTTTTGGTTTGGACTGGAGTGTACTTTCGGGGGTTACAGCACCCTTTAACGGTCAAGCCAGCCGGCCCTTTACTTATGACACAGGCGCACGCTTGGCACTACTTTGTTGATGCACGTGCGGCTACTGCGCACACAATTCACAAACACAGAAAATAATTTTTTTTTTGGTTTGGACTGGAGTGTACTTTCGGGGGTTACAGCACCCTTAACGGTCAAGCCAGCCGGCCCTTTACTTATGACACAGGCGCACGCTTGGCACTACTTTGTTGATGCACGTGCGGCTACTGCGCACACAATTCACAAACACAGAAAATAATTTTTTTTTTGGTTTGGACTGGAGTGTACTTTGGGGGTTACAGCACCCTTTAACGGTCAAGCCAGCCGGCCCTTTACTTATGACACAGGCGCACGCTTGGCACTACTTTGTTGATGCACGTGCGGCTACTGCGCACACAATTCACAAACACAGAAAATAATTTTTTTTTTGGTTTGGACTGGAGTGTACTTTCGGGGGTTACAGCACCCTTAACGGTCAAGCCAGCCGGCCCTTTACTTATGACACAGGCGCACGCTTGGCACTACTTTGTTGATGCACGTGCGGCTACTGCGCACACAATTCACAAACACAGAAAATAATTTTTTTTTTGTTTGGACTGGAGTGTACTTTCGGGGGTTACAGCACCCTTAACGGTCAAGCCAGCCGGCCCTTTACTTATGACACAGGCGCACGCTTGGCACTACTTTGTTGATGCACGTGCGGCTACTGCGCACACAATTCACAAACACAGAAAATAATTTTTTTTTTGGTTTGGACTGGAGTGTACTTTCGGGGGTTACAGCACCCTTAACGGTCAAGCCAGCCGGCCCTTTACTTATGACACAGGCGCACGCTTGGCACTACTTTGTTGATGCACGTGCGGCTACTGCGCACACAATTCACAAACAGAAAATAATTTTTTTTTGGTTTGGACTGGAGTGTACTTTCGGGGGTTACAGCACCCTTTAACGGTCAAGCCAGCCGGCCCTTTACTTATGACACAGGCGCACGCTTGGCACTACTTTGTTGATGCACGTGCGGCTACTGCGCACACAATTCACAAACACAGAAAATATATTATTTTTTTAGCACTTGGGGGGAGCACCCCTGATGGACAGAGCACCCCCTGGACAACACTACAGCACTCCTTTAGGACTGGGACACTGCACAGGACTTTGGAGTGGACACAGCCCCTATGGAGAACTGACTGCACAACACAGTCCAGCCAGCCCCTATGGACTTTGAAGTAGTGGACACAGCCCCTATTAACAACAGCAGCACAGCACAACACAGCCAGCCCCTATGGACTTTGAAGTAGTGGACAACAGCAGCACTACACTACACTACACTACACAGCCCTAACTCCCACCCTCCCTCTTCACTGTCCACAGCCGAGTGAGAAAATGGCGCCGACGCGGGTACCTTATATAGGATCCAAAACCCGCGAGACTCGGAAGGCGGGATGATGACGTTTTGCCTCGATTTCAGATCCGAGTCAGGCGGGAAAAGTCGAGCCTGACTCGGATCAGACTCGGATCGGGGGGGTTCGGGGGGGTTCGGATTTCAGAAATCCGAACCCGCTCACCCCTAGTCTATAGTGTGTCACTGAATAGGGCGTGACCAGCGTTGTAGCGAGAAACAGCGGTTTTCGAGGGGGATCCATGCAAATATTAAGAATCCTCCGGATTTTAAAAGGAGGTACTACAGCAGATATCTCCGATATCTGCAGTGGTTCCTCTATATCTGACCTCAGCACAGCTCCCATAAGTTTCTATAAAGGATGCTGTCTGATTTACCAAGTTCTGGAAAGTGAAGCCTAGTGTAGCTTATGGACTTTTTACAACCTTCTCAGTCTTCCAGTGAAGAATGCTCAGGCTGACGGACTGTGCAATGAGGGCCTGATTCTGTCCCAGCTCGCGAGCGCTGAGCGCTCGCAACCGGGTCGATGATGCCTAATTGCGCATGCGCACAACGGGTCAGAATTAAGGGTCTCGCACCAAAGGGGGCGTGCTGTCGATGGTGATTGACAGCACGCCCCCTTTGGTGGGCGTGCCGGGGGCGTGGCTGCCCAGACCGAGGCGTTCCCGTGGGAACGCCTACTGTCTGGGTCCGGTCCCACTGACATCACTAGTGATGTCAGTGGGAGTGCTTTTGGCTCTGATAGAGCCAAAAGCACTCCTGGGCTTGCGGCAGCGAGACCCTACCGCAGGGTCTCGTCGCAAGCCCGATGGTCGCGATGGTCTTGACCATCGCGACCATCATTTTGGCCGCTCGCTATAGCTGTGGGTGGTAACCCACAGCTATGCGAGCGGCCGGGAGGCCGCTCCAAAAAGGAGCAGGGACGGCCCTGATTCAGAGCGAGCACTCTGTCAGAGCGTCCGGCTCTGAATCAGGGCCTGAGTTCTCAGAGCCCTTGTCCCAGCAATAGATTCTTCCTAATGTTCATTTCCATCTTGTGAGTTTAGGCAATAATATCATATAATATCATATACATTTAAAATGTGGGATATGATATATCGACCACTTAGTGACAACAGTTAAAACGCCATAGTATGTCACTGACATTTACAGATACATATTACAGTTCTATAACACCCTATGCTATGCCCAGATTTCCCACATACATTGGGCCCCATTTACAAACGAAATATAACCCCTTTAGCGCTCGCTAAAAGGGTTATACCATCTTGCTGTATTTAGTAAACAGCGGTAATCTAAGATTACCGCTGTTTGTACAGCATCGCTCTCGCCATCTAAAAGATGGCGAGAGCGATGCGGGCCCCATTGCCGGCAATGGAGACCCGGCGGTGCCTTTCCGGCTTCAACGAACCTTCCAGGCACTGCCGGGTCTCCCTGTCATGCACATGCGGAGACGGACCGTCACGCATGCGCATGACCCTGGAGCCCTGTCGCTGGCAGCGTTAGGCTGCCAGCAGCCCAGCAGAGGACCTCGTCGAGGACGAGGATTCCGCTGGACTTCGCGGGACCTCGCCGGAGGGGTAAGTATTTCTAAATACCAGTGGAATTTTCGTTTGTATCACAGTGATACTAAACGAAAATTCCCGCTGGTATTTCCCTTAGTTTGTAAATGGGGCACATTATGTGATATATAATATGTGAGGTCTGTTGGGGATATTTATATGCATATACAGACATGCATATAAATAAAAAACATAGAAATATCCCCTCCAGACCCCATATAGTTCAGATTATCTACCTCTATCACCTCACTCAGTGACAGGTCTCAGTCAGTCACTGACGGGGAGGCTGCCAGCCTCTATGTGCTGACCCTTTCCTGGTGGGTGCAGTGAGGTGTGACATCACACAGCGCAGAGGTACTCTATCAAACATATCACCTGCCCTCTTCACTCCAAGCTTTGGCCCCCTCCGTGACACGCTTCAGTCCTGTTACGTGCTCCTCAAGCTCCTGTACCCTCCCAATTTAGCACTGTATCAGCTTCACCCCTCCTTAGAGCACCACTATTATGTTAAGTAGTCCAATATTAAATAAGTATGTTATTAAATAAGGTGTGTGTGAGGCAATGGAGGCAGCATATGTGTGAGGCTGTGGGAGCAGGGTAGGTATGAGGCTATGGTGGCAGCTTATGTGTATATATATTTATATATATATATAATACATATATATATATATATATATATATCATGGGCGTCGTGGGAGGGGGGGCAAGAGGGCAGCTCGCTCCCCCTTCTCAAACATTTGGAAGGAGTGGCAAAAGCAGGCGGTCAGGGGTTGTGCTTTATAGGAATAGACTGGAGGAGGTGTTATGCGCGGTCATTCAGTTAACACACAGCACATTACACCTCCTCCGTGTGATGCAGGGGCTGTGCAGCTTATTGCTATAAAGCAAAGCCCCTGACCATCCGTGGCCTCCGCTCAGGTAAGAGAGAAGGTGGGAGGAGGGGAGAGAAGAGGTGGGGAGGGGTCTGATCTGTATATACATATACTATATATACTCTGTACTTCTCTAGAGATCATACTCCGTGGCTGCACTTTTCTGATAAATTAAGTGCCTAGGAGCTATCTAACTCAGGGCGGAATTCAATTAGTTTCGCATCGGCGAGAAAGTTCCGCCTGCCCGACTTTTCGCCTACATCGCGTGTTTTGGATGCAAAAAACTTATCGATCGCTTCCCCAGTTTTCGCCCTATTCAATTACTATCCAGGCGAAAACGGCAAGCGGCGAATGCAGAACAGGTGGAAAATACTGTCAGAATAGGGGGAATCAGTCTGCACCCCCAAAAAAGATGCACTAACATTGGGGATCAATGTAGAAGTGTTCCAATGACCCTAATAATACTATTTGGGGTACTGAAGTTGTTTAAGATCCTTGTTACTACTTACTAGCGTCCTTGTTAAAGTGGTGAAGAATGGCATAAAGCAGTATTTTTGGGTGAAAATAAGTAGTCCAGTCAAATTTGGGATACTTGAAAATGGGTACTAGGATATTTTTATGCCTGTAAAGTAAAGTTTAAAAACATGTGAAAACGCACCTATTGCAAGCACCTGCAATACTTAAAACACCTGGCCCCTCCTTACAGACCCCTAAGAAGGCTATTTTGCTAGTTTTTATTCTTGTCCCCCCACTTTATACTTTTTCGCCCCCAAAATGAAAGTACTTTTTTGGGGTGTTCTTATGTTTTTTCCCCGGATTTTTTGACCGTGTTGTCTTTTGGGGGCTGTCACAAGGGTTCTGAGTGGTTTCCCCTCATTTGCACCCCAAAATAAAAATGTTGCACTTCTTTTCTCCTGCTATTCTTAGGCAAATCTTTTTCGGCTATTACATTGCATTGACTTTCCGCGAGTTGAAAAACCGTCTGGAATTG
Source organism: Taudactylus pleione (assembly GCA_031769625.1). Lineage (NCBI taxonomy): Eukaryota > Metazoa > Chordata > Amphibia > Anura > Myobatrachidae > Taudactylus > Taudactylus pleione. The sequence goes on from JAUIMM010000684.1 coordinate 3,309,721, forward strand.
AATTTGGAGATAAGTTCCGACCACGCGAATAGCCCCGATCGGCGAAACTTTTCTGCGGAAAGCGGCTCTTCGCTTCTAATTGAATACGACCCTCAGTTGCCAAGGGACTCCGGAGGGATTGGTCAGGTGGAATTGAATGTGCGGGACTATAGGTTATATGGTGGCGGGACTTATTGTGCCACTGGTGGGTGGGGCTTTGGCAGCCTTGAACAAATGGGTGGATCTTCAGACTGCTGGATGAACGGGCACTCAGTGCTTTGAAGTTTGGACATCTGAGAGGTGAATGGGCAGGGCTTTGGACGGCTGGGATCTGGATGGGTAGAGCTAGGGAAAGCCGGGGGTGAATGGGCGGGGCTTCACAATGCTGCTGGTGGTGACAGGATTTTTTTTTTCCTGTTTTACCTGTCATAACTGTCTGGACTACAGTGGGCCTATTTTCATGGGGAGGCCTGGATCTGCAGCTCCACTAGCCTCTTTGTTAGCCTGGCCCTGCTGCAGGTACACACGGGGGGGATGTTCTGGGAGGTCCTGCCGTGCTACAGCAATGATCGGCAGCATGGCAGACACTGGGAAAAGGTGCAGATATGCAGAGGGGCCGGGAATGAGTTGCAGATGCACCAGTGGGCATTTCTAACTGATCGTATTGTTTGCGACTACTGTATGTCAGGTAACGCACTGCATGGTGTGGGCACAAACGATGCGACCACACCACCTCATTATTGCCTATACTTTTGAAGCATAAGCTCAGGTGCATATTGCCATATCTCACTGCCAAGAGAATAGTTAATACTTGTTCTGTGCAGATCGTTCTGCATACCTCACAATCTAACCACATGTTCATAAATGCTTGCCCCTAGGAAAACTGGCATCCCAAAGTTTCCAGAGCACTCCTCGAGATGGCACCATTCCCAACCATTGTAAGATTCATCCTTGGGTGAAAGAAGCCAGGGGTGCAGTGCCATTTGTAGGGCAAGCGTAATGCCAGGTAACACATAACACCATGCCAAAATGCCCATTGTGTAACCTGATGTGTGAAAGTGCTATTGTCTTCTCTTGCCATCAGGTTCGCAGGCAATTGTGAGTAGGTGCAATGATATACACTATAATCAGTATCATAAACTGCCTTATATATTCAAGTGCAATTGTCATAAAAAAATGAAGCACGTTACCACAGTACATAGTACCCACCTGTGCCACCAATATTCCAACTACAATTCCAAGCTGATTCAGGGTCCCCAGGGCTCCACGGTACACGGTGGGTGCCAGCTCTCCGATGTACATTGGCACTAGACCGGTACAGAATCCAGAGAAAATCCCAACGATGAATCTTCCAATGATGATCATCTCAATGGACCGAGCTAATTTAGAGAGAGCCATGAACGCTCCTCCCACCACGGCGAAGACATTGACCAGCAACATTGCGTTCCTCCTAGTGTAGGGCACATGAGAACAGTATTCACAAAATTTGTAAGGCTCTTATCTGTGCAATCCCCTACTTATATAAATAATAATAATGTATATCATTTATCTTTACTTATCGATCATGTATTTGGCTGAAATGAGATATAGAACGTCCAGTGTATGAGGTTTTGAAAGGGGTAATTTTGTTTGTAAGAGTCATTTGCATTATAAACATTGTTCTTTGGCAAAGACACTAGTTCCACTTCCTACATAAGTATCCTGGGAACATTATATCATTATATCAGCCCAGAATATGGCTCGGTGTGTAGGATGCAGGATGATTTAAAAAACATATTCAGGGTTGCAGATAGGAAGAGGGTGTGTATGTAAGGGAGAACCCTGGAGTGCAGTGACCACACACCCTTCTGCGCACCAAAGTAACCCTTCGACCCCCTACAGTAATCACAGCCCAGTGCCGGGTTGGCCTAATGTCTTGATGCCCTGAAAATTGTCTGCCTCTAATACAGGCCATCCTTATACAGTGTGATTCCCCGTTCTGGCAACGCTGATCGATATAAAAAATGCAGATCGGAGGACATCATTGATCAACGATCTGTCTGGGAAAGTCATTAAAAATCCCTAACTTGCCGATTCCAACCATTTTTGGGTCAAAATTGGTGGAATTGAGATCATCCAAAATTTTGGATTTACCCGGCATCGGCAAAACAGGAAATTGCCCCATTACTGGCGAGAGGTATGGGCCCCATAAGAGGACATTATTGAATCTATATTAGAATTAATTTGTGGCTTTCATCCTACAAAACAATATTCATGCTAACATGTAGCCAAAGTCACAATCTAAACTTTCATACAAGATTTCAAATGGAATTATATTGCCAAGTGATAAAGTGCAAAATTTAACAAATACAGGTTAATTTACTAAGCAAAGCTCACCCTTGCCTACATCAATGTGTGTAAAAATGGAAAGTGCATCAGTTCTCCCAGATAGTTTAGTGCACAAAATGTGGGGGTTACTTGCACAGCCTTGGAATATTATATGTATACTGGATAAAATGTAAGAAGGGATTAGTAAAACTGTATAGACGTTCCACCTCAGTGAAGAGATACTGTGCAGCAATATTATACACAAAAATGGAGAAACTCTCAGTGCTCCCGAGCAGCCCCCTGATCAATCACCTAAAAGGGTATCCCCACACCCTAATCAACATATAAAATACACACAAATGGTGATATTATCTAGGGGATGTAGTTATTAGACGGGTGGACGCAATGCCGCCGATCTAAATACTGACACTTCCTGCCCTACACGGGACTTAACATAGGCGTCGAAATGCTGACGCCTATGTTAGTCCTGATGCCGGAAGACTGACCCCCACCATCCCGATCATCGTCTGACGGGTAAGTATAACACTTAGCCCAGGGATGGGGGGGTTAGGTTTAGGGACCCCTGGGGGGACTTAGGGTTAGTCACCCCCTCCCCCCCCAGGAAAGGTTAGGGTTAGGCTAGGGGAAGGGGGGTTTAGGGTTAGGCGCCACTAGGGAGAGATTAGGGTTAAGCACCCTCCCAGGAGGGTTAGGTTTAGGGTGCAGGGAGGGGTGGTTAGGTTTAGTCACCCATGAGGGGAGGTTAGGGTTAGGCACTAGGGTGGAGGTTAGAGTTAGGCACCCCTAAAGGAGCGTTATGGGGGGGGATAGGGCAGGGTTAGGATACTTACCACCACCGGTCGGAATCTCCTACTGTCGGATTTTCATTGTCGGGATTTGAACCAGCTCAGTTCAGCCGCCGGTATTTTAATCCCATTCCGTTATCTAGTGGCGCTCATGAAACATGGATAAAAATCAAGAGTATAGTCACATTCCTTTCATATGAAAGTATCACCGTGAATCCTGCTATGTTATTATTCCTATGAGTCAATCAATAACATCCAGCTGTAGATGAATTGTAGCAAATATTTGCAGCTGTATCTTTCTCACGCCTTTCAATATTCACAGATTTCATATGAAAGGAATGTGACTAGAGTCAATAGATAACGCTAGTGTGACAGGATCGGGAGCCCCTCTACTGTTATTTCAACTTCTAGTATGGTGCTAACCAAACTATCATAGGACCCTGCATATTATTCTATATTTCCATAATTGTTTTTTGTATTTTCCTTATTTGTTTGCATTAATAATAATTATAATAATGTTATTTATATAGCACTTTTCTCCTAATAGGATTTAAAGTTCTTTATGTTTGCTTTTACAGCAATAAATACAAAACAAGCTGAACAGGGACATTAGTGAAATAGGGTAAACAGGAAAGTCTTGAGTCTATTTTGAGGGACTCTAGAGTGGAGACCTCTCAGACTGTGCGGGAAGCGAGAACCTTAGAGTCGGAGCCTCAAAGCTGAAAGCTCGAGCCCCCAAATGAATTCCGGGAGATTCTAGGTACTGTTAATAGTCCTTCATCAATGAATCACAGTATTTGAGTAGGACATTAAGGAATGTCAGGTAGGGCTTTTGAAAGTCAGTAAGCCAATCCTGAAAACGATTCGCCATCTTACAGGCAGCCAGTGAAGGGAGTAGAGAATGGGTGTAATGTGGCTGGAACGGGGCTAGTTGGTTAATAGCCTGGCAGCTGCGTTTTGTACCATCTGCAAGCGGTGCAATTCTTTTGCTGGGAGACCAGGGTAGAGAGCATTGCAGTAGTCTAGGCGTGATGATATAAATGCATGTATGACTTAGGCAGATCTTCTGAGGGAATTAAGTGTTTGATTCTGGCTATGTTCCTCAGATGAAAGAATGAGGATTTGATTGTGGCTGATACCTGATGTTTAAGTGTCAGATGCCACAATCCAGGACAACACCAAGATTCCGCACATGTTCAGTGTTTTTTAGTTCTGAACCCCCAAGCGTAAGTCCTGTTGATTGGCTATGCTGCAGTCTTTTTCTCTGATGGTTAGCTCCTATTATCAGGACCTCTGTATTATCAGGGTTCAGTCACAGCCAACTGGCATCATAAACTCTCAGCTAGGTAGAAAGTTATGGTTGTTATTGGGTTCTCAGTACCCAGAGCAAAGGACAGGTACAGATGAGTATCATCTGCATAACAGTGGTAGACCAGGCCATGATATCTGATTATTTCACCCAGTGGTAGCATGTATACTGCACAAAGCATGGGAGATAGTATAGAACCCTTTGGAACACCACATGGAAGTGGCACTGGTGATGAAGAGTTTACTCCAGAAGAAACACTCTGTGACCTGCCAGTGAGAAATGATTTGAACAAGCTAAGGACTGTGCCATCCAGTCCACAGAAATTTTTCATATGCTCAATTAGAACCCCGTGGTCCACGGTATCAAATGCTGCTGAGAGATCCAGAAGATCCAGAAGACTTAAGTTTGAACAGTCGCCCATGTCTCTTGCAATGAGAAGATCATTAGGCACACGTACCAGGGCTATTTCAGTGCTGTGTCTTCTCCTGAATCCAAACTGAAATGGATCATAAATATTATGGGTAGACAGGCGGATTTCTAGTTGAGTTACCACCACTTTTCCAATAACCTTTCCTAGAAAAGGAAGGTTTGATACCAGTCTGTAAATGGACATGCAGTTGGGATTTAAATAAGGTTTTTTAAGAAGTGGTTCAACAATTGCTTCCTTCAGTGGTTAAGAAAAAATGCCTATATGCAAATAGCAACTATTTTTGCAAATACAGGGCCAGTCATGTCCATACACCAGATTAGCAGTTTGGCTGAAGCAAGGTCCAGATCACAGGTGGTGGGACGCAACTTACGGGTAATTTTAGCAATATCTTTTACATCCATTATGTCAAAGCTGTTCCATGGAGATGGGTGGCTTACCTTGGCAGGCTTGATAGTTTGGCACTCCTTTGATGGCACTGTAGGGATTCTAGCCTGGATGGAAGATACTTTATCTGCAAAGAATTATCTTGACTGGGAGATGGTTTCATCAGGCTGCAGACATGCTGGTTTGCAAAGCATCTCCACTGTATGGAAAAGCTGAGCTGGCCTATAGTTTGCTGCCATGATCTCATTTGAAAGGAACTCTTTTCTTACGGGTGATTGTTGATTGATATTCTCCAATAGCTTTGATTAGTTTTAACATCCTTTACCAGGTTCGTCTTCCTCCATCACTTTTCAAGTCTATGACCCATTTTCTTGAGGTGACTCACACTGTTGTCAAACCAAGGGGCTTGACGGTGTGGTATGCAGGGTCTTAATATCCATTGCAGCTGTCACATCCCTGTTATTGTAACTGACTAAGGAACAAGGCTCTTCACAGGCCCCCATTCCCCGAGAGATATCCAGGTTTGCTGCAAGAGCCTGGGGAGTCACACCCCTCCTTGTACGATACGTGGTGATCTCCATGGGTAAAGTTTTACTTTGAGGGGTTGCAACTGAGAATCGAATTGAGTGGTGGTCTGACCATGTGACTGGGTTTCAATTTAGGTCAAATACTTCTAATCCAATCTGGAAGACAAGATCAAGAGTGTGACCACTTTTATGTGTGGCAGAAGGAATGACTTGTATGAGGCCCAGAGCATTCATTGTGCATAGGAGGTGTTGACCAAGGTGTGAGAGCTCATCATCAATCCATGCATTGAAATCCCCAAGGATCAGCCATCTTTGATGCTCCAGAACAAGTCCAGCAACAATAGCTGCAAATTCTTGTAGAGATTTCTTTCCATCTCCAGCGTGCGGTAAATGAGAAGTACTCTGAATCCTAATTCTGTAGAACTCTGAGCAGTGATGCACTCAAATGAGTAATTTCCATTGGGTGGATCCTAAGCTTAAGTGCTTTTTTAAAGCAGAAGGCCACTCCCCCTCCCCTGCAGCTCAGTCTTGGGTTGTGAATGACAGGATAATTTGTTGGAACTGCAGTTTCCAAGATAGGTGCTGCATTTTCGTCTAGCCAAGTCTCCGTAATACAGGCAAGATCTGAAGATTCAATAAGGTCAGCAATTGTCGCAGTCTTCTTTCTTATAGATCTGGCATTACAAAGGACGGCCCTGATTGGGCCTGTAGTTTTCTTTATATTGAGTGTGGGGGCTCTGGGAATGTCAGTCACAGAGCAGGAATTTACAGATCTGTTCTTCCAAGCACATGGCCGTGTGTTAGGTACCACTTCCATTCGTCTCCTAAATGAAAGTGGTGAGCCTGAAGGCAAGGGACTTGGGTGGTTACAGCGGATAAGAGATTTTCGGCATCGCTTCCCATGACTGCCCTGCTGAGCTTTTCTTTAATATGCCAAGGGATTTCTGAATGGAAGCCTGTGCTGGATTAATAGGAACTGCCGCTCGCGGTGGTCAAAGTATACGTATAAAGCTGGAGGTGTACAAGTACATTGGGTCTTCCATGAGAGAGACAAGCTGCATACACACACAAAGATTTTATAACTAACGATTTTATGAACGATTTTCTGTCATATTATCTGTCAGATTTTTTAAAGTGTAATGAATGATTTTTGAAGTACAAACGATTTTTGCATATTCCCTTAATGAAAATCGTTCAGTTGACAAGTCTGACTGAACTACAAACGTGAACGCGCATGAACGATAATCGTTCATTGGCCCTCATTCAGAGCCGTTCGCTATTTGCGGTCGTTCGTTTAAAAACAAGGGGTGGCTATTCAAATGATCCGTACGCACATTGCAGTCTGTTCACACCTCTAAGTCTGAACGAACGAGCAAAACATACGCTCGTTTATTTGTTAAAAACGCCCCCTGGCCGCTCGCACCATACGTCATGTCCGCTATTTATTAGATTAATCGAGTACATCGACCAGCGTATGAACTGCTCGCTATTCTTGTGGTTGGTGTTTGCTACCACAAATTTGCGAGCAGTTCTGGCTCTAAAATAACCCAGTGACGTGGTCATTGACGCTGCTGTTTTAAATATACACACCCATAAAACGCCCGTTTTGACCTTTAAGCACGCCTGCGTTCGGATCTCCACTCCCCATTTTCAAGCACCTTCCCCTGTTACCACCCACATACGCCTCATTCTGTCACTCAAAATAGCAGGCACTCGCTATATAGCGTACAAATGATTTTCGGCCGCACTGACTGGTTCGCGCATGCGTACTAGAAAGCGTACGCATGCGCAGATGTGCAAACATCGCTCGGAACGAGCGTACTGCCGCTAACGAGCGGCTCTGAATGAGGGCCATTGTTTGACTCAGAAAGTGACCAATTTTTTCAAACGATTTTTCGAACGATTATCGTTCAACGATATCGTTCAACGATAATCGTTCAAAATATCGTTGTGTGTGTATGCAGCTTAAGGATGAATTGCATTTGATGATGAGAGAAGATTAAACAGTTTCATATTTTTATTTTTTCTCAATTCTGTGCGTGATCCAGAAGTTATAATGGGATTCATGAACAGAGGGCCTGATTCAGACCCGGATGCTATGCTACACTCGCTCGCATTGAGCGATTTTTCACAATCTGCACATGCATATGATTCACAATGCGCATGCGCGAACCAGTCATTGCGATGGGAAAGTGCTCGCCCGTAGCCCGCAGTCGGGCTGCTATTTTGAGTGACAGATAGAGCCGTTTGTGGGTGGTAACAGGGGAAGGTGCTTGTAAATGGGGGTGTGGATGTGCAAACGCAGGCGTGCCTGACCGTCAGAACGGCGTTTAATGGGTGTGCATAATTAGCAAAGTAGCGTCATTACACACGTAACTGGGTTGTATTTTAGCCAGAACTGCTCGCAATGTTGTGGTGGGAAAAGGCTCCCACAAGCGCTGCGAGCAGCTCCGATGGCTCTCGATGTTCCCTTTTAATCCTACAACTGCCGGAGATGACGTGTGTTGCGAGTGGCAAAGTGGCGTCTTTATACAGATGCGAGCGCATAGTGCGGCCGCTCGCTATTACTTAGTGGGCGGCTTTACGCGGCGCAGTGTGAGCACATGATTTAAATAGCCGGCCCCTTTTAGCCAGTGAGCGGCCGCAAATAGCGTCCGGGTCTGAATCAGGCCCAGAGTCTAATTTAATTTGGTTATTGCTTTATCCAGTTGCTACTCTCTTATACAAAAGGTTTTGAGCAAGTCTAAATAAGTTCACTTTTCTTTTCAGTTTCCAATTTAGGCCCGTAGTAAATTAGAGGCGAAAAGTCGGAAAACTTTCGCTAGGCCGATTTTTCTGCCTCCTTCGCCTGTTTCAGAGGCGGAAACTTTACGTGCACGTCCCCACATTTCTCCCTATTCAATTACTAAACAGGCGAAAACGGAAAGCGGCGAATGCGGAACAGGCAGAATTGGGGAAATCAGTCTGTACCCCCCAAAAAAATGCACTAACATAGGGAATCAATGTAGATGTGTACTAATAGCACTATTAAAAGTGTTTGGGGGTACTTAAGTAGTTTAAATTGCTTCTTATTAGCAAAAGTGGTGAAGAATGGCATAAAGCAGTATTTTTTGGTGAAAATAAGTAGTCCAGAGAAATTTGGGGTACTTAAAAATGGGTGCAAGCATATTTTGATGTTACTAAAGTGAACTTTTAAAAAACTTCAAAAACGCTCCTGCAGCAAGCACCTGCAATCCCAAAAACACCTGAATAATCCTTGCAGACCCCCAAAGAATTCTATTTCGCTAGTTGTTATGCTTGTCCCCCCACTTTTGACTTTTTTGCCCCCAAAACGAAAGTACTTTTTCGGGGTGCTCTGAGGTAATTTTTTTGTTGATTTGTCCTTTGGGGGGCTGTCCCAAGGGTTCTGAATCGTTTCCCCATGTTTGCACCCCAAAATAACGATTTTGCACTCTTTCTCACCTGCTATTCATAGGAGATACTTTTCCGCCTATTACATTGCATTGAGTTTCCGCTTAGGCGTAATCGTCCTGGAATTGAATATGGAGATACTTTGAAAACAGGCGGAAAGTCCGAATCCGCGGAAACTTATCTCCAAACAGCACTTTTCACCTCTAATTGAATTTGGCCCTTAGACTCACACAACTTATTCCAGGACAAAGCAGGCTTGTGGAACGGTGTTAGAAGCCATTTCTATTGTCTACTGTAGGTGTGAAAATCCCAGTGTGAGACTCCTTTTGAAGTGGATAATCCATGCAGGGTAAATATAACATGTCTCCTGGGAGTAAGCTGGGCTCCTGTGTTTTAAAATGAACAGACCTCCAGATTTCAGAGGCTGGGGATACTGAATCTTAAATTATTAATGCAAGAAATCATAGTTATTTGCCGACCAGAGAACAGAGGTGAAGGGAAGAGCTGGATGGAGGCAAAGATAGTTTGTTTTCCACAGTACCTTGCTCTGTGGTGTCCACTACAGAGCTGATGTCAGTCTCAGTTGTACTGGAAGTGCCAGAGGTTTCAATCCTATCCAATGTGAATCTCAGGGCAGGAATGCAATCCATTGATTTTGGAGAGATGTCCACGTAGTGCAGTACAAGGTAAAGGTAGGTCCTTGGATATTCGTGATGCTTCTGGTGTCAGTTGTGTTGAATTTAAGCTGTTTTGTAGAGATGTTCAGGAGCATGTAAAAGGTGAGGCAGCCATCGTGGGTCCCTGTATTAATACACATTTACTTACCTGGAACAGTTGAATTGAGATGAGGTATCACCAGTCTAAGGTAAATCTTGAAATAAACTTTAAAGTACAATATAACATCTAAGGGCAGCACTGTTCTTATTTATATTATTCATCAGAATTATTCACTATGCACTACAGTATGTATTCATCTCTGCTGTCCTCCCCAAGAAATTGTGCCAATTTTGTCTTGTCCTACTTGTTCCTCTGGTTCCTGGCTTGAACCAGATTTAATGAGGCAGCTTGTGTCGGGAGCACCCTTAGGTGTTATAAATCTGTATTGTCCTATTCCTATGTACTCCTCATCATGTCTAGAAATACCACTCATCGCCAACCTCTCTCTCTTCCTATCTGTCCTTCATTTCATCCCCCACAAGTTCAGATACAGCCTCACCTGCCAAAGCGGTTTGCAAAGTATCCCACGGAAAGGGAGCCGACCATTCCGCCCACAGGGAATATGGCCACAGAGAGAGACCATAGTGAGGTTTCAAGGCTCTCGGACATCGGTTTGTTGTAGCGATGGATATATGTTTCGTTATAGAAATTCTTGATGATCTGCAGAAACCAACCAAAGTAAATGTCTTACAAATCAAGTTAACAAGTCAAAGCACATTGGGGATTATTCTGAGTTGGGAGCAAAGTTAGAAAAAAGCAAGTAACTTTGCACCTGGAACAAATCATGCTGCACTGCAGGGTGTGCAAATACATTTATTATTTTTGCCTGCAGGGTAAATACTGTCTGTTTCTGCATGTAGCCCCCAAATGCTGGGCAACTTCATTCTTAAGCTGGCCACACACATAGCGATTTTTCAACCAATTTGGCCGATTTCGACGAATCGTGTAAAATATGGACAAATCGTGAGTATCCACTCTTGATGGCGATGCGCGTCCCCGCTCGTCGTATCTCACATCTTCAGATCTGCCGTGCTGTAGGGCAGATTTTCCAATCTGGGACATGATGGGTGTCGATCGAGAGTACTTTTTTAGTCAGGATTAATCGTACAATTCATCGTACATTGCGGAATTTAACAGACAGGGCTTGCACACGCCCATCCGCCATCTTGTGCAGCATCGTGATTGCAAGAAGAAGGAAGCATGATCAGGAGCCTGCACAACAAGTCTGGATTTCAGCACTTTGGTGAGTATTGGTTCTGTATTAAATGCAACCTCACTTCCCACCAATGTATGACCGAGCCACCGCCCGCCTGAATGAGGCGGGCGGGTGGTGGCTGGGTCACGCATCAGCCTCCCACTGCCCACCAATGTGTGCCACCCACCTACCCACCAATGTGTGCCACCCACCTAGCCAATCGATGGCCACCAATGTCACGGACAAGCTAAAAAATACCTTCAAAATCAGCAAACACTAAAAATGTAATAAAATGCCAAAAACATATTTAGTTCAACAACAAAAAAATAAACATTACAACAATATCAATACATATATTAAACTTGTTCTTGTGATACATCTGTTTATGATGGTTGAATATACCACTAGAAACAAATGTATATCAACAACATAAACAAATACATTGCTGCACCAAAAAAATGAAAAAGATATTACAATACTTTTAAAAACACATTACATTCCTGTAAAAAAAAACATATTAAAATACAAAATAAAACATTAAAAACCAGAAAAATAACATATTTCAATACTTTTAAAAACATATTACGTTCCTGTAAATAATACCATTAAAATACAAACAAAAACAAAAAACATCAAAAACCAAAAAAAAACATATTACAATACTTTTTAAAACACATTACATTCCTGTAAAAAAAAAACATGAAAATACAAAAAAAAAACATTAAAAACCAGAAAAAAACATATTACAATACTTTTAAAAACACATAACGTTCCTGTAAAAAAAACATAAAAAATACAAATAAAAACATAATTAAAACCTGGAAAAAATATTTGTTAAAAAAATATAGTAAATAAATAACTATAATAACTATAGAAATAAACATAAAAAATGTACAGAACAATTTACAATTGTAGCTTAATAAAATGTCCTTTATTTTTTCCTTCCTAGCAATGTCTATGGATAGCGAACGCGAGTTTGTGACTGGGTTCCTGGAGATACTACAGTCAAAGGAGTGTCTATGGTGGACTACACCCAAAAGTTCATTGCAGATGCTGACCTAAAAACAGTCAGACACAAAATCCAGAACCTGCGTACCGTCTAGATAAAAGAAGAGAAAAAAGTGGAGGATTCAAAAAGGTCTGGAGCAGGCACCGACGACTTGTACCAGCCAACATTGCGGTACTATCACTTGATCAGCTTCATTAGTGAACAGGAGCCACAACGCCAGTCAGTTGTCCTGATGGCCGAGCGAGAGGGAGAAGAGGAGGCGGCAGAAGTGAGAGGACCGTCTGAGGAAGTTTTGGTAAGTAGAGACACAGGCAGTTGTGTAACTATAAATTTTTCTCCCCCATGCCAAAAAAGTTTCAGGCGCCCCCCCCCCGCCCAAAGATCAAACACACCCAATGACGACGTTTAAGGTGTGTGGTTACATGATACAGAAACGTGCCTTACACATTATGACACACTAAGGAATGCCCCTTACAACACATTATGCCACACCGTAATGCCCCTTACAACACATTAACACATTATGCCACACAGCAATGCCCCTTACACATGCCACACAATAATGCCACGTATAACACATAATGACATACAGTAAAGCCCTTATAACAAATGTATGCCATGCTGTAATGCCCCTATTTCACATTATGCCATACTGTAATGCCACATACAACACATTATGCCACACAGTAATGCCACATACAACACATTATGTCACACAGTAATGCCCCTAATAGCACATTGTGCACAAAGTAATGCCAAAAACACATTATGCCAAACAGTAATGCCCATTACATCCCACCCTGACAGATCTACTTCACCAACCCTCCTCTCTGCTCCTGCCAGTCTGTGACCTCAGTTCAAGACAGGTTGCAGCCAGTATTTACCTTACATGCAAAAAAAAATTTATGTATTTACACCCCTTGCATTGCAACATGGTTTGTCCAGGTCACAGTTAAGTGCTATCTCTCTATTCACAACTCTGAATCAGGCCCACAGTTCATAAACCAAAACCTTTTGTTGTTTTGTAGTTCAATCCCAATTGTCCAATATTGTCATTTATCTCACAGACGGTCCTCCTGCCATGGCACCCAGTCTGTTGAAATAGGCCATATACTCATCCCTCACTTCTTTGGCCCGTGCTGTCGGTTGTCGAAATTGGTGGTGCAGACAAAGATGTAAACTGGGCAATGTCCTCCGGAGGTCCTACATCTTCTGGTCTAGCTGTGACTGGTCCTCGCTGTGTAGTCTTCCTTCGCAGAAAGTTATACAGCACGCCATCACGACCCAGTCTATCTTCTCCACGCGTAGGTTTATGTTGGTGTGGAAAATGCGGAACCGGTTGCTGAGTATTCCAAACGCATTTTCCACAATGCACCGTGCCCGTGATAGACGATAATTGTAGATCCTCTTCTCTCTGGTGAGGCCCCTCTGTGCAAATGACTTTATGACATGTTCATGTAATGCAAAAGCCTCGTCTGTGACGATAACGTAATTTAGGCCGTGCTTTGTCTCGTCCAGTGACGGCAAGTTGAGGGTTTTGTTGGTGAGTCTCTGGTAGAAAGCCATCTGTTTAAAGGACCCACCATCTGAAGCACGGCCATTCTTGCCAACATCCACAAACAAAAATTCGTAGTTGGCATTCACCACTGCCATGAGAACGATGCTGAAGAAGCCTTTATAGTTGTAGTAATATGATCCGGTGTTGGCAGGTGGGTTGATGCGGATGTGTTTTCCATCGATGGCTCCTCCGCAGTTAGGGAAATTCCAACGTTGTTCAAACTCTTCAGCGATGCTCTTCCACTCCTCCACGGTATTAGGAACTGGTAAAAAGTAAAATATGGGTTAAAACATGACTATAATATTGTTTTTCTTTTTTTTCCTATATAGACTCAAGAGCCTGATATGTCCTCCACGCCAGACCAAAGTTTGCTCGGAGACAGCGAAGGGGATAATTTGACCCCAGTGGCCACACCCATTCTGCCAGGACCATCATCTTCATTGGTATCACCCCAAAAACAAAAACAGGCAAGAAAGCAGCAGCATACAGAACAGGAGGACTTGTTTCTCCAAAAAGCTGAAAGCATCCTTCAGAAAGCCCCTGATGATATCGACGATTTTACTACACATATTAATAGTCAAATTATAAAAATGGATGAGGTAACTAGTAAAAAATTCCAAAGGCTCACCTATGACCTTTTAAGTAGGTCACTCAACAGAAATTTGCACGACTCCACTTATATTGCTGACCCACTGCTATATTTCCCTGCCCCAAACACCTATGTCAACCCCCCCCCCAGCCCAGTTGGAGATTACTCCCCCACCCAGCACCCCAAGCACGGGCCTTACCATTTATAATGCCCTACTGGAGTCAGAGGAAGATTTGCCACGTTACTCTTAATTTTTATTATTTTTTCTTGTTCTTGCCTGTACTATCAGCAAATGTAATCACTCCCAATTGGTGCTGGCTGTATGCTATACGGTGGTGATGACGCTAATTGGACAAGGTCACTACACACATGGCACAAGTACAGATTGCTGGAAGCTGGGGCCACAATCTGTACTTGCGCCAAGTGTGTATTGGCCTGTTCAACCTGGTGTCTGACCCACCGTACAACATACAGCTGGCTACCTATTGGGATTGATAACATTTGGTGATAATGCTGTTTTCTACAATTTATATACTTGTTGATGCTCTATATAAAATATAACTAAAAATGATGTTATTGCCTGCAGTTCAGTGCACAGTCTGGTTTATGCAGCCTAATTGGCTGTCTTATAATAAAGAGTTTAAATAAAAAACACAACAATTGTTAGTGCCTGTAGTTTTTATAAGGAGTTAAAAAAAGTTAAATAATAATTTAATAGACTGTTATGTAGTGTTGTTGCCACGCATGTGTTAATGACTGCTATGCAGCACACTCTTGTTAATGCTGGCTTATTGGCTGTCACAGTTTTGATAAAGAGTTGAATTTAAAAAAAAAAAACTACAAAAAAAAAATAAAAAACTTTTTTTCTTTGACAAGAAACAAATGTGCAGTGTGTTTTTTTTTTTTTTCCTTACCTTGCAATACTGGTACTGCAGCACTTTAACGATAGCCTTGCAGGTCTCCGGAATGATGACGCCCAATGACTGAGGTGAGATGAGTGTCCCAAACTTCAGGTCTTCAAATGATCTTCCTGTAGCCAGGTACCTCAGGGTAGCCACCAGCCTCTCTTCAGCAGGGATTGCCCTCCGCCACCTTGTGTCTTGCCTCCGGATGTGGAGGGTCACCAGATGCAGCAACTTCTGAAAGGTGGCGTCATCCATGTGCAGGTAGTTGCAGTAGTCCGGGTTGTTCTCCTTGATCTCCATCAGCAGGGACATGTGAGAGCGAGTATCCTTTTGCTGCAGCCAGTCCTTGGTCCAGCATGTTCTTCTCCTCCTTCGCTGGGCCCTCTCCTGGATCACCTTGACCTCAGCTTGGGAGACCAACACTCTATACCGATAAGGATCCATCAGCACAGAATTCAGGAACAGGATAGAATGCAGGTAGCACACACACACTTGCAGGTAGAAGACACTTTGTAAAAGGCAAGCCAAATACAAAGAGCACAGTAGCAATGTACAGGGTTCAGCAGGTATACACCTAGCCTCATCTAGTAGCAGAGCAGAATGTGCACAGGTTTAAAATGGCTCCTGCTTTTTATACCCCCTAGCTAGCCCCTCCCATTGTTATGATTATTTAAATTTCCCCCCAATCGTGAAGAGGCTCTTGTGTTTATTTTTTAAACTCACGATGTATCATGCACGATCTCACGATGCGTACGATCAGATACATCGTGAGATCGTGTGTTAAATTGGCAGGTGTTTTGACCAAATCGTGACCACGACTTGCTCCCGGGGAAAGTTCAGGGGAAATCGTACACATCGTGTGATCGTGAGCACATCGCTATGTCTGTGGGCACCTTTACACTGCAATTAAGATTTGAGTTTGGACACGCCCCTCCCAAATCTAATTCTCTCTGCACATGTTACATCTGCCCCACCTGCAGTGTAACATGGTTTTACTAAGTTGCAAAGTTACTTGCTCTTTATGATTGCTCCCAACTCAGAATTAGCCCCAATGTGTGGTAAAAAAAAAAATTGGCTGCACAAAGTTCTCCCTGAGAAAATCAATTTAAACATCTGAAATGTTCAGCAAATTTTGCTGAAATGATGGAGCAGAATATGTAACTACCATTTAATTGCTGCTGATTACAGGCACAGGTGTGTAGTCTCTGACCTGGCAGATTACATCATTTAAATGGTTTACCCAAACTTGCCCACTTTGTGGCTCCCTCCGTGGAGGTGCAATCGTTTCATCGTGACTCCCAGTACCGTGACTATATAGTACCGAGATTACAGGCATTGTAAAGCAGCGACGGGGCTACAATGACGCAATTCAACTCGGATCGCGTGTGCGAGTGGGTGGCGGTTGGCTCCGGGAGACTTGTCCACTCTTCCTGGTGGCTGGGAGTACCACACGATTTTTGTGAGCCTCCCGACCATTCCGAGTGAGTATGGCCTTCCCATATTTTTCCAACATGTCGTGAACATAATTGCAAAGTCATTCCTTGTATTTGAAATCACCTTCAGTAAACAATTATACAAGATAACACTACATGTTACTGTAAGAAATACAGCTTAGGATAAACGAGTGCAGCACAAAACATTACTGTACAGCTGGTAACTGACAAGGACAATGCTCTTCTTAATTCTATTGTGTCCTAAAGTGCATTTTATCAAGCAACCAGAACACAGGATGATCAGATAGAGGGACCTCTGCTAAAGACAACTACTGCCTGCCGATTACAATCAGTATCTACCATGTAAAAGCCCTGTACCATGAGCATTTTTACCATGCATTTAATGCGTGTCATCATGTATGAAGATCCCAGTGAGAACCAGGAGAAGCTAATGGCAGTGATTTTAATTAGGGGTGTGCACCGGCCACTTTTCGTGTTTTGTGTTTTGGTTTTGGATCTGGATCTTTCTTCGTGTTTTGGATCTGGATTGGTTTTGCCAAAGCCACCCTTCCGTGTTTTGGGTTCTGGGTTTTGTGTTTTGGATCTGTATTTTTTTTTAAAAAAGCATAAAAACAGCTAAAATCACAGAATTTGTAGGTTTTTCTGCTCCTATGCTATTATTAACCTCAATAACCTTAATTTCCACTCATTTCCAGTCTATTCTGAACACCTCACACCTCACAATAGTGTTTTTATGTCCAAAACGTTGCACCGAGGTAGCTGGATGACTATGCTAAGCGACACGAGTGGGCGGCACAAACACGTGACCCATCTAGGCGTGAAACTGCAGTGGCAGACAGGATGGCAGTTTGAAAAACTAGGCCCCAAACTGTACATAATGCAAAGAAAAAAAAGAGGTGCAAGATGGAATTGTCCTTGGGCCCTCCCACCCACCCTTATGTTGTATAAACAGGACATGCACACTTTAACAAACCAATCATTTCAGCGCCAGGGTCTGCCACACAACTGTGGCTGAAATGATTGGTTCGTTTGGGCCCCCACAAAACAAGCTGGCAATTAATGTGTCCCTGCACAAACTGGCTCTATGGAGGCAAGATGTCATCCTCATCCTCCTCATCCACCGATTCCTCACCCTCTTCAGTGTGTACATCCTCATCCTCACAAAGTATTAACTCGTCCCCACTTGAATCCACCACCACAGGTCCCTCTGTACCTTCTGGAGGCTGGTCTCCCTGGAAGAGCTGATAATTCATTTTGATGAACATCATCTTCTCCACATTCTGTGGAAGCAACCTCCTACGCCTTTCGCTGACAAGGTTCCCGGCTGCACTAAACACTCTTTCGGAGTACACACTGGAGGGGGGGCAACTCAGGTAAAATAGAGCCAGTTTGTACAGGGGCCTCCAAATTGCCTCTTTTTCCTGCCAGTACAGGTATGGACTGTCTGCCATGCCTACTTGGATGCTGTCACCGATGTAATCCTCCACCATTCTGTCAATGGTGACAGTATCATATGCAGTGACAGTAGACATGTCAGAAATTGTTGCCAGGTCCTTCAGTCCGGACCAGATGTCCAAACTTGGTCCTGCCTGCCCTGCATCACCGCCAGCGGGTTGCTTAGGATACCTACGTTTTTTCCTGGCAGCCCCAGTTGCAGGAGAAAATGAAGAAGGAGCCGTTGACGTGTCACGTTCCGCTTCAGCTGACAGTGTGTTCACCAGCAGGTCTTTGCACCTCTGCAGGCTTGTGTCGGCCGGAAAGAGAGACACCACATAGGCTTTAAACCTAGGATCGAGCACGGTGGCCAAAACGTAGTGGTCTGATTTCAACAGATTGACCACCCTGGAATCCTGGCAAAGCGAATGAAGGGCTTCATCCATAAGTCCCACATGCCGAGCGGAATCGCTCCGTCTTAGCTCCTCCTTCACTTTCTCCAGCTGCTTCTGCAAAAGCCTGATGAGGGGAATGACCTGACTCAAGCTGGCAGTGTCTGAACTGACTTCACGTGTGGCAAGTTCGAAGGGCTGGAGAACCTTGCACAACACGGAAATCATTCTCCACTGCGCTTGAGTCAGGTGCATACCCCCTCCTTTGCCTATGTCATAGGTGGATGTATAGGCTTGTATGGCCTTTTGCTGCTCCTCCATCCTCTGAAGCATATAGAAGGTTGAGTTCCACCGCGTCACAACCTCTTGCTTCAGGTGATGGCGGGGCAGGTTCAAGAGTGTTTGCTGGCGCTCCAGTCTTCGGCACGCAGTCGCTGAATGGCGAAAGTGGCCAGAAATTTTTCGGGCCACCCAAAGCGTCTCCTGCACGCCCCTGTCGCTTTTCAGAAAATTCTGCACCACCAAGTTTATTGTGTGAGCAAAACATGGGACGTGCTGGAATTTGCCCAGATGTAATGCCCGCACAATATTGGTGGCGTTGTCAGATATCACAAATCCCCAGGAGAGTCTAAGTGGGGTAAGCCACTGGGCGATGATTTCCCTCAGTTTCTCTAAGAGGTTGTCGGCGGTGTGCCTCTTACTGAAACCGGTGATACACAGCGTAGCCTGCCTTGTAACGAGCTGGCATTTCTGAGATGCTGCTACTGGTGACGCTGCTGCTGTTGCTGCGTAAGGTGATACATCTACCCAGTGGGCTGTCACAGTCATATAGTCCTTAGTCTGCCCTGTTCCACTTGTCCACATGTCCGTGGTTAAGTGGACATTGTGTACAACGGCATTTTTCAGGACACTGAGGACACTTTTTCTGACGTTTCTGTACAGTCTCGGTATCGCCTGCC
This sequence comes from Taudactylus pleione, assembly GCA_031769625.1. Taxonomy (NCBI): domain Eukaryota; kingdom Metazoa; phylum Chordata; class Amphibia; order Anura; family Myobatrachidae; genus Taudactylus; species Taudactylus pleione. The sequence continues at coordinate 3,329,086 of JAUIMM010000684.1, forward strand.
TAGTGAAGTGGAATCTAGACGGGATTTGGAACCGGGGACACACTACCTCCATCAATTGTCTAAATCCCACTGCACTAATGGCGGATACCGGATGCACGTCTAACACCAACATAGCAGTCAAGGCCTCAGTTATACGTTTTGCTTCAGGATGACTGCTGTCGTACTTCATCCTCCTCGCTAAGGACTGTTGGAGGGTCAATTGTTTAGTAAAAGTAGTGGTGTTCCTACTTCCTCTCTGGGATGATGAACGACTCCCAGCAGCAGCAACAGCAGCAGCGGCAGCAGTAGGCGTAGCAATGCAGGATCCTCCAGAGGAATCCCGGATAAGAGAGTCAGTCATGCCAGTGACATGGCCTGCAGGACTACTTCCGATCCTGACTAAGGAGGAAATGACGAGGAGGGAGTTGACGGTGTGGTTCGCAGGCGCTTGGATACAACAGGACAACGGGATTTAGGTGTCCCTGGACTGCTTACGGTCTTAGCCAAAGTTTCTGAACTTGACAGTAACTTTTTATGAACGCGCTGCAGGTGCCGTATAAGGGAGGATGTTCCTAGGTGGTTGACGTCCCTACCCCTACTTATTTCACCTTTACATATGGTACATATGGCAAGACAGTTGTTGTCCGGATTTGGATAGAAATATTGCCAGACCAAAGAGGTGGAATGTTTGGTCTTCTGCCCAGGCATGACCGTGATGGGCTTTTTCATCCCACGGACAACAACTGTCTCCCCCGGAGCCTGATTTAAACAAACCACATCACCATCAGAATCCTCCTCGCCAACTTCCTCCTCAGCGCCAGCTACACCAGTATCCTCATCCTGTTGTACTTCAACAGTGACATCTTCAATTTGCATATCAGCAAGTGGACTGTGGGTGCTCCTTTCAGCACTTGCAGGGGGCATGCAAATGGTGGAAAGAGCCACCTCTTCCCGTCCAGTGCTGGGAAGGTCAGGCATCGCAACCACCACCACACTTGGACTCTCCTTGGGGATTTGTGATATCTTCTTAGAAAGCACAGTTCTTCGCTGTGCTTTTGCCAGCTTAACTCTTTTGATTTTTTTAGTGGGAGGAGGGCTTCCATCGTCATGTGAAGCTGAACCACTAGTCATGAACATACTAGGGATCGACCTTAGCCGTTCCTTGCCACTCCGTGTCGTAAATGGCATATTGGCAAGTTTACGTTTCTCTTCAGCTGATTTAAATGTCTTTTTCAAGGTCATTTTCCTGAACTTTGCCATTTGGGATTGTATGTGCCCTCTACTATGACATTGGGCATCGGCCTTGGCAGACGACGTTGATGGCATGTTATCGTCTATGTCATGACTAGTGGCAGCAGCTTCAGCACTAGGAGGAAGTGGTTCTTGATCTTTCTCTATTTTATTTTTATCGGAGAAAGTTTGGTCCTCCATTTATGTTATATCGATTTGATATATACGTGCGGCTAAACACAGAAAATAATTTTTTTTTTGGTTTGGACTGGAGTGTACTTTGTGGGTTACAGCACCCTTTAACGGTCAAGCCAGCCGGCCCTTTACTTATGACACAGGCGCACTCTTGGCACTACTTTGTTGATGCACGTGCGGCTACTGCGCACACAATTCACAAACACAGAAAATAATTTTTTTTTGGTTTGGCCTGGAGTGTACTTTCGGGGGTTACAGCACCCTTTAACGGTCAAGCCAGCCGGCCCTTTACTTATGACACAGGCGCACTCTTGGCACTACTTTGTTGATGCACGTGCGGCTACTGCGCACACAATTCACAAACACAGAAAATAATTTTTTTTTGGTTTGGACTGGAGTGTACTTTCGGGGGTTACAGCACCCTTTAACGGTCAAGCCAGCCGGCCCTTTACTTATGACACAGGCGCACGCTTGGCACTACTTTGTTGATGCACGTGCGGCTACTGCGCACACAATTCACAAACACAGAAAATAATTTTTTTTTTGGTTTGGACTGGAGTGTACTTTCGGGGGTTACAGCACCCTTAACGGTCAAGCCAGCCGGCCCTTTACTTATGACACAGGCGCACTCTTGGCACTACTTTGTTGATGCACGTGCGGCTACTGCGCACACAATTCACAAACACAGAAAATAATTTTTTTTTGGTTAGGACTGGAGTGTACTTTCGGGGGTTACAGCACCCTTTAACGGTCAAGCCAGCCGGCCCTTTACTTATGACACAGGCGCACGCTTGGCACTACTTTGTTGATGCACGTGCGGCTACTGCGCACACAATTCACAAACACAGAAAATAATTTTTTTTTTGGTTTGGACTGGAGTGTACTTTCGGGGGTTACAGCACCCTTAACGGTCAAGCCAGCCGGCCCTTTACTTATGACACAGGCGCACGCTTGGCACTACTTTGTTGATGCACGTGCGGCTACTGCGCACACAATTCACAAACACAGAAAATAATTTTTTTTTTGGTTTGGACTGGAGTGTACTTTGGGGGTTACAGCACCCTTTAACGGTCAAGCCAGCCGGCCCTTTACTTATGACACAGGCGCACGCTTGGCACTACTTTGTTGATGCACGTGCGACTACTGCGCACACAATTCACAAACACAGAAAATAATATTTTTTTTGGTTTGGACTGGAGTGTACTTTCGGGGGTTACAGCACCCTTAACGGTCAAGCCAGCCGGCCCTTTACTTATGACACAGGCGCACGCTTGGCACTACTTTGTTGATGCACGTGCGGCTACTGCGCACACAATTCACAAACACAGAAAATAATTTTTTTTTTGGTTTGGACTGGAGTGTACTTTCGGGGGTTACAGCACCCTTAACGGTCAAGCCAGCTGGCCCTTTACTTATGACACAGGCGCACGCTTGGCACTACTTTGTTGATGCACGTGCGGCTACTGCGCACACAATTCACAAACACAGAAAATATATTATTTTTTTAGCACTTGGGGGGAGCACCCCTGATGGACAGAGCACCCCCTGGACAACACTACAGCACTCCTTTAGGACTGGGACACTGCACAGGACTTTGGAGTGGACACAGCCCCTATGGAGAACTGACTGCACAACACAGTCCAGCCAGCCCCTATGGACTTTGAAGTAGTGGACACAGCCCCTATTAACAACAGCAGCACAGCACAACACAGCCAGCCCCTATGGACTTTGAAGTAGTGGACAACAGCAGCACTACACTACACTACACTACACAGCCCTAACTCCCACCCTCCCTCTTCACTGTCCACAGCCGAGTGAGAAAATGGCGCCGACGTGTGTACCTTATATAGGATCCAAAACCCGCGAGACTCGGAAGGCGGGAAGATGACGTTTTGCCTCGATTTCAGATCCGAGTCAGGCGGGAAAAGTCGAGCCTGACTCGGATCGGACTCGGATCGGGGGGGCTCGGGGGGGTTCGGATTTCAGAAATCCGAACCCGCTCACCCCTAATTTTAATTGCGTATAATCTATGTACTTGCAATGGACTTTTAGACGTAAGAAGAATATGGCTATGGCATATGGATTGTAGTTTATTACAATTATGCAGAGTTTGTAAACACTTCAGTATTTGTCTCTGTCCCAGCGGAGCTTACAATCTTATTTCCTTGCCACACAAACACAAACTAGGGTTAATTGTGTGTCAAAAGCCAATTAACCTACCAGTACTGTTTGTTTTTGGAGTGCAGGAGGAAACCAGAGCACCAGAAAGAAATGCACGTAAGTGTGGAGAGAACATACAAACTCCACATCGATGGGAATTGAATCATGGCCGGGAACTGGAACTTATGACCACAGTGCTGTGAGGCAGTAGTGCTAACCACTACACCATCCGTGCTAACATTAATATGATACTACATCTATCTAGCTCACAGAGGTAAATGGGACAGTTGATGCATTTATGACGTGGGATGCATTTTACAGAAATATGGCAACAAGCGGTAAGCAATTTTGTAAAAAGGGTCCTTTCAGATATACAATGAATAAAGTGGTTTCATGAAAAAAATCTCATTGTCTAAGTATGTGTGAAGTACATGTGTATAGTTTAGACCATATAAATATATTTCTAGCCGTACGCACATGTTTGTAATCCTTAATGGTACGTGCTCAAATCTTACATTGGCTAATGTTAAAAACTCTGCGTATTACAGTACAATATAATGTATGGTCAGGCGATGTTTAACTCTAACGGTGGAGGGTTTACTTTAAACATTATAAATGTGCACGGTTCACAAGAGGCACTTTAAAGATATAAGTGCTTCCGCAGGTCTAATTTACTCTATAGCGCTTTGCACAGAGTAGGATGAATATTTCATTTCAGGTTAGTTTACAAAGTGGGAATGTCCTTGTAAACCATGAAATGTCATAATAACTGCAAGTTAGGACAGAGTGTTCGCGACGGAGGAAAATGTGCCTTAACAATGACATACATATACAGTACCATGGACCAGCCTCCCAGATATAGTATAGTCCTACAGATAGTGAATACATTTATGTCACCTTTTCAGGTGCGTTGATCACTCCTGTATTGTATCCAAACTGCAGGGAGCCGATTGCTGCTACCAGCACAGCAAAGGCCAGAGAACATGTAATCTTGTCCTGTAGAGAGAAGAGAGACACGTGTTACATGCGGGTTCCAGACTATAGATAGACAGTGATTAGTTAGACAATGTCTAGATAGACACCAGATGTTAGACAGTCAATAGTTAGACAAGTATAAAAGTTTGACACAGAAAAAAGTCAGACACACTAAGGTTAGACAGGTACAAAAGGTCGACAGGGTCAAAGGTTCGAAATAAAAATTAACGACACAACAGTGGTCGACACATTTTTTGAATTTTTTTTTTTAGGATTACGGTTAGGCACTTGCCCAGACGGTTAGGGTTAGGCACCAGGAGGGAGGGTTAGGGTGAAGATTAGGGCTAAAAACAAAAAATTGTCAACCATTTTTGTGTTGATCATTTTCATGTTGAACTTTTGACCCTGTCGACCTTTTGTACCTGTCTAACTTTAGTGTGTCTGACTTTTTGCCGTGTCGAATTTTTATCCTTGTCTAACTATTGACTGTCTAAAATCTGGTGTCTATCTAGACATTGTCTAACTAATTACTGTCTATCTCTTATACGAGTCTACATGTACCACAATGACCAGCATGTGGTGCTATATACAGTAGTTAATAAATCCTTTTGTCTCCACTACAATTGCTCAGATGCTCCGTGGGGGACCCTAATGGGTCACACATGTCTCTGGACCACAACCCTTGCCATGACCTAGTTATCATGGATACAATATCATTTTCCTAGCATTTATAATATTTTGCTTTAATAATCATTCAATTATAAAATAAAGAACAATGACGTAGGATAAGAATGTAATGTAACATACAGAAAGATACAGTAATGACAGTTGGGGAGTACAGAACTCCTGTGGACCCCTGAGAAGTGCGTAAAATAGTTTCAGCATCCTTCCACAATAGATTGCAAGCTCTCATGAGCAAGGTAGTCTCTCTTCCTGTATTCTTGTGCGTTCCCACCTCATCCTTTCCTGTGTCCTAGTATTATGCATTCTGTGCTACAGTATGCTTTCTGAATGCACCTTGCCTACTGGGGCAGATGTATGGAGCTCTGGAAAGTGATAAAGTGGAGAGTGATAAACAACCAACCACTCAGCTCCCAACTGTCATTTTTCAAACAGCCTGTAAGATGACAGTTGGGAGCTGATTGGCTGGTGGTTTATCACTCTGCACTTTATCACTTTCCAGAGCTTAGTACATCTGCCCCCTTATGTATTATGCTTCATTTCCTGTCATTATTGCATCTGTTTCTTGACTATGGCCCTGATTCAGAGCCGGACGCTCTGACAGAGCGCTCGCTCTGAATCAGGGCCGGGCTATTTATTTTTTAGGGCGGCCTCCTGGCCGCTCACATAGCTGTGGGTTATCACCCACAGCTATAGCGAGCGGCCAGGAAGATGGTCGCGATGGTCAAGACCATCGCGACCATCGGGCTTGCGACGAGACCCTTGTGTTAGGGTCTCGTTGCCGCAAGCCCCAGAGAGATTTCGGCTCTAACAGAGCTGAAATCTCTCCCACTAACATCACTCGTGATGTCAGTGGGGCCGCCCCCAAACGGAGGCGTTCTCATGGGAACGCCTCCATTTGGGCAGCCACCCCCCCCCCCGGCCCGCCCACAAAAGGGGGCTCGCTGTTACTCAACATTGACAGCACGCCCCCTTTGGTACGGCTCCGTCGTGCGCATGCGCACTGGCCCACCATTAACCCGGTTGCAAGCGCACTGCGCTTGCGACCGGGTCAGAATCAGGCCCTCTGTTCTGTCCTCACTATACGAGTACGGTACGGTAGGATGCTGCCACGCCATAAAAATAACTAGTTACTAATAATAGTAACCGGACTCATGTTTCATCTCATTCTTTCTGTCTAACGTGTTCCTCTTTTTGTTTCTTCTCAATGTAAATATAAAACAGTTAACCCCCATATAGTACATATCTGCCTAGTTCCTCAATCCACATGATTGTGTTTTTGGGCATATTTAGCAGTGGGGATGGAACATTGACGGTTTAGTGTTACCATCGATGTCATGAACCCATCAGCTGCTGAAGATACATTTTTAGGGTTGAAACAATGTTTTAGGATGAAAATATCGGCTTCTGAGACTTGGGGACAGATTTACTAAACATCGGATTTTCAATCCTGCCAATGACCGGCAGCCTTGACCGATGGTTATCAAGCCGCAATAGTGACACATTGGGCCTGAATCAAAGCGGCAATCCACTCGCAACGCCGATGGTCACGTAGCTAAGCAGTTTCTTTGTAACTGAGCATATGCAATAATTTCTAAAAAACCCTACGGTGCATGAGATACACAGAGTGTGCGCACAAAGGCGCTGATGCGATTGGGACAGACGTTATCGGAAATGTGGTGGAAAAGTGATGGGCGTTCCTGAGCGGTGACTGGGAGGTGGCTAGACTTGCACGCAAAAAATGGCCCCAGGGTTGGCGCAAGTCTCGATGGTATGACTGATGGTGAGTATAAAGGCGCACCATCGGTATTTCCGTGTCTGCGGACGCTGACAGTGAGCGTTTCAGTCCTTGCACATTCGGATGCATGTGATGTACACCAGGGAAGGGCTATGTAGCAACAAGGCGACTTTGCATGAAGTCGCAGACAGGCGACCTCCAAAAGACACGGCCGCGTCCAATTTAGGAGCAGTCCCTGAATGCACTAAACGCTTATAACACTCGTCCTCCTAACTCTTCTCACACGTGCCACTGTCACCTCATGCTCAGTCACTCACACCACGGCACCCACACACCCAGTCACTATTTTGTGATTATGACCTGCCGAGTCGGACCGCGTGTTCTCAGAGAGCCAATCATAAACTAATATTTAGCGGGAGAATACAGTGGGAAACATCGACCTCCCAGCATCGCTGACAAAAAAAAGACACCTATAAACGGGATGTAGTTGGCATCCCGGCGTGCGGGACGCCGACGGTCTGAATACTGGCACCGAAATCCCGACAGGTCGGGAGCTCGACCGCCGGCATCCCGAAGTTAAGTATCAGGGTGTTAGTCAGAGGTAGTGGGGTTAGGCACCGGGTAGGGAGTGTTAGGATTAGGGCATGGGGAGGTCGAGGTTAGGTTTAGGCACTAGGGGGGGGAGGTTAGGCTTAGGCACCGGGGAGGGTGGGGTAGGGGTTAGAAAAATACTTACCATTACATCCTATGGGTGTCAGGATTCTGGCTGTCGGTATTCATACCAGCGGCATCCCGACAGCTGGGATTTTTATACCCAACCCATACCAACAGGGGTCATAAAACATTAATGTAGATGTCCCGTCCCTTGCTTGTTGTCATTGGTGGATCCACCACTGATGCATAGAAAGCGGCTGCCTCAATGTACAGGCACAGGCTGCCTTTGCTTGGTTTATACTAGGGATGTGCAGGCTCGGATAGGTTCGAGTTTGCACGTGGAGTTCGGATTTTTCCCTCCAAAAAAACGGAACTCAGAACGAGGCAAAACGTCATCTTACATGGACGAACATCATCATTCCTGGTCTTTTGTCCAGGAATGATGATGTTCGTCCATGTAAGATGACGTTTTGCCTCGTTCTGAGTTCCGTTTTTTTGGAGGGAAAAATCCGAACTCCACGTGCAAACTCGAACCTATCCGAGCCTGCACATCCCTAGTTTATACTGTCCACTGTGCATCTAATTAGGAGTGTATCTATAATGGGTGCAGGGGGTGCGGGGCACACAGGGTCCAGGGGGACCCGCACCGCACACCATGCACCCATGTTGTTTAAAACTTACCTCTCCGAGGTCCCGCGCCAGGTGTCAGTGCTGTACAAGGCTGCCGTGGCCATTATTCCGGCGTTTTGTGCATGCGCAGTAGACTCCGGGCACACTTTAGTGCCCAGAGTCTACTAATGCTCCAGTGGCTGGCCAGTCGTGTTAGTCGGCTGCCGGGAAGAGAGGAGGGGACCCCGGACGGGGAATGGACACGGGCCCCCTCCTCTCTAAAGACGCCCCTGCTTCTAATACCCCTGCGGTCTGTGGCTGGTGTGGTGTTCTCCTACATGCATCAGTCTTAGGGGATTTCTGGTGCAGTGCAACTAATCTATACGTCAGAGAATGTAATACAACTAGTGTGCTACATGTGCCTAGCCTCTAGTTGGCTCTGTATGTGTATATGACTAGGAACACGAGTTACGTGCTGCTGATGAAGAATAAACCATGTTGCAACAAGAAGAGTAAATTTAATTATTTTATTTGTTTGCATGCAGGAAAATTACTGATTGCTGAACGCATGTACAGTAGTGATCAAATACCAGGCAGCTTTGTTTTTAAGACCCTTTCCATCTCTACATCTCTCTGCAGATTCTAAGTCTGCCCCACATGCAGTTTTATCAAGTTGCAAATTGCACCCTTTTTTTGCTCCTTGTTTCTGCTCCTAACTTTGAATCGTGCCCACAACATAGATCACTAGCCGAGTCTTGCTACTAAAAGCATTGCCCTTTTAAGCATCTGGCACGAACACAATCAGTTTTACAACCTGACGCTTCGTGAACAAAATCCAAGTTTCGTTTTTATATAAGCGGGTCCGTAACTCGGGGTGTGCGAGTCGCCACAACCACCCACGGCCCCTGCGTCTGACTAGCAGGGTGCCAGGAATGGCACAAGAATTCTCTGCTGCCCGTTGACTAATTGGACCAATACTTCTGGAGATAAATGCTAAGTTAGAGGTAGAGCGGTTTACGGGGGGCAGCTCCATGGTGGTGAGGTCAGTGCGCACCCTGAGTATGAAGTTGTGCACATAACAGCTCAGTGTTTGTATGCCCATGTGCAGATGTCAGGTCTCCCCTGGTAATGTCTAATGATTGGATGGCTGGGTTGTAGACAGCTAGTGACTGCCAGTGACACAAAGTATTAGACTATAATACATAAATTATATTAATATATGTGCTGTATAAACTGCTAAATCAAGTAGTTTTACAGTATATTTGAATGAATTACATACAACGCCCCATCTATAAACCATTCAGTCACTTTGCAGCAGGGTGCTCCGTGCCGTCCAGTATTTTTGAGAGAAAGATATATTCGGTTTAAAAGCAATAGTAATCCTATGTAGTAACATGTCTATTAATATTCTACTCTCCTTGCGTAAACTTCATAGTGTAACAATGTATAGGAAAAAGTATATTCTAGCTGTGCATTTAATATCTGCATCATAAACATCCTAATACACATCACGACTCCTATAGTATGGTGTACAATGCTATACACACACAGATCTATACACACACATATATGTATATATAATATATATATACATAATATATATATATACAAACACACACATAATAAATATATGTGTGTGTATAGCCACTGTGCTCAAGCATGCAGACAGTGAAAATCTCTTCTGTGCTAATTTGGGGTAAGCAAGAGATCAGTACTGTACCTTCTTAGGTTCCATAATACAGTTGTCCTGCCCTACTTAGGGTTAAATCTACCAGCTGCTGCAAGGACCACTTGCTGGTATGTTCTGCGACGTTCCTCTTTATACATAAAAGTGAGACAGAAGTGACTACGTGAATGAAGCAGTATTACACAGCCTATAAGAGGGAGGGATCTCTGAGCTAATCTTGTTTGCATCATCACCAGCCGTCCTCTTAATTAAAGTGGGTACACACTAGTACAATCATACTGGAGAGCCCATTCTTCTTACAGTTACACTAATGGGTGCACACTATACAGATATATCTGCAGATGATGGTCGTTCATACACACTGAACGGCCATCATCTGTGTCTGGCTGCGGGTCTCGGCGGCCAGGGGGCGTGTCCCGGTGGGTGGGGGCGTGTCCCGCCCCCTTCCCCGCGGCTGCCGCTGTGTGTGTACGGGTAGTCTGCAGACGTCCACCGACATATCGCGGGTACACACTGGCCGACGGGCAGCAGATATATTGGCCGATCAGTTGATCGGCTAATATATCTGTCAGTGTGTACCCAGCATTAGGACTGAAATGAACATGCAGATTCATGTGTACACCACATATTACATTCTACCGTTCAATCCGTGAACCTCATCTCTTGAACCCATCTGCTGAAATGGTCCTAACCACAGGAGAAGCAGCAGAGGGAACGTACACACTTCCAGGTTTATTGTACTATTATTGTTCCATTGTACCTTCACATCTGATGAATATTAGGACACCCACAAAAACAGATCTTCAAATGCGATCAGTTTTCTCCGTCATTGAGTAATGTGTATATATACACAGATGTCCTGCCTTCCAGGGGCGTATTAAGAGATGAGGGGGCCCGTGTTCACTCCCTATCTGAGGCCCCCTCCTCTCTCTCCGGTGGCCGCTGCACACTGACAGCCTCAGTAGACTCCGGGTACTAAATTGTGCCTGGAGTCTACTGCTCATGCGCAGATCACAGGGAAAATGGTGCGGCAGTCATTTTCCCGGCGATTTCCCTACTGCGCATGCGGAGAACGCCGGGAAAATGGCCACGCGACGGCCATTTTCCAGGTGTTTTGTGTAGCGCCTCTCTAGCCAACGTGGGACTTCAGAGAGGTAAGTATTAAAAAGTATGGGTGCAGGGTGTGCCGCACACCCTGCACCCATTATAGATACGCCCCTGCTGCCTTCATCAAATACTGCGCCTGAATTCTGTTCAGTCAACGTCATGGTCCGTCAAGGCCTTTACCAAGACCTCCTCCAGAGATGGCAGCAAAGCCATAATGTAAACCTTTTCACAAGCGATCTGTATCAGACTGAGGTACAAAAGAAATATTCCAATATGGAGACCTAACTGGAATGAATAAATAGAGGTTTAGAAGTTTGTACGTACCCCTTGTATTTGTGTGGGTTTCCTCCGGTGCTCTAGTTACCACCACATCCTAAACACATGCTGATTTTATCATTTTACTATAGAAACATTTTTAGTTATCCTTCTATGACAGAAACAGTGTAGCGGTCAGATATGAAAACAACGTTAACTTTGTGCATCGCATTTTACTTGAATTACCCAGTAATGTTTCCTTTAGTAATCATGTCTCTTTTTGTGTACACATTAACAGAGATTGAAAAAAGACAAAACGGTTATTTGAAAAAAAGAAAGAGGTTAAACTTTGTCTGCCGACCCACAGGCACACGGGGCCGGTGCAAGGTGTCTGGGCACCCTAGGCAACATTTCACCCACCTTCCTTGCTCCCTCCAATTCATACTATGCCACATATTAGTGATGCTAATTTATAATATGCCACACAGTAGAGCCCCAGAATTATACTGTGCCTCATAACCCTGCCCCAATTCATAATGTTATGTTCCGCAATTCATTATATGCCACACAGCTGTATCCCCAATTCATAATTATGCTACACATCAATGCCACAATACATAATATGCCACACATTTGTGCCCCCAATACATATGCCACACAGCTGTGCAAGAAAGTAATTGTATGCCACATAACCTTGAATTATGACAAACAATGCCCCTAGTACATATGCCACACATGCCCCAAGTTCTTTATATGCCATATAGCTGTGCCCCCAGTATATTATGTCAACCATCCATGACCCAATATATTTATGCCACACATCTGTGCTCCAATATATGTCGGTACCCATTACCCTCCACATACACTCACCCTGCCATCACTCAGTAAATCCACACTAACCCTGTCAGCACGCAATAAAACCACTACTCCCACACAAACTAAACCAACCTGCCTGGGACTGAAAGAGACATCCTTTTTTTTCTGTGCTCAGCGGCGCCCCCCAGTGGCCGGCGCCCCTAGGCAGCCGCCTAAAGCTGCCTAATGGTAGCACCGGCCCTGCAGGCGCAGTACAGTTTATGAAATACATCCAGACTCTATGGCCCACGGGAGTGGACAAAACAACTTTACTGTGTAAAGAATGAAAAGTTTAATTTATTCAATTTTAGATGTCTAAAAGAACAAAAATATATTGCATGCATAGTAGCATAGTAGCCCAGTGAGAAGCACAATAGACAGAAATGGTCATTACTCATTCTTCTATGCAAAAATAAAATTTATTCAAATAATGAAAGATCAAAAATACTGTAATTAAAGAATTTAGCTTTTCAGAGCTCAGAATTCAGAGTTGGAAAGAAGTCGAAACCGTTGCTCTGAGTTGTATGTGTAACTGCCGGAAACTTAGGCCCTCATTCAGAGCCGTACGCTCTGAGCAGAGCGCACGCTCTGAATGAGGGCCGTCCTCCATAACTATGGAGCGTCCTCCTGGACGCTCGTATAGCTGTGGGTCACCACCCACAGCCTATACGAGCGTGTAGTTTGATGGCCGCGATGGTCTTGACCATCGCGACCATCGAAACTGCGAGCCGGAGCCTGCGGTTGAGGTTTTCAACCGCAAGGCCCGGAGTGATTTTGGCTCTATCCGAGCCAAAATCACTCCCACTGACATCACTAGTGATGTCAGTGGGCCGGCTTCTGACGGTAGGCGTTCCCTTAGGAACGCCCCCGGCAGGGAGGCACGCCCCCGGCATGCCCACCAAAGGGGGCGTGCTGTCAATCAACATCGACAGCACGCCCCCTTTGATCAGACACAACGAGCGAAGGAAAGTCCTTCGCTCGTCGCGTCTGACACATGCGCACGAAGGCGCTCCCTCCGTCGTGCGCATGCTCAGTGCAGAACATCGACCAACTTGCGAGCAGACAGCCGCTCGCGAGTGGGTCTGAATCAGGCCCTCATTCCTTTGATTACTCACAGTTCTTTGAAGGAGTGGGTAAACTATATTCTCTTCTTTCTTTAACTTCCCAATGGGCCGCTTGGTGGTGTTATTGTGTCCCTTTTCCCGCACAGCAGAGAGGCAGGTGATCCCCAAACTCAACACAATAATTGACACAATAAATAGAAATGATATCCACTTTATTAAGCTGGATCTCTTCAATAAATCTGGATCCAATCTGTCATATAGGGCCTGATTCAGTATGGATCGCATCTGCGATTATATGCAAATGTCTGCAATCGCTATGTCGTCGCAGCCTAATATAAGGATGCCCACATCCCCTTAAACACATCCGTAATACTTAGCAAAATAGCAAAACCATTGGTAACATCGAGTACCATCGCAGCCCGCACAGTTGCACAAGGTCTGACCCTACTTAGCAATTGCTAAACTCGATGCACGCAGTGGGAGCTCAAGCTGCGTATAACATAGCAGTGGCTAATTTTTGCACGCCTCTGTAAGTGCGTTCAAAAACGCACTGACACGCCTGTGTTTTTCGCTAACCACCCCCCCATCACCACCCTCAAATGGCCACTTCCTGTCAATCATTCTGCAATGGGTCTGCGTAGTCACTGCAATCGCAATCCGATCACTTTGAGACCTTCACGCACACGCACTGCAATGCATACACGTGCAGAAAGCAAAAATCATCCGACTGCGTGCGTAATCACACTTGTGATCCTTGCTGAATCAGGCCCATAGTCAAGAAAAACATCACACTCTAAAACATATTGATGCAACACTTTGAATATATATACAGTATATCTCTATGCCAACACTTACAAATTGTTACCTCCAATTACTAATTTAGTTAACTAATATAATTTCATTAGTTCTATAAGTTAAAGTACAGCTCAACAAATATATACTTTAATAATGTACACTAATGTAATCTGTATTCTTTTCATTAGCTTACGCTGCTAAATAGTGGTGACACTAACAGTGCTACAATAATGTAACAAGTTTACAACTAATGTTTAAATCCTTCAATTCAGAACAAAAAATTAGTTGCCTGGAGAAAAACTATAACTCTGCAAATATATTTAAATGCACAACTACAGTTCATCAATTATATATACAATGCCCCTCAGTCTGAACCCTTTACTCTTTCCTGGCCAGACTTTTACAGTGGTGCACTTTTACAACGGCTCTCTTGAGATAGCGAGGTACTGTCTGTTAAAATAATGTTTAGCGGTTTTAAAGAAGTTTATAGAGACAGAAAAAAGGTGGGATGAGCTTCTACCCTATTTGTTATTTGCAATCAGAGAAGTGCCCCAGGCTTCTACTGGCTTTGTCCCTTTTGAGTTTCTTTATGGGAGGAAGCCCACATTCTGCTGGAAGCATGGGAAGAACAACCAATAGAAGACGAAAGCATCCCTTAATATGTGGTCCAGATGCATAATCGCATAGACCTTCAATTGGCCCAGAAAAATGTGGTAAATGCACAGGAGGCCCAAAAATTTCTCTATAACCATAATGCCCAAACTTGAGTTTTTTCACCTGGGGATAAATTCCTTTTGTTGTTACAAAACCTAGTCAGGGAAGCAAATTACTAGCAAAGTGGCAAGGGCCATTTGAAGTAATTAGAAAGGTTGGCAAAGTAATTATGAAGTCTCTCAACCTGGCTCCCATAGAGGTAGGCAGATTTACCATGTTAACCTGTTGAAAGCAGGGAAGGATTAAGAGGTGTTTTTTGTAGACCCTGGTAATGGCCATAGTGACCTTGGTCCACAGATTCCTCAGTCCAATGGAGTTTCTCCAACCCTTGAACCTTTGAATTCAGACAAGCTGAAGCCTCCCTTGGATAAGTTTGTTAATGAATTCTCAGATGTTTTTTTCTGATAAACCAAGGAGGACCAATTTAGTCTTACAAGACATTGTAACCCCACCTGGTGTAGTAGTTCGACAAAGACCATATAGGCTTCCAAAGAAAAAACAAGCGCAGGTAATCAAAGAAATACAAGAAATGTTGAAGTTAGGAGTAATTGAGGAGTCGTCTAGTGACTGGTGTAGCGACTTTGTCACAAAACCAGATGGTTCCACAAGATTCTGCATAGACAAAGTTAATGTACTGTCCAAATTTGATGCCTACCCTGACAGAGGAAGCTAGGAAGAAAACTGCTTTTTCTACTCCCTCGGGCCTCCTTCAGTTGAACACAGGCCCTCATTCAGAGCCGTACGCTCTGAGCAGAGCGCACGCTCTGCATGAGGGCCGGGCTCCTTTTTCATGGAGCGTCCTCCTGGACGCTCGTATAGCTGTGGGTCACCACCCACAGGCTATACGAGCGTGCATTTTGATGGCTGCGATGGTCGTGACCATCGCGACCATCGAAATTGCGAGCCGGAGCCTGCGGTTGAGGTTTTCAACCGCAAGCTCCGGAGTGATTTTGGCTCTATCAGAGCCAAAATCACTCCCACTGACATCACTAGTGATGTCAGTGGGCCGGCTTCTGATGGGAGGCGTTCCCGTGGGAACGCCCCCGTCAGGGAGGCACGCCCCCGGCACGCCCACCAAAGGGGGCGTGCTGTCAATCAACATTGACAGCACGCCCCCTTTGATCGGACACAACGAGCGAAGGAAAGTCCTTCGCTCGTCGTGTCTGGCGCATGCGCACGACGGAGCTCCCTCCGTCGTGCGCATGCTCAGTGCAGACCATCGACCCACTTGCGAGCGTACAGCCGCTCGCGAGTGGGTCTGAATCAGGCCCACAATGCCTTTTGGCTCGCATGGTGCCCTGGCCTCTTTTCAGAGAGTAATGGAATGTGTGCTTTGTCCTCATAAGAATTATGCTGCAGCATACTTAGGCAACATTGTCATATAGTCAGTATTGGAATGCCCATGTTAATAGGCTGCTGTTCTTGTCTTTGAGAGAGGCAGGTTTAACTGCTAACTTGAAGAAATGTGTTCTAGGTAATAACGAAACTAAGTACTTAGGGTATGTGGTGGACAGTGGTTGTCTAAAGCCCCTTGTGAATAGGTACAGGCAAAAGCCAATGCCCCAGTTCCAACTACCAAGACAGAGTTAAGGTCCTTCTTTTGTTTAGTAGGCTATTACAGGAGGTTTTTGCCTCAATTTTCTACCTTAGCGGCTCCCTTAACAGATTGTTTGAAAAATTCTGCCCCAAATAAACGGTCTAGGGACTGTCAGTCTACGTTCACCAAAATGAAACATCTTTTGTGTAAAGGCTCCAGATTTTACCAAGCCTTATGTCATACAAAATGGGCTCTTGAGTCAATGAGATATTATCTTTGTGGGGCCAGGTTTACTGCGGTTACTGATCATGCACCGTTACTGTGGTTACTGACCATGCACCGTTACTGTGGTTACTGACCATGCACCGTTACTGTGGTTACTGACTATGCACGGTTACTGTGGTTACTGATCATGCACCGTTACTGTGGTTACTGACTATGCACAGTTACTGTGGTTACTGACCATGCACCGTTACTGTGGTTACTGACTATGCACCGTTACTGTGGTTACTGATCATGCACCGTTACTGTGGTTACTGACTATGCACCGTTACTGTGGTTACTGACTATGCACCGTTACTGTGGTTACTGACTATGCACCGTTACTGTGGTTACTGATCATGCACCGTTACTGTGGTTACTGACTATGCACCGTTACTGTGGTTACTGACTATGCACCGTTACTGTGGTTACTGACTATGCACCGTTACTGTGGTTACTGACTATGCACCGTTACTGTGGTTACTGATCATGCACCGTTACTGTGGTTACTGACCATGCACCGTTACTGTGGTTACTGACCATGCACCGTTACTGTGGTTACTGACCATGCACCGTTACTGTGGTTACTGACCATGCACCGTTACTGTGGTTACTGACCATGCACCGTTACTGTGGTTACTGACCATGCACCTTTACTCTGGTTACTGACCATGCACCGTTACTGTGGTTACTGACTATGCACCGTTACTGTGGTTACTGACCATGCACCGTTACTTACTGACCATGCACCGTTACTGTGGTTACTGACCATGCACCGTTACTGTGGTTACTGACTATGCACCTTTACTCTGGTTACTGACCATGCACCGTTACTGTGGTTACTGATCATGCACCGTTACTGCGGTTACTGACTATGCACCGTTACTGCGGTTACTGATCATGCACCGTTACTGCGGTTACTGATCATGCACCGTTACTGCGGTTACTGACCATGCACCGTTACTGTGGTTACTGACCATGCACCGTTACTGTGGTTACTGACCATGCACCGTTACTGTGGTTACTGACCATGCACCGTTACTGTGGTTACTGACCATGCACCGTTACTGTGGTTACTGACCATGCACCGTTACTGTGGTTACTGACCATGCACCGTTACTGTGGTTACTGTTTATGCACCGTTACTGTGGTTACTGACCATGCACCGTTACTGTGGTTACTGACCATGCACCGTTACTGTGGTTACTGACCATGCACCGTTACTGTGGTTACTGATCATGCACCGTTACTGTGGTTACTGACCATGCACCGTTACTGTGGTTACTGACCATGCACCTTTACTCTGGTTACTGACCATGCACCGTTACTGTGGTTACTGACTATGCACCGTTACTGTGGTTACTGACCATGCACCGTTACTTACTGACCATGCACCGTTACTGTGGTTACTGACCATGCACCGTTCCTGTGGTTACTGACTATGCACCTTTACTCTGGTTACTGACTATGCACCGTTACTGCGGTTACTGATCATGCACCGTTACTGCGGTTACTGACTATGCACCGTTACTGCGGTTACTGATCATGCACCGTTACTGCGGTTACTGATCATGCACCGTTACTGCGGTTACTGATCATGCACCGTTACTGTGGTTACTGACCATGCACCGTTACTGTGGTTACTGACCATGCACCTTTACTCTGGTTACTGACCATGCACCGTTACTGTGGTTACTGACCATGCACCGTTACTGTGGTTACTGACCATGCACCGTTACTGTGGTTACTGACCATGCACCGTTACTGTGGTTACTGACCATGCACCGTTACTGTGGTTACTGATCATGCACCGTTACTGTGGTTACTGACCATGCACCGTTACTGTGGTTACTGACCATGCCCGTTACTGTGGTTACTGACCATGCACTGTTACTGTGGTTACTGACCATGCACCGCTACTGTGGTTACTGATCATGCACCGCTACTGTGGTTACTGACTATGCACCGTTACTGTGGTTACTGATCATGCACCGTTACTGTGGTTACTGATCATGCACCGTTACTGTGGTTACTGATCATGCACCGTTACTGTGGTTACTGATCATGCACCGTTACTGTGGTTACTGATCATGCACCGTTACTGTGGTTACTGATCATGCACCGTTACTGTGGTTACTGTCTATGCACCGTTACTGTGGTTACTGATCATGCACCGTTACTGTGGTTACTGATCATGCACCGTTACTGTGGTTACTGACTATGCACCGTTACTGTGGTTACTGACTATGCACCGTTACTGTGGTTACTGACTATGCACCGTTACTGTGGTTACTGACTATGCACCGTTACTGTGGTTACTGTCTATGCACCGTTACTGTGTTTACTGATCATGCACCGTTACTCTGGTTACTGACTATGCACCGTTACTGTGGTTACTGATCATGCACCGCTAAAATGGTCACAGTCTAAGAAAAATTCTAATGCAAGACTGGCAAGCTGGTACCTGGTTCTCCAGCCATTTTCTTTTGAAGTCCAGCACAGACTCTGACATCTACATTTGAATGCTTTTTTTTGTCCCGAATTGGGCTGGAGAGTTGGGCTTCCACTGCAGGCAATTTAGTTTCGCCCTTTAACAGGGGGGGGGGTATGTGCCACAGTGGGTCTCTCCCACATTCTGAGAAAAGAGTTAACCTCCCTGTAGCCAAGGAGGAACCACACCCTTACCTCAAGACCAGCTAAGGTATAAAAACCTGGTAAGTTGAGTTGGTGGAAATGTGAGGGATGGGTTGCACCTTTAGACAGCTCTATGCTGGACTAGCTGAACCATAACTGCTGTGAATACTCTGCTTGTTTGAACTGCTGTCTCATGTAAGCTGAATTATCGTTCCTGAACTTTGCCATATGTAAGAAGTCATTACACTGTCTCTGCCTTTTCAAGCCTGGAATAAAAAGCTTACTTGTTTGCAACAACTCTGTCTCCCATTGGTAGTCTGAAATTATCTGCTACAGGTGAGAAATCCAGGAGCAGAGCATTTTGTACCTGATGGAAGGGGTCATGTTGGAGGGTAGGTATGTAGCTGAGATTCTGTTTTTGTTATCTGTCTGCCAAGTATCTAAATAATGTTCAATAGTATCTGACCGAGTGTTAGGTGATTTCCACATATCTGCTCTGGATTGTGACTTGTATTCCTCCACAGAACCCTCAAGCTCCTTTACATCAGCAGCTCCACAAAATTCAGCCCCATCCAATGTATGCAGCCCTGTCAATCTGGTCTCCCCATCTCAGGAGCCTCCCTGGGGATGGATCTCTGCTGCCCGGATTCACCTCACTGAAAGTAGCTGGCTTCTGTCTCTATGGGACACTTCCCTGGCAGTCTCCATTGCAGACACAGGGCTGCTACCACAGGTCCGCCTTCGGCTCTGACATGTAAGGAAGGCGGGTCCTGAATTGCAGCTCCACCCACTCTGCATCTAGATATGGACATCGGAAGCCCACCATCAAATGATGGCTGGGTTTCCACCATTGAAACTTTCAATACAATGGTAACTAACCATCACAGCAAAAGAATTCAATGGTAAAAACTATATAACTGATGCATGCGCAAAAACCAGTTTGCAGCGGGCGGAATTCACGTTTGCAGCGGGCGGAATTCGTGACACCCTCGTTCACGTCAGTGTGGGTGCATGCCCAGCAACCTCCAAGATGCTTGGCTGCTCCCAGGCTCCCCCTAACAACCCCACAGCCAGCCATCGGATGGGCATTGGAAAGCTGTATCCGATGACTGGCAACCATCGAATTCCCAGTATTCGATGGAAAGTATACTTCCATTGAATTGGAAACATCGATGGTTGCTAACATCGGTTTCCAATGTCCATCCCTAGCTCACAATCAGCGACACCTCAGCAGCACAGGTCAGCTCTCAGCGGGCACCTCAGGAATCTGCTCTAACAGTCATTGGCCCACATGCATAGTTCTTCCTGCCATCGACACAAGCAAGTTATAGGGGGTCATTCAGACCCGTTCGTGAGCAAAGGACGCTCGCAAACGGGTCGATGTTCCCCCACTGCGCATGCGCACGACGGAGGGAGCTCCGTCGTGCGCATGCGCGAGACCCGGACTGCGACAGCCAAGCTGTCGCTCTGGGTCTCGCACCAAAGGGGGCGTGCTGTCGATGTTGATTGACAGCACGCCCCCTTAGGTGGGCGTGCCGGGGGCGTGCCTGCCAGACGGAGGCGTTCCCATGGGAACGCCTACTGTCTGGAGCCGGCCCCACTGACATCACTAGTGATGTCAGTGGGAGTGATTTGGGCTCTGAAAGAGCCAAAATCACTCCTGGGCTTGCGGCAGCGAGACCCTACCGCAGGGTCTCCGTCGCAAGCCCGATGGTCGCGATGGTCAAGACCATCGCGACCATCATCATGGACGCTCCATTTTCAGGGAGGAGGGTCCTGATTCAGAGCGAGCGCTCTGGTCAGAGCGTTCAGCTCTGAATCAGGCCCATAGATCCTTTTCTCAGCTACCAGTGGCTTCCCAACAGCTACAGTTAGGCAGAGGAGAAAGGGGGAGTCCCAACAGTGCTCCACACAAGCAACATCTCAATAAAAGCAAAGGACTCACGTCTTTTTAACATGAGTGGCTACCCTCATGGCTCTATATATATATACAGGGTCTGTTGGTGGGGTACCACATATGTCTTTGACTTTCTCTTTAAATGTGTGACATCTGAATTGGCATTTGAAGTCGACAGTGAGGGATTTTGGGGCACATTTAGCAAAGATCATTTGAGGTAAATTCCCCGAAAACACCTGTTTTCGGGGGTTTACCTCAAATACTTAGTATCCCCCGGATGTATGAAGGAGGGAACACAGCAGGTATCTCCGATACTGACCCCAGCAGCTAACGTCATCTGCAGATAGCGTTAGCCGCTGTGTCCTATGGGCACTTACCGCTTTGAGCCGGTGGAGGGATCTTCCAGATCCCTCCGCCGGCAATGGGCGCCGCTCATGTGCAGTCCGCGGGACTGCGCATGCGCAGCAGCCCGGAATGCGCTCCGGCCACATCGCAGGGACGGGCTCTTATCGGAGCCCGTCTCCGCACATGTGCCGGGTCATACATTCGGCCGGTATGATCGCATTTTGCAATGCGATCATGGGCGATACTGCATGCCCTGATCGCATTGCAAAATGCGATCCTTAATAAATGGGCCCCCTTGTCTCATATGCACTTTTGAGATGCCTCCTACTAGTTGCGAAGTTGTTGTGCATGTCTTACAAGAAATGTAAGCCTTTAATTTATTTCCTTGTCTGAGCTGTCCTTCGGAGGCAGGGCCAGTGCAAGGGGCAATATTGCACTGCTACATCGCTGGATGATGAAACTGAGGGCTCGATTCAGACCCGCTCGCTAAATGGGGCCGCTCGCTCGATGTGTATGCAAATTCGGCCAAGTGACAGCAAGGAAGACAATTGCACGACAAGGCATAAGCACGCCCACTATGTCTTGGTGTGCGATCGCCCTGTTTATGCAGATGCCCACCAGCATGTCTTAAGACGCCCACTTGCGCACGTCATCTCCAAGAAGTGTATGCAACCATCGGTACATCGAAGACCATTGCAAGCGTACGCAGCGCTTGTGGGTGACCATACCCTACTGCGAGCACTTCAGTGTGAAATACAACTAAGTGACGTGTACTATGATGCTGCCTCTTAATTATGCATGCCTCTGCAACGGTGTTAAGATGCTCAGGCACGCCTGCGTTCGCACCTCCAATCCCCCGTTTCTAGTGGCCTGCCCCTGTCACCACCCACAAATGGCTTCCCCTGTCACTCTGCTGGGCTGTCTTGCGCTGCGAGCGAACGCTTCCCAATCTCTCGCACTGGTTCGCGCATGAGCACTGCGATGCATGCGCACATTGCGAAACATCGCCAGCTACGAGCGAATGCTTCCTAGCGAGCGGGTCTGAATCAGGTCCTGAGTTTAGCTGAGCCAGCTCTCTTACTCAGTATATAGAAATGACATCCATCAGCTCTCCACTGACAGGAATACTGTGTATGTTGCTAGTGAATACAACTGAATACCATTGTAGGAAAAGTTACTACAACATTGTTTTTGAGGACTAAGGGGTTTGTTTATTAAAAACATGCACCAACTAAAGATCAATATGGCTTCTTACTGCGGCAATACAGATTTTAGATGCAGCGCCGTTCACCAATCAAATTATTTTCCCTATTTCACCTGCAGCCTAGCATTGCTATCCAAGTGTCACTTTACTATAATAATCAATCACATTTTGACAAAATAATGCTACTTGATATGCAGATAACAATAAGCCAGTTAAAAAGAAAAACACAATGAATTAAGGGCCTGATTCAGACCCGCTCGCGAGCGCATAGTGCTCGCAAGCGGGTCGATGGGCGGGCCGTGCGCACGCGTGAGCCCCGGAGCGAGTGAGAAATCACTCGATCCGGAGCTCGCTACGAGACAGGGCGGCTGTCGATGTTGATCGACAGCTCGCCCCGTTTTGTAGGTGGGTCGGGGGGGGTGGCTGCACAAACAGAGGCATTCCCGAAGGAACGCCTGCCGTTTGTGGGCGGCCCTACTGACATCACATGTGATGTCAGTAGTGAACTTCCTGCTCTATTAGAGCAGGAAGTTCACTGGAGCTTGCGGTGGACAAGACCCTACCACAAGTGTCTTGTCGCAAGCACGATGGTCGCGATAATCAAGACCTTCGCCAGGCTGCCCGCCCGCTAGCGAGCGGACTGGAGGCCGGGGTAAAAAAAAAAACATCCCGTCCTGATTCAGAGCGAGCGCTCGCAAATAGCGAGCGGCTCTGAATCAGGGCCTAAAATTTAACCATCTTAATATCAAGGCAATAAGATATGTTGATCTGGGTCGGGGCCTCTTGGGCTAGCTGTATGGACTGGAGTGTGGATGAAGCTGGGTGGCTTAATAATGCTATTCCTCATGCAGTATATTGGTAAATCTGGAACAGACTGCAATAATACAATGGAGGCGGAAGCACAATTAGAGCAGGCTGTTGATGATACTGGAACTGGGTGCTACAGAACAATAGATGCAAAAACTTTAGAACTAGGTTCCAGGAGCACAACTGAATAAGACTTGGAGATACTGGAACCGGGTGCTATGGCGCAATAGAAGAAAGGTGGCAGGAACTCTAGAACTAGTTGCCGGGAGCATAATTGAGGCAGGATTGTAGCAGAACTGAATGCTGGGAAGCAATACTGGTGCAGGAAACTGGAACATTCTGGAGCAGAATGCTGTGAGCAATACCGAAGCAGGACACTGGTACAGGCTGGGGCAGAAAGCTATGTAGCAAATACTGATGCAGGTTACTGGAACAGATGCAGAATGCTGTGAAGCAAATACTGTAGCAGGTTAAGAACAGGTGTAGAATGCTGTAAAGCAAATTCTGGAGCAGAATGCTGTGAGCAATACTGAAGCAGGACACTGGTACAGGCTGGGGCAGAAAGCGATGTAGCAAATACTGATGCAGGTTACGATCAGGTGTAGAATGCTGTAAAGCAAATTCTGGAGCAGGTGATGAACAGGTGCAGAATGCTGTGAAGCAAATACTGAAGCAGGACACTGGTACAGGCTGGGGCAGAAAGCGATGTAGCAAATACTGATGCAGGTTACTGGAACAGATGCAGAATGCTGTGAAGCAAATACTGTAGCAGGTTAAGAACAGGTGTAGAATGCTGTAAAGCAAATTCTGGAGCAGAATGCTGTGAGCAATACTGAAGCAGGACACTGGTGCAGGCTGGGGCAGAAAGCGATGTAGCAAATACTGATGCAGGTTACGATCAGGTGTAGAATGCTGTAAAGCAAATTCTGGAGCAGGTGATGAACAGGTGCAGAATGCTGTGAAGCAAATACTGAAGCAGGTTAATAGAAGAGGTGCAGAATGATGTGAAGAAAATACTGAAGCAGGTAACTTCAAAATGCAGGAAAACAGAAGCAGGAGCCAATGTACTGATCTTCAGAGAGAGAGAGTTGTACCTGCAATGTGCTGTCAGCAGTCCCTTAGAACTGATGGGCTGGTTGAATCACGTGACCGGAGTCACTGGAGACTGATTTGTCAGGGCAGATCATGTGATACTGTGCAGGATGGCGGCACCCATGATGCAGAACAGCAGGAACTACACATTTACAGATGAGTGCCCACAGGTCTCATGGACGCAGCAGGCGGCCAGCAAGGACTCCGATGGCATTAAGGTGACACCGCCGGACTCGGTATCGGGGACGTGGACCCTGATGTGTAACACCATTGTCCTCTATTTCTAAAACAACAATATATGAACCGCATATATACATTCATTGTAGTACAAAGAAAGCAAGTTCAGATGAAAAGTACAAGCGCCCTGCTCATTACATACAATATAAAGAACTTAGGGCCTGATTCAGAGCCGCTCGTAAGCGGCTGCTCGTCTTTCCGAGCGATGTTAGCCCAACTGCGCATGCGTACGGATCGTTATACGCATGCGCTAACCAGTCAGTGCGGCCGAAATTCATGTGCTCGCAAAATAGCGAATGCCTGCTATTTTGAGTGACAGAAAGAGGCGTATGTGGGTGGTAACAGGGGAAGGTGCTTGAAAATGGGGAGTGGAAATCAGAACGCAGGCGTGCTTAAAGGTCAAAACGGGCGTTTTATGGGTGTGCATATTTAAAACAGCAGCGTCATTGACCACGTCACTGGGTTATTTTATAGTCAGAACTGCTCGCAAAATTGTGGTAGCAAACACCAACCCCAAGAATAGCGAGCAGTTCATACCCTTGTCGATGTACTCGATTAATCTAATAAATAGCGGACATGACGTAGGATGCGAGCGGCCAGGGGGCGTATTTTTCCCAAAAACGAACGCAAGTTTTGTTCGCTTGTTCAGACATAGAGGCGTGAACAGACCGCAAACAGCGAACGGTTCATTTGAATAGCCACCCCTAGTTTTAGAACGAACGACCGCAAATAGCGACCGGCTCTGAATGAGGGCCTTAGTTATCAATTTGCAAACAAATTACAGGATCTATCCTAAGTCACTAAATTACTCTGGCTTTTTAGATTAATTTACCCCGCTGTGTATCCCATTGCATCATCACAAGTAGTAAAACAGAGGGATTCTAAATAGCCTGTCACCATTTCTCATTTTGTCATCTAAATTGTGGTTTACCTCTTGACAAATTTTCCTCTTGCTGAAACATCCCATCACAGCATTCAGCAAACATACAGCTCTTCCTCTCATTTCATCATGTTTAGAGATGTCAATTCACTTTGGAGCGTAGGGCTAGGTTGGTGCTAGTTCCAATATATGGCCACTATAGCACTTGCCTACAATGTGTATTTGTGGATTTCCATGTAGAATTTATTTTTGTCTGTGATTATAGCTAGAGCCATTATGACAACAATAGGTGCCATCTGACAGACAGAAATGCATGCAGCACGGCCGTTGTGATGTCACTCACAAGCTGAATCCCTTGTAGCACTTGAGGGTAACATAATAGTAAAGCAAATATACTAATGATTATTTAATAGCTAGAATTGGTATCAGTAATAAAACACTCAAAAAGTAAAACTAGCTTACCATATCTGCTTAGAATACCACAAGAACAGTTACATTTATAACTATAAAGTCTGAATGCAAGATGGAGCTTCAATTAAGATATAAGGTATTCTCATTGACAATCATTCTTCAATAATTATACTTCTAAAACTATATTAAGCATGGTATATCTGTTAGGATTCGAGTATATCTTTGAAAGAATGAGTCCAACAACAGCCTTGAGGGCTGGAACACTTGGCTAGCTGCGGCCATGGAGTAGCCTTAAGGGCTGGTAAGTCTTTGACTAGTCGTGGCCTGAGGGCAGTAAGATAAGATGCGGCCTTTGGGCAGTGCAGCAGCCTTGTGGGCTGTTAAACATTGGCAAGCTGTGGCCTGTGGGCCGTAGAATGAGATGCAGCCTTTGGGCCGCGCAGCAGCTGTGGTCAGAGTGCTGTAGACCAAGATGCGGCCTTTGGACTGTGCAGAGCAGCCTTGAGGGCTGGTAAGCCTTGGCAAGCTGTGGGCCGTAGTACAAGATGCGGCCTTCGGGCCGTGCAGCAGCCTTGAGGGCTGGTAAGCCTTGGCAGCCTGTGGGTTGTAGAGCAAGATGTGGCCTTTGGATAGCACCCACTCCGAACTCAGACGCATCCACCTCAACGACAAATGGAAGTTCTGGTTTGGGATGCCGAAGAACAGGAGCAGACACAAAAGCCGCCTTAAGTGCTTCGAAGGCTTGAATGGCAGTAGTCAACCAATTAACAACCTCAGCTCCTTTTTTAGTTAATTCTACGATGGGCGAGACAATGGAGAAGGCTTTAATGAATCGGCGATAGTAATTTGCAAAACCGAAAAAACGCTGGATGGCCTTCAACATAGTGGGTTGTTGCCAATCCAAGATGGCCTTCACCTTGCCAGGGTCCATGGAGAAACCTTGCAAAGAAATGATGTAGCCTAAGAATGAGACCTCCTTCACATCAAACTCGCATTTCTCCAGCTTGGCATACAAGTTGTTATCCAATAATCTTCGCAAGACCTGCCTCACATGCCTACCACTGCAAAGACTCCCAGAAAATTCTTTAACACCTCATTGATAAAATCTTGAAAGACGACTGGGGCATTGGAGAGGCCAACTGGCATAACAAGATACTGAAAATTTCCAGAATGGGTGTTAAATGCCGTCTTCCACTCATCTCCTTCTCTGATTCGAAAGAGGTTATATGCGCCTCTAAGATCAATTTTAGAAAAAATTGAAGCCTCACGCAGTTGGTCAAATTGAACGGAGATGAGCGGCAAGGGATACGCGTTCTTGACTGTGATCTTATTCAGTCCACAGAAGTCAATGCAGGGTCGGAGTGATCCATCCTTCTTGACAAAGAAAAAACCTGCTCCTACTGGGGATTTAGAAGGACAAATGAATCCCTTATCCAGAGCCTATTGAATATATTCCTGCATGGCTTTATCCTCCGGGATGGACAAGCCATATAATCTGCCGTTTGGAAGCCTGGCACCTGGTAACAAATCAATGGCGCAATCAAAGGACCGGTGAGGCGGAAGAACGTCAGCTTTTTTCTTGGAGAATACCTTGGCTAGGTCACAATAAGGAGTAGGAATAGATGAGGATTTGGATGAGACGGCAGCAGCAAGACGAATAGGACGAGACAGACACTGGGAGAAGCAAGCCGATCCCCACTCAAGGATTTCACTGGTTTGCAATTGGATCATGGGGTTATGTTTTTTCAGCCAAGGTAACCCCAATACGACCGGAGCAAGTGGACACTGAAGAAGGAGAGATTACAACTCTTCCTAATGCAGAGCTCCAATGGACAATTGCAAAGGAGGGGTCCGGAAGACAACTGGAACTTTGGAAAGACTTGTCCCGTCCAGACCAATAACCAACACAGGAGTAGATAAGGACTCAGGATTCAGACACAAGGTCTCGAAAAAACACAGGTCCATAAAATTATCCGCAGCTCCGCTATCTATGAAGGCAGGGACAGAAATTACAGCGTTCTGTAAGTTGATAACTGTGGTGATAAGGACAGAATTTTCAGGGGAGATGGATGCAAGGCCTAGATGTACCTCTCCTACCTCATCTAGACCTTGCCTTTTCCCGACTTTACTGGACAAAGCTGGGCTAAATGTCCTTTACCACCACAGTAGAGGTAAAGACCCAACAAACGTCTCCTACGTTTCTCTTCGGCTGGAAGACGAAATGCTCCCAGTTGCATTGGTTCTTCAGGCTCAGACGAAGCCATTCATACCGGAGATCGCGAAGGCAGAGAAGGTAGATTATTTTCTACTCAGCACTCCCAGAGTCGCCGGTCAATGCGAATGGCCGAATTCATGAGGTCATCTAAGGAATCCGGAGAGGGTGTTGGACTAGGATATCCTTTATTTGATCCGACAATCCCCAAAGAAACTGGCTTCGTAAGGCCGGGTCATTCCAACCCACATCAACGGCCCATTTACGGAATTCCGTACAGTAGTCCTCGGCTGCTCTTTTCTCCTGTTTCAAGGACCTGAGACTCGCCTCTGCCATAGCCACTTTATCGGGGTTATCATAAAGTAGACCCAATGCAGCGAAAAAGGAGTCCACAGTCTGTAATGCCATACTAGTGGAGGGAAGACCAAAGGCCCAAGTCTGAGGGTCTCCCTGTAATAGGGAAATTATGATCCCAACTTGTTGGACCTACGAGCCCGAGGACCTGGGCCGAAGCTTAAATTAGAGTTTGCAACTCAACTTGAAATTCATGAAATCCTTACGTTTCCCTGAAAACCGGTCAGGCAGATTAAGCTTTGGTTCAATCACCACAGGGGCTGAAGCACCTCGAGTCTACTCAACTCAAAGGGAAAGCTCCTGCACTTTCTGAGTCAATACCTGTATCTTTGTGGCCAGAATTTGAGCAGGATTTTGTAAGGGCTCCATGCATGATGAATCAAAAGAAGAATACCCTTAATATGGCTAGAAAACTCTCTGATTTTGTGGCCGGTGATAATGTTAGGATTCAGCTATATCTTTGAGAGAATGAGTCCAGCAACAGCCTTTAGGGTTGGAACACTTGGCTAGCTGCGGCCGTGGAGCAGCCTTGAGCGCTGGTAAGTCTTTGACTAGTCGTGGCCCGAGGGCAGTGAGATAAGATGCGGCCTTTGGACCATGCAGCAGCCTTGTGGGCTGGTAAACCTTGGCAAGTTGTGGCCTGTGGGCTGTAGAACGAGATGCGGCCTTTGGGCCGTGCAGCAGCCTTGAGGGCTGGTAAGCCTTGGCAAACTGTGGCCTGTGGGCCGTAGAACAAGATGCGATCTTCGGGCCGTGCAGCAGCCTTGGCAGCGGTGGTCTGGTGAGCGACTTGTGCCGCCGGGTTGACACAGGTGGTAGTACGCTGGATTGCGTACTTAAGACACTGGATTGCGGCCTGTGCCGCCGGGTTTACACAGACGGTGGTACGAAACTATAATCCAAATTTCATTGTAAAAATAAAGCTGACAGTATTTACCCTGCATGCAAAAAGAATAAATGGATTTGCACCCCTTGCATTGCAACATGGTTTGCCCAGGTGCACATTTACTTGTTCTTATTTGCATTACTCCCAACAGGCCCATAAGTAATCTACTCCAATATCTATAAGTTAGCTTAACACAATTCAGACAATTGATGATTGGTTCGAATTCAGAGAAAATCATGTAATTTATGCAATTCAAGACCCGATTTTCGGATTTAAAATCCAAATTCCGAACCGCAAAAAGATCTAAACTGCGACCCGGATTTACCAGGATCTTCTCAAGAGATTAGAACCGCGACTCGGATTTACCTGGATTCACGAAATTCGGGTGGATTCGAATATAAGGAGAACCGAACCGCACATCTCTACTTTAGGTCAGTGTGATAGGCAAAACCAGTGCTGGTGAGTGCCAAGCATACAGTATGTGGGCAAAGAGAAGCACACACCTGTCTACCACCACATAAGTGAACATAAGGATGACAGGTAAGCACAATTTATTTAATTTAATAATATTTGCAGAGTATCTCAATAAGAAACTTTTAGCCTATGGGTGCCGAGGAAAAATATGCTGATTCTCTAGGGTTCCGTGATTCAGAAAAGTGTGGCAACCACGGAAATAAGCTGAATAAACACAAACAGCACACACAATATATTAACAACAGTATAGCTGCTATAGGTCACACGGTTTATAGGACATGCAGAAAACACAATCTACAGTACTAACCTGATTTTCGCATACTCATCAGATCTTGTATAAGGAAATCCATTAGCCATGTGCAGCAGCGGCTCCTACCCTCTTCATTGAGCGATGCTAACGGTGCTGCTGCTACCTTCACTGGAGGTCAGAAGAGAGGAGTCCGTCGTTCTGGATGGCCGGGTTGTGGCTTCTGCACAATGGGTCTTGTAGGCACCAGGATCGGCACCAGTGACAGTGGGACTGCACCATGTGCAAAACACTGGCTTCTAGGGGCTGCATCCCCTGGAACTGCCTGTCCTGTGTGTGATTGGCAGGGAGCGCTTTCAATGGGAAGCCACTACTACTCACAGTGTAGCCAGTGCAGTCATGGACTACAACTGGCTCACTGAGGTTGTGGATTGTACTGGGGGGCAGCAGCCCCAAAGTAAAATCTTCCACTAGCCATGTGTTTATCCAGGCTCTCTGGAGGAAGGGAGATGAAAGATGTCTCTCTGTCTATGGTATTTACATGTGAAAGGCCAGTGAGCAAAGACTGGGGGATTTGTATACCATAAGTATTTAGATGTAAATAGGCTGGTTTGGGCCCTACACAGGAACTGGTCAAAGTCTATAACAGTAAATGTAGGGGTTTGACATAATGACCAGAGAGACTGTTTTTCTGCTGTGCATGTAAATAGGGGTGTGTGCGTGTTACCTAACTATGCACATCATGAACCATACTCGCCAACATTCGGGAGAGGTGGGGGGGGCAAGCAGGGGCGCTGAGAGGGGTGGTGAGCGGGTACAGATTACCCGGGCCTGGGCTTCCTAAGAGGCCCGGCGGGGGTCCGGGTCTGGTCTGGTGCTGCCCCCCCCCCTCCACAGAGCAGCCCAGCACACAGCCAGGAAGGTCACGCCCCCTATTACCCGGGCCCGCCGCGGCTCTCAACAGGCCTGGGGGCAAGACACCATTATTTCCTCATCGTTGCACTGCCCTCCTATTCATAGCTGCAATTTGAGGCATCATAAAGCGGGAATGGAGCCATGATGAAGAAACAATGCAAAACGCATCATCCAGCCCACTCACCTCTCATTGTGGGTAGAGTCCGGCATGCGGGAGGCTGACCTCCTCTCCTGGGAGTTCAGGAGAGCCAACATAAATTTCAGGAGTCTCCCGGACATTTCAGGAGAGTAGGTAAGTACACATTCAATTCCAGTGCACCAAATTATCCCTAGAAATTGTAAATGGATGTATAAATGTTACTATACTAATATAATAATGTTATGTCTGTCTGTTCGTTCCAAGTTTGCGCAAAAACTACTGAACCAATTTTCATGGAAACTGCATCATTGTGTAGCGGAAACTCCCAGAAATAACCAGCACTTTGTGTCATCTCCATCCGTCAAGTTTAAAGTCAGCAATAACAAAAACTACATTTATTGCAGGAGATAGGTGTGGTACCATGCACGTGGCTGGTAATGGGTGGTCGGTAGGGACGTATTTATAATTGGTGCGGGGCACAGGGGCCCATATTATACTTACTTCTCCGGACTACCATGTTGGCGTGGGGGGCATTTTCCCGACGTTTGCGCATGCGCAGTACAGAGAAAATGGCTGCCGTGGCCATTTTCCTGGTGACCTGCGCATGCGCTGTAAACTCTGGGCACACTCTAGTGGAGGGGGCCTGTGACGGAAACTGCACACGGGCCCCCTCTTCTCTAGAAACGCCCCTGGCGGAGGGGGGGGGAGAGAGACGCTTTGGGCCCACGTTCACTCTACATAGCAGTCTGTGCACAGGGCACACAGTGACATTGGTGGGTGGCTGCTGCTACCAGTCTATATAGCGCTGCTGGTCACGTGTGCCACTCCCGTGACAGGGTCCCTATGCAAAGCAATAGAACTAGAGCACCTGAAATAAAAAAAATGATGGCAGAAGCTATTTTATCTTTGGCAAAGCCACGGGCAACAGCTAGTATAACATAAAAGAAAGACATTGGGACAGATGTATCATGCAGTGAGAAGCCTGGAGAAGTGGACCAGTGGAGAAGGTCCCCATAGTAGTCAGCTTCTATCCATTATTTTATAGATTGTAATTAATAAATGCTACCTCGATGTTGATTGGTTCCTATGGGCAACTTCTCCACTGTGTTCCCTGCTTGATATACATCTGCTTTTGGCTTGGTGTTAGCACTAGCAAACATATATCAGAATATATATCGTTACACTATGGTTGCTGGAACACACTGATATTAGAATTGTCAGAAGCAGGAGCTATCTTCAGACCTCTGTGTCTGATGTCAGACTTCCTCCCTCATATCCATCAGTGTGTTTGGTACGTGACAGCGTGGTGCTAGTTTCGTACTCATTTCCACTAGGGGTGTGCACCGGCCACTTTTCGTGTTCTGTGTTTTGGTTTTGGGTCTGGATCTTTCTTTGTGTTTTGGATCTTGATTGGTTTTGCCAAAACCACCCTTCGTGTTTTGGGTTCTGGGTTTTGTGTTTTGGATCTGTATTTTTTTTTTAAAAAAGCATAAAAACAGCTAAAATCACAGAATTTGTAGGTTTTTCTGCTCCTATGCTATTATTAACCTCAATAACCTTAATTTCCACTAATTTCCAGTCTATTCTGAACACCTCACACCTCACTATAGTGTTTTTATGTCCAAAAGGTTGCACCGAGGTAGCTGGATGACTATGCTAAGCGACACGAGTGGGCGGCACAAACACGTGACACATCTAGGAGTGACACTGCAGTGGCAGACAGGATGGCAGTTAGAAAAACTAGGCCCCAAACTGTACATAATACAAAGAAAAAAAAGAGGTGCAAGATGGAATTGTCCTTGGGCCCTCCCACCCACCCTTATGTTGTATAAACAGGACATGCACACTTTAACAAATCAATCATTTCAGCGCCAGGGTCTGCCACACAACTGTGGCTGAAATGATTGGTTCGTTTGGGCCCCCACAAAACAAGCTGGCAATTAATGTGTCCCTGCACAAACTGGCTCTACGGAGGCAAGATGTCATCCTCATCCTCCTCATCCACCGATTCCTCACCCTCTTCAGTATGTACATCCTCATCCTCACAAAGTATTAACTCGTCCCCACTTGAATCCACCACCACAGGTCCCTCTGTACCTTCTGGAGGCTGGTCTCCCTGGAAGAGCTGATAATTCATTTTGATGAACATCATCTTCTCCACATTCTGTGGAAGCAACCTCCTACGCCTTTCGCTGACAAGGTTCCCGGCTGCACTAAACACTCTTTCGGAGTACACACTGGAGGGGGGGCAACTCAGGTAAAATAGAGCCAGTTTGTACAGGGGCCTCCAAATTGCCTCTTTTTCCTGCCAGTACAGGTATGGACTGTCTGACATGCCTACTTGGATGCTGTCACCGATGTAATCCTCCACCATTCTGTCAATGGTAACAGTATCATATGCAGTGACAGTAGACATGTCAGAAATTGTTGCCAGGTCCTTCAGTCCGGACCAGATGTCCAAACTTGGTCCTGCCTGCCCTGCATCACCGCCAGCGGGTTGCTTAGGATAGCTAAGTTTTTTCCTGGCAGCCCCAGTTGCGGGAGAAAATGAAGAAGGAGCCGTTGACGTGTCACGTTCCGCTTCAGCTGACAGTGTGTTCACCAGCAGGTCTTTGCACCTCTGCAGGCTTGTGTCGGCCGGAAAGAGAGACACCACATAGGCTTTAAACCTAGGATCGAGAACGGTGGCCAAAATGTAGTGGTCTGATTTCAACAGATTGACCACCCTGGAATCCTGGCAAAGCGAATGAAGGGCTTCATCCACAAGTCCCACATGCCGAGCGGAATCGCTCCGTCTTAGCTCCTCCTTCACTGTCTCCAGCTGCTTCTGCAAAAGCCTGATGAGGGGAATGACCTGACAAGCTGGCAGTGTCTGAACTGACTTCACGTGTGGCAAGTTCGAAGGGCTGGAGAACCTTGCACAACACGGAAATCATTCTCCACTGCGCTTGAGTTAGGTGCATACCCCCTCCTTTGCCTATGTCATAGGTGGATGTATAGGCTTGTATGGCCTTTTGCTGCTCCTCCATCCTCTGAAGCATATAGAGGGTTGAGTTCCACCGCGTCACAACCTCTTGCTTCAGGTGATGGCGGGGCAGGTTCAAGAGTGTTTGCTGGTGCTCCAGTCTTCGGCACGCAGTCGCTGAATGGCGAAAGTGGCCAGAAATTTTTCGGGCCACCCAAAGCGTCTCCTGCACGCCCCTGTCGCTTTTCAGAAAATTCTGCACCACCAAGTTTATTGTGTGAGCAAAACATGGGACGTGCTGGAATTTGCCCAGATGTAATGCCCGCACAATATTGGTGGCGTTGTCAGACATCACAAATCCCCAGGAGAGTCTAAGTGGGGTAAGCCACTGGGCGATGATTTCCCTCAGTTTCTCTAAGAGGTTGTCGGCGGTGTGCCTCTTACTGAAACCGGTGATACACAGCGTAGCCTGCCTTGTAACGAGCTGGCGTTTCTGAGATGCTGCTACTGGTGACGCTGCTGCTGTTGCTGCGTAAGGTGATACATCTACCCAGTGGGCTGTCACAGTCATATAGTCCTTAGTCTGCCCTGTTCCACTTGTCCACATGTCCGTGGTTAAGTGGACATTGTGTACAAGGGAATTTTTCAGGACACTGAGGACACTTTTTCTGACGTTTCTGTACAGTCTCGGTATCGCCTGCCTAGTGAAGTGGAATCTAGACGGGATTTGGAACCGGGGACACACTACCTCCATCAATTGTCTAAATCCCACTGCACTAATGGCGGATACCGGACGCACGTCTAACACCAACATAGCAGTCAAGGCCTCAGTTATACGTTTTGCTTCAGGATGACTGCTGTCGTACTTCATCCTCCTCGCTAAGGACTGTTGGAGGGTCAATTGTTTAGTAAAAGTAGTGGTGTTCCTACTTCCTCTCTGGGATGATGAACGACTCCCAGCAGCAGCAACAGCAGCAGTAGGCGTAGCAATGCAGGATCCTCCGGAGGAATCCCGGATAGGAGAGTCAGTCATGCCAGTGACATGGCCTGCAGGACTACTTCCGATCCTGACTAAGGAGGAAATTGACGAGGAGGGAGTTGACGGTGTGGTTTGCAGGCGTTTGGATACAACAGGACAACGGGATTTAGGTGTCCCTGGACTGCTTACGGTCTTAGCCAAA
This sequence comes from Taudactylus pleione, assembly GCA_031769625.1. Lineage (NCBI taxonomy): Eukaryota > Metazoa > Chordata > Amphibia > Anura > Myobatrachidae > Taudactylus > Taudactylus pleione. The sequence continues at coordinate 3,364,462 of JAUIMM010000684.1, forward strand.
GTGTCTGAACTTGACAGTAACTTTTTATGAACGCGCTGCAGGTGCCGTATAAGGGAGGATGTTCCTAGGTGGTTGACGTCCCTACCCCTACTTATTTCACCTTTACATATGGTACATATGGCAAGATAGTTGTTGTCCGGATTTGGATAGAAATATTGCCTGACCAAAGAGGTGGAATGTTTGGTCTTCTGCCCATGCATGACCGTGATGGGCTTTTTCATCCCACGGACAACAACTGTCTCCCCCGGAGCCTGATTTAAACAAACCACATCACCATCAGAATCCTCCTCGCCAACTTCCTCCTCAGCGCCAGCTACACCAGTATCCTCATCCTGTTGTACTTCAACAGTGACATCTTCAATTTGCATATCAGCAAGTGGACTGTGGGTGCTCCTTTCAGCACTTGCAGGGGGCGTGCAAATGGTGGAAAGAGCCACCTCTTCCCGTCCAGTGCTGGGATGGTCAGGCATCGCAACCACCACCACACTTGGACTCTCCTTGGGGATTTGTGATATCTTCTTAGAAAGCACAGTTCTTCGCTGTGCTTTTGCCAGCTTAACTCTTTTGATTTTTTTAGTGGGAGGAGGGCTTCCATCGTCATGTGAAGCTGAACCACTAGTCATGCACATAGGGAAAGACCTTAGCCGTTCCTTGCCACTCCGTGTCGTAAATGGCATATTGGCAAGTTTACGTTTCTCTTCAGCTGATTTAAATGTCTTTTTCAAGGTCATTTTCCTGAACTTTGCCATTTGGGATTGTATGTGCCCTCTACTATGACATTGGGAATCGGCCTTGGCAGACGACGTTGATGGCATGTTATCCTCTATGTCATGACTAGTGGCAGCAGCTTCAGCACTAGGAGGAAGTGGTTCTTGATCTTTCTCTATTTTATTTTTATCGGAGAAAGTTTGGTCCTCCATTTATGTTATATCGATTTGATATATACGTGCGGCTAAACACAGAAAATAATTTTTTTTTTGGTTTGGACTGGAGTGTACTTTGGGGGTTACAGCACCCTTTAACGGTCAAGCCAGCCGGCCCTTTACTTATGACACAGGCGCACGCTTGGCACTACTTTGTTGATGCACGTGCGGCTACTGCGCACACAATTCACAAACACAGAAAATAATTTTTTTTTTGGTTTGGACTGGAGTGTACTTTCGGGGGTTACAGCACCCTTTAACGGTCAAGCCAGCCGGCCCTTTACTTATGACACAGGCGCACGCTTGGCACTACTTTGTTGATGCACGTGCGGCTACTGCGCACACAATTCACAAACACAGAAAATAATTATTTTTTTGGTTTGGACTGGAGTGTACTTTGGGGGTTACAGCACCCTTTAACGGTCAAGCCAGCCGGCCCTTTACTTATGACACAGGCGCACGCTTGGCACTACTTTGTTGATGCACGTGCGGCTACTGCGCACACAATTCACAAACACAGAAAATAATTTTTTTTTTGGTTTGGACTGGAGTGTACTTTCGGGGGTTACAGCACCCTTTAACGGTCAAGCCAGCCGGCCCTTTACTTATGACACAGGCGCACGCTTGGCACTACTTTGTTGATGCACGTGCGGCTACTGCGCACACAATTCACAAACACAGAAAATAATTTTTTTTTTGGTTTGGACTGGAGTGTACTTTCGGGGGTTACAGCACCCTTTAACGGTCAAGCCAGCCGGCCCTTTACTTATGACACAGGCGCACGCTTGGCACTATTTTGTTGATGCACGTGCGGCTACTGCGCACACAATTCACAAACACAGAAAATAATTTTTTTTTTGGTTTGGACTGGAGTGTACTTTCGGGGGTTACAGCACCCTTTAACGGTCAAGCCAGCCGGCCCTTTACTTATGACACAGGCGCACGCTTGGCACTACTTTGTTGATGCACGTGCGGCTACTGCGCACACAATTCACAAACACAGAAAATAATTTTTTTTTTGGTTTGGACTGGAGTGTACTTTCGGGGGTTACAGCACCCTTTAACGGTCAAGCCAGCCGGCCCTTTACTTATGACACAGGCGCACGCTTGGCACTACTTTGTTGATGCACGTGCGGCTACTGCGCACACAATTCACAAACACAGAAAATAATTTTTTTTTTGGTTTGGACTGGAGTGTACTTTCGGGGGTTACAGCACCCTTTAACGGTCAAGCCAGCTGGCCCTTTACTTATGACACAGGCGCACGCTTGGCACTACTTTGTTGATGCACGTGCGGCTACTGCGCACACAATTCACAAACACAGAAAATAATTTTTTTTTTGGTTTGGACTGGAGTGTACTTTCGGGGGTTACAGCACCCTTTAACGGTCAAGCCAGCCGGCCCTTTACTTATGACACAGGCGCACGCTTGGCACTACTTTGTTGATGCACGTGCGGCTACTGCGCACACAATTCACAAACACAGAAAATAATTTTTTTTTTGGTTTGGACTGGAGTGTACTTTCGGGGGTTACAGCACCCTTTAACGGTCAAGCCAGCCGTCCCTTTACTTATGACACAGGCGCACGCTTGGCACTACTTTGTTGATGCACGTGCGGCTACTGCGCACACAATTCACAAACACAGAAAATAATTTTTTTTTTGGTTTGGACTGGAGTGTACTTTCGGGGGTTACAGCACCCTTTAACGGTCAAGCCAGCCGGCCCTTTACTTATGACACAGGCGCACTCTTGGCACTACTTTGTTGATGCACGTGCGGCTACTGCGCACACAATTCACAAACACAGAAAATAATTTTTTTTTTGGTTTGGACTGGAGTGTACTTTGGGGGTTACAGCACCCTTTAACGGTCAAGCCAGCCGGCCCTTTACTTATGACACAGGCGCACGCTTGGCACTACTTTGTTGATGCACGTGCGGCTACTGCGCACACAATTCACAAACACAGAAAATTATTTTTTTTTTGGTTTGGACTGGAGTGTACTTTCGGGGGTTACAGCACCCTTTAACGGTCAAGCCAGCCGGCCCTTTACTTATGACACAGGCGCACGCTTGGCACTACTTTGTTGATGCACGTGCGGCTACTGCGCACACAATTCACAAACACAGAAAATAATTTTTTTTTTGGTTTGGACTGGAGTGTACTTTCGGGGGTTACAGCACCCTTTAACGGTCAAGCCAGCCGTCCCTTTACTTATGACACAGGCGCACGCTTGGCACTACTTTGTTGATGCACGTGCGGCTACTGCGCACACAATTCACAAACACAGAAAATAATTTTTTTTTTGGTTTGGACTGGAGTGTACTTTCGGGGGTTACAGCACCCTTTAACGGTCAAGCCAGCCGGCCCTTTACTTATGACACAGGCGCACTCTTGGCACTACTTTGTTGATGCACGTGCGGCTACTGCGCACACAATTCACAAACACAGAAAATAATTTTTTTTTTGGTTTGGACTGGAGTGTACTTTCGGGGGTTACAGCACCCTTTAATGGTCAAGCCAGCCGGCCCTTTACTTATGACACAGGCGCACTCTTGGCACTACTTTGTTGATGCACGTGCGGCTACTGCGCACACAATTCACAAACACAGAAAATAATTTTTTTTTTGGTTTGGACTGGAGTGTACTTTGGGGGTTACAGCACCCTTTAACGGTCAAGCCAGCCGGCCCTTTACTTATGACACAGGCGCACGCTTGGCACTACTTTGTTGATGCACGTGCGGCTACTGCGCACACAATTCACAAACACAGAAAATATATTATTTTTTTAGTACTTGGGGGGAGCACCCCTGATGGACAGAGCACCCCCTGGACAACACTACAGCACCCCTTTAGGACTGGGACACTGCACAGGACTTTGGAGTGGACACAGCCCCTATGGAGAACTGACTGCGCAACACAGTCCAGACAGCCCCTATGGACTTTGAAGTAGTGGACACAGCCCCTATTAACAACAGCAGCACAGCACAACACAGCCAGCCCCTATGGACTTTGAAGTAGTGGACAACAGCAGCACTACACTACACTACACTACACTACACAGCCCTAACTCCCACCCTCCCTCTTCACTGTCCACAGCCGAGTGAGAAAATGGCGCCGACGCGGGTAGCTTATATAGGATCCAAAACCCGCGAGACTCGGAAGGCGGGATGATGACGTTTTGCCTCGATTTCAGATCCGAGTCAGGCGGGAAAAGTCGAGCCTGATTCGGATCGGACTCGGATCGGGGGGGCTCGGAGGGGTTCGGATTTCAGAAATCCGAACCCGCTCACCCCTAATTTCCACTATTCTTTCTAACCAACGCACACACCCCTTACCTTCCCGTAACTGCTGTGGTGTTTGTGTTGCATATACTATAAACTTTCTCAATCATGGACTGTGGCTGTTTGCTACTACTGACACCTTCTTCTACTATATCTGATGCCGCGAGGCCTTAAAACCCCAAATCAAAACACATGAAGGGGGAGCGCTAGTAAAGTGCGGTTTTGCCAAACGACATGTTCTTTTAGCAGTTTCGTAGGCAAATTAGCACATCACTAATTACTTACGTGCACCCAAGCACACTAACAGCCGAGCCAGGCCCAGCTGAAGGGGCGTGGCCACGCCCCCTTAGGGGCGATGGAAAACACTTTTGTAGCTCTGCAAAGCGCTGGAGAGGGGGGCGCTGTGAGCCCTTCAGCCTGGCACATAGCCAGTGGGGGGCGCGATCAGTGTGATCGCTCCCCCGCCCCCCTCACAGGCATAGGAGACTGCAGCCGCGAGCAGTCAGCCCATCACACAGCAGCGTGTGCTGGGCTGCTGTGATGTAAGCCCGGGCCCGGGTAATTAGTACCCCCCCTCTTGGCACCCCTGTGTGCGCCAGTTCTGAGATTGACTTCTGCAATGTATTAGGTTGTTGTTTACCAAATGAAAAAGAGAGGCAGTTTGATAGGTGAGATAGGTCAAAACACATTGCAGGTTGACCTATCTGGCCTGTCAGAAAAGAAGAAAACAGCAACACTGGCTTATTAATTATGCAAAAATTATTCATTATTTAAGAAACCAATACTACATTTGTTACGGATGTCAATATCAATTTAATAGTAAAGGGACCCGGCGGGTTCTCATCCTAAAAGGGTGCGCGCCCTGATTCCCACCTTCCATGTATGTAAAGGGACCTGGCGAGTTTTCCTCCTAGCAGAGCGCGCGCCCTGATCCCCAAATTCCATGTATGTAAAGGGACCTGACGAGTTTTCCTCCTAGCAGAGCGCGCGCCCTGATTCCCACCTTCCATGTATGTAAAGGGACCCAGCAGGTTCTCATCCTAGCAGAGCGCGCGCCCTGATTCCCACCTTCCATGTATGTAAAGGGACCTGACGAGTTTTCCTCCTAGCAGAGCACGCGCCCTGATTCCCACCTTCCATGTATGTAAAGGGACCTGACGAGTTTTCCTCCTAGCAGAGCGCGCGCCCTGATTCCCACCTTCCATGTATGTAAAGGGACCCAGCAGGTTCTCATCCTAGCAGAGCGCGCGCCCTGATTCCCACCTTCCATGTATGTAAAGGGACCCGGCAGGTTCTCATCCTAGCAGAGCGCGCGCCCTGATTCCCACCTTCCGAGTATGTAAAGGGACCTGGCGGGTCCTCATCCTAGCAGAGCACGTGCCCTGATTCCCACCTTCCATGTATGTAAAGGGACCTGACGAGTTTTCCTCCTAGCAGAGCGCGCGCCCTGATTCCCACCTTCCATGTATGTAAAGGGACCCAGCAGGTTCTCATCCTAGCAGAGCGCGCGCCCTGAATCCCACCTTCCATGTATGTAAAGGAACCCGGCAGGTTCTCATCCTAGCAGAGCGCGCGCCCTGATTCCCACCTTCCATGTATGTAAAGGGACCTGACGAGTTTTCCTCCTAGCAGAGCGCGCGCCGTGATTCGCACCTTCCATGTATGTAAAGGGACCTGACGAGTTTTTCTCCTAGCAGAGCGCGCACCCTGGTTCCCACCTTCCATGTATGTAAAGGGACCCGGCAGGTTCTCAACCTAGCAGAGCGCGCGCCCTGATTCCCACCTTCCATGTATGTAAAGGGACCCGGCGGGTTCTCATCCTAGCAGAGCGCTCGTCCTGATTCCCACCTTCCATGTATGTAAAGGGACCCAGCGGGTCCTCATCCTAGCAGAGCGCGCGCCCTGATTCCTAACTTCCATGTATGTAAAGAGACTTGGCGGGTCCTCATCCTAGCCGAACGCGCGCCCTGATTCCCACCTTCCATGTATGTAAAGGGACCCGGCAGGTTCTCATCCTAGCAGAGCGTGCCCTGATTCCCACCTTCCATGTATGTAAAGAGACCCAGCGGGTCCTCATCCTAGCAGAGCGCGCGCCCTGATTCCTAACTTCCATGTATGTAAAGAGACTTGGCGGGTCCTCATCCTAGCAGAACGCGCGCCCTGATTCCCACCTTCCATGTATGTAAAGGGACCCGGCAGGTTCTCATCCTAGCAGAGCATGCCCTGATTCCCACCTTCCATGTATGTAAAGGGACCTGACGAGTTTTCCTCCTAGCAGAGCGCGCGCCGTGATTCGCACCTTCCATGTATGTAAAGGGACCTGACGAGTTTTTCTCCTAGCAGAGCGCGCGCCCTGGTTCCCACCTTCCATGTATGTAAAGGGACCCGGCAGGTTCTCAACCTAGCAGAGCGCGCGCCCTGATTCCCACCTTCCATGTATGTAAAGGGACCCGGCGGGTTCTCATCCTAGCAGAGCGCTCGTCCTGATTCCCACCTTCCATGTATGTAAAGGGACCCAGCGGGTCCTCATCCTAGCAGAGCGCGCGCCCTGATTCCTAACTTCCATGTATGTAAAGAGACTTGGCGGGTCCTCATCCTAGCAGAACGCGCGCCCTGATTCCCACCTTCCATGTATGTAAAGGGACCCGGCAGGTTCTCATCCTAGCAGAGCGTGCCCTGATTCCCACCTTCCATGTATGTAAAGAGACCCAGCGGGTCCTCATCCTAGCAGAGCGCGCGCCCTGATTCCTAACTTCCATGTATGTAAAGAGACTTGGCGGGTCCTCATCCTAGCAGAACGCGCGCCCTGATTCCCACCTTCCATGTATGTAAAGGGACCCGGCAGGTTCTCATCCTAGCAGAGCGTGCCCTGATTCCCACCTTCCATGTATGTAAAGGGACCTGGCGGGTTCTCATCCTTGCAGAGCGCGCCCTGATTCCCACCTTCCATGTATGTAAAGGGACCTGGCGAGTTTTCCTCCTAGCAGAGCAAGCACCCTGATTCCCACCTTCCATGTATGTAAAGGGACCCGGCAGGTCCTCATCCTAGCAGAGCGTGCGCCCTGATTCCCACCTTCCATGTATGTAAAGGGACCCAGCGGGTCCTCATCCTAGCAGAGCGTGCGCCCTGATTCCCACCTTCCATGTATGTAAAGAGACTTGGCGGGTTCTCATCCTAGCAGAGCGCGCCCTGATTCCCACCTTCCATGTATGTATAGGGACCCGGCAGGTTCTCATCCTAGCAGAGCGCGCCCTGATTCCCACCTTCCATGTATGTAAAGGGACCCGGCTGGTTCTCATCCTAGCAGAGCAAGCACCGTGATTCCCACCTTCCATGTATGTAAAGGGACCCAGCGAGTTTTCCTCCTAGCAGAGCGCGCGCCCTGATTCCCACCTTCCATGTATGTAAAGGGACTTGGCGGGTTCTCATCCTAGCTGAGCGCGCCCCCTGATTCCCACCTTCCATGTATGTAAAGGGACCCGGCGGGTTCTCATCCTAGCAGAGCGCGCGCCCTGATTCCCACCTTCCAAGTATGTAAAGGGACCCGGCGGGTTCTCATCCTAGCAGAGCACACGCCCTGATTCCCACCTTCCATGTATGTAAAGGGAACCGGCAGGTTCTCATCCTAGCAGAGCGCGCACCCTGATTCTCACCTTCCAAGTATGTAAAGGGACCCGGCGGGATCTCATCCTAGCAGAGCGCGTGCCCTGATTCCCACCTTCCATGTATGTAATTGGACCCGGCGGGATCTCATCCTAGCAGAGCGCGCGCCCTGATTCCCACCTTCCATGTACGTAATGGGACCCGGCGGGATCTCATCCTAGCAGAGCGCGTGCCCTGATTCCCATCTTCCATATATGTAATGGGACCTGACAGGTTCTCATCCTAGCAGAGCGCACGCCCTGATTCCCACCTTCCATGTATGTAAAGGGACCCGGCAGGTTCTCATCCTAGCAGAGCGCGCGCCCTGATTCCCACCTTCCATGTATGTAATTGGACCCGGCGGGATCTCATCCTAGCAGAGCGCGCGCCCTGATTCCCACCTTCCATGTACGTAATGGGACCCGGCGGGATCTCATCCTAGCAGAGCGCGTGCCCTGATTCCCATCTTCCATATATGTAATGGGACCTGACAGGTTCTCATCCTAGCAGAGCGCACGCCCTGATTCCCACCTTCCATGTATGTAAAGGGACCCGGCAGGTTCTCATCCTAGCAGAGCGCGCGCCCTGATTCCCACCTTCCATGTATGTAAAGGGACCCGGCAGGTTCTCATCCTAGCAGAGCGCGCGCCCTGATTCCCACCTTCCATGTATGTAAAGGGACCTGGCGGGTCCTCATCCTAGCAGAGCGCGCGCCCTGATTCCCACCTTCCATGTATGTAAAGGGACCCGGCGGATTCTCATCCTAGCAGAGAGCTCGTCCTGATTCCCACCTTCCATGTATGTAAAGGGACCTGGTGAGTTTTCCTCCTAGCAGAGCAAGCACCCTGATTCCCACCTTCCATGTATGTAAAGGGACCCGGCGGGTCCTCATCCTAGCAGAGCGTGCGCCCTGATTCCCACCTTCCATATATGTAAAGGGACCCGGCGGGTCCTCATCCTAGCAGAGTGCGCTTCCTGATTCCCACCTTCCATGTATGTAAAGGGACCCGGCGAGTTTTCCTCCTAGCAGAGCAAGCACCCTGATTCCCTCCTTCCATGTATGTAAAGGGACCCGGCGAGTTTTCCTCCTAGCTGAGCGCGCACCCTGATTCCCACCTTCCTTGTATGTAATGGCACCTTGCAGGTTCTCATCCTAGCAGAGCGCGTGCCCTGATTCCCACCTTCCATGTATGTAAAGGGACCCGGCGAGTTTTCCTCCTAGCAGAGCAAGCACCCTGATTCCCACCTTCCATGTATGTAAAGGGATCCGGCGGGTCCTCATCCTAGCACAGCGCGCGCCCTGATTCCCACCTTCCATGTATGTAAAGGGACCTGGCGAGTTGTCCTCCTAGCAGAGCAAGCACCCTGATTCCCACCTTCCATGTATGTAAAGGGACCCGGCGAGTTTTCCTCCTAGCAGAGCAAGCACCCTGATTCCCACCTTCCATGTATGTAAAGGGACCCGGCAGGTTCTCATCCTAGCAGAGCGCGTGAACTGATTCCCACCTTCCATGTATGTAAATGGACCCGGCAGGTTCTCATCCTAGCAGAGCGCGCGCCCTGATTCCCACCTTCCATGTATGTAAAGGGACCCGGCAGGTTCTCATCCTAGCAGAGCGCGTGAACTGATCCCACCTTCCATGTATGTAATTGGACCCGGCGAGTTTTCCTCCTAGCAGAGCGCGCACCCTGATTCCCACCTTCCATGTATGTAAAGGGACCCGGCCTGTTTTCCTCCTAGCAGAGCAAGCACCCTGATTCCCACCTTCCATGTATGTAAAGGGACCTGGCGGGTCCTGATCCTAGCAGGGTGTATGCACTGGTTTCCATTGTGCATATATGTTGGAGACTGCACAGGCCTAAGAGAATTATTTTTATTATATAGATTATTTTGTCATAATGGGGGCAATAAAAATTTTTTTTATAACAGGGCAAAACTTATTTTTTTGTGATGGGTCCACCATTTGTAATGCACACTTGTGGCATACCTAACTACTTTCCCTGGAAAGTCTGGGAGTCCCCTGAATTGTCACATAGTTCCCCGACTCTATGCAAATGCCGATGCAAACTCCTTCCCTGTTGTACATCCGTGAGACCGAACGTGTGTCTGGGAACGCAGTCACTTGCACTGAAACGCCTGCAACATTCCAATAACACGCCCCCTGAATGGACCATTTTTGCATGCACTACCAGCCATCGCCCATCCCTTCTCCCCCACATTTCTGATGCCTTCCATCTAATTCTTTGTGTGTACACGCTGTGCAACGCACGCGCCATATGAGCTTTAAGAAATTTTTGTGCATGCGAAGTCGCGAAACAATCGCTCAACTACGTGATTATCGGCGTTGCTTGTGCGTATTGCGTGCACGCTGGATCAGTCCCTTAAAGTTGCCAGCTAGTCTGTAGGTAGCCCTGTCCCGCAAAAAAGATTTGTTTACTAAATAAAATTTAAAAAAACAAGGTTTGTTACAAGTCAAAGTAACAATTACGCCACATTGGAGCATGTCAGCCAGAAAAGAGAAGGGGGCTTACGTAATAGCCTGCAAGTTGCGGACACGGTCGCTATTCTGGGCACTTAGAATGTATTTTTAGAGTGCCAATAATTTAAAGGGGCAATGCCAACTTGGTTTTGCCTGCTGGAATAGCTACCGTGCCTGCACCGCGCATGCTATTACATTAGCCCCTATGGCTCTAGTGTGTCAACTAAAATTTGTTTCTCTCTGCATTGCAATTACTTATAGCAACTGCATTAAAGGATGAACTGAAGTTTTATGTGAACAAGTGTTAATTTGTTAATGAGGAGGAGGCTAATTTACAGATAAAGGAGGGGACGGCTAAGAATCCAACACTCCGGGTGTGCGTGCTTTCTGTGCAGCTCATCTTGCAGAATCACGGCCCCAGCGAGGTCCTACATGAACTACAATTCATCATCCTGCTCCCTTGTCCCTGGCTTGGACTTTTCTCCAAGCTATGTAGGCAGAGATGGGATGATGGGGGTAGTATGGCGAGTCGACATGTCGGCATGCTCTGACTGTTAACAGGTTCTGAATGTCGACATGTTAGGCCAACCACCAATTTGTCTACATACAATTAGGTCGGCATGGTTAAAATGTTGACACGGACAGAATGTCGACATTTGCCCTGTTTTTTGCTTATTTTAGCTTAACTCTACACGTAGCCCTAACCCAAAAAATAAATATGTCGACCTTCTGATGCTGACATGTTAAATGTCAACCTTTTGAATGTGTCGACATTGTAACCAAGTCGACCTACTTGTATGTCGGCATATTAGACTGTTGACCTAACATCCATGTCGACATTCTGATTGTGGACATTCAGAACCTGTCAACATTCTAATGTTGAATTGTCGACTACCTGACCGGATACCAGGATAATGTATTCTTCACCTTGCTGCGCTAACTTCTGCAGTGCTAAGTGTTTGTTCACTACCTACTCTCCCCATGGTGGACACGTACTGTAGATAATTCTTTACTATTAGACACTGCTTACTAATACCCCTTTCACACCAGAGCTAAAACCCGGGTTATTGCAGGGTTAACCCAGGTTGCTTCTGGGTGTAAAAGGGGCTAAGGTTGAGTGACCTGGTCATCCATCCCAGGTAACTTGCAGGGTTTAACACGGGAACAACCCGTGAAACCCTGCAGTGTAAACGACGCGATCCGGGTCACGATGACCTAGATCGTGCCGCATGCCGCTCGATTGGCTGGCTTCAGTGGCCCTTGGAGATGATGTCATCTCCAAGGGTCCACTTCAACACTGGAAGAGCCAGGTCACTGCAGACCTGGCTCCAGTATGAATGGCGCTGACTCGGGAATATCCTGGGTCAACATAACAGTATGAAAGGGTTAAGTTGTGGGTGTGATCCGGGTTGGAACCCAGGTTAGACCCGAAACTTTGGTGTAAAAGAAGTATTAGTAAGTAGAGAGCCCAGTGATACTGTAGGCCAGGTGTGAGTATTTTGGCTTACTGCAAAGCAATAGCATCAGGTTCATGGTAAAGTTCAGCATTATCCTGTTACTGCATGTTTGGGATTTATAGGGCGTCTGAGGTGTGTAAGAGCAGAAGATAAGATTGCAGTTCTTGTTCTTACCAACTTCTCCACCCTGGGAACTAGTAAGGTCAAGGACTATGACGTGGGGGAGATTTATTTATATTGTTACTAACGTTTATTTATTGTTACTAACAATACTAACATTCTCCCTAGGAAAAAGTGTCACCATTTGGGGCCACTGCTGGTTCTCTACCCATGCCAACGAGCGAGGAATGCTCTAAGAATTAACCAAGAATGATGCCAACACTGGATTAACACTGACGGGTTTAGCCCAGTGTCTTAACCCTTCACCGGTACTGTGGGCACATGTCATCGACCTAGACAAATATCTATATAAACAAAACATGGATTAAATGTTTATGACACTTAAATAAACTGAATCATTTCGTGACACTGCAAAATTGTACATGCAGTGTTTTCAGGACTGAAAACCCTGCGGGGGCGAGAAAAAAAACTACTTACCTCTCCAGTGGTCTCCAAGGCGGCTCCCTGTCATCTCCCCTCCATGTTTGCACTGGGGAGGGTGCTGGTGGGAGGGGAGGTGGCTGCTGGGAGACTTAGGTCTCCCTGCTGCTGACTCTGAGGGGGGGGGGGGGGCTCGCACACAAACAGGGGTCACACAACCGCTCACACATACTTACATCCATTCACACATACAGACACTCACATAACATACTTACACACACTCACACATACTACACATGACATACTTCTTATTTACCCGGGTCAAGTAACCTGGCAATCTAACCCAGGTAGCTACCAGGGTCGGACCCAAGATGGACCTGGGTAATGGTGCACTGTAAACGGCGCAACCCGGGTTATCCGACCTGGGTCATGCCTAAAAGGAGATGGTTGTGGAACAGTCACCTCCCACTTTTTATGACCTCACAGGTTTAGCAGGGAATAACCCAGATCGATGGTGCTGTGTAAACGGTGTCTGACCTGGGTTGGAACTATGGGCTCGATTCAGACCCGCTCGCTAGATGCGTTCGCACGCAGCCGTCAGCTGCTAATATATGCAAAAGCTGCGATCGCACGGCAAGACATTAGTTCGCCCACTATGTCTCAGCATGCGGCGGCAGCACGATCGCAAGACAGTCTTATGACGCCCACTTTCCCTTCGCAGCACACGTCATCTCCAGGAAGTGTATATAACAATCGGTAACATCGAGTGCCATCGGAGTCACATGCAGTGGTTGTGGTTTACCCTACCCTACCGCAAGCACTGCGAGTGCTGCAGTGTTTTAAACAGCCAGGTGACGTGTACAATGACGCTGCCTTTTAATTATGCACGCCTTAGAAATATCTTATTGACGCCTGCGTTCGCACTTCCTTGCAATAGTCCGGGGACAGTGGCCCTGATTCAGAGTCGGACGCTCTGACAGAGCGCTCGCTCTGAATCAGGGCGGGGCTATTTTTTTTTTAACAGCCTCCTGGTTGCTCGTATAGCTGTGGGTGACCACCCACAGCTATAGCGAGCGGCCAGGAAGATCGTCGCGATCATCGGACTTGCGACGAGACCCTTGTGGCAGGGTCTCGTTGCCGCAAGCCCCAGAGAGATTTCGGCTCTAACAAAGCCGAAATATCTCCCACTGACATCACTCATGATGTCAGTGGTGCCACCCCCAAATGGAGGCGTTCACATGGGAACACCTTCGTTTGGGCAGCCACTCCCCCGGCCCACCCACCAAAGGGGGCGAGCTGTCAGTCAACATTGACAGCTCGCCCCCTTTGTTGCGAGACCCGGAGCGAAGGAGTGCCCGTCGCTATCCGGGTCTCGCGCATGCGCTCGCGACTGGGTCTGAATCAGGCCCAGTATCCACACCAACTTAGCAGTGATGTGCAGTGAAATCAATGGCTGGGGAGGCACACATGGGGGGGGCGTCTGAGTGCTGGGAGCCTGTCTCATCCCCTACTCACTGTAACTCTCCCCTCACTACACTAATCTTCAGGGTCTATCGATAAAAATATCTTCTTTGTATTATTATAATCATTTTTATATCAATGCTCTGGAGCAGGACAGGGCGTATGATAGGGGAGGGAGTATGACAGGAGAGGCTCTGCCTCCCCTGACTGCACATCCCTGTAACTTAGTGTTGGGGCTGCTTACTGGTAAGGAGTCTTAATTATTAAACATGATTGCTATTGATGTCGCCCTGCCTTTGACACCACAAGACAACATAGAGAGTCAATTTGCAAAGTCTGAAAGATTACACACTTTGCTGTTTGGCTCCAGACCAGCTCAAAGGGAATCGCAACTCCCAAGGTCAACACAAGGGCCAGAGGTGATGGTGATACTGGAGGGTGCGGTCCCAGTACGTGTGGTAACAGGTGTCGGTACTTGATTGAAAAAAGTCAGTGAAAAAAATCATTGGAGCACTGGGTGGCCCAGAGTGACCATTACTATTAACTATAGCATTTATCAGGTTGACATGAATGTGAACTACAGTATCGTGCTGCTTTCCATTGGTCATACTATAAATATCAAGGGAAAGCCGAGAAAATGAAGACTAAAGAGCATTCTAAGAAAGATAAAGTTCTAGACATACACAGTATAGGAAAAGGCTACAAAATAATATCCAAGAGCTTGAATATCCTAATGAACATTGTTGAATCACTTGTGAGAGAATGGAAGTCTCATCATACCACTCAGGCACTGCCTAGACCAGTAATAAGCAACCTGTGGCACTCCTCTGGGGTGGGTATGAAATGTTGATGGCCGGGAAGCCGACTGACTAAATACTGATGCCACAAGCCCGAGCGCTGAAGATCCCTCCTAGGGCTGGTAAGTACCCTCTTTCCCCCCTCTAACCTTAACCCTCCCTTAGTGGTGCCTAACTCTAACGTCCACCAGTGGTGCCTAACCTCCCCCAGTGGTGCCTAACCACCCCCCAGGGCTGCCTAACCCTAACCCCACCTCTCCGCACCCTAAACCTAACCCTCCCTGGGTGGTGCCTGTCCCTTACCTCTCGCCGGTGGTGCCTAACCCTAACTCCCCCTCCCCGAACCCTAAACCTAACCCTCCAGGGGTAGTACCTAACCCTAAGTCCTCCCCCCTCCCACGGCTAAGCGTTAACAGTGCCCGGCTTATCTTCATTCGGTAAACCGTCTGTCAAGATTCCGGCATCGGGATTTAGACGGGCGCCGGGATTTCGACACATGTCTTTAGTCCCGCGTCGGGATTTAGTCACCGGTATTTAGTCTGAAGGCTTCCCGGCCGTCTGCATTTTGACCACATACCCTCCTGCTGCCTTGGAACTACACATCCCAGCATTCCCTGCCACTGTTTTGCTGTTAGGGCATGCTAAAATTTTTGCAGGGCATGTCCACAGCAGCTGGAGTGCCACAGGTTGCCTAAACCTGGCCTAGGCAAGGCCATTCCCCAAACCTCAGTGTCAGAGAGGCCAGCTATCATTTTGCTGGAGCTAAAGAGTTCAGTGGCTGAGGCTGGAGTGAAGGTGCACCAGTCAACCATAGACCCATGGTACACCTGCAGTGTGGATAGTTCAGACTGCCTGTGGTCACGCACCAAACACGTTAAGGTGCATAGGCGTGCATCACAGCTGTGTTGGCTCATACCATGTCTGCCAGACTACAAAGCATTTTACAAAGCAAATATTGCCAAATTTGAAAGGTAACTGTAGAGGGCAAGGGGAGGTGGATGGGTATCCTTGGCAAGCTGGCCAAGGGTGGTAATGGCAGGTTGCCTCTCAGTAATGGCACTGGGAGCTGTGAGAGCGGGGGGTGGAAGATTATATTATAATATATACATAAGATGATGCTCAGGCTGTATCTTTGGTCTAGGAGTATGGTATACAGCAGGATAGGAGAAGAAAATTAAGTAACTGAGGTTGACGTAGGCTTTATGGTGGGCGTTGGATTTTGAGAGAGATTCAACTGAATGGGGGTTTAAGTCGGTAGGTTATTGAAAAGGAATTGAGGAGTTTGACAGATGGGTGGGTTTTAAACTGGTATGGTGATGAAGAGTGAGAAATAGATGGATATGGACTTTGTGGAGCGAGAAATGGATCAAAGTTGAGAAAGCTGGAGTGAGATATAAAGTTGGATAAAAGAAGATGATAATGATGATGCGTTATTAATGGATAGGGAGTGAGGCATGTGGGTGAACGAGATCAGGAAATTATCAGGGTAGGGTGTATGGTGGATGAAGAGTGAGTGATGAACTGAAATTGGGTCATCAATAGAGGTTGACATTTGAGGTGGGTGGTAGATGGAGAATCAGAGGTGTATGGAGTTTTAAGTGTATGAGGGAGACTGAGATGGGTGGTGGCTGAGTTGGATGGCTCATGGAAAGTGAGAAATGGGTGGAGGTTGAGGTGGGTGGTTTAGATGACAAATGCTTTGAGGCTCAGTAAACTGATGGAGTGAGAAGGTAAATGCAGGTTTCAGCTCATGGTTGAGTGTCGATGTGGGAAGTCCTGACTCTTAGATTTAGTGCCTTGTAGCTTATAGTAATATCCAATATATTAAGTGCCCAATGATAGCCGTCTGTAGCTATGGGAGAGATGTAACTAAAGAAGACAGATGGAGAAGATGCCCATCCTATAGAATTTACTAGATAATACATAGCTATTAGCTGATTGGTTGCTATTTGCAACTCCACCTAGAAGGTTTGATACATCTCACCCTATTTGTTTGCTTTCTATTTATGCACAGAGAGTTGAAAAGTGACATAAGTACTAGCTGTGGAAGAAACGGGTGACCTACCCGCCTTATTCCTGCCAATATCTAAGGATGGAATATGAAAACAGGATAGGTGTGAGAAAAACATGAGGTAGTCAGCCGGCTGCTGTTGCATATAATGTGCACATGATCTGTGGTGACTTGATTAACATATGATACCTGCCAGTCTCAGTAATCTACAAACAAATAACTGAGGTTAATTAGGCAGAAGAATGCAGTTTTGAATATAGGATACAATTTACAGTAAGCTGTCTGCTGTAGCACTAATGAAACTGAGGTCTAGTTGTTACCATGATCTAATTGGAAACTTAGAAACGGGGGCGGTTTAAGAGAAGAGAGGGTCCGTGTGGGCCCCGTCCTTTCTGGCAGCGCAGTGGACTCTGGCTTGCTGCCAGAGTCTACTGAGCATGCACAGGTCTCTGGGAAAATGGCGCCTGTGACGGGGACATCTCTAGTGTGCATATGCAAATCAGCAGGAAAATGTGCGCCCACCATTTTCTCTGTGATATTTGCTGCTCCGCAACTCCTGGCCACCGGCAGACGTAGGAGTCCGGAGACTGTTGAGAGGTAAGTATAATTATATAGATGAAGGGTGTGCAACCATTATAGATATGCCATTGCTTAGAAACGGGATGTACTGTAGTTAGCAGACCGGCGGCCTGAATGCCACCGGTCTAAATCTCAATGCTGGAAGTTTGACATGGGACTTAAGATAGGTGTCGGAGTACCGACGCCTATCTTAATCCCGAAGCTGGAATACAGACGTCAGCCCGAATGAGGTAACCCGGGGGCGTCTTAGCTGTTAGCCGCAGGGAGGGAGTGTAAGATTTAGGTAGCATAGCGGGGATAGCGTTTTGGGGGGGGCTAGGGTTAGGCACCCCTAGGGGGCATTAGCATTAGGCACCACTGGGGTGGGGTTAGGCACTAAGGGGGAGGGTTAGGTTTAGGCACGAAGGGGGGAGGCTTAGGCACTAACGGCTATGGTGTGGGGAGGGTTAGGGTGCGGGGTAGGACGGGTTAGGCTACAAGAAGGGAGGGTTAGGGGGAGAAGGGGAGAGAGTATGTGTATGTACCCAACCCCTGTCGGGATACCGACCATCGGGATGCTGCTGTCGGTATTTTGACATCCCGACTGTCGTTATTACATGCCCATTCCCTTAGAAACATGGACAAAGGAGATATACAATAGAAGCCTATATTATTATTAGAATTATTATCTAGCAGATGCTATGGACAACCATGCCTTCTCCTCCGGTGCGTTGTCGGTGCATTGGTTTTCCATCCAAAACAAAATTAAAATAACTGATTCAGTTTACTAGAAATATTAATGCCGGACATGAGCAGGCGCTGTAATCAGGTGCAGTCCTTTAACAAAATTACAGTGATGGTTGAAGTACACAAATTACTTTGAATGAGAACACACATGGCCAGGGGCGATTCTAGAGAGGAGGGGGCCCATGTGCAGTCTCCGACACGGGCCCCCTCCTCTCTGTCCGGCGGCCAGCAGCGCTCTGACCTGTGCGTGGCCAGCGCCAGAGTTATAGACTCTGGGCACTAGAGTGTGCCCAGAGTCTATAGAGTATGCGTAGGTCACCGGGAAAATGGCCGCGGCGGTCATTTTCCCTGTATTGCGCATGCGCAAACGACGGGAAAATGGCCACGGCGGCCATTTTCCAGTCGTTTTTACAGCGCCGGACCCCCGGGCGGACGTGGGACTCCGGAGAGGTAAGTAATACAATGGGTGCAGGGTGTGCGGAGCGAGGCCCCCCTGGTCCCAGGGGCCCGTGTTCCCCGCATACCCTGCACCCATTATAGATACGCCCCTGCACATGGCATATGTTGTCAGCCGCCTACAGGTTTCAATACTTGTTTCTTACTAAGAATGGTTGTGGAGACTCCTTTGTGGTGTTACGTCTACGCCCTTGTATAGTTATTATTATTATTATTATCCTTTATTTATATGGCGCCACAAGTGTTCCGCAGCGCCTTACATAGTACATAGAACTAATAAGTGAACAAGAAACAAGTAACTTACAGTACATTACAGTGCAGTTCAAGTTATACTCATAGTTATAGCAGTGTTTTGACAGCTTTGAATTAAGGACCTCTATCAGTGCATGTTTTCCAGATCTCCTATATATCACAAATGAAGTAATTAGTACCACCTATAGATCTATTGAATTTGTCAGCCAATAATGAATACATTTCTGCACCAATTAGGATCTGGACTGCACTACTCCGCACTGTTACCGTGATTTCACACACAACGGTTTTATCCGTCTGGAAAAAAAAAATACTTTTTTTAGCGTTTAACTGTAGTGGAAGTAACTAATAAAATAGGGCTTCCATACTGCATGAACACGGCACAGTCGCCGCGTTACAGCCGTGATAACCACTGACTAGGACGGCTGCCGCCCACGATTTCAGAATTAAAGATTGAAAAGAAATTCAAACACACGGCAAAACATCACACACGGCACAAAACCATTGTGTGTAAAAGGGACTGATCCATAGGAAAAAGAAACATCAGGTTTTTTACTGTCTGCACAAAAACGTTGTGCGTGCAGTAACCCTTAGGGGTCCCGGGGACTGAAGAAGGGAAACGCTGGTTTGGAGGGCGCAGTACTGTAAATGTATAATAAAGAGAAGCACGTTCTGGGAGATGACTTTCTCTCTTTAGTGAAATATTTCTGTTTTGATTTCTGTTCTGTCCGCAGGTCATGAGCTGGCACTGATTCGCTGGCACCGATTCACTGGCACTGATTCGTTATTAGACCAGATATCAACCCGGTCGAACACTTGGGGGTTTGATATGTGCAAAATGTGCGAGGATCAGCATAGACTCATGCACAAAGCGAAATCACACAAGATACACTCCACGACCCCAACTAAATCCTAAACTATTTCTACATCAGCCCTAAAGTGTCTTAATAGTGTGTATTAGGCCTGATTCAGAGTTTTACGCAATGCCGATATTTACTTTGTGCCGTTGAGCGATTATCAGCAAACCGCGCATGCGGTCGCACAGCACATGTGCCACGGTACATTTCTGTAGACGCAGTGACAATTTACTTGCAGTGTGATTGACAGGGAGCATTTGGGGAAGGTAACGGGGCGTGGCGGCAAAGAACGCGGGCGTGTTACATTCTGCAACTGCGATCCCGTACACAAGGATATGTCTCTAACGTCCCAATTCCCACGGCCAGTCTACTGGACCATAGACTCACTCAGGACTGCAACAATCGAAGGATCTGTGAACGATGCCTATGGGACTGAATCAGCACTCATCACTATTGCGATCGCGGTTGTGATTACGCACGCAGTGAGGCTGCGAAAGTATGCTAATGATTGCAAAAGCTCAGACACCATAAGGACGCCCACTTCTCCTTTCTCACATCCGTTTTACCTCGCAGACCAGCGAAAACATCGGTAACATTGACGGACATCATCCCCTCACGCACAATTACAGCAGGTCTGACCTTACTCAGAAATTGCTAACCTCGACGCAAGCAGCGAGTACTCAAGCTGCGTATGCCGTCGCCGTGACTAATTTATGCACGCCCATGTAACCGCGTTCAAATGGACAGGCACGCCTGCGTTTCTCCAATTACCACCCCTAAACGCTGACTGTCACTCACTCGGTGATGGCTTTTCTGTCGCAGAGCGATCACAATGCTATCTCACGCACGAGCACTGCAAAGCATGCGCAGTACACACCATCGACCAATCCGCGTACGCTGTTTCCATTGCGATCCGTAGTGAATCAGGCCCTATGTACCAGATGCTGCAACATTTTACATGGATGTTTTTTGCAAAGCCGCAGGGGGGTCTCCGTACTCCTGGTGGCTGCAACATTTGCATATTTTCACATAGCATCAGCGTGCACAGACGCAGCAGCGGCAGCATTCGTGTACAACTCTGAATCAGGCAATGTTTCTCGGCATAGGGGCATATTCATTTAGCCGCGATAAGCTGATTTCGGCAAAAAGGTTTTCGCCGGTGACGTCATTTCGCCAGGCGAAAACTTATCCCCGTATTCAATTCCAAAGACTTTTCGCCGGTGCAGAAAGTCAATACATTGGAATAGGCAAAAAAGATTCACCTATGAAAGCAAGTGGAAAAAAGTGCAGAATTGGAGTTTTGGGTTGCAAACTTGCAGGAACCACCCAGCACCCTTGGGACAGCCCCCCAAAGGTAAATGTCAAAAAAGGTTTTAAAAAACTTAAGAACACTCAAAAAAGTACTTTCATTTTGGGGGCGAAAAAAAGCCAAAGTTGGGGGACAAAGTTAAAAACTAGTGAAACAGATTCCAGGGGGGGTCCCCAAGTATGCGTCAGGTGTTTTGAAGATTGCAGGTGTTAGCGGCAAGTGTTTTTTTTAAGTTTTTTAAAACTTCACTTTAGTAACTTTAAAATATGCTAGCGCCCATTTTAGTGTACCCCAAATTTGCTGGGACTAGTTATTTTCTGCAAAAAAACCTGCTAAATGCTATTCTTCACCACTTCTGCAAAGACGCTAATTAGCAACTATTGAGATCATTTATGTGTAAGGATGGGGAAGGGGCTTTGTACTCTGTGGCATAATGTGTAAGGGGGGTTGGGCTTTGTACTCCGTGGCATAATGTGTAAGGGGGGGCTGGGGTTTGTACTGTGTGGCATAATGTGTAAGGGAGGGATTGGGCTTTGTACTGTGTGGCATAATGTGTAAGGGGGGCTGGGCTTTGTACTGTGTGGTATAATGTGTAAGCGGGGGCTAGGCTTTGTGCTGGGTGGCAAAATATGTAAGAGGGGGCTGGGCTTTGTACTGTGTGGTATAATGTGTAAGCGGGGGCTAGGCTTTTGTGCTGTGTGGCATAATATGTAAGAGGGGGCTGGGCTTTGTACTGTGTGGCATAATGTGTAAGGGTGACTGGGCTTTGTACTGTGTGGCATAATGTGTAAGGGAGAGATTGGGCTTTGTACTGTGTGGCATAATGTGTAAGGGGGGCCTGGGCTTTGTACAGTGTGGTATAATGTGTAAGGGAGGGGTTGGGTTTTGTGCTGTGTTGCATAATGTGTAAGGGGGCTGGGTTTTGTACTGTGTGGCAAAACGTGTAAGGGGGGTTGGGCTTTGTACTGTGTGGCATAATGTGTAAGGGAGGGATTGGGCTTTGTACTGTGTGGCATAATGTGTAAGGGGGGCTGGGCTTTGTACTGTGTGGCATAATGTGTAAGAGGGGGCTGGGCTTTGTACTGTGTGGTATAATGTGTAAGCGGGGGCTAGGCTTTGTGCTGTGTGGCATAATGTGTAAGGGTGACTGGGCTTTGTACTGTGTGGCATAATGTGTAAGGGAGAGATTGGGCTTTGTACTGTGTGGCATAATGTGTAAGGGGGGCTGGGCTTTGTACTGTGTGGTATAATGTGTAAGGGAGGGGTTGGGTTTTGTGCTGTGTTGCATAATGTGTAAGGGGGGCTGGGTTTTGTACTGTGTGGCATAATGTGTAAGGGGGGTTGGGCTTTGTACTGTGTGGCATAATGTGTAAGGGGGGGCTGGGGTTTGTACTGTGTGGCATAATGTGTAAGGGAGGGATTGGGCTTTGTACTGTGTGGCATAATGTGTAAGGGGGGCTGGGCTTTGTACTGTGTGGTATAATGTGTAAGCGGGGGCTAGGCTTTGTGCTGGGTGGCATAATGTGTAAGCGGGGGCTGGGCTTTGTGCTGTGTGGCATAATGTGTAAGGGTGACTGGGCTTTGTACTGTGTGGCATAATGTGTAAGGGAGAGATTGGGCTTTGTACTGTGTGGCATAATGTGTAAGGGGGGCCTGGGCTTTGTACAGTGTGGTATAATGTGTAAGGGAGGGGTTGGGTTTTGTGCTGTGTTGCATAATGTGTAAGGGGGCTGGGTTTTGTACTGTGTGGCAAAATGTGTAAGGGGGGTTGGGCTTTGTACTGTGTGGCATAATGTGTAAGGGAGGGATTGGGCTTTGTACTGTGTGGCATAATGTGTAAGGGGGGCTGGGCTTTGTACTGTGTGGCATAATGTGTAAGAGGGGGCTGGGCTTTGTACTGTGTGGTATAATGTGTAAGCGGGGGCTAGGCTTTGTGCTGTGTGGCATAATGTGTAAGGGTGACTGGGCTTTGTACTGTGTGGCATAATGTGTAAGGGAGAGATTGGGCTTTGTACTGTGTGGCATAATGTGTAAGGGGGGCTGGGCTTTGTACTGTGTGGTATAATGTGTAAGGGAGGGGTTGGGTTTTGTGCTGTGTTGCATAATGTGTAAGGGGGGCTGGGTTTTGTACTGTGTGGCATAATGTGTAAGGGGGGTTGGGCTTTGTACTGTGTGGCATAATGTGTAAGGGAGAGATTGGGCTTTGTACTGTGTGGTATAATGTGTAAGGGGGCTGGGCTTTGTACTGTGTGACATAATGTGAAAGGGGGCTCGGCTTTGTACTGTGTGGCATAATGTGTAAGGGAGGGGCTGGGCCTTGTACTGTGTGGCATAATGTGTAAGGGAGGGGCTGGGCCTTGTACTGTGTGGTATAATGTGTAAGCGGGGGCTGGGCTTTGTACTGTGTGACATAATATGTAAGGGGGCTGGGATTTGTACTGTGTGGTATAATGTGTAAGGGGGGCTGGGCTTTGTGCTGTGTGGTATAATGTGTAAGGGGGGCTGGGCTTTGTGCTGTGTGGTATAATGTGTAAAGGGGGCTGGGCTTTGTGCTGTGTGGTATAATGTGGAAGGGGGGGCTGTGCTTTATACTGTGTGGTATAATGTGTAAGGAGGGCTGTGCTTTGTACTGTGTAGTATAATTTGTAAGGGGGGCTGGGCTTTGTACTGTATGGCATAATGTGTAAGGAGGGGCTGGGCTTTGTACTGTATGGCATAATGTGTAAGGGGGGGCTGGGATTTGTGCTGTGTGGTACAATGTGTAAGGGGGGTTGGGCTTTGTGCTGTGTGACATAATGTGTAAGGTGGGCTGGGCTTTGTACTGTGTGGCATAATGTGTAAGGGGGGCTGAGCTTTGTGCTGTGTGGTATAATGTGTAAGCGGGGGCTAGGCTTTGTGCTGGGTGGCATAATGTGTAAGCGGGGGCTGGGCTTTGTGCTGTGTGGCATAATGTGTAAGGGTGACTGGGCTTTGTACTGTGTGGCATAATGTGTAAGGGAGAGATTGGGCTTTGTACTGTGTGGCATAATGTGTAAGGGGGGCCTGGGCTTTGTACAGTGTGGTATAATGTGTAAGGGAGGGGTTGGGTTTTGTGCTGTGTTGCATAATGTGTAAGGGGGGCTGGGTTTTGTACTGTGTGGCAAAACGTGTAAGGGGGGTTGGGCTTTGTACTGTGTGGCATAATGTGTAAGGGAGGGATTGGGCTTTGTACTGTGTGGCATAATGTGTAAGGGGGGCTGGGCTTTGTACTGTGTGGCATAATGTGTAAGAGGGGGCTGGGCTTTGTACTGTGTGGTATAATGTGTAAGCGGGGGCTAGGCTTTGTGCTGTGTGGCATAATGTGTAAGGGTGACTGGGCTTTGTACTGTGTGGCATAATGTGTAAGGGAGAGATTGGGCTTTGTACTGTGTGGCATAATGTGTAAGGGGGGCTGGGCTTTGTACTGTGTGGTATAATGTGTAAGGGAGGGGTTGGGTTTTGTGCTGTGTTGCATAATGTGTAAGGGGGGCTGGGTTTTGTACTATGTGGCATAATGTGTAAGGGGGGTTGGGCTTTGTACTGTGTGGCATAATGTGTAAGGGAGAGATTGGGCTTTGTACTGTGTGGTATAATGTGTAAGGGGGCTGGGCTTTGTACTGTGTGACATAATGTGAAAGGGGGGCTCGGCTTTGTACTGTGTGGCATAATGTGTAAGGGAGGGGCTGGGCCTTGTACTGTGTGGCATAATGTGTAAGGGAGGGGCTGGGCCTTGTACTGTGCGGTATAATGTGTAAGCGGGGGCTGGGCTTTGTACTGTGTGACATAATATGTAAGGGGGCTGGGATTTGTACTGTGTGGTATAATGTGTAAGGGGGGCTGGGCTTTGTGCTGTGTGGTATAATGTGTAAGGGGGGCTGGGCTTTGTGCTGTGTGGTATAATGTGTAAAGGGGGCTGGGCTTTGTGCTGTGTGGTATAATGTGGAAGGGGGGGCTGTGCTTTATACTGTGTGGTATAATGTGTAAGGAGGGCTGTGCTTTGTACTGTGTAGTATAATTTGTAAGGGGGGCTGGGCTTTGTACTGTATGGCATAATGTGTAAGGAGGGGCTGGGCTTTGTACTGTATGGCATAATGTGTAAGGGGGGGCTGGGATTTGTGCTGTGTGGTACAATGTGTAAGGGGGGTTGGGCTTTGTGCTGTGTGACATAATGTGTAAGGTGGGCTGGGCTTTGTACTGTGTGGCATAATGTGTAAGGGGGGCTGAGCTTTGTGCTGTGTGATATAATGGTAAGGGGGGCTGGGCTTTGTACTGTGTGACATAATGTGTAAGGGGGAGCTTGGCTTAGTACTGTGTGGCATAATGTGTAAGGAGAGGCTGGGGTTTGTACTGTGTGGCATAATGTGTAAGGAGAAGCTGGGGTTTGTACTGTGTGGCATAATGTGTAAGGGGGGCTGGGCTTTGTACTGTGTGGCATAATGTGTAAGGGGGCTTGGTTTTTGTACTGTGTGGCATAATGTGTAAGGGGGGGCTGGCCTTTGTACTGTGTGGTATAATGTGTAAGCGGGGGCTGGGCTTTGTGCTGTGTGGCAAAATATGTAAGAGGGGGCTGGGCTTTGTACTGTGTGGTATAATGTGTAAGCGGGGGCTGGGCTTTGTACTGTGTGGCATAATGTGAAAGGGGGGCTGGGCTTTGTACTGTGTGGTATAATGTGTAAGCGGGGGCTAGGCTTTGTGCTGTGTGGCATAATATGTAAGAGGGGGCTGGGCTTTGTACTGTGTGGTATAATGTGTAAGGGGGTTGGGCTTTGTACTGTGTGGCATAATGTGTAAGGGGGGCCTGGGCTTTGTACAGTGTGGTATAATGTGTAAGCGGGGGCTAGGCTTTGTGCTGTGTGGCATAATATGTAAGAGGGGGCTGGGCTTTGTACTGTGTGGAGTAATGTGTAAGCGGGGGCTAGGCTTTGTGCTGTGTGGCATAATGTGTAAGCGGGGGCTGGGCTTTGTGCTGTGTGGCATAATGTGTAAGGGTGACTGGGCTTTGTACTGTGTGGCATAATGTGTAAGTGAGGGATTGGGCTTTGTACTGTGTGGCATAATGTGTAAGGGGGGCTGGGCTTTGTACTGTGTGGTATAATGTGTAAGGGAGGGGTTGGGCTTTGTGCTGTGTTGCATAATGTGTATGGGGGGCTGGGTTTTGTACTCCGTGGCATAATGTGTAAGGGGGGGCTGGGGTTTGTACTATGTGGCATAATTTGTAAGGGAGGGATTGGGCTTTGTACTGTGTGGCATAATGTGTAAGGGGGCTGGGCTTTGTACTGTGTGGCATAATGTGTAAGGGAGGGGCTGGGCCTTGTACTGTGTGGCATAATGTGTAAGGGAGGGGCTGGGCCTTGTACTGTGTGGCATAATGTGTAAGCGGGGGCTGGGCTTTATACTGTGTGACATAATATGTAATGGGGCTGGAATTTGTTATGTGTGGTATAATGTGTAAGGGGGGCTGGGCTTTGTGCTGTGTGGTATAATGTGTAAGGGGGGCTGGGCTTTGTGCTGTGTGGTATAATGTGTAAGGGGGGCTGGGCTTTGTGCTGTGTGGTATGTGTAAGGGGGGGCTGTGCTTTATACTGTGTGGTATAATGTGTAAGGAGGGCTGTGCTTTGTACTGTGTGGTATAATGTGTAAGGGGGGCTGGGCTTTGTACTGTATGGCATAATGTGTAAGGAGGGGCTGGGCTTTGTACTGTATGGCATAATGTGTAAGGGGGACTGGGCTTTGTACTGTGTGGAATAATGTGTATGGAGGGGCTGGGCTTTGTACTGTATGGCATAATGTGTAAGGGGGGCTGAGCTTTGTGCTGTGTGGTATAATGTGTAAGGGGGGCTGGGCTTTGTACTGTGTGACATAATGTGTAAGGGGGGCTGGGCTTTGTACTGTGTGGCATAATGTGTAAGGGGGCTGAGCTTTGTGCTGTGTTGTATAATGTGTAAGGGGGGCTGGGCTTTGTACTGTGTGACATAATGTGTAAGGGGGAGCTGGGCTTAGTACTGTGTGGCATAATGTGTAAGGAGAGGCTGGGGTTTGTACTGTGTGGCATAATGTGTAAGGAGAAGCTGGGGTGTGTACTGTGTGGCATAATGTGTAAGGGGGGGCTGGGCTTTGTACTGTGTGGTATAATGTGTAAGCGGGGGCTAGGCTTTGTACTGTGTGGCATAATATGTAAGAGGGGGCTGGGCTTTGTACTGTGTGGTATAATGTGTAAGCGGGGGCTGGGCTTTGTACTGTGTGGCATAATGTGTAAGGGGGGCAGGGCTTTGTACTGTGTGGCATAATGTGTAAGGGGGGCTGGGCTTTGTACTGTGTGGTATAATGTGTAAGCGGGGGCTAGGCTTTCTGCTGTGTGGCATAATATGTAAGAGGGGGCTGGGCTTTGTACTGTGTGGTATAATGTGTAAGCGGGGGCTAGGCTTTGTGCTGTGTGGCATAATGTGTAAGCGGGGGCTGGGCTTTGTGCTGTGTGGCATAATTTGTAAGGGGGACTGGGCTTTGTACTGTGTGGCATAATGTGTAAGGGAGAGATTGGGCTTTGTACTGTGTGGCATAATGTGTAAGGGGGGCTGGGCTTTGTACTGTGTGGTATAATGTGTAAGGGAGGGGTTGGGTTTTGTGCTGTGTTGCATAATGTGTAAGGGGGGCTGGGTTTTGTACTGTGTGGCATAATGTGTAAGGGGGGTTGGGCTTTGTACTGTGTGGCATAATGTGTAAGGGAGGGATTGGGCTTTGTACTGTGTGGCATAATGTGTAAGGGGAGCTGGGCTTTGTACTGTGTGGCATAATGTGTAAGGGGGGCTGGGCTTTGTACTGTTTGGCATAATGTGTAAGGGAGGGGCTGGGCCTTGTACTGTGTGGCATAATGTGTAAGGGAGGGGCTGGGCCTTGTACTGTGTGGCATAATGTGTAAGCGGGGGCTGGGCTTTGTACTGTGTGACATAATATGTAAGGGGGCTGGGATTTGTACTGTGTGATATAATGTGTAAGGGGGGCTGGGCTTTGTGCTGTGTGCTATAATGTGTAAGGGGGGCTGGGCTTTGTGCTGTGTGGTATAATGTGTAAAGGGGGCTGGGCTTTGTGCTGTGTGGTATAATGTGTAAGGGGGGGCTGTGCTTTATGCTGTGTGGTATAATGTGTAAGGAGGGCTGTGCTTTGTACTGTGTGGTATACTGTGTAAGGGGGGCTGGGCTTTGTACTGTATGGCATAATGTGTAAGTAGGGGCTGGGCTTTGTACTGTATGGCATAATGTGTAAGGAGGTGCTGGGATTTGTGCTGTGTGGTATTATGTGTAAGGGGGGTTGGGCTTTGTGCTGTGTGACATAATGTGTAAGGTGGGCTGGGCTTTGTACTGTGTGGCATAATGTGTAAGGGGGGCTGAGCTTTGTGCTGTGTGATATAATGGTAAGGGGGGCTGGGCTTTGTACTGTGTGACATAAATGTGTAAGGGGGAGCTGGGCTTAGTACTGTTTGGCATAATGTGTAAGGAGAGGCTGGGGTTTGTACTGTGTGGCATAATGTGTAGGGAGAAGCTGGGGTTTGTACTGTGTGGCATAATGTGTAAGGGGGGATGGGCTTTGTACTGTGTGGCATAATGTGTAAGGGGGGCTTGGTTTTTGTACTGTGTGGCATAATGTGTAAGGGGGGGCTGGGCTTTGTACTGTGTGGTATAATGTGTAAGCGGGGGCTAGGCTTTGTGCTGTGTGGCATAATATGTAAGAGGGGGCTGGCCTTTGTACTGTGTGGCATAATGTGTAAGGGAGGGATTGGGCTTTGTACTGTGTGGCATAATGTGTAAGGGGGGCTGGGCTTTGTACTGTGTGGCATACTGTGTAAGGGAGGGGCTGGGCCTTGTACTGTGTGGCATAATGTGTAAGGGAGGGGCTGGGCCTTGTACTGTGTGGCATAATGTGTAAGCGGGGGCTGGGCTTTGTACTGTGTGACATAATATGTAAGGGGGCTGGAATTTGTACAGTGTGGTATAATGTGTAAGGGGGGCTGGGCTTTGTGCTGTGTGGTATAATGTGTAAGGGGGGCTGGGCTTTGTGCTGTGTGGTATAATGTGTAAGGGGGGCTGGGCTTTGTGCTGTGTGGTATGTGTAAGGGGGGGCTGTGCTTTATACTGTGTGGTATAATGTGTAAGGAGGGCTGTGCTTTGTACTGTGTGGTATAATGTGTAAGGGGGGGCTGGGCTTTGTACTGTATGGCATAATGTGTAAGGAGGAGCTGGGCTTTGTACTGTATGGCATAATGTGTAAGGGGGGCTGGGCTTTGTACTGTGTGGAATAATGT
Organism: Taudactylus pleione; assembly: GCA_031769625.1. Taxonomy (NCBI): domain Eukaryota; kingdom Metazoa; phylum Chordata; class Amphibia; order Anura; family Myobatrachidae; genus Taudactylus; species Taudactylus pleione. The sequence goes on from JAUIMM010000684.1 coordinate 3,393,551, forward strand.
GTATGGAGGGGCTGGGCTTTGTACTGTATGGCATAATGTGTAAGGGGGGGCTGGGATTTGTGCTGTGTCGTATAATGTGTAAGGGGGGTTGGGCTTTGTACTTTGTGACATAATGTGTATGGGGGCTGGGCTTTGTACTGTGTGGCATAATGTGTAAGGGGGGCTGAGCTTTGTGCTGTGTGGTATAATGTGTAAGGGGGGCTAGGCTTTGTACTGTGTGACATAATGTGTAAGGGGGAGCTGGGCTTAGTACTGTGTGGCATAATGTGTAAGGAGAGGCTGTGGTTTGTACTGTGTTGCATAATGAGTAAAGAGAAGCTGGGGTTTGTACTGTGTGGCATAATGTGTAAGGGGGGGCTGTGCTTTGTACTGTGTGGCATAATGTGTAAGGGGGGCTGGGCTTTGTACTGTGTGGCATAATGTGTAAGGGGGGGCTGGGCTTTCTACTGTGTGGTATAATGTGTAAGCGGGGGCTAGGCTTTGTACTGTGTGGCATAATATGTAAGAGGGGGCTGGGCTTTGTACTGTGTGATATAATGTGTAAGCGGGGGCTGGGATTTGTACTGTGTGGCATAATGTGTAAGCAGGGGCTGGGCTTTGTACTGTGTGGTATAATGTGTAAGGGAGGGGTTGGGATTTGTGCTGTGTTGCATAATGTGTAAAGGGGGCTGGGTTTTGTACTGTGTGGCAGAATGTGTAAGGGGGGTTGGGCTTTGTACTGTGTGGCATAATGTGTAAGGGAGGGATTGGGCTTTGTACTGTGTGGCATAATGTGTAAGGGGGGCTGGGCTTTGTACTGTGTGGCATAATGTGTAAGGGGGGCTGGGCTTTGTACTGTGAGGCATAATGTGTAAGGGAGGGGCTGGGCCTTGTACTGTGTGGCATAATGTGTAAGGGAGGGGCTGGGCCTTGTACTGTGTGGCATAATGTGTAAGCGGGGGCTGGGCTTTGTACTGTGTGACATAATATGTAAGGGAGCTGGGATTTGTACTGTGTGGTATAATGTGTAAGGGGAGCTGGGCTTTGTGCTGTGTGGTATAATGTGTAAGGGGGGCTGGGCTTTGTGCTGTGTGGTATAATGTGTAAGGGGGGCTGTGCTTTGTACTGTGTGGTATAATGTGTAAGGGGGGCTGGGCTTTGTACTGTGTGGCATAATGTGTAAGGAGGGGCTGGGCTTTGTACTGTATGGCATAATGTGTATGGGGGGGCTGGGATTTGTGCTGTGTGGTATAATGTGTAAGGGGGGTTGGGCATTGTGCTGTGTGACATAATGTGTAAGGTGGGCTGGGCTTTGTACTGTGTGGCATAATGTGTAAGGGAGGCTGAGCTTTGTGCTGTGTGATATAATGGTAAGGGGGGCTGGGCTTTGTACTGTGTGACATAATGTGTAAGGGGGAGCTGGGCTTAGTACTGTGTGGCATAATGTGTAAGGAGAGGCTGGGGTTTGTACTGTGTGGCATAATGTGTAAGGAGAAGCTGGGGTTTGTACTGTGTGGCATAATGTGTAAGGGGGTCTGGGCTTTGTACTGTGTGGCATAATGTGTAAGGGGTGCTTGGTTTTTGTACTGTGTGGCATAATGTGTAAGGGGGGGCTGGGCTTTGTACTGTGTGGTATAATGTGTAAGCGGGGGCTAGGCTTTGTGCTGTGTGGTATAATATGTAAGAGGGGGCTGGGCTTTGTACTGTGTGGTATAATGTGTAAGCGGGGGCTGAGCTTTGTACTGTGTGGCATAATGTGTAAGGGGGGCTGGGCTTTGTACTGTGTGGCATAATGTGTAAGGGGGGGCTGGGCTTTGTACTGTGTGGTATAATGTGTAAGCGGGGGCTAGGCTTTTGTGCTGTGTGGCATAATATGTAAGAGGGGGCTGGGCTTTGTACTGTGTGGTATAATGTGTAAGCGGGGGTTAGGCTTTGTGCTGTGTGGCATAATGTGTAAGCGGGGGCTGGGCTTTGTGCTGTGTGGCATAATGTGTAAGGGTGACTGGGCTTTGTACTGGGTGGCATAATGTGTAAGTGAGGGATTGGGCTTTGTACTGTGTGGCATAATGTGTAAGGGGGGCTGGGCTTTGTACTGTGTGGTATAATGTGTAAGGGAGGGGTTGGGCTTTGTGCTGTGTTGCATAATATGTAAGGGGGGCTGGGTTTTGTACTCCGTGGCATAATGTGTAAGGGGGGGCTGGGGTTTGTACTGTGTGGCATAATGTGTAAGGGAAGGATTGGGCTTTGTACTGTGTGGCATAATTTGTAAGGGGGGCTGGGCTTTGTACTGTGTGGCATAATGTGTAAGGGAGGGGCTGGGCCTTGTACTGTGTGGTATAATGGGTAAGGGAGGGGCTGGGCCTTGTACTGTGTGGCATAATGTGTAAGCTGGGGCTGGGCTTTGTACTGTGCGACATAATATGTAAGGATGCTGGAATTTGTACTGTGTGGTATAATGTGTAAGGGGGGCTGGGCTTTGTACTGTGTGGTATAATGTGTAAGGGGGGCTGGGCTTTGTGGTGTGTGGTATAATGTGTAAGGGGGGCTGGGCTTTGTGCTGTGTGGTATGTGTAAGGGGGGGCTGTGCTTTATACTGTGTGGTATAATGTGTAAGGAGGGCTGTGCTTTGTACTGTGTGGTATAATGTGTAAGGGGGGGCTGGGCTTTGTACTGTATGGTATAATGTGTGAGGAGGGGCTGGGCTTTGTACTGTATGGCATAATGTGTAAGGGGGGCTGGGCTTTGTACTGTGTGGAATAATGTGTAAGGTGGGGCTGGGATTTGTGCTGTGTGGTATAATGTGTAAGGGGGGTTGGGCTTTGTATTGTGTGACATAATGTGTAAGGGGGGCTGGGCTTTGTACTGTGTGGCATAATGTGTAAGGGGGGCTGAGCTTTGTGCTGTGTGGTATAATGTGTAAGGGGGGCTGGGCTTTGTACTGTGTGACATAATGTGTAAGGGGGAGCTGGGCTTAGTACTGTGTGGCATAATGTGTAAGGAGAGGCTGGGGTTTGTACTGTGTGGCATAATGTATAAGGAGAAGCTGGGGTTTGTACTGTGTGGCATAATGTGTAAGGGGGGGCTGGGCTTTGTACTGTGTGGCATAATGTGTAAGGGGGGCTCGGCTTTGTACTGTGTGGCATAATGTGTAAGGGGGGGCTGGGCTTTGTACTGTGTGGCATAATGTGTAAGGGGGGGCTGGGCTTTGTACTGTGTGGTATAATGTGTAAGCGGGGGCTAGGCTTTCTGCTGTGTGGCATAATATGTAAGAGGGGGCTGGGCTTTGTACTGTGTGGTATAATGTGTAAGCGGGGGCTAGGCTTTGTGCTGTGTGGCATAATGTGTAATCGGGGGCTGGGCTTTGTGCTGTGTGGCATAATGTGTAAGGGTGACTGGGCTTTGTACTGTGTGGCATAATGTGTAAGGGAGAGATTGTTCTTTGTACTGTGTGGCATAATGTGTAAGGGGGGCTGGGCTTTGTGCTGTGTGGTATAATGTGTAAGGGGGGTTGGGCTTTGTACTGTGTGGCATAATGTGTAAGGGAGGGATTGGGCTTTGTACTGTGTGGCATAATGTGTAAGGGGGGGCTGGGCTTTCTACTGTGTGGTATAATGTGTAAGCGGGGGCTAGGCTTTGTGCTGTGTGGCATAATATGTAAGAGGGGGCTGGGCTTTGTACTGTGTGGTATAATGTGTAAGCGGGGGCTGGGATTTGTACTGTGTGGCATAATGTGTAAGCAGGGGCTGGGCTTTGTACTGTGTGGTATAATGTGTAAGGGAGGGGTTGGGATTTGTGCTGTGTTGCATAATGTGTAAGGGGGGCTGGGTTTTGTACTGTGTGGCAGAATGTGTAAGGGGGGTTGGGCTTTGTACTGTGTGGCATAATGTGTAAGGGAGGGATTGGGCTTTGTACTGTGTGGCATAATGTGTAAGGGGGGCTGGGCTTTGTACTGTGTGGCATAATGTGTAAGGGGGGCTAGGCTTTGTACTGTGAGGCATAATGTGTAAGGGAGGGGCTGGGCCTTGTACTGTGTGGCATAATGTGTAAGGGAGGGGCTGGGCCTTGTACTGTGTGGCATAATGTGTAAGCGGGGGCTGGGCTTTGTACTGTGTGACATAATATGTAAGGGAGCTGGGATTTGTACTGTGTGGTATAATGTGTAAGGGGGGCTGGGCTTTGTGCTGTGTGGTATAATGTGTAAGGGGGGCTGGGCTTTGTGCTGTGTGGTATAATGTGTAAGGGGGGCTGTGCTTTGTACTGTGTGGTATAATGTGTAAGGGGGGCTGGGCTTTGTACTGTATGGCATAATGTGTAAGGGGGGGCTGGGATTTGTGCTGTGTGGTATAATGTGTAAGGGGGGTTGGGCATTGTGCTGTGTGACATAATGTGTAAGGTGGGCTGGGCTTTGTACTGTGTGGCATAATGTGTAAGGGAGGCTGAGCTTTGTGCTGTGTGATATAATGGTAAGGGGGGCTGGGCTTTGTACTGTGTGACATAATGTGTAAGGGGGAGCTGGGCTTAGTACTGTGTGGCATAATGTGTAAGGAGAGGCTGGGGTTTGTACTGTGTGGCATAATGTATAAGGAGAAGCCGGGGTTTGTACTGTGTGGCATAATGTGTAAGGGGGGGCTGGGCTTTGTACTGTGTGGCATAATGTGTAAGGGGGGCTCGGCTTTGTACTGTGTGGCATAATGTGTAAGGGGGGGCTGGGCTTTGTACTGTGTGGTATAATGTGTAAGCGGGGACTAGGCATTGTGCTGTGTGGCATAATGTGTAAGAGGGGGCTGGGCTTTGTACTGTGTGGTATAATGTGTAAGCGGGGGCTGGGCTTTGTACTGTGTGGCATAATGTGTAAGGAGGGCTGGGCTTTGTACTGTGTGGCATAATGTGTAAGGGGGGGCTGGGCTTTGTACTGTGTGGTATAATGTGTAAGCGGGGGCTAGGCTTTCTGCTGTGTGGCATAATATGTAAGAGGGGGCTGGGCTTTGTACTGTGTGGTATAATGTGTAAGCGGGGGCTAGGCTTTGTGCTGTGTGGCATAATGTGTAAGCGGGGGCTGGGCTTTGTGCTGTGTGGCATAATGTGTAAGGGTGACTGGGCTTTGTACTCTGTGGCATAATGTGTAAGGGAGAGATTGTTCTTTGTACTGTGTGGCATAATGTGTAAGGGGGGGTGGGCTTTGTGCTGTGTGGTATAATGTGTAAGGGGGGTTGGGCTTTGTACTGTGTGGCATAATGTGTAAGGGAGGGATTGGGCTTTGTACTGTGTGGCATAATGTGTAAGGGGGGCTGGGCTTTGTACTGTGTGGCATAATGTGTAAGGGGGGCTGGGCTTTGTACTGTGTTGCATAATGTGTAAGGGAGGGGCTGGACCTTGTACTGTGTGGCATAATGTGTAAGGGAGGGGCTGGGCCTTGAACTGTGTGGCATAATGTGTAAGCGGGGGCTGGGCTTTGTACTGTGTGACATAATGTGTAAGGGGGCTGGGATTTGTACTGTGTGGTATAATGTGTAAGGGGGGCTGGGCTTTGTGCTGTGTGGTATAATGTGTAAGGGGGGCTGGGCTTTGTGCTGTGTGGTATAATGTGTAAGGGGGGCTGGGCTTTGTGCTGTGTGGTATAATGTGTAAGGGGGGGCTGTGCTTTATACTGTGTGGTATAATGTGTAAGGAGGGCTGTGCTTTGTACTGTGTGGTATAATGTGTAGGGGGGGCTGGGCTTTGTACTGTATGGCATAATGTGTAAGGAGGGGCTGGGCTTTGTACTGTATGGCATAATGTGTAAGGGGGGCCTGGGATTTGTGCTGTGTGGTATAATGTGTAAGGGGGTTGGGCTTTGTGCTGTGTGACATAATGTGTAAGGTGGGCTGGGCTTTGTACTGTGTGGCATAATGTGTAAGGGGGGCTGAGCTTTGTGCTGTGTGATATAATGGTAAGGGGGGCTGGGCTTTGTACTGTGTGACATAATGTATAAGGGGGAGCTGGGCTTAGTACTGTGTGGCATAATGTGTAAGGAGAGGCTGGGGTTTGTACTGTGTGGCATAATGTGTAAGGAGAAGCTGGGGTTTGTACTGTGTGGCATAATGTGTAAGGGGGGGCTGGGCTTTGTACTGTGTGGCATAATGTGTTTAAGGGGGCTTGGTTTTTGTACTGTGTGGCATAATGTGTAAAGGGGGGCTGGGCTTTGTACTGTGTGGTATAATGTGTAAGCGGGGGCTAGGCTTTGTGCTGTGTGGCATAATATGTAAGAGGGGGCTGGGCTTTGTACTGTGTGGCATAATGTGTAAGGGAGGGATTGGGCTTTGTCCTGTGTGGCATAATGTGTAAGGGGGGCTGGGCTTTGTACTGTGTGGCATAATGTGTAAGGGAGGGGCTGGGCCTTTTACTGTGTGGCATAATGTGTAATGGAGGGGCTGGGCCTTGTACTGTGTGGCATAATGTGTAAGCAGGGGCTGGGCTTTGTACTGTGTGACAATATGTAAGGGGGCTGGAATTTGTACTGTGTGGTATAATGTGTACGGGGGGTTGGGCTTTGTACTGTGTGACATAATGTGTAAGGGGGGCTGGGCTTTGTACTGTGTGGCATAATGTGTAAGGGGGGCTGAGCTTTGTGCTGTGTGGTATAATGTGTAAGGGGGGCTGGGCTTTGTACTGTGTGACATAAAGTGTAAGGGGGAGCTGGGCTTAGTACTGTGTGGCATAATGTGTAAGGAGAGGCTGGGGTTTGTACTGTGTGGCATAATGTATAAGGAGAAGCTGGGGTTTGTACTGTGTGGCATAATGTGTAAGGAGGGGCTGGGCTTTGTACTGTGTGGCATAATGTGTAAGGGGGGCTGGGCTTTGTACTGTGTGGCATAATGTGTAAGGGGGGGCTGGGCTTTGTTCTGTGTGGTATAATGTGTAAGCGGGGGCTAGGCTTTGTGCTGTGTGGCAAAATATGTAAGAGGGGGCTGGGCTTTGTACTGTGTGGTATAATGTGTAAGCGGGGGCTGGGTTTGTACTGTGTGGCATAATGTGTAAGCGGGGGCTGGGCTTTGTGCTGTGTGGCATAATGTGTAAGGGTGACTGGGCTTTGTACTGTGTGGCATAATGTGTAAGGGAGAGATTGGGCTTTGTACTGTGTGGCATAATGTGTAAGGGGGGCTGGGCTTTCTACTGTGTGGTATAATGTGTAAGGGAGGGGTTGGGTTTTGTGCTGTGTTGCATAATGTGTAAGGGGGGCTGGGTTTTGTACTGTGTGGCATAATGTGTAAGGGGGGTTGGGCTTTGTACTGTGTGGCATAATGTGTAAGGGAGGGATTGGGCTTTGTACTGTGTGGCATAATGTGTAAGGGGGCTGGGCTTTGTACTGTGTGGCATAATGTGTAAGGGGGGCTGGGCTTTGTACTGTGTGGCATAATGTGTAAGTGAGGGGCTGGGCCTTGTACTGTGTGGCATAATGTGCAAGCGGGGGCTGGGCTTTGTACTGTGTGACATAATATGTAAGGGGCCTGGGATTTGTACTGTGTGGTATAATGTGTAAGGGGGGCTGGGCTTTGTGCTGTGTGGTATAATGTGTAAGGGGGGCTGGGCTTTATGCTGTGTGGTATAATGTGTAAAGGGGGCTGGGCTTTGTGCTGTGTGGTATAATGTGTAAGGGGGGGCTGTGCTTTATACTGTGTGGTATAATGTGTAAGGAGGGCTGTGCTTTGTACTGTGTGGTATAATGTGTAAGGGGGGCTGGGCTTTGTACTGTATGGCATAATGTGTAAGGAGGGGCTGGGCTTTGTACTGTATGGCATAATGTGTAAGGGGGGCTGGGATTTGTGCTGTGTGGTATAATGTGTAAGGGGGGTTGGGCTTTGTGCTGTGTGACATAATGTGTAAGGTGGGCTGGGCTTTGTACTGTGTGGCATAATGTGTAACGGGGGCTGAGCTTTGTGCTGTGTGATATAATGGTAAGGGGGGCTGGGCTTTGTACTGTGTGACATAATGTGTAAGGGGGAGCTGGGCTTAGTACTGTGTGGCATAATATGTAAGGCGAGGCTGGGGTTTGTACTGTGTGGCATAATGTGTAAGGAGAAGCTGGGGTTTGTACTGTGTGGCATAATGTGTAAGGGGGGATGGGCTTTGTACTGTGTGGCATAATGTGTAAGGGGGGCTTGGTTTTTGTACTGTGTGGCATAATGTGTAAGGGGGGCCTGGGCTTTGTACTGTGTGGTATAATGTGTAAGCGGGGGCTAGGCTTTGTGCTGTGTGGCATAATATGTAAGAGGGGGCTGGGCTTTGTACTGTGTGGCATAATGTGTAAGGGAGGGATTGGGCTTTGTACTGTGTGGCATAATGTGTAAGGGGGGCTGGGCTTTGTACTGTGTGGCATAATGTGTAACGGAAGGGCTGGGCCTTGTACTGTGTGGCATAATGTGTAATGGAGGGGCTGGGCCATGTACTGTGTGGCATAATGTGTAAGCGGGGGCTGGACTTTGTACTGTGTGACATAATATGTAAGGGGGCTGGAATTTGTACTGTGTGGTATAATGTGTAAGGGAGGGATTGGGCTTTGTACTGTGTGGCATAATGTGTAAGGGGGGCTGGGCTTTGTACTGTGTGGCATAATGTGTAACGGAAGGGCTGGGCCTTGTACTGTGTGGCATAATGTGTAATGGAGGGGCTGGGCCATGTACTGTGTGGCATAATGTGTAAGCGGGGGCTGGGCTTTGTACTGTGTGACATAATATGTAAGGGGGCTGGAATTTGTACTGTGTGGTATAATGTGTAAAGGGGGCTGGGCTTTGTGCTGTGTGGTATAATGTGTAAGGGGGGCTGGGCTTTGTTCTGTGTGGTATAATGTGTAAGGGGGGCTGGGCTTTGTGCTGTGTGGTATGTGTAAGGGGGGGCTGTGCTTTATACTGTGTGGTATAATGTGTAAGGAGGGCTGTGCTTTGTACTGTGTGGTATAATGTGTAAGGGGGGGCTGGGCTTTGTACTGTATGGCATAATGTGTAAGGAGGGGCTGGGCTTTGTACTGTATGGTATAATGTGTAAGGGGGGCTGGGCTTTGTACTGTGTGGAATAATGTGTATGGAGGGGCTGGGCTTTGTACTGTATGGCATAATGTGTAAGGGGGGCTGGGATTTGTGCTGTGTGGTATAATGTGTAAGGGGGGTTGGGCTTTGTACTGTGTGACATAATTTGTAAGGGGGGCTGGGCTTTGTACTGTGTGGCATAATGTGTAAGGGGGCTGAGCTTTGTGCTGTGTGGTATAATGTGTAAGGGGGGCTGGGCTTTGTACTGTGTGACATAATGTGTAAGGGGGAGCTGGGCTTAGTACTGTGTGGCATAATGTGTAAGGAGAGGCTGGGGTTTGTACTGTGTGGCATAATGTGCAAGGAGAAGCTGGGGTTTGTACTGTGTGGCATAATGTGTAAGGGGGGGCTGGGCTTTGTACTGTGTGGCATAATGTGTAAGGGGGGCTGGGATTTGTACTGTGTGGTATAATGTGTAAGCGGGGGCTGGGCTTTGTGCTGTGTTGCATAATCTGTAAGAGGGGGCTGGGCTTTGTACTGTGTGGTATAATGTGTAAGCGGGGGCTGGGCTTTGTACTGTGTGGCATAATGTGTAAAGGGGGCTGGGCTTTGTACTGTGTGGCATAATGTGTAAGGGGGGGCTGGGCTTTGTACTGTGTGGTATAATGTGCAAGCGGGGGCTAGGCTTTCTGCTGTGTGGCATAATATGTAAGAGGGGGCTGGGCTTTGTACTGTGTGGTATAATGTGTAAGCGGGGGCTAGGCTTTGTGCTGTGTGGCATAATGTGTAAGGGGGGCTGGTCTTTGTACTGTGTGGCATAATGTGTAAGGGAGGGGCCGGGCCTTGTACTGTGTGGCATAATGTGTAAGGGGGGCTGAGCTTTGTGCTGTGTGATATAATGGTAAGGGGGGCTGGGCTTTGTACTGTGTGACATAATGTATAAGGGGGAGCTGGGCTTAGTACTGTGTGGCATAATGTGTAAGGAGAGGCTGGGGTTTGTACTGTGTGGCATAATGTGTAAGGAGAAGCTGGGGTTTGTACTGTGTGGCATAATGTGTAAGGGGGGGCTGGGCTTTGTACTGTGTGGCATAATGTGTTTAAGGGGGCTTGGTTTTTGTACTGTGTGGCATAATGTGTAAAGGGGGGCTGGGCTTTGTACTGTGTGGTATAATGTGTAAGCGGGGGCTAGGCTTTGTGCTGTGTGGTATGTGTAAGGGGGGGCTGTGCTTTATACTGTGTGGTATAATGTGTAAGGAGGGCTGTGCTTTGTACTGTGTGGTATAATGTGTAAGGGGGGGCTGGGCTTTGTACTGTATGGCATAATGTGTAAGGAGGGGCTGGGCTTTGTACTGTATGGTATAATGTGTAAGGGGGGCTGGGCTTTGTACTGTGTGGAATAATGTGTATGGAGGGGCTGGGCTTTGTACTGTATGGCATAATGTGTAAGGGGGGCTGGGATTTGTGCTGTGTGGTATAATGTGTAAGGGGGGTTGGGCTTTGTACTGTGTGACATAATTTGTAAGGGGGGCTGGGCTTTGTACTGTGTGGCATAATGTGTAAGGGGGCTGAGCTTTGTGCTGTGTGGTATAATGTGTAAGGGGGGCTGGGCTTTGTACTGTGTGACATAATGTGTAAGGGGGAGCTGGGCTTAGTACTGTGTGGCATAATGTGTAAGGAGAGGCTGGGGTTTGTACTGTGTGGCATAATGTGCAAGGAGAAGCTGGGGTTTGTACTGTGTGGCATAATGTGTAAGGGGGGGCTGGGCTTTGTACTGTGTGGCATAATGTGTAAGGGGGGCTGGGATTTGTACTGTGTGGTATAATGTGTAAGCGGGGGCTGGGCTTTGTGCTGTGTTGCATAATCTGTAAGAGGGGGCTGGGCTTTGTACTGTGTGGTATAATGTGTAAGCGGGGGCTGGGCTTTGTACTGTGTGGCATAATGTGTAAAGGGGGCTGGGCTTTGTACTGTGTGGCATAATGTGTAAGGGGGGGCTGGGCTTTGTACTGTGTGGTATAATGTGCAAGCGGGGGCTAGGCTTTCTGTTGTGTGGCATAATATGTAAGAGGGGGCTGGGCTTTGTACTGTGTGGTATAATGTGTAAGCGGGGGCTAGGCTTTGTGCTGTGTGGCATAATGTGTAAGGGGGGCTGGTCTTTGTACTGTGTGGCATAATGTGTAAGGGAGGGGCCGGGCCTTGTACTGTGTGGCATAATGTGTAAGGGGGGCTGAGCTTTGTGCTGTGTGATATAATGGTAAGGGGGGCTGGGCTTTGTACTGTGTGACATAATGTATAAGGGGGAGCTGGGCTTAGTACTGTGTGGCATAATGTGTAAGGAGAGGCTGGGGTTTGTACTGTGTGGCATAATGTGTAAGGAGAAGCTGGGGTTTGTACTGTGTGGCATAATGTGTAAGGGGGGGCTGGGCTTTGTACTGTGTGGCATAATGTGTTTAAGGGGGCTTGGTTTTTGTACTGTGTGGCATAATGTGTAAAGGGGGGCTGGGCTTTGTACTGTGTGGTATAATGTGTAAGCGGGGGCTAGGCTTTGTGCTGTGTGGCATAATATGTAAGAGGGGGCTGGGCTTTATACTGTGTGGCATAATGTGTAAGGGAGGGATTGGGCTTTGTCCTGTGTGGCATAATGTGTAAGGGGGGCTGGGCTTTGTACTGTGTGGCATAATGTGTAAGGGAGGGGCTGGGCCTTGTACTGTGTGGCATAATGTGTAATGGAGGGGCTGGGCCTTGTACTGTGTGGCATAATGTGTAAGCAGGGGCTGGGCTTTGTACTGTGTGACAATATGTAAGGGGGCTGGAATTTGTACTGTGTGGTATAATGTGTACGGGGGGTTGGGCTTTGTACTGTGTGACATAATGTGTAAGGGGGGCTGGGCTTTGTACTGTGTGGCATAATGTGTAAGGGGGGCTGAGCTTTGTGCTGTGTGGTATAATGTGTAAGGGGGGCTGGGCTTTGTACTGTGTGACATAAAGTGTAAGGGGGAGCTGGGCTTAGTACTGTGTGGCATAATGTGTAAGGAGAGGCTGGGGTTTGTACTGTGTGGCATAATGTATAAGGAGAAGCTGGGGTTTGTACTGTGTGGCATAATGTGTAAGGAGGGGCTGGGCTTTGTACTGTGTGGCATAATGTGTAAGGGGGGCTGGGCTTTGTACTGTGTGGCATAATGTGTAAGGGGGGGCTGGGCTTTGTTCTGTGTGGTATAATGTGTAAGCGGGGGCTAGGCTTTGTGCTGTGTAGCAAAATATGTAAGAGGGGGCTGGGCTTTGTACTGTGTGGTATAATGTGTAAGCGGGGGCTGGGCTTTGTACTGTGTGGCATAATGTGTAAGCGGGGACTGGGCTTTGTGCTGTGTGGCATAATGTGTAAGGGTGACTGGGCTTTGTACTGTGTGGCATAATGTGTAAGGGAGAGATTGGGCTTTGTACTGTGTGGCATAATGTGTAAGGGGGGCTGGGCTTTGTACTGTGTGGTATAATGTGTAAGGGAGGGGTTGGGTTTTGTGCTGTGTTGCATAATGTGTAAGGGGGGCTGGGTTTTGTACTGTGTGGCATAATGTGTAAGGGGGGTTGGGCTTTGTACTGTGTGGCATAATGTGTAAGGGAGGGATTGGGCTTTGTACTGTGTGGCATAATGTGTAAGGGGGGCTGGGCTTTGTACTGTGTGGCATAATGTGTAAGGGGGGCTGGGCTTTGTACTGTGTGGCATAATGTGTAAGTGAGGGGCTGGGCCTTGTACTGTGTGGCATAATGTGCAAGCGGGGGCTGGGCTTTGTACTGTGTGACATAATATGTAAGGGGCCTGGGATTTGTACTGTGTGGTATAATGTGTAAAGGGGGCTGGGCTTTGTGCTGTGTGGTATAATGTGTAAGGGGGGCTGGGCTTTATGCTGTGTGGTATAATGTGTAAAGGGGGCTGGGCTTTGTGCTGTGTGGTATAATGTGTAAGGGGGGACTGTGCTTTATACTGTGTGGTATAATGTGTAAGGAGGGCTGTGCTTTGTACTGTGTGGTATAATGTGTAAGGGGGGCTGGGCTTTGTACTGTATGGCATAATGTGTAAGGAGGGGCTGGGCTTTGTACTGTATGGCATAATGTGTAAGGGGGGCTGGGATTTGTGCTGTGTGGTATAATGTGTAAGGGGGGTTGGGCTTTGTGCTGTGTGACATAATGTGTAAGGTGGGCTGGGCTTTGTACTGTGTGGCATAATGTGTAACGGGGGCTGAGCTTTGTGCTGTGTGATATAATGGTAAGGGGGGCTGGGCTTTGTACTGTGTGACATAATGTGTAAGGGGGAGCTGGGCTTAGTACTGTGTGGCATAATGTGTAAGGCGAGGCTGGGGTTTGTACTGTGTGGCATAATGTGTAAGGAGAAGCTGGGGTTTGTACTGTGTGGCATAATGTGTAAGGGGGGATGGGCTTTGTACTGTGTGGCATAATGTGTAAGGGGGACTTGGTTTTTGTACTGTGTGGCATAATGTGTAAGGGGGGGCTGGGCTTTGTACTGTGTGGTATAATGTGTAAGCGGGGGCTAGGCTTTGTGCTGTGTGGCATAATATGTAAGAGGGGGCTGGGCTTTGTACTGTGTGGCATAATGTGTAAGGGAGGGATTGGGCTTTGTACTGTGTGGTATAATGTGTAAGGGGGGCTGGGCTTTGTACTGTGTGGCATAATGTGTAACGGAAGGGCTGGGCCTTGTACTGTGTGGCATAATGTGTAATGGAGGGGCTGGGCCATGTACTGTGTGGCATAATGTGTAAGCGGGGGCTGGACTTTGTACTGTGTGACATAATATGTAAGGGGGCTGGAATTTGTACTGTGTGGTATAATGTGTAAGGGAGGGATTGGGCTTTGTACTGTGTGGCATAATGTGTAAGGGGGGCTGGGCTTTGTACTGTGTGGCATAATGTGTAACGGAAGGGCTGGGCCTTGTACTGTGTGGCATAATGTGTAATGGAGGGGCTGGGCCATGTACTGTGTGGCATAATGTGTAAGCGGGGGCTGGGCTTTGTACTGTGTGACATAATATGTAAGGGGGCTGGAATTTGTACTGTGTGGTATAATGTGTAAAGGGGGCTGGGCTTTGTGCTGTGTGGTATAATGTGTAAGGGGGGCTGGGCTTTGTTCTGTGTGGTATAATGTGTAAGGGGGGCTGGGCTTTGTGCTGTGTGGTATGTGTAAGGGGGGGCTGTGCTTTATACTGTGTGGTATAATGTGTAAGGAGGGCTGTGCTTTGTACTGTGTGGTATAATGTGTAAAGGGGGGCTGGGCTTTGTACTGTATGGCATAATGTGTAAGGAGGGGCTGGGCTTTGTACTGTATGGCATAATGTGTAAGGGGGGCTGGGCTTTGTACTGTGTGGAATAATGTGTATGGAGGGGCTGGGCTTTGTACTGTATGGCATAATGTGTAAGGGGGGCTGGGATTTGTGCTGTGTGGTATAATGTGTAAGGGGGGTTGGGCTTTGTACTGTGTGACATAATTTGTAAGGGGGGCTGGGCTTTGTACTGTGTGGCATAATGTGTAAGGGGGCTGAGCTTTGTGCTGTGTGGTATAATGTGTAAGGGGGGCTGGGCTTTGTACTGTGTGACATAATGTGTAAGGGGGAGCTGGGCTTAGTACTGTGTGGCATAATGTGTAAGGAGAGGCTGGGGTTTGTACTATGTGGCATAATGTGCAAGGAGAAGCTGGGGTTTGTACTGTGTGGCATAATGTGTAAGGGGGGGCTGGGCTTTGTACTGTGTGGCATAATGTGTAAGGGGGGCTGGGATTTGTACTGTGTGGTATAATGTGTAAGCGGGGGCTGGGCTTTGTGCTGTGTTGCATAATCTGTAAGAGGGGGCTGGGCTTTGTACTGTGTGGTATAATGTGTAAGCGGGGGCTGGGCTTTGTACTGTGTGGCATAATGTGTAAAGGGGGCTGGGCTTTGTACTGTGTGGCATAATGTGTAAGGGGGGGCTGGGCTTTGTACTGTGTGGTATAATGTGCAAGCGGGGGCTAGGCTTTCTGCTGTGTGGCATAATATGTAAGAGGGGGCTGGGCTTTGTACTGTGTGGTATAATGTGTAAGCGGGGGCTAGGCTTTGTGCTGTGTGGCATAATGTGTAAGGGGGGCTGGTCTTTGTACTGTGTGGTATAATGTGTAAGCGGGGGCTGGGATTTGTACTGTGTGGCATAATGTGTAAGCAGGGGCTGGGCTTTGTACTGTGTGGTATAATGTGTAAGGGAGGGGTTGGGATTTGTGCTGTGTTGCATAATGTGTAAGGGGGGCTGGGTTTTGTACTGTGTGGCAGAATGTGTAAGGGGGGTTGGGCTTTGTACTGTGTGGCATAATGTGTAAGGGAGGGATTGGGCTTTGTACTGTGTGGCATAATGTGTAAGGGGGGCTGGGCTTTGTACTGTGTGGCATAATGTGTAAGGGGGGCTAGGCTTTGTACTGTGAG
The DNA here is from genome assembly GCA_031769625.1 of Taudactylus pleione. Taxonomy (NCBI): domain Eukaryota; kingdom Metazoa; phylum Chordata; class Amphibia; order Anura; family Myobatrachidae; genus Taudactylus; species Taudactylus pleione. The sequence continues at coordinate 3,408,983 of JAUIMM010000684.1, forward strand.
GCATAATGTGTAAGGGAGGGGCTGGGCCTTGTACTGTGTGGCATAATGTGTAAGGGAGGGGCTGGGCCTTGTACTGTGTGGCATAATGTGTAAGCGGGGGCTGGGCTTTGTACTGTGTGACATAATATGTAAGGGAGCTGGGATTTGTACTGTGTGGTATAATGTGTAAGGGGGGCTGGGCTTTGTGCTGTGTGGTATAATGTGTAAGGGGGGCTGGGCTTTGTGCTGTGTGGTATAATGTGTAAGGGGGGCTGTGCTTTGTACTGTGTGGTATAATGTGTAAGGGGGGCTGGGCTTTGTACTGTATGGCATAATGTGTAAGGGGGGGCTGGGATTTGTGCTGTGTGGTATAATGTGTAAGGGGGGTTGGGCATTGTGCTGTGTGACATAATGTGTAAGGTGGGCTGGGCTTTGTACTGTGTGGCATAATGTGTAAGGGAGGCTGAGCTTTGTGCTGTGTGATATAATGGTAAGGGGGGCTGGGCTTTGTACTGTGTGACATAATGTGTAAGGGGGAGCTGGGCTTAGTACTGTGTGGCATAATGTGTAAGGAGAGGCTGGGGTTTGTACTGTGTGGCATAATGTATAAGGAGAAGCCGGGGTTTGTACTGTGTGGCATAATGTGTAAGGGGGGGCTGGGCTTTGTACTGTGTGGCATAATGTGTAAGGGGGGCTCGGCTTTGTACTGTGTGGCATAATGTGTAAGGGGGGGCTGGGCTTTGTACTGTGTGGTATAATGTGTAAGCGGGGACTAGGCATTGTGCTGTGTGGCATAATGTGTAAGAGGGGGCTGGGCTTTGTACTGTGTGGTATAATGTGTAAGCGGGGGCTGGGCTTTGTACTGTGTGGCATAATGTGTAAGGAGGGCTGGGCTTTGTACTGTGTGGCATAATGTGTAAGGGGGGGCTGGGCTTTGTACTGTGTGGTATAATGTGTAAGCGGGGGCTAGGCTTTCTGCTGTGTGGCATAATATGTAAGAGGGGGCTGGGCTTTGTACTGTGTGGTATAATGTGTAAGCGGGGGCTAGGCTTTGTGCTGTGTGGCATAATGTGTAAGCGGGGGCTGGGCTTTGTGCTGTGTGGCATAATGTGTAAGGGTGACTGGGCTTTGTACTCTGTGGCATAATGTGTAAGGGAGAGATTGTTCTTTGTACTGTGTGGCATAATGTGTAAGGGGGGGTGGGCTTTGTGCTGTGTGGTATAATGTGTAAGGGGGGTTGGGCTTTGTACTGTGTGGCATAATGTGTAAGGGAGGGATTGGGCTTTGTACTGTGTGGCATAATGTGTAAGGGGGGCTGGGCTTTGTACTGTGTGGCATAATGTGTAAGGGGGGCTGGGCTTTGTACTGTGTTGCATAATGTGTAAGGGAGGGGCTGGACCTTGTACTGTGTGGCATAATGTGTAAGGGAGGGGCTGGGCCTTGAACTGTGTGGCATAATGTGTAAGCGGGGGCTGGGCTTTGTACTGTGTGACATAATGTGTAAGGGGGCTGGGATTTGTACTGTGTGGTATAATGTGTAAGGGGGGCTGGGCTTTGTGCTGTGTGGTATAATGTGTAAGGGGGGCTGGGCTTTGTGCTGTGTGGTATAATGTGTAAGGGGGGCTGGGCTTTGTGCTGTGTGGTATAATGTGTAAGGGGGGGCTGTGCTTTATACTGTGTGGTATAATGTGTAAGGAGGGCTGTGCTTTGTACTGTGTGGTATAATGTGTAGGGGGGGCTGGGCTTTGTACTGTATGGCATAATGTGTAAGGAGGGGCTGGGCTTTGTACTGTATGGCATAATGTGTAAGGGGGGCCTGGGATTTGTGCTGTGTGGTATAATGTGTAAGGGGGTTGGGCTTTGTGCTGTGTGACATAATGTGTAAGGTGGGCTGGGCTTTGTACTGTGTGGCATAATGTGTAAGGGGGGCTGAGCTTTGTGCTGTGTGATATAATGGTAAGGGGGGCTGGGCTTTGTACTGTGTGACATAATGTATAAGGGGGAGCTGGGCTTAGTACTGTGTGGCATAATGTGTAAGGAGAGGCTGGGGTTTGTACTGTGTGGCATAATGTGTAAGGAGAAGCTGGGGTTTGTACTGTGTGGCATAATGTGTAAGGGGGGGCTGGGCTTTGTACTGTGTGGCATAATGTGTTTAAGGGGGCTTGGTTTTTGTACTGTGTGGCATAATGTGTAAAGGGGGGCTGGGCTTTGTACTGTGTGGTATAATGTGTAAGCGGGGGCTAGGCTTTGTGCTGTGTGGCATAATATGTAAGAGGGGGCTGGGCTTTGTACTGTGTGGCATAATGTGTAAGGGAGGGATTGGGCTTTGTCCTGTGTGGCATAATGTGTAAGGGGGGCTGGGCTTTGTACTGTGTGGCATAATGTGTAAGGGAGGGGCTGGGCCTTTTACTGTGTGGCATAATGTGTAATGGAGGGGCTGGGCCTTGTACTGTGTGGCATAATGTGTAAGCAGGGGCTGGGCTTTGTACTGTGTGACAATATGTAAGGGGGCTGGAATTTGTACTGTGTGGTATAATGTGTACGGGGGGTTGGGCTTTGTACTGTGTGACATAATGTGTAAGGGGGGCTGGGCTTTGTACTGTGTGGCATAATGTGTAAGGGGGGCTGAGCTTTGTGCTGTGTGGTATAATGTGTAAGGGGGGCTGGGCTTTGTACTGTGTGACATAAAGTGTAAGGGGGAGCTGGGCTTAGTACTGTGTGGCATAATGTGTAAGGAGAGGCTGGGGTTTGTACTGTGTGGCATAATGTATAAGGAGAAGCTGGGGTTTGTACTGTGTGGCATAATGTGTAAGGAGGGGCTGGGCTTTGTACTGTGTGGCATAATGTGTAAGGGGGGCTGGGCTTTGTACTGTGTGGCATAATGTGTAAGGGGGGGCTGGGCTTTGTTCTGTGTGGTATAATGTGTAAGCGGGGGCTAGGCTTTGTGCTGTGTGGCAAAATATGTAAGAGGGGGCTGGGCTTTGTACTGTGTGGTATAATGTGTAAGCGGGGGCTGGGTTTGTACTGTGTGGCATAATGTGTAAGCGGGGGCTGGGCTTTGTGCTGTGTGGCATAATGTGTAAGGGTGACTGGGCTTTGTACTGTGTGGCATAATGTGTAAGGGAGAGATTGGGCTTTGTACTGTGTGGCATAATGTGTAAGGGGGGCTGGGCTTTCTACTGTGTGGTATAATGTGTAAGGGAGGGGTTGGGTTTTGTGCTGTGTTGCATAATGTGTAAGGGGGGCTGGGTTTTGTACTGTGTGGCATAATGTGTAAGGGGGGTTGGGCTTTGTACTGTGTGGCATAATGTGTAAGGGAGGGATTGGGCTTTGTACTGTGTGGCATAATGTGTAAGGGGGCTGGGCTTTGTACTGTGTGGCATAATGTGTAAGGGGGGCTGGGCTTTGTACTGTGTGGCATAATGTGTAAGTGAGGGGCTGGGCCTTGTACTGTGTGGCATAATGTGCAAGCGGGGGCTGGGCTTTGTACTGTGTGACATAATATGTAAGGGGCCTGGGATTTGTACTGTGTGGTATAATGTGTAAGGGGGGCTGGGCTTTGTGCTGTGTGGTATAATGTGTAAGGGGGGCTGGGCTTTATGCTGTGTGGTATAATGTGTAAAGGGGGCTGGGCTTTGTGCTGTGTGGTATAATGTGTAAGGGGGGGCTGTGCTTTATACTGTGTGGTATAATGTGTAAGGAGGGCTGTGCTTTGTACTGTGTGGTATAATGTGTAAGGGGGGCTGGGCTTTGTACTGTATGGCATAATGTGTAAGGAGGGGCTGGGCTTTGTACTGTATGGCATAATGTGTAAGGGGGGCTGGGATTTGTGCTGTGTGGTATAATGTGTAAGGGGGGTTGGGCTTTGTGCTGTGTGACATAATGTGTAAGGTGGGCTGGGCTTTGTACTGTGTGGCATAATGTGTAACGGGGGCTGAGCTTTGTGCTGTGTGATATAATGGTAAGGGGGGCTGGGCTTTGTACTGTGTGACATAATGTGTAAGGGGGAGCTGGGCTTAGTACTGTGTGGCATAATATGTAAGGCGAGGCTGGGGTTTGTACTGTGTGGCATAATGTGTAAGGAGAAGCTGGGGTTTGTACTGTGTGGCATAATGTGTAAGGGGGGATGGGCTTTGTACTGTGTGGCATAATGTGTAAGGGGGGCTTGGTTTTTGTACTGTGTGGCATAATGTGTAAGGGGGGCCTGGGCTTTGTACTGTGTGGTATAATGTGTAAGCGGGGGCTAGGCTTTGTGCTGTGTGGCATAATATGTAAGAGGGGGCTGGGCTTTGTACTGTGTGGCATAATGTGTAAGGGAGGGATTGGGCTTTGTACTGTGTGGCATAATGTGTAAGGGGGGCTGGGCTTTGTACTGTGTGGCATAATGTGTAACGGAAGGGCTGGGCCTTGTACTGTGTGGCATAATGTGTAATGGAGGGGCTGGGCCATGTACTGTGTGGCATAATGTGTAAGCGGGGGCTGGACTTTGTACTGTGTGACATAATATGTAAGGGGGCTGGAATTTGTACTGTGTGGTATAATGTGTAAGGGAGGGATTGGGCTTTGTACTGTGTGGCATAATGTGTAAGGGGGGCTGGGCTTTGTACTGTGTGGCATAATGTGTAACGGAAGGGCTGGGCCTTGTACTGTGTGGCATAATGTGTAATGGAGGGGCTGGGCCATGTACTGTGTGGCATAATGTGTAAGCGGGGGCTGGGCTTTGTACTGTGTGACATAATATGTAAGGGGGCTGGAATTTGTACTGTGTGGTATAATGTGTAAAGGGGGCTGGGCTTTGTGCTGTGTGGTATAATGTGTAAGGGGGGCTGGGCTTTGTTCTGTGTGGTATAATGTGTAAGGGGGGCTGGGCTTTGTGCTGTGTGGTATGTGTAAGGGGGGGCTGTGCTTTATACTGTGTGGTATAATGTGTAAGGAGGGCTGTGCTTTGTACTGTGTGGTATAATGTGTAAGGGGGGGCTGGGCTTTGTACTGTATGGCATAATGTGTAAGGAGGGGCTGGGCTTTGTACTGTATGGTATAATGTGTAAGGGGGGCTGGGCTTTGTACTGTGTGGAATAATGTGTATGGAGGGGCTGGGCTTTGTACTGTATGGCATAATGTGTAAGGGGGGCTGGGATTTGTGCTGTGTGGTATAATGTGTAAGGGGGGTTGGGCTTTGTACTGTGTGACATAATTTGTAAGGGGGGCTGGGCTTTGTACTGTGTGGCATAATGTGTAAGGGGGCTGAGCTTTGTGCTGTGTGGTATAATGTGTAAGGGGGGCTGGGCTTTGTACTGTGTGACATAATGTGTAAGGGGGAGCTGGGCTTAGTACTGTGTGGCATAATGTGTAAGGAGAGGCTGGGGTTTGTACTGTGTGGCATAATGTGCAAGGAGAAGCTGGGGTTTGTACTGTGTGGCATAATGTGTAAGGGGGGGCTGGGCTTTGTACTGTGTGGCATAATGTGTAAGGGGGGCTGGGATTTGTACTGTGTGGTATAATGTGTAAGCGGGGGCTGGGCTTTGTGCTGTGTTGCATAATCTGTAAGAGGGGGCTGGGCTTTGTACTGTGTGGTATAATGTGTAAGCGGGGGCTGGGCTTTGTACTGTGTGGCATAATGTGTAAAGGGGGCTGGGCTTTGTACTGTGTGGCATAATGTGTAAGGGGGGGCTGGGCTTTGTACTGTGTGGTATAATGTGCAAGCGGGGGCTAGGCTTTCTGCTGTGTGGCATAATATGTAAGAGGGGGCTGGGCTTTGTACTGTGTGGTATAATGTGTAAGCGGGGGCTAGGCTTTGTGCTGTGTGGCATAATGTGTAAGGGGGGCTGGTCTTTGTACTGTGTGGCATAATGTGTAAGGGAGGGGCCGGGCCTTGTACTGTGTGGCATAATGTGTAAGGGGGGCTGAGCTTTGTGCTGTGTGATATAATGGTAAGGGGGGCTGGGCTTTGTACTGTGTGACATAATGTATAAGGGGGAGCTGGGCTTAGTACTGTGTGGCATAATGTGTAAGGAGAGGCTGGGGTTTGTACTGTGTGGCATAATGTGTAAGGAGAAGCTGGGGTTTGTACTGTGTGGCATAATGTGTAAGGGGGGGCTGGGCTTTGTACTGTGTGGCATAATGTGTTTAAGGGGGCTTGGTTTTTGTACTGTGTGGCATAATGTGTAAAGGGGGGCTGGGCTTTGTACTGTGTGGTATAATGTGTAAGCGGGGGCTAGGCTTTGTGCTGTGTGGTATGTGTAAGGGGGGGCTGTGCTTTATACTGTGTGGTATAATGTGTAAGGAGGGCTGTGCTTTGTACTGTGTGGTATAATGTGTAAGGGGGGGCTGGGCTTTGTACTGTATGGCATAATGTGTAAGGAGGGGCTGGGCTTTGTACTGTATGGTATAATGTGTAAGGGGGGCTGGGCTTTGTACTGTGTGGAATAATGTGTATGGAGGGGCTGGGCTTTGTACTGTATGGCATAATGTGTAAGGGGGGCTGGGATTTGTGCTGTGTGGTATAATGTGTAAGGGGGGTTGGGCTTTGTACTGTGTGACATAATTTGTAAGGGGGGCTGGGCTTTGTACTGTGTGGCATAATGTGTAAGGGGGCTGAGCTTTGTGCTGTGTGGTATAATGTGTAAGGGGGGCTGGGCTTTGTACTGTGTGACATAATGTGTAAGGGGGAGCTGGGCTTAGTACTGTGTGGCATAATGTGTAAGGAGAGGCTGGGGTTTGTACTGTGTGGCATAATGTGCAAGGAGAAGCTGGGGTTTGTACTGTGTGGCATAATGTGTAAGGGGGGCTGGGCTTTGTACTGTGTGGCATAATGTGTAAGGGGGGCTGGGATTTGTACTGTGTGGTATAATGTGTAAGCGGGGGCTGGGCTTTGTGCTGTGTTGCATAATCTGTAAGAGGGGGCTGGGCTTTGTACTGTGTGGTATAATGTGTAAGCGGGGGCTGGGCTTTGTACTGTGTGGCATAATGTGTAAAGGGGGCTGGGCTTTGTACTGTGTGGCATAATGTGTAAGGGGGGGCTGGGCTTTGTACTGTGTGGTATAATGTGCAAGCGGGGGCTAGGCTTTCTGTTGTGTGGCATAATATGTAAGAGGGGGCTGGGCTTTGTACTGTGTGGTATAATGTGTAAGCGGGGGCTAGGCTTTGTGCTGTGTGGCATAATGTGTAAGGGGGGCTGGTCTTTGTACTGTGTGGCATAATGTGTAAGGGAGGGGCCGGGCCTTGTACTGTGTGGCATAATGTGTAAGGGGGGCTGAGCTTTGTGCTGTGTGATATAATGGTAAGGGGGGCTGGGCTTTGTACTGTGTGACATAATGTATAAGGGGGAGCTGGGCTTAGTACTGTGTGGCATAATGTGTAAGGAGAGGCTGGGGTTTGTACTGTGTGGCATAATGTGTAAGGAGAAGCTGGGGTTTGTACTGTGTGGCATAATGTGTAAGGGGGGGCTGGGCTTTGTACTGTGTGGCATAATGTGTTTAAGGGGGCTTGGTTTTTGTACTGTGTGGCATAATGTGTAAAGGGGGGCTGGGCTTTGTACTGTGTGGTATAATGTGTAAGCGGGGGCTAGGCTTTGTGCTGTGTGGCATAATATGTAAGAGGGGGCTGGGCTTTATACTGTGTGGCATAATGTGTAAGGGAGGGATTGGGCTTTGTCCTGTGTGGCATAATGTGTAAGGGGGGCTGGGCTTTGTACTGTGTGGCATAATGTGTAAGGGAGGGGCTGGGCCTTGTACTGTGTGGCATAATGTGTAATGGAGGGGCTGGGCCTTGTACTGTGTGGCATAATGTGTAAGCAGGGGCTGGGCTTTGTACTGTGTGACAATATGTAAGGGGGCTGGAATTTGTACTGTGTGGTATAATGTGTACGGGGGGTTGGGCTTTGTACTGTGTGACATAATGTGTAAGGGGGGCTGGGCTTTGTACTGTGTGGCATAATGTGTAAGGGGGGCTGAGCTTTGTGCTGTGTGGTATAATGTGTAAGGGGGGCTGGGCTTTGTACTGTGTGACATAAAGTGTAAGGGGGAGCTGGGCTTAGTACTGTGTGGCATAATGTGTAAGGAGAGGCTGGGGTTTGTACTGTGTGGCATAATATATAAGGAGAAGCTGGGGTTTGTACTGTGTGGCATAATGTGTAAGGAGGGGCTGGGCTTTGTACTGTGTGGCATAATGTGTAAGGGGGGCTGGGCTTTGTACTGTGTGGCATAATGTGTAAGGGGGGGCTGGGCTTTGTTCTGTGTGGTATAATGTGTAAGCGGGGGCTAGGCTTTGTGCTGTGTAGCAAAATATGTAAGAGGGGGCTGGGCTTTGTACTGTGTGGTATAATGTGTAAGCGGGGGCTGGGCTTTGTACTGTGTGGCATAATGTGTAAGCGGGGACTGGGCTTTGTGCTGTGTGGCATAATGTGTAAGGGTGACTGGGCTTTGTACTGTGTGGCATAATGTGTAAGGGAGAGATTGGGCTTTGTACTGTGTGGCATAATGTGTAAGGGGGGCTGGGCTTTGTACTGTGTGGTATAATGTGTAAGGGAGGGGTTGGGTTTTGTGCTGTGTTGCATAATGTGTAAGGGGGGCTGGGTTTTGTACTGTGTGGCATAATGTGTAAGGGGGGTTGGGCTTTGTACTGTGTGGCATAATGTGTAAGGGAGGGATTGGGCTTTGTACTGTGTGGCATAATGTGTAAGGGGGGCTGGGCTTTGTACTGTGTGGCATAATGTGTAAGGGGGGCTGGGCTTTGTACTGTGTGGCATAATGTGTAAGTGAGGGGCTGGGCCTTGTACTGTGTGGCATAATGTGCAAGCGGGGGCTGGGCATTGTACTGTGTGACATAATATGTAAGGGGCCTGGGATTTGTACTGTGTGGTATAATGTGTAAAGGGGGCTGGGCTTTGTGCTGTGTGGTATAATGTGTAAGGGGGGCTGGGCTTTATGCTGTGTGGTATAATGTGTAAAGGGGGCTGGGCTTTGTGCTGTGTGGTATAATGTGTAAGGGGGGACTGTGCTTTATACTGTGTGGTATAATGTGTAAGGAGGGCTGTGCTTTGTACTGTGTGGTATAATGTGTAAGGGGGGCTGGGCTTTGTACTGTATGGCATAATGTGTAAGGAGGGGCTGGGCTTTGTACTGTATGGCATAATGTGTAAGGTGGGCTGGGATTTGTGCTGTGTGGTATAATGTGTAAGGGGGGTTGGGCTTTGTGCTGTGTGACATAATGTGTAAGGTGGGCTGGGCTTTGTACTGTGTGGCATAATGTGTAACGGGGGCTGAGCTTTGTGCTGTGTGATATAATGGTAAGGGGGGCTGGGCTTTGTACTGTGTGACATAATGTGTAAGGGGGAGCTGGGCTTAGTACTGTGTGGCATAATGTGTAAGGCGAGGCTGGGGTTTGTACTGTGTGGCATAATGTGTAAGGAGAAGCTGGGGTTTGTACTGTGTGGCATAATGTGTAAGGGGGGATGGGCTTTGTACTGTGTGGCATAATGTGTAAGGGGGACTTGGTTTTTGTACTGTGTGGCATAATGTGTAAGGGGGGGCTGGGCTTTGTACTGTGTGGTATAATGTGTAAGCGGGGGCTAGGCTTTGTGCTGTGTGGCATAATATGTAAGAGGGGGCTGGGCTTTGTACTGTGTGGCATAATGTGTAAGGGAGGGATTGGGCTTTGTACTGTGTGGTATAATGTGTAAGGGGGGCTGGGCTTTGTACTGTGTGGCATAATGTGTAACGGAAGGGCTGGGCCTTGTACTGTGTGGCATAATGTGTAATGGAGGGGCTGGGCCATGTACTGTGTGGCATAATGTGTAAGCGGGGGCTGGACTTTGTACTGTGTGACATAATATGTAAGGGGGCTGGAATTTGTACTGTGTGGTATAATGTGTAAGGGAGGGATTGGGCTTTGTACTGTGTGGCATAATGTGTAAGGGGGGCTGGGCTTTGTACTGTGTGGCATAATGTGTAACGGAAGGGCTGGGCCTTGTACTGTGTGGCATAATGTGTAATGGAGGGGCTGGGCCATGTACTGTGTGGCATAATGTGTAAGCGGGGGCTGGGCTTTGTACTGTGTGACATAATATGTAAGGGGGCTGGAATTTGTACTGTGTGGTATAATGTGTAAAGGGGGCTGGGCTTTGTGCTGTGTGGTATAATGTGTAAGGGGGGCTGGGCTTTGTTCTGTGTGGTATAATGTGTAAGGGGGGCTGGGCTTTGTGCTGTGTGGTATGTGTAAGGGGGGGCTGTGCTTTATACTGTGTGGTATAATGTGTAAGGAGGGCTGTGCTTTGTACTGTGTGGTATAATGTGTAAAGGGGGGCTGGGCTTTGTACTGTATGGCATAATGTGTAAGGAGGGGCTGGGCTTTGTACTGTATGGCATAATGTGTAAGGGGGGCTGGGCTTTGTACTGTGTGGAATAATGTGTATGGAGGGGCTGGGCTTTGTACTGTATGGCATAATGTGTAAGGGGGGCTGGGATTTGTGCTGTGTGGTATAATGTGTAAGGGGGGTTGGGCTTTGTACTGTGTGACATAATTTGTAAGGGGGGCTGGGCTTTGTACTGTGTGGCATAATGTGTAAGGGGGCTGAGCTTTGTGCTGTGTGGTATAATGTGTAAGGGGGGCTGGGCTTTGTACTGTGTGACATAATGTGTAAGGGGGAGCTGGGCTTAGTACTGTGTGGCATAATGTGTAAGGAGAGGCTGGGGTTTGTACTATGTGGCATAATGTGCAAGGAGAAGCTGGGGTTTGTACTGTGTGGCATAATGTGTAAGGGGGGGCTGGGCTTTGTACTGTGTGGCATAATGTGTAAGGGGGGCTGGGATTTGTACTGTGTGGTATAATGTGTAAGCGGGGGCTGGGCTTTGTGCTGTGTTGCATAATCTGTAAGAGGGGGCTGGGCTTTGTACTGTGTGGTATAATGTGTAAGCGGGGGCTGGGCTTTGTACTGTGTGGCATAATGTGTAAAGGGGGCTGGGCTTTGTACTGTGTGGCATAATGTGTAAGGGGGGGCTGGGCTTTGTACTGTGTGGTATAATGTGCAAGCGGGGGCTAGGCTTTCTGCTGTGTGGCATAATATGTAAGAGGGGGCTGGGCTTTGTACTGTGTGGTATAATGTGTAAGCGGGGGCTAGGCTTTGTGCTGTGTGGCATAATGTGTAAGGGGGGCTGGTCTTTGTACTGTGTGGCATAATGTGTAAGGGAGGGGCCGGGCCTTGTACTGTGTGGCATAATGTGTAAGGGAGGGGCTGGGCCTTGTACTGTGTGGCAAAATGTGTAAGCGGGGGCTGGGCTTTGTACTGTGTGACATAATATGTAAGGGGGCAGGGATTTGTACTGTGTGGTATAATGTGTAAGGGGGGCTGGGCTTTGTGCTGTATGGTATAATGTGTAAGGGGGGCTGGGCTATGTGCTGTGTGGTATAATGTGTAAAGGGGGCTGGGCTTTGTGCTGTGTGGTATAATGTGTAAGGGGGGGCTGTGCTTTATGCTGTGTGGTAAAATGTGTAAAGGGGGTTGGGCTTTGTACTGTGTGGTATAATGTGTAAGGGGGGCTGGGCTTTGTACTGTGTGGCATAATGTGTAAGGGGGGCTGAGCTTTGTGCTGTGTGATATAATGGTAAGGGGGGCTGGGCTTTGTACTGTGTAACATAATGTGTAAGGGGGGCTGGGCTTTGTACTGTGTGGCATAATGTGTAAGGGGGGCTGAGCTTTGTGCTGTGTGGTATAATGTGTAAGGGGGGCTGGGCTTTGTACTGTGTGACATAATGTGTAAGGGGGAGCTGGGCTTAGTACTGTGTGGCATAATGTGTAAGGAGAGGCTGGGGTTTGTACTGTGTGGCATAATGTATAAGGAGAAGCTGGGGTTTGTACTGTGTGGCATAATGTGTAAGGGGGGGCTGGGCTCTGTACTGTGTGGCATAATGTGTAAGGGGGGCTGGGCTTTGTACTGTGTGGCATAATGTGTAAGGGGGGCTGGGCTTTGTACTGTGTGGTATAATGTGTAAGCGGGGTCTGGGCTTTGTACTGTGTGGCATAATGTGTAATGGGGGCTGGGCTTTGTACTGTGTGGCATAATGTGTAAGGGGGGGCTGGGCTTTGTACTGTGTGGTATAATGTGTAAGCGGGGGCTAGGCTTTCTGCTGTGTGGCATAATATGTAAGAGGGGGCTGGGCTTTGTACTGTGTGGTATAATGTGTAAGCGGGGGCTAGGCTTTGTGCTGTGTGGCATAATGTGTAAGCGGGGGCTGGGCTTTGTGCTGTGTGGCATAATGTGTAAGGGTGACTGGGCTTTGTACTGTGTGGCATAATGTGTAAGGGAGAGATTGTTCTTTCTACTGTGTGGCATAATGTGTAAGGGGGGCTGGGCTTTGTAGTGTGTGGTATAATGTGTAAAGGAGGGGTTGGGTTTTGTGCTGTGTTGCATAATGTGTAAGGGGGGCTGGGCTTTGTGCTGTGTGGTATAATGTGTAAGGGGGGTTGGGCTTTGTACTGTGTGGCATAATGTGTAAGGGAGGGATTGGGCTTTGTACTGTGTGGCATAATGTGTAAGGGGGGCTGGGCTTTGTACTGTGTGGCATAATGTGTAAGGGGGGCTGGGCTTTGTACTGTGTGGCATAATGTGTAAGGGAGGGGCTGGGCCTTGTACAGTGTGGCATAATGTGTAAGGGAGGGGCTGGGCCTTGAACTGTGTGGCATAATGTGTAAGCGGGGGCTGGGCTTTGTACTGTGTGACATAATATGTAAGGGGGCTGGGATTTGTACTGTGTGGTATAATGTGTAAGGGGGGCTGGGCTTTGTGCTGTGTGGTATAATGTGTAAGGGGGGCTGGGCTTTGTGCTGTGTGGTATAATGTGTAAGGGGGGGCTGTGCTTTATACTGTGTGGTATAATGTGTAAGGAGGGCTGTTCTTTGTACTGTGTGGTATAATGTGTAGGGGGGGCTGGGCTTTGTACTGTATGGCATAATGTGTAAGGAGGGGCTGGGCTTTGTACTGTATGGCATAATGTGTAAGGGGGGGGCTGGGATTTGTGCTGTGTGGTATAATGTGTAAGGGGGTTGGGCTTTGTGCTGTGTGACATAATGTGTAAGGTGGGCTGGGCTTTGTACTGTGTGGCATAATGTGTAAGGGGGGCTGAGCTTTGTGCTGTGTGATATAATGTATAAGGGGGAGCTGGGCTTAGTACTGTGTGGCATAATGTGTAAGGAGAGGCTGGGGTTTGTACTGTGTGGCATAATGTGTAAGGAGAAGCTGGGGTTTGTACTGTGTGGCATAATGTGTAAGGGGGGGCTGGGCTTTGTACTGTGTGGCATAATGTGTAAGGGGGCTTGGTTTTTGTACTGTGTGGCATAATGTGTAAAGGGGGGCTGGGCTTTGTACTGTGTGGTATAATGTGTCAGCGGGGGCTAGGCTTTGTGCTGTGTGGCATAATATGTAAGAGGGGGCTGGGCTTTGTACTGTGTGGCATAATGTGTGAGGGAGGGATTGGGCTTTGTCCTGTGTGGCATAATGTGTAAGGGGGGCTGGGCTTTGTACTGTGTGGCATAATGCGTAAGGGAGGGGCTGGGCCTTGTACTGCGTGGCATAATGTGTAATGGAGGGGCTGAGCCTTGTACTGTGTGGCATAATGTGTAAGCGTGGGCTGGGCTTTGTACTGTGTGACAATATGTAAGGGGGCTGGAATTTGTACTGTGTGGTATAATGTGTAAGGGGGGCTGGGCTTTGTGCTGTGTGGTATAATGTGTACGGGGGGTTGGGCTTTGTACTGTGTGACATAATGTGTAAGGGGGGCTGGGCTTTGTACTGTGTGGCATAATGTGTAAGGGGGGCTGAGCTTTGTGCTGTGTGGTATAATGTGTAAGGGGGGCTGGGCTTTGTACTGTGTGCCATAAAGTGTAAGGTGGAGCTGGGCTTAGTACTGTGTGGCATAATGTGTAAGGAGAGGCTGGGGTTTGTACTGTGTGGCATAATGTGTAAGGAGGGGCTGGGCTTTGTACTGTGTGGCATAATGTGTAAGGGGGGCTGGGCTTTGTACTGTGTGGCATAATGTGTAAGGGGGGCTGGGCTTTGTTCTGTGTGGTATAATGTGTAAGCGGGGGCTAGGCTTTGTGCTGTGTGGCAAAATATGTAAGAGGGGGCTGGGCTTTGTACTGTGTGGTATAATGTGTAAGCGGGGGCTAGGGTTTGTGCTGTGTGGCATAATGTGTAAGCGGGGGCTGGGCTTTGTGCTGTGTGGCATAATGTGTAAGGGTGACTGGGCTTTGTACTGTGTGGCATAATGTGTAAGGGAGAGATTGGGCTTTGTACTGTGTGGCATAATGTGTAAGGGGGGCTGGGCTTTGTACTGTGTGGTATAATGTGTAAGGGAGGGGTTGGGTTTTGTGCTGTGTTGCATAATGTGTAAGGGGGGCTGGGCTTTGTACTGTGTGGTTTAATGTGTAAGTGGGGCTGGGCTTTGTACTGTGTGGCATAATGTGTAAGGGGGGCTGGGCTTTGTACTGTGTGGCATAATGTGTAAGTGAGGGGCTGGGCCTTGTACTGTGTGGCATAATGTGCAAGCGGGGGCTGGGCTTTGTACTGTGTGACATAATATGTAAGGGGGCTGGGATTTGTACTGTGTGGTATAATGTGTAAGGGGGGCTGGGCTTTGTGCTGTGTGGTATAATGTGTAAGGGGGGCTGGGCTTTATGCTGTGTGGTATAATGTGTAAAGGGGGCTGGGCTTTGTGCTGTGTGGTATAATGTGTAAGGGGGGGCTGTGCTTTATACTGTGTGGTATAATGTGTAAGGAGGGCTGTGCTTTGTACTGTGTGGTATAATGTGTAAGGGGGGCTGGGCTTTGTACTGTATGGCATAATGTGTAAGGAGGGGCTGGGCTTTGTACTGTATGGCATAATGTGTAAGGGGGGCTGGGATTTGTGCTGTGTGGTATAATGTGTAAGGGGGGTTGGGCTTTGTGCTGTGTGACATAATGTGTAAGGTGGGCTGGGCTTTGTACTGTGTGGCATAATGTGTAAGGGGGGCTGAGCTTTGTGCTGTGTGATATAATGGTAAGGGGGGCTGGGCTTTGTACTGTGTGACATAATGTGTAAGGGGGAGCTGGGCTTAGTACTGTGTGGCATAATGTGTAAGGAGAGGCTGGGGTTTGTACTGTGTGGCATAATGTGTAAGGAGAAGCTGGGGTTTGTACTGTGTGGCATAATGTGTAAGGGGGGATGGGCTTTGTACTGTGTGGCATAATGTGTAAGAGGGGCTTGTTTTTTGTACTGTGTGGCATAATGTGTAAGGGGGGGCTGGGCTTTGTACTGTGTGGTATAATGTGTAAGCGGGGGCTAGGCTTTGTGCTGTGTGGCATAATATGTAAGAGGGGGCTGGGCTTTGTACTGTGTGGCATAATGTGTAAGGGGGGCTGGGCTTTGTACTGTGTGGCATAATGTGTAACGGAAGGGCTGGGCCTTGTACTGTGTGGCATAATGTGTAATGGAGGGGCTGGGCCTTGTACTGTGTGGCATAATGTGTAAGCGGGGGCTGGGCTTTGTACTGTGTGACATAATATGTAAGGGGGCTGGAATTTGTGCTGTGTGGTATAATGTGTAAGGGGGGCTGGGCTTTGTTCTGTGTGGTATAATGTGTAAGGAGGGCTGTGCTTTGTACTGTGTGGTATAATGTGTAAGGGGGGGCTGGGCTTTGTACTGTATGGTATAATGTGTAAGGAGGGGCTGGGCTTTGTACTGTATGGCATAATGTGTAAGGGGGGCTGGGCTTTGTACTGTGTGGAATAATGTGTATGGAGGGGCTGGGCTTTGTACTGTATGGCATAATGTGTAAGGGGGGGCTGGGATTTGTGCTGTGTGGTATAATGTGTAAGGGGGGTTGGGCTTTGTACTGTGTGACATAATGTGTAAGGGGGGCTGGGCTTTGTACTGTGTGGCATAATGTGTAAGGGGGCTGAGCTTTGTGCTGTGTGGTATAATGTGTAAGGGGGGCTGGGCTTTGTACTGTGTGACATAATGTGTAAGGGGGAGCTGGGCTTAGTACTGTGTGGCATAATGTGTAAGGAGAGGCTGGGGTTTGTACTGTGTGGCATAATGTGTAAGGAGAAGCTCGGGTTTGTACTGTGTGGCATAATGTGTAAGGGGGGGCTGGGCTTTGTACTGTGTGGCATAATGTGTAAGGGGGGCTGGGCTTTGTACTGTGTGGCATAATGTGTAAGGGGGGGCTGGGCTTTGTACTGTGTGGTATAATGTGTAAGCGGGGGCTAGGCTTTGTGCTGTGTTGCATAATATGTAAGAGGGGGCTGGGCTTTGTACTGTGTGGTATAATGTGTAAGCGGGGGCTGGGCTTTGTACTGTGTGGCATAATGTGTAAGGGGGGCTGGGCTTTGTACTGTGTGGCATAATGTGTAAGGGGGGGCTGGGCTTTGTACTGTGTGGTATAATGTGCAAGCGGGGGCTAGGCTTTCTGCTGTGTGGCATAATATGTAAGAGGGGGCTGGGCTTTGTACTGTGTGGTATAATGTGTAAGCGGGGGCTAGGCTTTGTGCTGTGTGGCATAATGTGTAAGGGGGGCTGGGCTTTGTACTGTGTGGCATAATGTGTAAGGGAGGGGCCGGGCCTTGTACTGTGTGGCATAATGTGTAAGGGAGGGGCTGGGCCTTGTACTGTGTGGCATAATGTGTAAGCGGGGGCTGGGCTTTGTACTGTGTGACATAATATGTAAGGGGGCTGGGATTTGTACTGTGTGGTATAATGTGTAAGGGGGGCTGGGCTTTGTGCTGTATGGTATAATGTGTAAGGGGGGCTGGGCTTTGTGCTGTGTGGTATAATGTGTAAAGGGGGCTGGGCTTTGTGCTGTGTGGTATAATGTGTAAGGGGGGGCTGTGCTTTATGCTGTGTGGTAAAATGTGTAAAGGGGGTTGGGCTTTGTACTGTGTGGTATAATGTGTAAGGGGGGCTGGGCTTTGTACTGTGTGGCATAATGTGTAAGGGGGGCTGAGCTTTGTGCTGTGTGATATAATGGTAAGGGGGCTGGGCTTTGTACTGTGTGACATAATGTGTATGGAGAGGCTGGGGTTTGTACTGTGTGGCATAATGTGTAAGGAGAAGCTGGGGTTTGTACTGTGTGGCATAATGTGTAAGGGGGGGCTGGGCTTTGTACTGTGTGGCATAATGTGTAAGGGGTGCTTGGTTTTTGTACTGTGTGGCATAATGTGTAAGGGGGGGCTGGGCTTTGTACTGTGTGGTATAAAGTGTAAGCGGGGGCTAGGCTTTGTACTGTGTGGCATAATTTGTAAGAGGGGGCTGGGCTTTGTACTGTGTGGTATAATGTGTAAGCATGGACTGGGCTTTGTACTGTGTGGCATAATGTGTAAGGGGGGCTGGGCTTTGTACTGTGTGGAATAATGTGTAAGGGGGGGCTGGGCTTTGTACTGTGTGGTATAATGTGTAAGCGGTGGCTAGGCTTTGTGCTGTGTGGCATAATATGTAAGAGGGGGCTGGGCTTTGTACTGTGTGGTATAATGTGTAAGCGGGGGCTAGGCTTTGTGCTGTGTGGCATAATGTGTAAGCGGGGGCTGGGCTTTGTGCTGTGTGGCATAATGTGTAAGCGGGGGCTGGGCTTTGTGCTGTGTGGCATAATGTGTAAGGGTGACTGGGCTTTGTACTGTGTGGCATAATGTGGAAGGGAGGGATTGGGCTTTGTACTGTGTGGCATAATGTGTAAGGGGGGCTGGGCTTTGTGCTGTGTGGTATAATGTGTAAAGGGGGCTGGGCTTTGTGCTGTGTGGTATAATGTGTAAGGGGGGGCTGTGCTTTATACTGTGTGGTATAATGTGTAAGGAGGGCTGTGCTTTGTACTGTGTGGTATAATGTGTAAGGGGGGCTGGGCTTTGTACTGTATGGCATAATGTGTAAGGAGGGGCTGGGCTTTGTACTGTATGGCATAATGTGTAAGGGGGGGCTGGGATTTGTGCTGTGTGGTATAATGTGTAGGGGGGGTTGGGCTTTGTGCTGTGTGACATAATGTGTAAGGTGGGCTGGGCTTTGTACTGTGTGGCATAATGTGTAAGGTGGGCTGGGCTTTGTACTGTGTGGCATAATGTGTAAGGGGGGCTGAGCTTTGTGCTGTGTGATATAATGGTAAGGGGGGCAGGGCTTTGTACTGTGTGACATAATGTGTAAGGGGGAGCTGGGCTTAGTACTGTGTAGCATAATGTGTAAGGAGAGGCTGGGGTTTATACTGTGTGGCATAATGTGTAAGGAGAAGCTGGGGTTTGTACTGTGTGGCATAATGTGTAAGGGGGGGCTGGGCTTTGTACTGTGTGGCATAATGTGTAAGGGGGGCTTGGTTTTTGTACTGTGTGGCATAATGTGTAAGGGGGGCTGGGCTTTGTACTGTGTGGTATAATGTGTAAGCGGGGGCTAGGCTTTGTGCTGTGTGGCATAATATGTAAGAGGGGGCTGGGCTTTGTACTTTGTGGTATAATGTGTAAGCGAGGGCTGGGCTTTGTACTGTGTGGCATAATGTGTAAGGGGGGCTGGGCTTTGTACTGTGTGGCATAATTTGTAAGGGGGGGCTGGGCTTTGTAGTGTGTGGTATAATGTGTAAGCGGGGGCTAGGCTATGTGCTGTGTGGCATAATATGTAAGAGGGGGCTGGGCTTTGTACTGTGTGGTATAATGTGTAAGCGGGGGCTAGGCTTTGTGCTGTGTGGCATAATGTGTAAGCGGGGGCTGGGCTTTGTGCTGTGTGGCATAATGTGTAAGGGTGACTGGGCTTTGTACTGTGTGGCATAATGTGTAAGGGAGGGATTGGGCTTTGTACTGTGTGGCATAATGTGTAAGGGGGGCTGGGCTTTGTACTGTGTGGTATAATTTGTGTAAGGGAGGGGTTGGGCTTTGTGCTGTGTTGCATAATGTGTAAGCGGGGGCTGGGCTTTGTGCTGTGTGGCATAATGTGTAAGGGTGACTGGGCTTTGTACTGTGTGGCATAATGTGTCAGGGAGGGATTGGGCTTTGTACTGTGTGGCATAATGTGTAAAGGGGGCTGGGCTTTGTACTGTGTGGCATAATGTGTAAGGGGGGGCTGGGCTTTGTACTGTGTGGTATAATGTGCAAGCGGGGGCTAGGCTTTCTGCTGTGTGGCATAATATGTAAGAGGGGGCTGGGCTTTGTACTGTGTGGTATAATGTGTAAGCGGGGGCTAGGCTTTGTGCTGTGTGGCATAATGTGTAAGGGGGGCTGGGCTTTGTACTGTGTGGCATAATGTGTAAGGGAGGGGCCGGGCCTTGTACTGTGTGGCTTAATGTGTAAGGGAGGGGCTGGGCCTTGTACTGTGTGGCATAATGTGTAAGCGGGGGCTGGGCTTTGTACTGTGTGACATAATATGTAAGGGGGCTGGGATTTGTACTGTGTGGTATAATGTGTAAGGGGGGCTGGGCTTTGTGCTGTATGGTATAATGTGTAAGGGGGGCTGGGCTTTGTGCTGTGTGGTATAATGTGTAAAGGGGGCTGGGCTTTGTGCTGTGTGGTATAATGTGTAAGGGGGGGCTGTGCTTTATGCTGTGTGGTAAAATGTGTAAAGGGGGTTGGGCTTTGTACTGTGTGGTATAATGTGTAAGGGGGGCTGGGCTTTGTTCTGTGTGGCATAATGTGTAAGGGGGGCTGAGCTTTGTGCTGTGTGATATAATGGTAAGGGGGCTGGGCTTTGTACTGTGTGACATAATGTGTAAGGGGGAGCTGGGCTTAGTACTGTGTGGCATAATGTGTATGGAGAGGCTGGGGTTTGTACTGTGTGGCATAATGTGTAAGGAGAAGCTGGGGTTTGTACTGTGTGGCATAATGTGTAAGGGGGGGCTGGGCTTTGTACTGTGTGGCATAATGTGTAAGGGGTGCTTGGTTTTTGTACTGTGTGGCATAATGTGTAAGGGGGGGCTGGGCTTTGTACTGTGTGGTATAAAGTGTAAGCGGGGGCTAGGCTTTGTACTGTGTGGCATAATGTGTAAGAGGGGGCTGGGCTTTGTACTGTGTGGTATAATGTGTAAGCATGGACTGGGCTTTGTACTGTGTGGCATAATGTGTAAGGGGGGCTGGGCTTTGTACTGTGTGGCATAATGTGTAAGGGGGGGCTGGGCTTTGTACTGTGTGGTATAATGTGTAAGCGGTGGCTAGGCTTTGTGCTGTGTGGCATAATATGTAAGAGGGGGCTGGGCTTTGTACTGTGTGGTATAATGTGTAAGCGGGGGCTAGGCTTTGTGCTGTGTGGCATAATGTATAAGTGGGGGCTGGGCTTTGTGCTGTGTGGCATAATGTGTAAGCGGGGGCTGGGCTTTGTGCTGTGTGGCATAATGTGTAAGGGTGACTGGGCTTTGTACTGTGTGGCATAATGTGGAAGGGAGGGATTGGGCTTTGTACTGTGTGGCATAATGTGTAAGGGGGGCTGGGCTTTGTGCTGTGTGGTATAATGTGTAAAGGGGGCTGGGCTTTGTGCTGTGTGGTATAATGTGTAAGGGGGGGCTGTGCTTTATACTGTGTGGTATAATGTGTAAGGAGGGCTGTGCTTTGTACTGTGTGGTATAATGTGTAAGGGGGGCTGGGCTTTGTACTGTATGGCATAATGTGTAAGGAGGGGCTGGGCTTTGTACTGTATGGCATAATGTGTAAGGGGGGGCTGGGATTTGTGCTGTGTGGTATAATGTGTAGGGGGGGTTGGGCTTTGTGCTGTGTGACATAATGTGTAAGGTGGGCGGGGCTTTGTACTGTGTGGCATAATGTGTAAGGTGGGCTGGGCTTTGTACTGTGTGGCATAATGTGTAAGGGGGGCTGAGCTTTGTGCTGTGTGATATAATGGTAAGGGGGGCAGGGCTTTGTACTGTGTGACATAATGTGTAAGGGGGAGCTGGGCTTAGTACTGTGTGGCATAATGTGTAAGGAGAGGCTGGGGTTTATACTGTGTGGCATAATGTGTAAGGAGAAGCTGGGGTTTGTACTGTGTGGCATAATGTGTAAGGGGGGGCTGGGCTTTGTACTGTGTGGCATAATGTGTAAGGGGGGCTTGGTTTTTGTACTGTGTGGCATAATGTGTAAGGGGGGCTGGGCTTTGTACTGTGTGGTATAATGTGTAAGCGGGGGCTAGGCTTTGTGCTGTGTGGCATAATATGTAAGAGGGGGCTGGGCTTTGTACTTTGTGGTATAATGTGTAAGCGGGGGCTGGGCTTTGTACTGTGTGGCATAATGTGTAAGGGGGGCTGGGCTTTGTACTGTGTGGCATAATGTGTAAGGGGGGGCTGGGCTTTGTAGTGTGTGGTATAATGTGTAAGCGGGGGCTAGGCTATGTGCTGTGTGGCATAATATGTAAGAGGGGGCTGGGCTTTGTACTGTGTGGTATAATGTGTACGCGGGGGCTAGGCTTTGTGCTGTGTGGCATAATGTGTAAGCGGGGGCTGGGCTTTGTGCTGTGTGGCATAATGTGTAAGGGTGACTGGGCTTTGTACTGTGTGGCATAATGTGTAAGGGAGGGATTGGGCTTTGTACTGTGTGGCATAATGTGTAAGGGGGGCTGGGCTTTGTACTGTGTGGTATAATTTGTGTAAGGGAGGGGTTGGGCTTTGTGCTGTGTTGCATAATGTGTAAGCGGGGCTATGCTTTGTGCTGTGTGGCATAATGTGTAAGCGGGGGCTGGGCTTTGTACTGTGTGGCATAATGTGTAAGGGAGGGATTGTACTGTGTGGCATAATGTGTAAGGGGGGGCTGGGCTTTGTACTGTGTGGTATAATGTGTAAGCGGGGGCTAGGCTTTGTGCTGTGTGGCATAATATGTAAGAGGGGGCTGGGCTTTGTACTGTGTGGCATAATGTGTAAGCGGGGGCTAGGCTTTGTGCTGTGTGGCATAATGTGTAAGCGGGGGCTGGGCTTTGTGCTGTGTGGCATAATGTGTAAGGGTGACTGGGCTTTGTACTGTGTGGCATAATGTGTCAGGGAGGGATTGGGCTTTGTGCTGTGTTGCATAATGTGTAAGGGGGGCTGGGTTTTGTACTGTGTGGCATAATGTGTAAGGGGGGTTGGGCTTTGTACTGTGTGGCATAATGTGTAAGCGGGGGCTAGGCTTTGTGCTGTGTGGCATAATATGTAAGAGGGGGCTGGGCTTTGTACTGTGTGGCATAATGTGTAAGCGGGGGCTAGGCTTTGTGCTGTGTGGCATAATGTGTAAGCGGGGGCTGGGCTTTGTGCTGTGTGGCATAATGTGTAAGGGTGACTGGGCTTTGTACTGCGTGGCATAATGTGTCAGGGAGGGATTGGGCTTTGTACTGTGTGGCATAATGTGTAAGGGGGGCTGGGCTTTGTACTGTGTGGTATAATGTGTAAGAGAGGGGCTGGGCTTTGTGCTGTGTTGCATAATGTGTAAGGGGGGCTGGGTTTTGTACTGTGTGGCATAATGTGTAAGGGGGGTTGGGCTTTGTACTGTGTGGCATAATGTGTAAGGAGGGATTGGGCTTTGTACTGTGTGGCATAATGTGTAAGGGGGGCTGGGCTTTGTACTGTGTGGCATAATGTGTAAGGGGGGCTGGGCTTTGTACTGTGTGGCACAATGTGTAAGGGAGGGGCTGGGCCTTGTACTGTGTGGCATAATGTGTAAGGGAGGGGCTGGGCCTTGTACTGTGTGGCATAATGTGTAAGCGGGGGCTGGGCTTTGTACTGTGTGACATAATATGTAAGGGGGCTGGGATTTTTACTGTGTGGTATAATGTGTAAGGGGGGCTGGGCTTTGTGCTGTGTAGTATAATGTGTAAGGGGGGCTGGGCTTTGTACTGTGTGGTATAATGTGTAAGGGGGACTGGGCTTTGTGCTGTGTGGTTTAATGTGTAAAGGGGGCTGGGCTTTGTGCTGAGTGGTATAATGTGTATGTGGGGGCTGTGCTTTATACTGTGTGGTATAATGTGTAAGGAGGGCTGTGCTTTGTACTGTGTGGTATAATGTGTAAGGGGGGGCTGGGCTTTGTACTGTATGGCATAATGTGTAAGGAGGGGCTGGGCTTTGTACTGTATGGCATAATTTGTAAGGGGGGCTTGGCTTTGTACTGTGTGGAATAATGTGTATGGAGGGGCTGGGCTTTGTACTGTATGGCATAATACGTAAGGGGGCTGGGATTTGTACTGTGTGGAATAATGTGTATGGAGGGGCTGGGCTTTGTACTGTATGGCATAATACGTAAGGGGGCTGGGATTTGTACTGTGTGGTATAATGTGTAAGCGGGGGCTAGGCTTTGTGCTGTGTGGCATAATGTGTAAGCGGGGGCTGGGCTTTGTGCTGTGTGGCATAATGTGTAAGGGTGACAGGGCTTTGTACTGTGTGGCATAATGTGTAAGTTAGACATTGGGCTTTGTACTGTGTGGCATAATGTGTAAGGGGGGCTGGGCTTTGTACTGTGTGGTATAATGTGTAAGGGAGGGGTTGGGTTTTGTGCTGTGTTGCATAATGTGTAAGGGGGGCTGGGTTTTGTACTGTGTGGCATAATGTGTAAGGGGGGTTGGGCTTTGTACTGTGTGGCATAATGTGTAAGGGAGGGATTGGGCTTTGTACTGTGTGGCATAATGTGTAAGGGGGGCTGGGCTTTGTACTGTGTGGCATAATGTATAAGGGAGGGGCTGGGCCTTGTACTGTGTGGCAAAATGTGTAAGGGAGGGGCTGGGCCTTGTACTGTGTGGCATAATGTGTAAGCGGGGGCTGGGCTTTGTACTGTGTGACATAATATGTAAGGGGGCTGGGATTTGTACTGTGTGGTATAATGTGTAAGGGGGTCTGGGCTTTGTGCTGTGTGGTATAATGTGTAAGGGGGGCTGTGCTTTGTGCTGTGTGGTATAATGTGTAAAGGGGGCTGGGGTTTGTGCTGTGTGGTATAATGTGTAAGGGGGGCCTGTGCTTTATACTGTGTGGTATAATGTGTAAGGAGGGCTGTGCTTTGTACTGTGTGGTATAATGTGTAAGGGGGGCTGGGCTTTGTACTGTATGGCATAATGTGTAAGGAGGGGCTGGGCTTTGTACTGTATGGCATAATGTGTAAGGGGGGGCTGGGATTTGTGCTGTGTGGTATAATGTGTAAGGGGGGTTGGGCTTTGTGCTGTGTGATATAATGTGTAAGGTGGGCTGGGCTTTGTACTGTGTGGCATAATGTGTAAGGGGGGCTGAGCTTTGTGCTGTGTGATATAATGGTAAGGGGGGCTGGGCTTTGTGCTGTGTAGTATAATGTGTAAGGGGGGCTGGGCTTTGTACTGTGTGGTATAATGTGTAAGGGGGACTGGGCTTTGTGCTGTGTGGTTTAATGTGTAAAGGGGGCTGGGCTTTGTGCTGAGTGGTATAATGTGTATGTGGGGGCTGTGCTTTATACTGTGTGGTATAATGTGTAAGGAGGGCTGTGCTTTGTACTGTGTGGTATAATGTGTAAGGGGGGGCTGGGCTTTGTACTGTATGGCATAATGTGTAAGGAGGGGCTGGGCTTTGTACTGTATGGCATAATTTGTAAGGGGGGCTTGGCTTTGTACTGTGTGGAATAATGTGTATGGAGGGGCTGGGCTTTGTACTGTATGGCATAATACGTAAGGGGGCTGGGATTTGTACTGTGTGGAATAATGTGTATGGAGGGGCTGGGCTTTGTACTGTATGGCATAATACGTAAGGGGGCTGGGATTTGTACTGTGTGGTATAATGTGTAAGCGGGGGCTAGGCTTTGTGCTGTGTGGCATAATGTGTAAGCGGGGGCTGGGCTTTGTGCTGTGTGGCATAATGTGTAAGGGTGACAGGGCTTTGTACTGTGTGGCATAATGTGTAAGTTAGACATTGGGCTTTGTACTGTGTGGCATAATGTGTAAGGGGGGCTGGGCTTTGTACTGTGTGGTATAATGTGTAAGGGAGGGGTTGGGTTTTGTGCTGTGTTGCATAATGTGTAAGGGGGGCTGGGTTTTGTACTGTGTGGCATAATGTGTAAGGGGGGTTGGGCTTTGTACTGTGTGGCATAATGTGTAAGGGAGGGATTGGGCTTTGTACTGTGTGGCATAATGTGTAAGGGGGGCTGGGCTTTGTACTGTGTGGCATAATGTATAAGGGAGGGGCTGGGCCTTGTACTGTGTGGCATAATGTGTAAGGGAGGGGCTGGGCCTTGTACTGTGTGGCATAATGTGTAAGCGGGGGCTGGGCTTTGTACTGTGTGACATAATATGTAAGGGGGCTGGGATTTGTACTGTGTGGTATAATGTGTAAGGGGGTCTGGGCTTTGTGCTGTGTGGTATAATGTGTAAGGGGGGCTGTGCTTTGTGCTGTGTGGTATAATGTGTAAAGGGGGCTGGGCTTTGTGCTGTGTGGTATAATGTGTAAGGGGGGGCTGTGCTTTATACTGTGTGGTATAATGTGTAAGGAGGGCTGTGCTTTGTACTGTGTGGTATAATGTGTAAGGGGGGCTGGGCTTTGTACTGTATGGCATAATGTGTAAGGAGGGGCTGGGCTTTGTACTGTATGGCATAATGTGTAAGGGGGGCTGGGATTTGTGCTGTGTGGTATAATGTGTAAGGGGGGTTGGGCTTTGTGCTGTGTGATATAATGTGTAAGGTGGGCAGGGCTTTGTACTGTGTGGCATAATGTGTAAGGGGGGCTGAGCTTTGTGCTGTGTGATATAATGGTAAGGGGGGCTGGGCTTTGTACTGTGTGACATAATGTGTAAGGGGGAGCTGGACTTAGTACTGTGTGGCATAATGTGTAAGGAGAGGCTGGGGTTTGCACTGTGTGGCATAATGTGTAAGGAGAAGCTGGGGTTTGTACTGTGTGGCATAATGTGTAAGGGGGGATGGGCTTTGTACTGTGTGGCATAATGTGTAAGGGAGGCTTGGTTTTTGTACTGTGTGGCATAATGTGTAAGGGGGGGCTGGGCTTTGTACTGCGTGGTATCATGTGTAAGCGGGGGCTAGGCTTTGTGCTGTGTGGCATAATATGTAAGAGGGGGCTGGGGTTTGTACTGTGTGGCATAATGTGTAAGGGTGACTGGGCTTTGTACTGTGTGGCATAATGTGTAAGGGAGGGATTGGGCTTTGTACTGTGTGGCATAATGTGTAAGGGGGGCTGGGCTTTGTACTGTGTGGTATAATGTGTAAGGGAGGGGTTGGGCTTTGTGCTGTGTTGCATAATGTGTAAGGGGGGCTGGGTTTTATACTGTGTGGCATAATGTGTAAGGGGGGCTGGGCTTTGTACTGTGTGGTATAATGTGTAAGCGGGGGCTAGGCTTTGTGCTGTGTGGCATAATGAGTAAGCGGGGGCTGGGCTTTGAGCTGTGTGGCATAATGTGTAAGGGTGACTGGGCTTTGTACTGTGTGGCATAATGTGTAAGGGAGGGATTGGGCTTTGTACTGTGTGGCATAATGTGTAAGGGGGGCTGGGCTTTGTACTGTGTGGTATAATGTGTAAGGGAGGGGTTGGGCTTTGTGCTGTGTTGCATAATGTGTAAGGGGGGCTGGGTTTTGTACTGTGTGGCATAATGTGTAAGGGGGGTTGGGCTTTGTACTGTGTGGCATAATGTGTAAGGAGGGATTGGGCTTTGTACTGTGTGGCATAATGTGTAAGGGGGGCTGGGCTTTGTACTGTGTGGCATAATGTGTAAGGGGGGCTGGGCCTTGTACTGTGTGGCATAATGTGTAAGGGAGGGGCTGGGCCTTGTACTGTGTGGCATAATGTGTAAGCGGGGGCTGGGCTTTGTACTGTGTGACATAATATGTAAGGGGGCTGGGATTTGTACTGTGTGGTATAATGTGTAAGGGGGGCTGGGCTTTGTGCTGTGTGGTATAATGTGTAAGGGGGGCTGGGCTTTGTACTGTGTGGTATAATGTGTAAGGGGGACTGGGCTTTGTGCTGTGTGGTTTAATGTGTAAGGGGGGGCTGGGCTTTGTGCTGTGTGGTATAATGTGTAAGTGGGGACTGTGCTTTGTGCTGTGTGGTATAATGTGTAAGGAGGGCTGTGCTTTGTACTGTGTGGTATAATGTGTAAGGGGGGGCTGGGCTTTGTACTCTATGGGATAATGTGTAAGGAGGGGCTGGGCTTTGTACTGTATGGCATAATGTGTAAGAAGGGCTGGGTTTTGTACTGTGTGGCATAATGTGTAAGGGGGGTTGGGCTTTGTACTGTGTGGCATAATGTGTAAGGGGAGGGCTGGGGTTTGTACTGTGTGGTATAATGTGTAAGGGGGGCTGGGCTTTATACTGTGTGGCATAATGTGTAAGCGGGGCTGGGCTTTGTACTGTGTGGCATAATGTGTAAGGGAGGGGCTGGGCCTTGTACTGTGTGGCATAATGTGTAAGCGGGGGCTGGGCTTTGTACTGTGTGGCATAATATGTAAGGGGGCTGGGATTTGTACTGTGTGGTATAATGTGTAAGGGGGGTTGGGCTTTGCACTGTGTGACATAATGTGTAAGGGGGGCTGGGCTTTGTACTGTGTGGCATAATGTGTAAGGGGGGCTGAGCTTTGTGCTGTGTGGTATAATGTGTAAGGGGGGCTGGGCTTTGTACTGTGTGACATAATGTGTAAGGGGGAGCTGGGCTTAGTACTGTGTGGCATAATGTGTAAGGAGAGGCTGGGGTTTGTACTGTGTGGCATAATGTGTAAGGAGAAGCTGGGGTTTGTACTGTGTGGCTTAATGTGTAAGGGGGGCTGGGCTTTGTACTGTGTGGCATAATGTGTAAGGGGGGCTGGGATTTGTACTGTGTGGCATAATGTGTAAGGGGGGGCTGGGATTTGTACTGTGTGGTATAATGTGTAAGCGGGGGCTAGGCTTTGTGCTGTGTGGCATAATATGTAAGAGGGGGCTGGGCTTTGTACTGTTTGGTATAATGTGTAAGCGGGGGCTGGGCTTTGTACTGTGTGGCATAATGTGTAAGGGGGCTGGGCTTTGTACTGTGTGGCATAATGTGTAAGGGGGGGCTGGGCTTTGTACTGTGTGGTATAATGTGTAAGCGGGGGCTAGTCTTTCTGCTGTGTGGCATGATATGTAAGAGGGGGCTGGGCTTTGTACTGTGTGGTATAATGTGTAAGCGGGGGCTAGGCTTTGTGCTGTGTGGCATAATGTGTAAGCGGGGGCTGGGCATTGTGCTGTGTGGCTTAATGTGTAAGGGTGACTGGGCTTTGTACTGTGTGGCATAATGTGTAAGGGAGAGATTGGGCTTTGTACTGTGTGGCATAATGTGTAAGGGGGGCTGGGCTTTGAACTGTGTGGTATAATGTGTAAGGGAGGGGTTGGGTTTTGTGCTGTGTTGCATAATGTGTAAGGGGGGCTGGGTTTTGTACTGTGTGGCATAATGTGTAAGGGGGGTTGGGCTTTGTACTGTGTGGCATAATGTGTAAGGGAGGGATTGGGCTTTGTACTGTGTGGCATAATGTGTAAGGGGGGCTGGGCTTTGTACTGTGTGGCATAATGTGTAAGGGGGGCTGGGCTTTGTACTGTGTGGCATAATGTGTAAGGGAGGGGCTGGGCCTTGTACTGTGTGGGATAATGTGTAAGGAGGGGCTGGGCCTTGTACTGTGTGGCATAATGTGTAAGCGGGGACTGGGCTTTGTACTGTGTGACATAATATGTAAGGGGGCTGGGATTTGTACTGTGTGGTATAATGTGTAAGGGAGGCTGGGCTTTGTGCTGTGTGGTATAATGTGTAAGCGGGGGCTGGGCTTTGTACTGTGTGACATAATATGTAAGGGGGCTGGGATTTTTACTGTGTGGTATAATGTGTAAGGGGGGCTGGGCTTTGTGCTGTGTAGTATAATGTGTAAGGGGGGCTGGGCTTTGTACTGTGTGGTATAATGTGTATGGGGGGCTGGGCTTTGTATCGTATGGCATAATGTGTAAGGAGGGGCTGGGCTTTGTACTGTATGGCATAATGTGTAAGGGGGGGCAGGGATTTGTGCTGTGTGGTATAATGTGTAAGGGGGGTTGGGCTTTGTGCTGTGTGATATAATGTGTAAGGTGGGCTGGGCTTTATACTGTGTGGCATAATGTGTAAGGGGGGCTGAGCTTTGTGCTGTGTGATATAATGGTAAGGGGGGCTGGACTTTGTACTGTGTGACATAATGTGTAAGGGGGAGCTGGGCTTAGTACTGTGTGGCATAATGTGAAAGGAGAGGCTGGGGTTTGTACTGTGTGGCATAATGTGTAAGGAGAAGCTGGGGTTTGTACTGTGTGGCATAATGTGTAAGGGGGGGCTGGGCTTTGTACTGTGTGGCATAATGTGTAAGGTGGGCTTGGTTTTTGTACTGCGTGGCATAATGTGTAAGGGGGGGCTGGGCTTTGTACTGCGTGGTATAATGTGTAAGCGGGGGCTAGGCTTTGTGCTGTGTGGCATAATATGTAAGAGGGGGCTGGGCTTTGTAC
The DNA here is from genome assembly GCA_031769625.1 of Taudactylus pleione. Lineage (NCBI taxonomy): Eukaryota > Metazoa > Chordata > Amphibia > Anura > Myobatrachidae > Taudactylus > Taudactylus pleione. Next base: position 3,438,333 of record JAUIMM010000684.1, read on the forward strand.
TGTGTGGTATAATGTGTAAGCGGGGGCTGGGCTTTGTACTGTGTGGCATAATGTGTAAGGGGGGCTGGGCTTTGTACTGTGTGGCATAATGTGTTAGGGGGGGCTGGGCTTTGTACTGTGTGGTATAATGTGTAAGCGGGGGCTAGGCTTTGTGCTGTGTGGCATAATATGTAAGAGGGGGCTGGGCTTTGTACTGTGTGGTATAATGTGTAAGCGGGGGCTAGGCTTTGTGCTGTGTGGCATAATGTGTAAGGGTGACTGGGCTTTGTACTGTGTGGCATAATGTGTAAGGGAGGGATTGGGCTTTGTACTGTGTGGCATAATGTGTAAGGGGGGCTGGGCTTTGTACTGTGTGGTATAATGTGTAAGGGAGGGGTTGGGCTTTGTGCTGTGTTGCATAATGTGTAAGGGGGGCTGGGTTTTGTACTGTTTGGCATAATATGTAAGGGGGGTTGGGCTTTGTACTGTGTGGCATAATGTGTAAGGAGGGATTGGGCTTTGTACTGTGTGGCATAATGTGTAAGGGGGGCTGGGCTTTGTACTGTGTGGCATAATGTGTAAGGGGGGCTGGGCTTCGTACTGTGTGGCATAATGTGTAAGGGAGGGGCTGGGCCTTGTACTGTGTGGCATAATGTGTAAGGGAGGGGCTGGGCCTTGTACTGTGTGGCATAATGTGTAAGCGGGGGCTGGGCTTTGTACTGTGTGACATAATATGTAAGGGGGCTGGGATTTGTACTGTGTGGTATAATGTGTAAGGGGGTCTGGGCTTTGTGCTGTGTGGTATAATGTGTAAGGGGGACTGGGCTTTGTGCTGTGTGGTATAATGTGTAAGTGGGGGCTGTGCTTTATACTGTGTGGTATAATGTGTAAGGAGGGCTGTGCTTTGTACTGTGTGGTATAATGTGTATGGAGGGGCTGGGCTTTGTACTGTATGGCATAATACGTAAGGGGGCTGGGATTTGTACTGTGTGGTATAATGTGTAAGGGGGGCTGGGCTTTGTGCTGTGTGGTATAATGTGTAAGGGGGGCTGGGCTTTGTACTGTGTGGTATAATGTATAAGGGGGGCTGGGCTTTGTGCTGTGTGGTATAATGTGTAAGGGGGGCTGGGCTTTGTACTGTGTGACATAATGTGTAAGAGGGGCTGGGCTTTGTACTGTATGACATAATGTGTAAGGGGGCTGGGATTTGTTCTGTGTGGCATAATGTGTAAGGGGGCTGGGATTTGTACTGTGTGGTATAATGTGTAAGGGGGGTTGGGCTTTGTGCTGTGTGGTATAATGTGTAAGGGGGCTGGGATTTGTGCTGTGTGGTATAATGTGTAAGGGGGATGAGATTTGTGCTGTGTGGTATAATGTGTAAGGGGGCTGGGATTTGTGCTGTGTGGCATAATGTGTAAGGGGGGCTGGGCTTTGTGCTGTGTGGTATAATGTGTAAGGGGGGCTGGGCTTTGTGCTGTGTGGTATAATGTGTAAGGGGGGCTGGGCTTTGTGCTGTGTGGTATAATGTGTAAGGGGGGCTGGGCTTTGTACTGTGTGACATAATGTGTAAGAGGGGCTGGGCTTTGTACTGTGTGACATAATGTGTAAGGGGGCTGGGATTTGTACTGTGTGGCATATTGTGTAAGGGGGCTGGGATTTGTATTGTGTGGTATAATGTGTAAGGGGGGTTGGGCTTTGTGCTGTGTGGTATAATGTGTAAGGGGGCTGGGATTTGTACTGTGTGGCATAATGTGTAAGGTTGGAGGAGGGGCTTTGTACTGTGTGGCATAATGTGTAAGGAGGGGCTGGGCTTTGTACTGTGTGGTATAATGTGTAAGGGGGGCTGGGATTTGTACTGTGTGGTATAATGTGTAAGGGGGGCTGGGCTTTGTGCTGTGTGGCATAATGTGTAAGGGGGGCTGGGCCTTGTACTGTGTGGTATAATGTGTAAGGGTGGCTGGGATTTGTACTGTGTGGTATAATGTGTAAGGGAGGGATTGGGCTTTGTACTGTGTGGTATAATGTGTAAGGGGGGCTGGGCTTTGTGCTGTGTGGCATAATGTGTAAACGGGGGCTGGGCTTTGTGCTGTGTGGCATAATGTGTAAGGGTGACTGGGCTTTGTACTGTGTGGCATAATGTGTAAGGGAGGGATTGGGCTTTGTACTGTGTGGCATAATGTGTAAGGGGGGCTGGGCTTTGTACTGAGTGGTATAATGTGTAAGGGAGGGGTTGGGCCTTGTACTGTGTGGCATAATGTGTAAGCGGGGGCTGGGCTTTGTACTGTGTGGCATAATATGTAAGGGGGCTGGGATTTGTACTGTGTGGTATAATGTGTAAGGGGGGCTTGGCTTTGTGCTGTGTGGTATAATGTGTAAGGGGGGCTGGGCTTTGTACTGTGTGGTATAATGTGTAAGGGGGGCTGGGCTTTGTGCTGTGTGGTATAATGTGTAAGGGGGGCTGGGCTTTGTGCTGTGTGGTATAATGTGTAAGGGGGGCTGTGCTTTATACTGTGTGGTATAATGTGTAAGGGGGGCTGTGCTTTGTACTGTGTGGTATAATGTGTAAGGGGGTCTGGGCTTTTTACTATATGGCATAATGTGTAAGGAGGGGCTGGGCTTTGTACTGTATGGCATAATGTGTAAGGGGGGCTGGGCTTTGTACTGTGTGGAATAATGTGTAAGGAGGGGCTGGGCTTTGTACTGTATAGCATAATGTGTAAGGGGGGCTGGGATTTGTGCTGTGTGACATAATTTGTAAGGGGGACTGGGCTTTGTACTGTGTGGCATAATGTGTAAGGGGGGCTGGGCTTTGTGCTGTCTGGTACAATGTGTAAGGGGGGCTGGGCTTTGTACTGTGTGGTACAATGTGTAAGGGGGGCTGGGCTTTGTGCTGTGTGGTATAATGTGTAAGGGGGGCTGGGCTTTGTACTGTGTGACATAATGTGTAAGAGGGGCTGGGATTTGTACTGTGTGTCATAATGTGTAAGAGGGGCTGGGCTTTGTACTGTGTGACATAATGTGTAAGGGGGCTGGGATTTGTACTGTGTGGCATAATGTGTAAGGGGGGGCTGTGCTTTATACTGTGTGGTATAATGTGTAAGGGGGGCTGTGCTTTGTACTGTGTGGTATAATGTGTAAGGGGGGCTGGGCTTTTTACTATATGGCATAATGTGTAAGGAGGGGCTGGGCTTTGTACTATATGGTATAATGTGTAAGGGGGGCTGGGCTTTGTACTGTGTGGAATAATGTGTAAGGAGGGTCTGGGCTTTGTACTGTATAGCATAATGTGTAAGGGGGGCTGGGATTTGTACTGTGTGGTATAATGTGTAAGGGGGGCTGGGCTTTGTACTGTGTGGTGTAATGTGTAAGGGGGGTTGGGCTTTGTGCTGTGTGGTATAATGTGTAAGGGGGCTGGGATTTGTGCTGTGTGGTATAATGTGCAAAGGGGATGGGATTGTGCTGTGTGGTATAATGTGTAAGCGGGGCTGGGATTTGTACTGTGTGCATAATGTGTAAGGTTGGAGGAGGGGCTTTGTACTGTGTGGCATAATGTGTAAGGAGGGGCTGGGCTTTGTACTGTGTGGTATAATGTGTAAGGGGGGCTGGGATTTGTACTGTGTGGTATAATGTGTAAGGGGGGCTGGGATTTGTACTGTGTGGCATAATGTGTAAGGGAGGGATTGGGATTTGTACTGTGTGGTATACTATGTAAGGGGAGGGCTGGGATTTGTACTGTGTGGTATAATGTGTAAGGGGGGCTGGGATTTGTACAGTGTGGTTAAATGTGTAAGGGGGCTGGGCTTTGTGCTGTGTGGTATAATGTTTAAGGGGGCTGGGATTTGTACTGTGTGGTATACTATGTAAGGGGAGGGCTGGGCTTTGTACTGTGTGGCATAATGTGTAAGGGGGGCTGGGATTTGTACTGTGTGGTATAATGTGTAAGGGGGGCTGGGATTTGTACTGTGTGCTATACTATGTAGGGGGGCTGGGCTTTGTACTGTGGCATAATGTGTAAAGGGGGGCAGGGCTTTGTACTGGATGGCATAATGTGTAATGGAGGAATTGTACTGTGGGCATAATATGTTAGGGGTGCTACTACAGTTTAGCGAAACATGTATAAGGGACACTATTATGTAGTGTAATGTGAATAAGGGACGCTACTTGTGGCGTAATGTGAATTGGGGGTACTTTATTGTGGCCATGCCCTTTCCCTACGAGACCATGCCCCTTTTTTGGCCTGCGTGCCTTTGGCTCGCACTGTTCCTGTTTGTGATGGGGGGGCACCAAAGCGCTTTCTTGCACAGGGCACCAAAATGTCTAGTTATAGCTCTGATGTCTGCCTGTCTAGTTTTGATCCATAATGACGACTACGCTCCTGCGTGCCTCTGGTGCCTAGTTCTGTTTCTAACAGTCCCGTACTTAGGATCCCAGATAGAGCACCACAACCTGCGTGTCGGGCGCAGCAAAGTCCAAACCTCTTTGCCGGGGTACCTGCTGAAAACTATTGGCACGTTAGATTCCACGCCTTTGTTCAGGATATCAGCCAATCCTGAAAGAATTGTGACACTGGTGTTTGGCAATTGCACTGCAGTTCTGTCTCTAATGTTGAGCGGTTACATCTCTGGAGTCCGGCAGGTACATAATACTACAGCTCTGTCTCTGGCGATTGGCGATTATACTGCTGGTCAGTATTCAAGTGCATGACTTATAACAGCTGAATAGGACATGTAACATTTGGCTACTTCTCATGGAAGGAACTAGATAGACGAGGTTGTTCCACTGTGGCTCTCTAGTGTTTGGCGGTTACACTACCGCTCTGTCTCTTGTGTTCGCCAGTTACACTGCAGCTCTTTCTCTGGTGTTTGGCATTTGCACTGCATCTCTTTCTCTGTTGTTTGGCATTTACACTGCAGCTCTTTCTCTGGTTTTTGCCAGTTACACTGCGTCTCTTTCTTTGGTGTTTGGCAGTTACACTGCATCTCTGTCTCTGGTGTTTGGCAGTTACACTGCAGCTCTTTCTCTGGTTTTTGCCAGTTACACTGCGTCCCTCTCTCTCTGGTGTTTGGCAGTTACACTGCATCTCTGTCTCTGGTGTTTGGCAGTTACACTGCATCTCTGTCTCTGGTGTTTGGCAGTTACACTGCGTCTCTGTCTCTGGCGTTTGGTAGTTACATTGCAGCCCTGTCTCTGGTGTTTGGCAGTTACACTGCAGCCCTGTCTCTGGTGTTTGGCAGTTACACTGCAGCCCTGTCTCTGGTGTATGGCAGTTACACTGCAGCCCTGTCTCTGGTGTATGGCAGTTACACTGCAACCCTGTCTCTGGTGTATGGCAGTTACACTGCAGCCCTGTCTCTGGTGTATGGCAGTTACACTGCAGCCCTGTCTCTGGTGTATGGCAGTTACACTGCAGCCCTGTCTCTGGTGTATGGCAGTTACACTGCAGCCCTGTCTCTGGTGTTTGCCAGTTACACTGTGGCTCTGTCTCTGGTGTTTGCCAGTTACACTGCGGCTCTGTCTTTGGTGTTTGCAAGTTACACTGCGGCTGTCTCTCTGGTGTTTGGCAGCCACTGCGGCTCTGTTTCTGGTGTTATCACAGACAGGACATGTAACATTTTGTTACATCTGATGTGAGTTAGACAGGGGATGGCATTCTTCGGTGATCACGGGCTACAATAATGCACCTCGTAATGCAACAGGTGCAGAATTGCAAGAAAGTCCATTTTGCAAACACTTTTTGCGTGTTTTTGCACTGTGCATGCTCTTAAGCTACAATCATTCATCATGCAAACTGATCTCTTGCTTCACGGATAGGGGCTGTTGCAAGTGTGCACTGAGAATGATAACGGCTATAAAACCACGTCTATGAACGGTGGCAGTGTGGTCACATAGATATGTACAACTGCGCAAATAGGCAAATATTTGCATTTTGCTCCATGCAAGCAATGTGGCAATTGCGGATGACTTGTGCTTATATGTTAAAAATAGTTTCAAGCCATAGAGATTGTGGAAGGCATTTATGACATGTAATAGCAGCTTTGGACAAAGGGCCTGATTCAGACCCGCTCGCAAGCGGGTCAATGGTGGGGCATTGCGCACGCGTGGCGTGCACAATGTGCATGCGCAAGCCCCGGAGCCAGAGAGAAATTCTCTCGCTCCGGGGCTCGCTACAAACGGGGCGGCTGTTGATGTTGATCGACAGCTCGCCCCGTTTTGTAGGCGTCTGGACAAATGGAGACATTCCTGAAGGAACGCCTGCTGTTTGTGGGCGGCCCTACTGACATCACGAGTGATGTCAGTAGTGAGCTTCCGGCTCTATTAGAGCCGGAAGCTCACTGGGGCTTGCGGAAGATGAGACCCTACCACAAGGGTCTCATCACAAGCCTGATGGTCGCAACCATCACCTGGCCGCTCGCTAAAGCTGTGGGTGGTCACCCACAGCTTAGCGAGCGGCCAGGAGGCCGTGTTTTTTAAATCAAAGTAGCCGCCCTGATTCGGAGTGAGCGCTCGCTTTTTGCGAGCGGCTCTGAATTAGGCCCAAAGTGTGCTTAGATTTATGTAGGGGGACATACGTTTCCATAGCGAGGTGAGGAGTAGCAGTTATCACATGCTGATGGGGGGGATTGATGGCGTTCCTAGTGAAGAACAGAGTAGGCGCGCTGAAGTGCCTTGTATGACAGAGCAGTGCAAAGAGTCCATTCTGTGAGGTCCATTTTGTGAGGTTTGCCCTCCACACATTCATTTCGACTCCACTAAAAAGGACGCAGGTTTTCCATTGGCAACAAAACCCAAGAAAGGAAAAAGAGTCAGTTTTGTTTGGTGCCGTCTAATTCCCCAGAGAAAGATAAACACTTTTAAACCAAATTTTATTAGGTATGCATTAAACTCTCGTCTGATCTACTTCAATTATTATAAAAAGACAGACATTCTGTACATCCTAGTGTTTTGTCATTTTATAAATTTTTAGTAAAAAAAAAAAAAAAAGACCCCCTGCCAGGGTCTAAGCAAGCGAAATATAAAATAATAAAGAAAAGGTGTGAAAAGAAAAAAAGAAAGTGATTAAAACTGATGCGCACTGTGGACCTCATTCAGAGCCGCTCGCAAAATGCGAGTGCTCGCTCTGAATGAGGGCGGCCGCTTTTCTGTAATGAGCCAGCCTCCTGGCCGCTCGCTAAGCTGTGGGTGCCCACCCACAGCTTTAGCGAGCGGCCAGATTGATGGTCGCGATGGTCAAGACCATGGTGACCATCGGGGCTTGCAACGAGACCCTTGTGGTAGGGTCTCATCTTCCGCAAGCCCCAGTGAGCTTTTCAGCTCTAATAGAGCCGGAAGATCACCACTAACATCACGAGTGATGTCAGTGGGGCCGCCCCCAAACGGCAGGCGTTCCCAAACGCCTCCGTTTGGCCAGCCACCCCCCTGCCCCGCCTACAAAACGGTGCGAGCTGTCGATCACCATCGACAGCCACCCCTTTTGTAGTGAGCCCCGGAGCGAGAGAATTTCTCTCTTGCTCCGGGGCTTGCGCACGCGCAGTGCGGCTGCTGCGCGTGCGCAGGACCTCAACATCAACCCGTTTGCGAGCGCTCATCGCTTGCGAGCGGGTCTGAATGAGACCACATGTCATTTCATACTAATGGGTATATTTACTAAAGTGGGAGTTTTCAGAAGCAAAGATGTTGCCCATAACAACCAATCAGATTCTATCTATTATTTTCTAGAAGGTGTTATTTACATGTTAAGCAGAATCTGATTGGTTGCTATGGGCAACATCTTCCACTTCTAAAAACTCGACCTCATTCATAGGCGGTCGCTCGGGAGCGATCGGTTGCACCCAAAGTGATCGAGAATATGCAAAATGAGCGCTCAGTCGCAACGCACATCGGAAGCGCGGAAACACCCACAACAATGAAAGCACACCTCCTATCTCTACGGGCTAATTCAGAGTCGGTCGCAGGTGGCAACCTACGTCAGCACGATTAACACCTGTTACATTGTTAATTGCCTACAAACATCAGTTGAGGCAGAAACCATCGCCTGCACTCGCAATGCTTAGGGTAGACCCTGGGCTACCTTTAGCACTGCGAGCAGTAGCGTCGTTATTGCAACGAGATGACGTGTGTGATGACTCGATCAGTTATATATGCATGCCCTTAAAACGCCCTTTTTAAGGTCAACCACGCCTGCGTGCGCACCACCACACCCCCGTTCACAAGCACCTTCCCCTGTAACCACCCACAAACGGCACGAAATGTCAATCACAGCTACGACCTCGTAGTGACTAGCGAGCAAGAGGATTGCGGTCGGAAAGACAGGCTTGCACACGCGCACTGCCATGTATACGCATTCGCAGTTGAAAAAAACATCGCTCACTACGTCAAATCAGTCCGTGCGACCGCCTCTGAATGAGATCCTCTCACCTTAGTAAATTTACCCCCTAGGTGTGTAGGTTCATCAATATCTGCAGACAACTATTTTGTGTCAGAGAAAGTATATATATCACAGGGACTTTTATAAATGGAAACAATGTGTCATTAAATGTATCTCAAATAAGTACCAAAGATAGATACAATGTGTCATATCTTAAATTTGGACCAGATGGTTGCTGAATATCCACTATTACAAAATACAGAAATGATATATCAGTATATAACAATTAGATATCTGCTGTACTGTAGTCTAGAAATTATATATCAATAATAGAGGAGTAAATGTTTATGTATATTTATGGATAAATTACAGTATGTGGATTCTTCATGTGGTCTTCAGGTTTTGCAATGGGCCAGAGCTGGAAGTTTTCTTAACTATGTTCTTATACTGTATTAATGGGACACATTTTGCAACTCCATTTTCACTCACAAAGATGCACATCTCTGGGCAATGTAATTAGAAAAAGTGCAGCAAACTTAAGCCGTATCCACACTAAACGATCTTTATGAACGATAACGATATTGTTCAACTGTGCCCGTTCCCGCGGGTCGATAACAATGTATTTTGTCACCCATACATGCAGGCCAATCTGACGATATCATCAAGAATTGCCTGTGTAGAGATGTGGCAGGATGACTTCACTGAGAGATATCGGTCAGTGTGTACCCCCAATATCGTGTGTCCTGCATTACAGAGAGTTCAAGGGAAATTTTACACCAATATCGTTCATACAGCTCATTGTCTAGCGTGTATGAGCCTTTACAATTGCCGCATTTAGTGAGTCAGTCATGATATCCCCTTACCAATGATTATTATAAGATATAAATGAAGATAATCCATATGGTACCTGCCTACTCTGTGGAATTTCCTGGAGACCCCGGATTAGATAACTCACCCGGATCTCGGGACCCCTACACTCCTCATTGTGCAGTCCTGTGAATAGCAGCCGTGAGAACGTGAGTCTCTGTGTACTACACTCTCCCTACCAGAAAATGTAGGTAAGTATGAGATAAACCAAACAGTATTTTAGGAGAAAAACTCTCAGGCATGACAATTTGGCATATTTGCATATAATAGAATGCAGTTTGGATATTCTGTAGTTAATACATGGCATCACTTTTATAAATGTGGCACTGACTGAGGGCATCTTTACTGCGCAGGTATCAGTGTGCCAGTGTCCTTATGTGATGTGCTTGCACTTTGCAGCCCCAAGAATTCAGAAGTACAAGTTCCAGCCTGTAAGAGGAGACTGCCCAGAAAAACGTGCCATTTTGCAACCTACCAGGGGGGATAAGAAGCAATCACTGGACCCCGTGATATTTTTTAGGGTGGCCCAACCAAGCAGGTCTGCCAACCCTATGGTCCAACTGGTGCATATGCAGAGAATTAGAGGGGCAGAGCAGAGGTCACCAAGATGAACAGGCAGTGCCTGGCATGAGCTGCTGCAGCACTGGATATTCTTTTAGCAAGTTTTGCAAAGGTTATCATAAAACGTCACCAGAATCCTGCTAGTGGTATGTACACCTCAGTGCAACAACAACTGGCATATCTATAATGGATGTAGGGCACATGAGCCCACTCCGCACACCCTGCACCAATTGAAAGTACTTATTATTATTATTATTGTTTATTTATATGGTGCCACAAGTGTTCCGCAGTGCCTTAGAAAATACATAACCAAAAAAGTGACTTACAGTACAATACAGTACAATGCAGGACAAGGACATGGATAATATACATTGATACATTGGTGGCCATAACACCCAGATAAGCAACAGAGCATAAGTAATCAAGTGTTAGGTGCCCTAGTGGGGAGTAAGAAGTAGATGAAAATAAAGTAAGGAGAAGCACAAGAAGGCAGAGGGCCCATGCTCGCAAGAGCTTACATTCTCAAGGGGAGGGGCAGACATACAGGCATGATACAGATGGAGAAGACAGGGAGGAGGGTGTATGCAGTCGGGAAGCCGGCTGACCTAATCCCGACAGCCGGCTTCCCGACTGTCATATCCTGGCAAGGATCTAAAGACAGGCGTTGATATGCCGACGCCTGTCATTAGACATACGCCGGGAGCCTGAGGCTTGGCATCTCGATCGAAGGGACACCGGGCGCCGAGCGCGGATAGCCATGGGGGGAGGAGGATTAGGTTTAGGGTTCCCAGGGGGGGATTTAGGGTTAGGCACCCTCCCGGGAGGTTAGGTTTAGGCTAGGGGAAGGGGGGGTTAGGTATAGGCACTTAGAGGGGGGATTAGGGTTAGGCACTGGGGGGGAAGGTTAGGGTTAGGCACCCCTGAGGGAGGGTTAGGGGGAAGAAATAGGTTAATATATACTTAACTTTGACGATCGGGATTTCGTCCTCTGCCAGGATTCCACAGTCGGGATTCCAACCGCTGGGTATGGGTCCGGCGGTAGATCATACCAATTCCGAGGAGGGAGTATGTAGCAGCAGTTAGGATGAGAGCTGGAAAGCAATGATGAAGTAGTGGGTCTTAAGAGCCCGTTTGAAGGATTGTAGAGAGGTGCAGTCTGATGGGGAGAGGGAGAGAGTTCCAAAGGTGGGGAGCAGCACGGGCAAAGTCTTGGAGGCGGGAGTGGGAGGAAGTAATCAGTTGGCATGAGAGGCAGTGTGTATTTGTTGAACGAAGAGGGCAGACATTAGCGTGATGGGAGATGAGGTCAGAGATGTAAATGGGAGAGGAATGGGTGAGGGCTTTGTAAGCAAGTGTGAGAACCTTAAATTGGGTTCTGAAGGGGAAGGGGAGCCAGTAGAGGGCTTGTAGGAGAGGGGAGGCAGATGTAGAGCATTTGGAGAGGAAGATGAGCCATGCAGCAGCATTAAGGATAGACTGGAGAGGAGAGAAATGGGAGTTGGGGAGGCCAGATAGGAGGAGGTTACAGTAATCCAATCTGGAGATGAACAGTGAGTGTATGAGGGTCTTAGTAGCATCCTGGGTGAGAAAGGGTCCGATCCTGTAAATATTTTTGACTTGCAGCTGCCACTGAAGAAACTTTGCGCCATTTTCCCAGACATATGCGCAGTAAGCTATGGCAGATGGGTTTGCACTGACATGATGGGGGGATGGGGTGCTCGGTGAATGCATAAGGGCATGGCATCCCTATCAAATAGCCATAATGACAACTCAGACACTGTCATTCTGAGCCATGTGTCTCTTCCTCTTGCGGTGGGTGAACAAATGTTTTGTTGAAAGGAAGTGAAGGAGATAAGAAATGTGTTTCATTGTGATACTTGCTGTGTTTCTGACGTGTGTCTACAGCATGTAAAGAAGAAATACTTAGCATAGGAAATGATGGGATTTTCTGTTATGTTGAGAGATAGTTGGAGCAGTTTCCTCAGTTACTTTAACAAGTCATTATGTGTTTAATAGTCAGTGTCACTGTTACTAGTCTGAATGAAATCATCTCAAGGTGAGATCAATGCCTACAAAACACACATACACTCTGCACTTTTTACATCATTTAGCTCCTTTCCCAGAGACTGATATTTCCTTCAGACATGGCGCATTGAACCGTTACAGCAGATCACCGCTACCGGCGTGCCAATCGCACTTTCACCGCAACACAGCAACACACGCTGCAGGCGCAGCCTGTCATCCAGACGTGTGGGGACCACACATCAGCCAATACACAGATGGGTCCGGCACACTTTGGGGCCTATTCATCATGTGGGGTTTGGTGGCCCCCTATAGTTAGGTATCCAATTTGTCGTGATTTGCGGCAGTGGATACCTCACTACTGGAGCAATTCAATATTTACCTGGTGCACCGAAAAGCAGCTAATCCTCGTGATCCCTAATACTGCTACAGAGGTAACAGAGATACTTACCCCGACTGCGCATGCGCTCGGACGCAGGTTCCCATAGAAAGGAGTGGGGCTCTGGGAAATAACGCCATCTGAAGATGGCGTTGGTTCCTGCAAGCATCTCCAAATAGCCGAAATTATAATTATCGGGCCTGGGACCTGATAATTAATAAATATGGGGTCTATTTGTTGAATCTTGCATGGAGCTAAAGTGAACGGAGATAAAGTACCAGCCAATCAGCTCCTAACTGTCATTTTTCAAACACAGCCTGTGACATGGCAGTTAGGAGCTGATTGGTTGGGACTTTATCTCCATTCACTTTATCTCAATCCAAGACTTAGTAAATAGACCCCTATACCCCTATGTCTTATTCGCCTTTATTTCCCCCTTTCATGGGTTTTAAATGATCACAATGGAAATAATTGAAATAAATACTTGCAAATCGTTACATAACTCCATTGACGACACAAGACAAGTAGAAATTTTTATGGTGCCTACACACTTGGCGATGTGCTCACGATCCGACATTGTGTCCGATTTCTCCTTGCACTCTCCCCGGCAGTCGTGGGCATGATTTGGTTTTATATACTGTCCAATGTGACAAATGATCTATCGTGCCTCCTAACTATCCAGTGCATTGTGACTGAGATTGTCAGGTCTGCCCTACAGCATGGCAGATTTGAAGATGCGATGTGCGACCTGCGGGTACGCGCATCGTGATCGTGAGTGGACACTCACGATTTGAGCATATTTTACACGATTTGTCATCACTATGCGTCGGAATCAGGCAAATCGTGTAAAATATCGCTAAGTGTGTAGGCACCCTTACACTTTCCATTACAACACGCCAAAATAAATTTGAGTGTGTTCCTGCTAGAGTCATGAATACAGACAGCAAGTACAAAATGACAGTAACTTCATGGCTTTTCCAATGGAATGAAAACTCTGGAGACCAACATTAAATCCCCCACATGTACCAACGCATTTGGAATCGTTTATACAATCACTAAAAGAAAGAGAGCAGTGACTGTCGCCCAGCGGGCATTCAGTGATGCCAAGCATGCCAGCTTATTAATAGTAACGCCTCAGATGGAAATTGCTGAGTTTGCTTCATGAGCAATTTAGAAACATTTATCTTCAGTGTTAATTGCTTTTTCTTCAACCCTTTCATATTCTATTAACAGACAAACTATAGGACATATTAACATGTCCCATTAGAAAGAGTACAGCACAGTGTTGGCAAAAAAGCGAATTGATAGTAAATCTTTTATACGTATTTGTTTTGCTAACGCCAACACACTCCGCAGTGCTTTGCAAATGGGGACAAACAGCGCGACAAAGCGAGACTGGGTACAGACAGGCAGACAGAGCGAGACTGGGTATAGACAGGCAGACAGAGCGAGACTAGGTATAGACTGGCAGGCAGAGCGAGACTGGGTACAGACAGGCAGACAGAGCGAGACTGGGTATAGACAGGCAGACAAAGCAAGACTGGGTATAGACAGGCTGGCAGAGGGAGACTGGGTACAGACAGGCAGGCAGAGCGAGACTGGGTATAGACAGGCAGACAAAGTGAGACTGGGTATAGACAGTAGGGGTGTGCACCAGCCACTTTTCGTGTTATGTGTTTTGGTTTTGGATCTGGATCTTTCTTCGTGTTTTAGATCTGGATTGGTTTTGCCAAAACCACCCTTCTGTGTTTTGGGTTCTGGGTTTTGTGTTTTGGATCTGTATTTTTTTTTTAAAAAGCATAAAAACAGCTAAAATCACAGAATTTGTAGGTTTTTCTGCTCCTATGCTATTATTAACCTCAATAACCTTAATTTCCACTCATTTCCAGTCTATTCTGAACACCTCACACCTCACAATAGTGTTTTTATGTCCAAAAGGTTGCACCGAGGTAGCTGGATGACTATGCTAAGCGACACGAGTGGGCGGCACAAACACGTGACCCATCTAGGCGTGAAACTGCAGTGGCAGACAGGATGGCAGTTTGAAAAACTAGGCCCCAAACTGTACATAATGCAAAGAAAAAAAAGAGGTGCAAGATGGAATTGTCCTTGGGCCCTCCCACCCACCCTTATGTTGTATAAACAGGACATGCACACTTTAACAAACCAATCATTTCAGCGCCAGGGTCTGCCACACAACTGTGGCTGAAATGATTGGTTCGTTTGGGCCCCCACAAAACAAGCTGGCAATTAATCTGTCCCTGCACAAACTGGCTCTACGGAGGCAAGATGTCATCCTCATCCTCCTCATCCACCGATTCCTCACCCTCTTCAGTGTGTACATCCTCATCCTCACAGAGTATTAATTCGTCCCCGCTGGAACCACAGGTCCCTCTGTACGTTCTGGAGGCTGGTCTCCCTGGAAGAGTTGATAATTCATTTTATGAACATCATCTTCTCCACATTTTGTGGAAGCAACCTCCTACGCCTTTCGCTGTCAAGGTTCCCGGCTGCACTAAACACTCTTTCGGAGTACACACTGGAGGGGGGGCAACTCAGGTAAAATAGAGCCAGTTTGTACAGGGACCTCCAAATTGCTTCTTTTTCCTGCCAGTACAGGTACGGACTGTCTGGCATGCCTACTTGGATGCTGTCACCGATGTAATCCTTTAACAGACAGACGCACGTTTGTCGCTGCTGCTTTGAGGATGCAAGTGCGGCTACAGCCCACACAATTCACAAAGACAGAAAAAAAAAGAACAATATTTTTATTGTTTGTGTAGCACACTTTGAGGATGTCACCACCCTTTAACAGACAGACGCACGCTTGTCGCTGCTGCTTTAAGGATGCAGGTGCGGCTACAGCCCACACATTTCACAAAGACAGAAAAAAAAATAACAATATTTTTATTGTTTGTGTAGCACACTTTGAGGGTGTTACCACCCTTTAACAGACAGACGCACGCTTGTCGCTGCTTCTTTGAGGATGCAAGTGCGGCTACAGCCCACACAATTCACAAAGACAGAAAAAAAAGAACAATATTTTTATTGTTTGTGTAGCACACTTTGAGGGTGTCACCACCCTTTAACAGACAGACGCACGCTTGTCGCTGCTGCTTTAAGGATGCAGGTGCGGCTACAGCCCACACATTTCACAAAGACCGAAAAAAAAGAACAATATTTTTATTGTTTGTGTAGCACACTTTGAGGGTGTCACCACCCTTTAACAGACAGACGCACGCTTGTCGCTGCTGCTTTGAGGATGCAGGTGGAATATAGATGGGATTTGGAACCGGGGACACACTACCTCCATCAATTGTCTAAATCCCACTGCACTAATGGCGGATACCGGACGCACGTCTAACACCAACATAGCAGTCAAGGCCTCAGTTATACGTTTTGCTTCAGGATGACTGCTGTCGTACTTCATCCTCATCGCTAGGGACTGTTGGAGGGTCAATTGTTTAGTAAAAGTAGTGATGTTCCTACTTCCTCTCTGGGATGATGAACAACTCCCAGCAGCAGCAATAGCACTAGGAGGAAGTGGTTCTTGATCTTTCCCTATTTTATTTTTATCGGAGAAAGTTTGGTCCTCCATTTATGTTATATTGATATATACGTGCGGCTAAAGCGCACACAAACACAGAAAATATTTTTTTATTTTTGCTGGAGAGTAGTGCACTTTGTGGGTTACACCACCCTTTAAGAAATGAGCCAGCTGGCTCTTTACTTATGGGACACAGGCGCACGCTTGGCGCTGCTCCTTTGTTGATGCACGTGCAGCCACAGTGCACACAAGTCACAAACACAGAAAATATTTTTTTTTTTGGTTTGGAGTGTACCTTGGGGGTTACAGCACCCTTTAACGGTCAAGCCAGCCGGCCCTTTACTTATGACACAGGCGCACGCTTGGCACTACTTTGTTGATGCACGTGCGGCTACTGCGCACACAATTCACAAACACAGAAAATAATTTTTTTTTTGGTTTGGACTGGAGTGTACTTTGGGGGTTACAGCACCCTTTAACGGTCAAGCCAGCCGGCCCTTTACTTATGACACAGGCGCACGCTTGGCACTACTTTGTTGATGCACGTGCGGCTACTGCGCACACAATTCACAAACACAGAAAATATTTTTTTTTTTGGTTTGGACTGGAGTGTACTTTGGGGGTTACAGCACCCTTTAACGGTCAAGCCAGCCGGCCCTTTACTTATGATACAGGCGCACGCTTGGCACTACTTTGTTGATGCACGTGCGGCTACTGCGCACACAATTCACAAACACAGAAAATATTTTTTTTTTGGTTTGGACTGGAGTGTACTTTGGGGGTTACAGCACCCTTTAACGGTCAAGCCAGTCGGCCCTTTACTTATGACACAGGCGCACGCTTGGTACTACTTTGTTGATGCACGTGCGGCTACTGCGCACACAATTCACAAACACAGAAAATAATTTTTTTTTTGGTTTGGACTGGAGTGTACTTTGGGGGTTACAGCACACTTTAACAGTCAAGCCAGCCGGCCCTTGACTTATGACACAAGCGCACGCTTGGCACTACTTTGTTGATGCACGTGCGGCTACTGCGCACACAATTCACAAACACACAAAAAATATTATTTTTTTAGCACTTGGGGGGAGCACCCCTGATGGACAGAGCACCCCCTGGACAACACTAGAGCACCCCTTTAGGACTGGGACACTGCACAGGACTTTGGAGTGGACACAGACCCTATGGAGAACTGACTGCACAACACAGTCCAGCCAGCCCCTATGGACTTTGAAGTAGTGGACACAGCCCCTATTAACAACAGCAGCACAGCACAACACAGCCAGCCCCTATGGACTTTGAAGTAGTGGACAACAGCAGCACAGCGCAGAACAGCACAGCACAACACTACTCTGCACTACACTACACTACACTACACAGCCCAGCCAGCCCTAACTCCCACCCTCCCTCTTCACTGTCCACAGCCGAGTGAGAAAATGGCGCCGACGCAGGTACCTTATATAGGATCCAAAACCCGCGAGACTCGGAAGGCGGGATGATGACGTTTTGCCTCGATTTCAGATCCGAGTCAGGCGGGAAAAGTCGAGCCTGACTCGGATCTGCCTCGGATCGGGGGGGTTCGGATTTCAGAAATCCGAACCCGCTCACCCCTAATAGACAGGCAGACAAAGTGAGACTGGGTATAGACAGGCAGGCAGAGCGAGACTGGGTATAGACAGGCAGGCAGAGCGAGACTGGGTACAGACAGGCAGACAGAGCGAGACTGGGTATAGACAGGCAGACAGAGCGAGACTAGGTATAGACAGGCAGGCAGAGCGAGACTGGGTACAGACAGGCAGACAGAGCGAGACTGGGTACAGACAGGCAGACAGAGCGAGACTGGGTACAGACAGGCAGACAGAGCGAGACTGGGTATAGACAGGCAGACAGAGCGAGACTGGGTATAGACAGGCAGACAGAGCGAGACTGGGTATAGACAGGCAGACAGAGCGAGACTGGGTATAGACAGGCAGACAGAGCGAGACTGGGTATAGACAGGCAGAAATAGCGAAACTGGGTATAGACAGGCAGACATAGCGAGACTGAGTATAGACAGGCAGACATAGCGAGACTGGGTATAGACAGGCAGACATAGCGAGACTGGGTATAGACAGGCAGACAGAGGGAGCTGCTTACAGCCTGTAACACTTCACACACACAATATATAATAATAGGCTATGAACAGCCCAGTTATATTGTATATATCTACAGCAGCTAAATAAAACCCCAAAAGGGTATTACCTGATACTCTAATAAGATAATAATTGTTTGCAATTAAATATTGACATTCAGCACTGTATACACTTCTAATCGGAGCTGCTTCTCACTTGATTTATATCTGCCTTATGTGGTCCCCAAATATGCATAAATACATACAAACAATGGTGCCATATTGCAAAACTCAGATGCATGAAGCCCCATTAGTGTGACCAGGGCCGAAACTAGGATATCTGTCACCCAGTGCAAGGCAGCAATTTTGCGCCCCCTCCCTTCCCGTACCTGGATTTTGTCCTTGCTCCTCGATAAGGCAGTGCACTACTCAGACATCCCTGGTATAGTGACTTACATTATTCCACACATCATAATGCCCATTACACATTATGCCACACACTGCAATGCCTATTACCAAAGTGCCACTTACATATTTGCCCGACACCATTTTATGCCCCCAGTAATGCTTCTAATTAGTTTAAAATTACCTGCTCGTTGCCAGGGGGTTTATGCTCGTTGCCAGGGGGTTTATGCTCGTTGCCAGGGGTTACATGCTCGTTGCCAGGGGTTACATGCTCGTTGCCATGGGGTTTCATGCTCGTTGCCATGGGGTTTCATGCCCATTGCCAGGGGTTACATTGTTGTTGCCAGGGGGTTTCATGCTTATTGTCAGGGTATTTATGCTTGTTACCAGGGGTTACATGCTCGTTGCCAAGGGGTTTCATGCTTGTTGCCAGGAGTTACATGCTCGTTGCCATGGGGTTTATGCTCGTTGCCATGGGGTTTATGCTCGTTGCCAGGGGGTTTCATGCTTGTTGTCATGGGATTTCATGCTTGTTACCAGGGGTTCCATGCTCGTTGCCAGGGGTTCCATGCTCGTTGCCAGGGGTTTCATGCTCGTTGCCAGGAGTTACATGCTCATTGCCATGGGGTTTATGCTCGTTTCCAGGGGGGTTTGAAGGGAGAAGATGCAGCTCTTGGCATCCTCTCCCTGCAGCGCCAGCGTTCCCGGCACTTCTGGGAACGCTGTGTGCATTGCGCTCTGCTAACAGACACTAGAGGTCCAGTAGGATCTCTAGCATCTGTCTCTTCTTTGACGGCGGCCATTTTTGGATGGCCGTTTTCAGCAGAGTCCATGCGGATGGCTAGTCCGAATGGAATCTGCTGAAAACGGCCATCCAAAAATGGCCGCCGCCAAGGAGGAGACAGACACTAGAGGCCCAGTAAGGACCTCTAGCATTTGTCTCCTCTTTGGCGGCGGCCATTTATAGATGGCCGAGTCAGATTTTTCACCCCCCCGCAATACCCACCTGGTGCACGTGCACCTCTAGCCCCCCCCTAGTTGCGGACATGGTGTGACAAATAGTAGGAGTATTGGTGTAAGTAGATATCCTTACGACCCTCAGGTGCTTGAAGGTAGATTAAGGAGGATCTTTTTATTACTTATGCTTAGTGGACCAATGAAGGGATTTCATGTATTTACTCTTCAGACCAGATTGCGGCAGGTGCTTGTTATGAAACACCCCTGTACATGTATAAGACCCCTAGAGTCTCCTACTGAGATCTTCTGCCTATAACAACCACCCGTTGTTCCCATACAGTTGTATACACTCACTGTTACTTAGGGGGACCTCCAGGTCTTAAGCTCAGACAGTAGGGGTTTATACCAGAGGTTCCCAAAGTCCGCCATTACAGTTCACATTTTAGGGATATCCAAGCTTGAGTCCAGATGGTTAAATCAAATGGATTGAGGTACTAATTAAGTCACCTGTGCTCAAGCATGGATATCCCTAAAACGTGGACTGTAATGGCGGACTTTGGGAACCTCTGGCTTATACAATACAAGGGTGATCACAGGATATTGGCTGGAGTAGATTCAGATACTTTACAGGGTCAGGGTATTTGCAGAACCAGCATCCACAGGGTTAATTGCAGGACAGTTAGTCTGGATAGCAAGCAGGTGAATTAGCAGACAACCACAATAATCCACATAGCAAGAAGCTCCTTTTCTTCAAAAGAAATTGGGGTGCATAAAATGCGCATGTGTGACTTGTCAATAATTAATCTCAGGAGACACATTTTTACATCCACATAGTGGTAAAAAGCTTTCAATAAAATTTCACCTTAGTTGTAACTCTTGTTTTGTGGTCTAACAAATCACCTGCCCTTGTGGTCTCACCTATGTCGGCAAGACCGAAAGGAAGTTTAAGGAGCGCATGGCGGCTCATCGTTCCGCCATTCGCCACATTTTGGAGACAGGTACCAGCGAGCAGCCGGTTGCATGGCATTTCGCTGAATTTAAACACCCTTTAGCACCTATATGATATCACATGATCGATCATATTCCCCTTTATTGCGGGGAGGGGACCGAGCCACTAAATTACTATAATGTGAAGCACGATGGATTGCTCGACTTGATGTAGTATACCCTAAGGGGTTAAATGAGAGCATTTCCTATGCTAGTTTCACATAACATAGTGATGTTAGCATATGTTCACTTTTGCTGAGATTAAATCTTATTGTTGAATATCTATCTTTGACTCATGGGTAGATATATAAAATATGCATTTAATTTTAGTATGCTATAAGATAATATCAGTTAACCCACAAATGAACGTAACTAGATTTGCATGAGTTTTAATTTGTCACCTATATGGGGTTCATTAGGTAGCAGCAAGTGTTGTTTTGATGTATCTCTTTTTTATGAATTTTTTTGTTTATCCTGGTAGCTATGGTGATGGTGTCACAAGATGGGGTGCTCTTTACACTCTGGCAGCGTGATGACATCATTCTAATGAGCCGCCGGATGGGTGAGTGGTCCCAGTTCCAGGGTACGGCTTCACACGCGGTGAGATGCTTGTATATAAGGTATGTATTTGGTTATCTTGAAAAAAAGTCTTTATTGAACTGAAATGTTTATCTACATGACCGATTCTTGTCTGTTTATAATATATGCCTCGAGTGCCCGCACCTCCCGTCCTATATATATATATATATATATATATATATATATAAAATCCACTTGTGCAAGGCAGATATTACTATTTGCGCAAACAACAGCAGAGATGATATTCACTGTGTCAGCATAGGTGTGCAAGGCAGATATTTGTATTTGCAGAAACACAATAGCAGACATGATGTTCACTTGTAGGTTGGATTGTACTTGCAGTTGGTAGAAACAATAATTAAAGTTCCACAAGAATGTAGTAAACTGGAAACAGACATGGCTGAGCATATGCAGGGGGAGGCCAGAACAATGATACACATGGAACGCTATCAGGGAATGCTGGGACTGCCTGCAATTTAACAGGAAGATGAACCAATGCAACCTCCTTGATTGCAATTGCAGCTGAACTGCACAAACACTGAGAGCTTGATTACAGACTGACTGCAGCTGAATGCCTCCACAATACTGACAGCTTCCCTGCTGCCTAGCAACAGCCAGGACTAGAAACTGCTACGGCTGTCAGAAATCCTGGCAACGGATCATAACAGTGCTGAAATATACTCTGTCATGTAAGAAAAAGATCCTTATGTATTACCCGCATCCAAGTAGGGAAAAAGCATGTAACAAAAGTCAGGAGTACAGGCTGTGTCTGCTACAACTCCAACAAAAACCATCAGAGGACATCCCGGCTGCTGGTCCTTTGTATTCCACACAACGCATTTTGTTACTGGTGTATTTTTCTCTAGCAGATTAGACACACAACAGTAATCCATTTCAGAGAAGTAATATCAATGTTCACTCACTGTAATTGTTTATTTAAACCATAAATAAGGCTGAACAAAGCTGTATTTGTGACAAATCTGGAAACCTTTATTTCATTGAAAGGTAGATAGTGAAGGTGACAGATGATGGTTGTTTATTTAACATTTAAAATTTTCCCCCAGCTCCTCTCCTAAAGGTATTTCCTCTAATTTGTACATTGAGGCATTATGTATGCAGAGACAGAAAATTTTATGTATTGGAACACTCACGGCGCAAATGTCAAAAGGGTTTGCAGCTCCAAAACTCTATCTCGTCTTGCCCAATACAAGAAAAAATCGATACAATAAAACAAATTATAGATAGTATCTCAGGAACGCTTCCTATTATTGATAAAATATTCTTATTTCAATAGTCCTTCTGTAGCCAGTCACTTTCTTCACAAAAATTCTCTTCAAATACCCGGTATATAAAACGAGAAGAAAATAGAGTTTGCACGTACCCTACTCACATAAAATAGAGTGGGGTCAATCATATAATGGTATCTTTCTCAAAGTGATCACGTACCACAACTCACTTTAAACAGATGCGGCACCAACACATCAAGGTTTCTTTTATCCAGTTCTCCAAAAAACGATTACTTGCTGGATCATTTTCAATGTTTATTAAATATACAAAAATTAAAAAAAGGCAAATCGCCAATCTTATATGGGGAACATCTAAAATAGGGGACAATTTCACAAAGACATCCAGGTATAGTTGTTATAAAGGTGTGTAAACCCAGAGACAGTCCGGACCAGTCTCTAAAAAAAGCACACCTGGTACCTTAATGTAAATGCAATGTCCATAGTGCAAATGATCTCCGAGTGATGCACATTAACTCCACTGTCCAACGCGTTTCGATATCTAATCTTTCTCAAACTCTATTTTGCTGTATGTTGTACCATATGGAGTATTAGTGAAATCTGTTTTATAGAAGAAACCATTACATGCTTCATACCATACATAATATAAGTGAGTATGGTACGTGATTACACCTTCTAATTGAGAAGGTAGACCACTTCTATAAAGAACTACACCTATACAATTATTTAAACAATTCTACACATATGTGTCTTTTTTTTGTTTTCTTCTCATTTTATATACCGGGTATTTGAAGAGGATTTTTGTGAAGAAAGTGACGGGCTACATAAGGACTATTGAAATAAGTATATTTTATCAATAATAGGAAGCGCTCATGAGATACTATCTATAATTTGTTTTATTATGTTTGCAGAGGTTTCTCCCAAGTACTGAGAGGTGAAATGTGTTGGTACAAGTGGTGTGATTAAATGGTGCAAAAGAAAAATGTTAAAGATGCATATTTAAATTTTTTAGCTGGATTTGATCCTAACTCATAATGAGACCTCGTCATGGGTCTCATTATGAGATAGGAGCAAATCTAGCTAAAAGATGTCAATTGCTCCTGGAGAAAACATGTTGCGATGGAGGGAGTGAAAATGCATTTTTTTATGCATGTAAGGAAATTCTGGATGTTTTTGTATGTAGCATGTAATACCCGGTTGACTTTATATTCACACTGTGATTAATAGTTAATATACAACACCCGTTTCCCAACTCTCACCCTCCCTGTAACTCTCCCTCTATCTCTGCCCTCACCCTCCCTGTAACTCCCCCTCTATCTCTGCCCTCACCCTCCCTGTAACTCCCCTTCTATCTCTGCCCTCAACCTCCCTGTAACTCCCCCTCTGTCTCTGCCCTCACCCTCCCTGTAACCCCCCCTCTGTCTCTGCCCTCACCCTCCCTGTAACTCCCCTTCTATCTCTGCCCTCACCCTCTCCGTAACTCCCCCTCTGTCTCTGCCCTCACCCACCCTGTAACTCCCCTTCTATCTCTGCCCTCACCCTCCCTGTAACTCCCCCTCTGTCTCTGCCCTCACCCTCCCTGTAACCCCCCCTCTGTCTCTGCCCTCACCCTCCCTGTAACTCCCCTCTGTCTCTGCCCTCACCCACCCTGTAACTCGCCCTCTAGCTCTGCCCTCACCCTCCCTGTAACTCCCCTTCTAACTTTGCCTTCACCCACCATGTAACTCTCCCTCTATCTCTGCCCTCACCCTCCCTGCAACTCCCCCTCTATCTCTGCCCTCACCCTCCCTGTAACTCCCCTTCTATCTCTGCCCTCACCCTCCCTGTAACTCCCCTCTGTCTCTGCCCTCACCATCCCTGTAACTCTCCCTCTATCTCTGCCCACACCCTCCCTGTAACTCCCCTTCTATCTCTGCCTTCACCCATCCTGTAACTCCCCCTCTCTCTGCCCTCACCCTCCCTGTAACTCCCCCTCTGTCTCTGCCCTCACCCTCCCTGTAACCCCCCCTCTCTCTCTGCCCTCACCCTCCCTGTAACTCCCCTCTGTCTCTGCCCTCACCCTCCCTGTAACCCCCCCTCTCTCTCTGCCCTCACCCTCCCTGTAACCCCCCCTCCGTCTCTGCCCTCACCCTCCCTGTAACCCCCCCTCCGTCTCTGCCCTCACCCTCCCTGTAACTCCCCTCTGTCTCTGCCCTCACCCACCCTGTAACTCGCCCTCTATCTCTGCCCTCACCCTCCCTGTAACTCCCCTTCTAACTTTGCCTTCACCCACCATGTAACTCCCCCGCTGTCTCTGCCCTCACCCTCCCTGTAACTAATCCTCAGTGTCCATGGCCTCACCCTCCCTGTAACTCCCCCTCTGTCTCTGCCCTCAGCCTCCCTGTAACCCTCTCTCTGTCTCTGCCCTTACTCTCCCTGTAACAGTGTTCCTGCCCTCGCCCTCCCTGTAACTCTCCCTCAGTGTCCCAACCCTCACCCTCCCTGTAACACCCCCTCTGTCTCTGCACTCACCCTCCCTGTAACTTTCCCTCAGTGTCCCAAGCCTCACCCTCCCTGTAAATCCCCCTCTGTCAATGCCATCAGCCTCCCTGTAACTCCCCCTGTGTCTGTGCCCTCATCCTCCCTGTAACTCCCCCTCTGTCTCTGCCCACACCCTCCCTGTAACTCCCCTTCTATCACTGCCCTCAGCCTCCCTGTAACTCCCCTCTATCTCTGCCCTCACCCTCCCTGTAACTCCCCTTCTATCTCTGCCCTCACCGTCCCTGTAACTCCCCTTCTATCTCTGCCCTCACCCTCCCTGTAACTCCCCTTCTATCTCTGCCCTCAACCTCCCTGTAACTCCCTCTGTCTCTGCCCTCACCCTCCCTCTAACTCCCCTTCTATCTCTGCCCTCAACCTCCCTGTAACTCCCTCTGTCTCTGCCCTCTCCCTCCCTGTAACTCTCCCTCAGTGTCCCTGGCCTCACCCTCCCTGTAACCTCCCCTCTGTCTCTGTCCTCAGCCTCCCTGTAACTCCCTCTCTGTCTTTGCCCTCACCTTCCCTGTAACTCCCTCTCTGTCTCTGCCCTCACCCTCCCTGTAACTCCCCTTCAGTGTTTCTGCCCTTGCACTCCCTGTAACTCTCCCTCAGTGTCCTGGCCCACACCCTGCTTGTAAATCCCCCTCTGTCTCTGCCCTCAGCCACTCTGTAACTCTCCCTCAGTGTCCCTGGCCTCACTCTCCCTGTAATTCCCCCTCTGTCTCTGCCCTCACCCTCCCTGTAACTCCCCCTCTGTCTCTGCCCTCAGCCTCCTTATAACTGCCCCTCTATCTCTGCCCTCACCCTCCCTGTAACTCCCCTTCTATCTCTGCCCTCACCCTCCCTGTAACTCTCCCTCTATCTCTGCCCTCACCCTCCCTGTAACTCCCCCTCTGCTCTGTCTCTGCCCTCACCCTCCCTGTAACTCCCCCTCTATCTCTGCCCTCACCCTCCCAGTAACTCCCCCTCTGTCTCTCCACTCACCCTCCCTGTAACTCTCCCTCAGTGTCCCTAGCCTCAGCCTTCCTGAAACTACCCCTCTGTCTCTGCCCTCATCCTCCCTGTAACTCCCCCTCTGTCTCTGCCCTCAATCTTCCTGTAACTCTCCCTCAGCGTCACAGCCCACACCCTCCTTGTAAATCCCCCTCTGTCTCTGCCCTCACCCTTCCCTTTAACTCCCCCTCTGCCTCTGCTCTCACCCTCCTTGTAACTCCCCCTCAGTGTCCCTGCCCTCACCCTCCTTGTAACTCCCCCTCAGTGTCCCTGCCCTCACCCTACCTGTAACTCCACCTCTGTGTCCCTGCCCTCACCCTGCCTGCAACTACCCCTCTGTCTCTGCCCTCACCCTCCCTGTAACTCCCCCTCTGTCTCTGCCCTCACCCTCCTTGTAACTCCCCCTCAGTGTCCCTGCCCTCACCCTCCTTGTAACTACCCCTCTGTCTCTGCCCTCACCCTCCCTGTAACTCCCCCTCTGTCTCTGCCCTCACCCTCCTTGTAACTCCCCCTCAGTGTCCCTGCCCTCACCCTCCCTGTAACTCCCCCTCTGTCTCTGCCCTCACCCTCCTTGTAACTCCCCCTCAGTGTCCCTGCCCTCACCCTCCTTGTAACTCCCCCTCAGTGTCCCTGCCCTCACCCTCCTTGTAACTCCCCCTCAGTGTCCCTGCCCTCACCCTCCTTGTAACTCCCCCTCAGTGTCCCTGCCCTCACCCTCCCTGTAACTCCCCCTCTGTCTCTGCCCTCACCCTCACTGTAACTCCCCCTCTATCTCTGCCCTCAGCCTCCCTGTAACTCCCCTCTGTCTCTGCCCTCATCCTCCCTGTAACTCCCCCTCTGTCTCTCCCCTTCACCCTCCCTGTAGCTCCCCTTCTATCTCTGCCCTCAGCCTCCATGTAACTCCCCTCTATCTCTGCCCTCACCCTCCCTGTAACTCCCCTTCTATCTCTGCCCTCAACCTCCCTGTAACTCCCTCTTTCTCTGCCCTCACCCTCCCTGTAACTCTCCCTCAGTGTCCCTGGCCTCACCCTCACTGTAACTTCCCCTCTGTCAATGCCCTCAGCCTCGCTGTAACTACCTCTCTGTCTCTGCCCTCATCCTCCCTGTAACTCTCCCTCAGTGTCACAGCCCTCACCCTCCTTGTAAATCCCCCTCTGTCTCTGCCCTAACCCTCCCTTTAACTCCCCCTCTGCCTCTGCTCTCACCCTCCCTGTATATCCCCCTCAGTGTCCCTGCCCTCACCCTCCCTGTAACTCCCTCTCTGTCTTTGCCCTCACCTTCCCTGTAACTCCCTCTCTGTCTCTGCCCTCATCCTCCCTGTAACTCCCCCTCAGTGTCCTGGCCCACACCCTCCTTGTAAATCCCCCTCTGTCTCTGCCCTCAGCCTCTCTGTAACTCCCCCTCTATCTCTGCCCTCACTCACCCTGTAACTCCCCTTCTATCTCTGCCCTCACCCTCCCTGTATCTCCCCCTCTATCTCTGCCCTCACCCTCCCTCTGTCTGCCCTCACGCTCCCTGTAACTCCCCCTCTATCTCTGCCCTCACCCTCCCAGCAACTCCCCCTCTGTCTCTGCACTCACCCTCCCTGTAACTCTCCCTCAGTGTCCCTAGCCTCACCCTCCCTGTAACTCCCCCTCTGTCAATGCCCTCAGCCTCCCTGTAACTACCCCTCTGTCTCTACCCTCACCCTCCCTGTAACTCTCCCTCAGTGTCACAGCCCACACCCTCCTTGTTAATCCCCCTCTGTCTCTGCCCTCACCCTCCTTTTAACTCCCCCTCTGCCTCTGCTCTCACCCTCCCTGTATATCCCCCTCAGTGTCCCTGCCCTCACCCTCCTTGTAACTCCCCCTCAGTGTCCCTGCCCTCACCCTCCTTGTAACTCCCCCTCAGTGTCCCTGCCCTCACCCTCCTTGTAACTACCCCTCTGTCTCTGCCCTCACCCTCCCTGTAACTCCCCCTCTGTCTCTGCCCTCACCCTCCTTGTAACTCCCCCTCAATGTCCCTGCCCTCACCCTCCCTGTAACTCCCCCTCTGTCTCTGCCCTCACCCTCCCTTTAACTCCCCCTCTGTCTCTGCTCGCACCCTCCATGTATATCCCCCTCAGTGTCCCTGCCCTCACCCTCCTTGTAACTCCCCCTCTGTCTCTGCCCTCACCCTCCCTTTAACTTCCCCTCTGTCTCTGCTCGCACCCTCCCTGTATATCCCCCTCAGTGTCCCTGCCCTCACCCTCCTTGTAACTCCCCCTCAGTGTCCCTGCTCTTACCCTCCCTGTAAATCCCCCTGTCTCTGCCCTCACCCTCCCTTTAACTCCCGCTCTGTCTCTGCTCGCACCCTCCCTGTATATCCCCCTCAGTGTCCCTGCCCTCACCCTCCTTGTAACTCCCCCTCAGTGTCCCTGCTCTTACCCTCCCTGTAAATCCCCTTTCTCTGCCCTCACCCTCCCTGTAACTCCACGTCTCACCTCAGTTTCCCTACCCTCAAAAGTGATGAATTGTGGACGTGTCACGAGGACACGCCCCTTCCTTGGTTGACCACATCCCCTTTTCAGGAGTGAAGGTGTGTACAGCAATGCCCTGCCCACACCTAAGTGACCTGCACTGCCCCTGGTGTGGCGTGAACACTAATAGGGATAAGATTAGAAATCTTTATTCCCTAAATAATTAATACAAAATACAGTGGCAAACTTCCAAGGTAACATAAGTTCTGGCAATGGGTTGAACTGGGACCACCCATTACCAAATGTCTAGTTTCACCTATGACTGTAGATACCTTCCTGCAACTTTTACTAAATATACTCCTTTATCTTTCTGACATCATTCTGTGCTATTCAGCCATGTAATTATATCTATAGGCAGAATTGTTTGTGTCTGGCATATGATACTAAGCTTCTCTCTTGTTGTGATTCTAATCATTGCAGTAATCACATCAGTAACACAAGCAACGTAAATTGACAATGTAGCCATATCAGATATACACGTTTGAAATGCACAACGGGGAGCCAGAAGATAAAAATGTATTTAGTAACAGTAATGGGATACATTTTGGATATGGAGATAAAAACTATTGGTACAGTGTATGGGGGCTGATGTGCTGCCGTATTTACCAAGCTCGCATTCCAGAGCTTGCCCCCGGCCACTAACGCCATCTTGAAATGACGTCAGCCTACAGTATACATTATTAACTAATTGGCTACCTTTCAATATTTTCTTTGGGGAGAGGGATCCTACGGTTCCTCCCTCGTGCTTCTGGCTCGCACATGCGCTGACAGACACCAGTGCATGTACATTAGCGCTGCTGAGGGGGCAAAGCGGGAAGTAATGCGGTTGTAATGCGATCACTTTACTTCTAACTGATCGCCAGGATGGCCTCCTAGCGCCGACTCAGAAATGGGTACATCGCCTAGAATAAAGATACCTTATTGCTGTAAATTGCGGCCCTAAGGAATCTCTGTTTTTGGGACAGTCTGTAAAAAATAATAAATATGCCCCCTAATATGTTCAAGGGGATGTAGTTATGAGACCGGCGGCCATGTGGGGAGGGAGGGTTAGGTTTAGTCACTAACGGAGGGATGTTAGGGCTAGGCACTAGGGGGGAGGTTAGGGTTAGACACCCCTAAGGCAGGGCTAGGGTTAGGGGGGAAGAGGGGTAGGGATAGTATACTTACCTGCGCTGTTGTGATTTTCACCCATCGGGCTGCCGGCATCGGAATTTGAACCTCCGGGCTGACGTCCGGCGGTCATTCATACAGATTCCTGTCGAAGATGGACAAAATTTCCTATAGACATTATGACATTCCATCACCAATAGATTTATTCTCAATAAATCCCAGATGGCACACAAAATGCACACGTGTCTGGAATAAATACCCTTATTTTAACTATGTTTGTAGTGAGACTTTATATATCCACCATAGTTCTTCCTGTCCTGTGGCAGCATATAAATATATTTTGTCCCAGGCAACATGGAGGAAAGAAAACTAGAAACAAAATCTAGTCTAACAATGTATAAAAAAGGATATTTTTAATGTACAGTGTAGTGACTCGTGCAGTTATATTTCTTAATTTAAGCTGTAACCACTTTGCACAATAGAAACTAACCACATACACTGCAATACCCAAGAAGTTCATACTAAGTTCCTCAAAGGAAGCAAGAAATGTGGTTTATTGAACCTGCAGCTGTAGAGAGCCCTCTACTAACTGTATAACTGACCCAGGGGAAGACAAAAGACCCATAGGGGAAGATGTATCAAAGCTTGGAGATAGATGGAGTGGAGAGAGATAAAGTCCTAATCAATCTCCTGTCAGTATACAGGCTGTATTTGGAAAAATACAGTCAGGAGCTGATTGGTGGTACTACTCTCTCCACTTTATCTCTCTAAACTTTGATAAATCTCCCCCATAGTCTTAATTTAAACTATTATTAGCAAATTATGGGGAGGCAGCAGATTATAAATGGGTGATGAGGGCGTTCATTGATTGGATATGAGGATCCATGGATTGGTCAATTGACTTAATTGATGCCCTTTTAACAGAGGTGTATTAACGATTAGGGGGTTGTTTGCAGCCCACCTCCTCTCTGTGGCACCCACACACACGTGCGCACACACACATGCGCAAACATACACAAACGTGCGCACACACACATACATATTTTCTGCCGAAAAAAGATAGCAATGTCTCTGACACTGTGCCAGAATCATCCATAATACCTGCACCATCTACCTCTTTCTAAAGATATCACCTGGAAGATGGTGAAAATGCCAATTTAAATAGAGGGACCAGCAACAATCACATTGGGACCTATCCTAGAAGGTGCAGAGAGGAGGGGATGGAGAGAAGGGAAGGGGCAAAGAGGAGGAAAGGGAAGGGGCAGAGAGGAGGAAAGGGATGGAGAGAAAGGAAGGGGCAGAGAGGAGGAAAGGGATGGAGAGAAGGGAAGGGGCAGAGAGGAGGAAAGGGAAGGGGCAGAGAGGAGGAAAGGGATGGAGAGAAGGGAAGGGGCAGAGAGGAGGAAAGGGAAGGGGCAGAGAGGAGGAAAGGGATGGAGAGAAGGTAAGGTGCAGAGAGGAGGAGATGGAGAGAAGGGAAGGGGCAGAGAGGAGGAAAGGGATGGAGAGAAGGGAAGGGGCAGAGAGGAGGAAAGGGAAGGGACAGAGAGGAGAAAAGGGATGGAGAGAAGGGAAGGGGCAGAGAGGAGGAAAGGGATGGAGAGAAGGGAAGGGCAGAGAGGAGGAAAGGGATGGAGAGAAGGGAAGAGGTGGAGGGAATGGAAGGGGTGCAGAGGAGGGAAGAAGCAGAGAAAATGGAAAGGGCAGAGAGGAAAGAAGAGACGAAGAGAATGGAAGGGATGGAGAGGAGGGAAGGGCAGAGGAGGAAGAGGCAGAGAGAAGAGAAAGGGCAGAGAGGAGGGAATGGCAGTGGAGGAAGAGGCAGAGAGAAGAGAAGGGATGGAGAGGAGGGAAGGGATGGAGAGGAGGGAAGGGGCAGAGAGGAGGGAATGGCCATTTTCACTCTGCAAAATAACTTCAGCCTTGCACAGCCTTTAGCTGGTGATCTTCTGGTTCCCTCATTACACTTTTACTGAGCCCCATTTTGTACCTCTGCTGTACACTTAATGAAGAACATTTTCAGTTATACTCAGTGCATTAAAAAGTCTCACACATACCTTAAAGATTGGCTATATGATAAAGAAGTCTACACAAACACTTCTCTGGAGAGAGAATTTCTTGAAGGGGGATATCTAATATAATTTATGCACCTCTATGATCAGGAAGTCCCGGCCCATATGAGAGAGAACCCGCTGCTTTGGCCCCCCAGGAGGCTATGGCAAAATCTTCGACATAAACATAATTTAAATGCGTATAAATCCCTTTATCTTCCTTTTATGCACAATCCCGATTTCCAACAAGGCGTAGCTAGACATCCCTTTAACATATGGAGGGTGGTGGGAGTGGTTAACATTGGATGCTTGGTGGATGGGTCGGAGAGAGGGCCTCTCACGTTTCAGGAGGCAACCGAGAAATTCCCTGTATTGGCGGCTTATCCTGTAGCCTTTCTCCTAGCCCAACATTATGTCAGTCAAACCATTAGATATTTCTCCCAAACTGATTGGTCAAACCCTTTGGATACCTTGCTACAACAGGCACCGCTAAAAAAAAAGCTATTTCTATAGCTTACAGCCACTTCCAACAACTTCCTAATGTACAAATGGTTGATTTATTAAAAGCTCATCATAGGTCATGTTATATACTATCTTCCACCATGTACACAGAGATGTTCTTGAATATACTGCACAGGGCCTATATGTCCCCACATAGAAGATTTCTTATTGGTCTTGCAACCTCTGACTCTTGTTTTAAGTGCGGCCAGTCTCAGGCTGATCTATTTCACCGCTTATGGTCAGTGGCGGGCTGGGCCGGGAGGCAGGGTGCCATGTGCCCCCCGGGCCGCAGCGTCATGCAGGCCACAGGCAGTCTGTGTCACTGTGACACAGACTGCACCGCGTGTGTAGCGCTGACCGGACGGAGTCTGGTCAGCGCTACACAAGTGACAAACACACAGCCGCCGGCTTCGGCAGCTGTGTGTTTGTTTTGATCAGCAGCCAATGAGAGTCTGTCAGACTCTCATCAGCTGCTGCTGCGCCCACTGCAGGAGCCGCTCCATCTTCCGGCTCCCGCAGTGGGCAATGGGAGAGGCGTCATGATGTCTCTCCCATAATGCAGAGCGGCCCGGCCCGGGAAGGACAGACGGAGGAGCGGGTGGCAACGGCGGGAGCGGGGATTGAGGTAAGTGTTTTTTTTTTAATTACATGTGCTTACTGGGGGAGGGGCGGGCACTACAAGGGGGAGACCACTACTGGGGGCACTACAAGGGGGGGGACTACTACTACTACTGGGGGCACTACAAGGGGGGAACCACTACTGGAGGCACTGCAAGGGGGGGACTACTACTACTGGGGGCAATACAAGGGGGGGACTACTACTGGGGGCAATACAAAGGGGGGACTACTACTGGGGTCAATACAAGGGGGGACTACTACTACTGGGGGCAATACAAGGGGGGGACTACTACTACTGGGGGCACTACTGAAGGCACTGCAAGGGGGGACTACTACTACTGGGGGCAATACAAGGGGGGGACTACTACTACTGGGAGCACTACAAGGGGGGACTACTACTACTGAGGGAACTACAAAGGGGGAACCACTAATGGGGGCACTACAAGAGGGAGGGACTACTACTGGGTGCACTACAAGAGGGAGACCACTACTGGGGGCACTACAAGGGGGAGATCACTACTGGGGGCACTACAAGGGGGGGGTGACTACAAGGTGGGATCACTACTGGAGGCACTGCAAGGTGGAGACCACTACTGGGGATTATTACTGGGGACACTTCAAGGTGGGGACTACAACTGGGGGCACTACAAGGGGGGGGACTACTACTGGGGGCACTACAAGGGGGAGACTTCTACTACTAAGGGCACTACAAGTGGGGACTACTACTAGGGGCACTACAAAGGGAGGGGACAACTACTAGGGGCACTGCATAGGGGGGAGGGGACTACTACTAGGGGCACTGCATCGAGGGACCACTGCTGGGAGCTCTATAAAAAAGGTTATACTGGGGGTACTGCATAGGGGGGAGACTACAACTGGGGCCACTATTTAAGGGGCACTGCATAAGGGTTACCACTATTGGGGGCACTGCATGGGGGGTGGACTGCTACTGGGGGCACTATATAAGGGGCACTGCATAAGGGGTACCACTACTGGGGGCACTATATAAGGGGCTTACTACTGGGGGCACAAGGGGCACTGCACAGGGGGGACCACTAATGGGGGGCACTGTATAAGGGGCACTGCATAGGGGGATCACCACTGGGGGCACTACTGGATGCCTGCATAAGGGGGTCCTCTCCTGGGGCACAGAAGGGCACTGCATATGGGCAGCACGACGGGGCTGCCCCTAATCTTTATTTTTACTTTACATTAATCCCATATGGACCCGCCTCCTCCCTGGAACACTTGAGGGGGGGGCGCCATAGCATGCACGTTCTTCGGGCACCCTGGCTACACGCTGCTCCTCTACCAGGGCCGCCTGCATGCATTTGCCCCCCAGGCTAAAAGTTGCCAGCCAGCCCCTGCTTATGGTCATGTCCAATAATTCGCAGATTCTGGTTGCAAATACTAAATTACACAAAAGACCATTTGGTTAATCACTTGACTCTGACCCCTGAATGGACCTTGTTTGGAATTCTCCCAAGAGGAAGTAGCCGCCTATTATTATCGGCAGTCAGTGCTGCTGCTTGTAAGTCTTACGGGTATGGATACACCCAGAACCTCCCACCCTTTCCCTATTTTATTTATTGCGTATGGCCTGGGTAGAAGTAGTGCCAGAAAAAGAGACGAAAACGGAAAAAAAATGTGAGATGTGGGAAAGTTTTATTACTACTCTTTCCACAAGTATTCAAAACTCAAATTCAAGAATCGCAACGATACACATCCTGGTATCTTACACGAGAGATGGAAGGTGTCCAACCGATTTCCAACATGAGATAGGCATGGGGGGGGGAGGGGAGCGAGCAAGATTTTATTTAATTTTATTTTATTTGCATTTAGTCTAATATACTTAAGTCTCTATTAATAATAATTCTTTTTGTTTTATTTTGTTCAGTTATAAAATTTAAAAACTTATTATTAATGTAGTTCAATACTTCAGCAAACACCTATTTGTTGTAAGATGTAATTTGAAAATGAAAGACATGTTGTTTATTAGTAACAAAATACTGACTTTATTATGATGTCGTATGTTATAACTATTCACTGGGTCCCACAGTTTTAGACCTTGTACATGTAAATTTGCACTGCAAAATTATGTTTATGTTTATTGTGCATTGTTTCAATAAATATATATATTAAAAAAAAAGTCTCACACATGTACAGGCTGCCCACGTGTCCATGCTTCTGTATATAAGCCACAAATAAGGCTAAACCGTGCACTATTTTAGCAGAAAAATTGAAAAGTTTATCTTAGGAAATCGGTCGGACTTTGATGAGCTGTTTAGATGACATCATCCATGGAGGAGTTTTAGCATACACGCTGGACATCGCTATGAAGACCACTGAGACACTGCCGCCAAACCAAGACCTTTCACAGTGCTCATTTGGTGCATTTCGTAGATTACCACCACGTACTACCATCTTGGAAAATTCACTTTGCCCAAATGTACAGTATGGATCTGTTGATTCCCAGATTAGTTTAAGACCACCGGGACTCCCATGAGAGCTGGTGATTCTCCTCTCCTTCCAGTGGGTGAAGCGCGTTGGTGCAATTTGCGTAATGATACATTTTCCTGCACTACTTGATGACAACGGACCCGTCTCTACCTCTTTTATACCCTTACTCTATTTTTCCCAAAAGCAAGGAATGAAAAGAAGACAAGGAAGAAATACACCGACATGATTTTGCCCTATGGGTGCAGTGCCCACACCATGCTGTGCCCCCAGAGATGCCACATCAGGTGTTGGCTTCTTATGAGTTTCCCCAGCATAGAATTAGGGCAGAATGTTTATCTCCTAGTGTTACCTTGTGTGTAGACATAGTAATTATTGTCTGCGTATGACACGGGGGCGGATGCTGGCACATGAAATTAATACATATTGGGCTAAGGGATATCTCAAAACAGGCTCTGCAACTACCTGAGCCTGCAATGTCTGCTCCTCAAGCATAACATTTATTTATAAGGCAGCAACATAGGCTGATACTGCTGCTGTGTACACTGGCGTATAATAAGAGTGAATATAAATATAAATACATTTGTCAGCTAGGTCAAAGAACAAGTTAAATCTGTTTATTATTACAAATATAATAAGTTCAATGTAAAACAGACATCATTGGCCAAAGAAACACACATGAATATAGATATACATTTACAATATGTTTAAAAAACATAGAACATAAAAAATATACAAAGAATGTGTAAAAAAAGTAGACAATCAAAAAAGTAGAAAATCAATGTCAATAAATATTGCAATAATGAAGACTGTAGTAAGATAGTTGGCTCATTTGAATCACCACAATACTTTATTCTGCTTTATGCATTCTGAGTGATACTTTACACATATCGCAGGAAGTACTACATAAAGGATCCCCCAACATATGGGATGATAAATATCTGCGCTCTAAATAATCAGCATTAAACCTTTAGCTGATACAAAGTTGTCACGCACAATTACAGCAGGTCTGACCTTACTCAGAATTCAGCGAGGACACAAGCTGCGTATACCGTTACAGTGGCTAATTTATGCACGCCCACGCAACGGCGTTCAAACGGACAGGTACACCTGCGTTTTGACAACCATTCCTACGTCACCACCCGCAAACGCTCACTGCCTGTCACTCACTTTGGAATGGCTGGCTGTGCTCTACGTGATCAGCCGCCGCGCACGTGCACAGCGATGTATGCACAGTATGCAACAATCGCCCATCTGCGTACGCTATCGCAATAGCGATCCATCGTGAATCAGGCCCACTGTGCTTTACCTTGTAGTAGCCTGCTGTGTATACTGTATATGTTGCCGTATAGTACTAACCTGCTTAGTATACTGTATGTGTTACCGTGTAGTACTAACCTGCTTAGTATACTGTATGTGTTATCGTGTAGTACTAGCCTGCTTAGTATACTGTATGTGTTATCGTGTAGTACTAGCCTGCTTAGTATACTGTATGTGTTACCGTGTAGTACTAGCCTGCTTAGTATACTGTATGTGTTATCGTGTAGTACTAGCCTGCTTAGTATACTGTATGTGTTATCGTGTAGTACTAGCCTGCTTAGTATACTGTATGTGTTATCGTGTAGTACTAGCCTGCTTAGTATACTGTATGTGTTACCGTGTAGTACTAGCCTGCTTAGTATACTGTATGTGTTACCGTGTAGTACTAGCCTGCTTAGTATACTGTATGTGTTATTGTGTAGTACTAACCTGCTTAGTATACTGTATGTGTTATTGTGTAGTACTAGCCTGCTTAGTATACTGTATGTGTTATTGTGTAGTACTAACCTGCTTAGTATACTGTATGTGTTATTGTGTAGTACTAACCTGCTTAGTATACTGTATGTGTTATTGTGTAGTACTAGCCTGCTTAG
The DNA here is from genome assembly GCA_031769625.1 of Taudactylus pleione. Taxonomy (NCBI): domain Eukaryota; kingdom Metazoa; phylum Chordata; class Amphibia; order Anura; family Myobatrachidae; genus Taudactylus; species Taudactylus pleione. The sequence continues at coordinate 3,474,992 of JAUIMM010000684.1, forward strand.
TATACTGTATGTGTTATTGTGTAGTACTAGCCTGCTTAGTATACTGTATGTGTTATTGTGTAGTACTAACCTGCTTAGTATACTGTATGTGTTATTGTGTAGTACTAGCCTGCTTAGTATACTGTATGTGTTATTGTGTAGTACTAACCTGCTTAGTATACTGTATGTGTTACCGTGTAGTACTAACCTGCTTAGTATACTGTATGTGTTACCGTGTAGTACTAACCTGCTTAGTATACTGTATGTGTTACTGTGTAGTACTAACCTGCTTAGTATACTGTATGTGTTACTGTGTAGTACTAGCCTGCTTAGTATACTGTATGTGTTACTGTGTAGTACTAACCTGCTTAGTATACTGTATGTGTTACTGTGTAGTACTAGCCTGCTTAGTATACTGTATGTGTTACCGTGTAGTACTAACCTGCTTAGTATACTGTATGTGTTACCGTGTAGTACTAGCCTGCTTAGTATACTGTATGTGTTACTGTGTAGTACTAGCCTGCTTAGTATACTGTATGTGTTATTGTGTAGTACTAACCTGCTTAGTATACTGTATGTGTTATTGTGTAGTACTAGCCTGCTTAGTATACTGTATGTGTTACCGTGTAGTACTAACCTGCTTAGTATACTGTATGTGTTACCGTGTAGTACTAACCTGCTTAGTATACTGTATGTGTTACCGTGTAGTACTAACCTGCTTAGTATACTGTATGTGTTACTGTGTAGTACTAACCTGCTTAGTATACTGTATGTGTTACTGTGTAGTACTAGCCTGCTTAGTATACTGTATGTGTTACTGTGTAGTACTAACCTGCTTAGTATACTGTATGTGTTACTGTGTAGTACTAGCCTGCTTAGTATACTGTATGTGTTACTGTGTAGTACTAGCCTGCTTAGTATACTGTATGTGTTACCGTGTAGTACTAACCTGCTTAGTATACTGTATGTGTTATTGTGTAGTACTAGCCTGCTTAGTATACTGTATGTGTTACCGTGTAGTACTAACCTGCTTAGTATACTGTATGTGTTATTGTGTAGTACTAACCTGCTTAGTATACTGTATGTGTTATTGTGTAGTACTAGCCTGCTTAGTATACTGTATGTGTTACCGTGTAGTACTAGCCTGCTTAGTATACTGTATGTGTTACCGTGTAGTACTAGCCTGCTTAGTATACTGTATGTGTTACCGTGTAGTACTAGCCTGCTTAGTATACTGTATCTTTTACCGTGTAGTACTAGCCTGCTTAGTATACTGTATGTGTTACCGTGTAGTACTAGCCTGCTTAGTATACTGTATGTGTTACCGTGTAGTACTAACCTGCTTAGTATACTGTATGTGTTACTGTGTAGTACTAACCTGCTTAGTATACTGTATGTGTTACCGTGTAGTACTAGCCTGCTTAGTATACTGTATGTGTTATTGTGTAGTACTAGCCTGCTTAGTATACTGTATGTGTTACCGTGTAGTACTAGCCTGCTTAGTATACTGTATGTGTTACTGTGTAGTACTAGCCTGCTTAGTATACTGTATGTGTTACTGTGTAGTACTAGCCTGCTTAGTATACTGTATGTGTTATTGTGTAGTACTAGCCTGCTTAGTATACTGTATGTGTTACCGTGTAGTACTAACCTGCTTAGTATACTGTATGTGTTACTGTGTAGTACTAACCTGCTTAGTATACTGTATGTGTTACTGTGTAGTACTAGCCTGCTTAGTATACTGTATGTGTTACTGTGTAGTACTAACCTGCTTAGTATACTGTATGTGTTACCGTGTAGTACTAACCTGCTTAGTATACTGTATGTGTTACCGTGTAGTACTAACCTGCTTAGTATACTGTATGTGTTACCGTGTAGTACTAACCTGCTTAGTATACTGTATGTGTTATTGTGTAGTACTAGCCTGCTTAGTATACTGTATGTGTTACCGTGTAGTACTAGCCTGCTTAGTATACTGTATGTGTTACCGTGTAGTACTAGCCTGCTTAGTATACTGTATGTGTTACCGTGTAGTACTAGCCTGCTTAGTATACTGTATGTGTTACCGTGTAGTACTAGCCTGCTTAGTATACTGTATGTGTTACCGTGTAGTACTAACCTGCTTAGTATACTGTATGTGTTACTGTGTAGTACTAACCTGCTTAGTATACTGTATGTGTTACTGTGTAGTACTAGCCTGCTTAGTATACTGTATGTGTTACTGTGTAGTACTAACCTGCTTAGTATACTGTATGTGTTACTGTGTAGTACTAGCCTGCTTAGTATACTGTATGTGTTACTGTGTAGTACTAGCCTGCTTAGTATACTGTATGTGTTATTGTGTAGTACTAACCTGCTTAGTATACTGTATGTGTTATTGTGTAGTACTAGTCTGCTTAGTATACTGTATGTGTTACCGTGTAGTACTAACCTGCTTAGTATACTGTATGTGTTACCGTGTAGTACTAACCTGCTTAGTATACTGTATGTGTTACCGTGTAGTACTAGCCTGCTTAGTATACTGTATGTGTTACCGTGTAGTACTAACCTGCTTAGTATACTGTATGTGTTACCGTGTAGTACTAACCTGCTTAGTATACTGTATGTGTTACCGTGTAGTACTAGCCTGCTTAGTATACTGTATGTGTTACCGTGTAGTACTAACCTGCTGTATATACTGTACATGATTTAATAGTATGAACTCGTACAGTGTAGTACAAGTTACACCCCCTCCCCATTTCAGCACATGCTGCCACGAAGCAGCAGCTTGCATACAAGTCGTAGTAAATCATCGCCCTCTCTAGCACTCAGACCTGCGCTGTGTCTCAGTAGCCCTGCTGATGCCAGCCTCCCAATAGTCCTGAATTTACAGAGCAGGCCAGATTTCAGCCAAAAGTGGGCATCTCCTACTGGGGTGTGGATGGATCGGACAATGGTCCTGATTCAGAGGCGCTCGCTATTTGCAAGCGCTCGCGCTGAATCAGGGCGGATTATTTTTTTTTAAAATCTGCCTCCAGGCCGCTCGCATAGCTGTGGGTGACCAGCCTCACTGGGTGCATGGCCACGCCCACTATAACCCAGCCACTACTTTGTCATCACCACCATGCTAGATTAAAGTGTGGGGGTATATATCATATTTATTCTACATAGCCCTTAAAGGGCTTAATTCAGCAAGGAGCGCACGGATGCAGATGCACGCATCCGGCCACTGCGAGAATATGCTAATGAATGCATACTCATGGCAATCGCAGTAGAATAAGCAGACGCCCAACACTACATAATACCACCCACTTCCCAATACTTGTGTCCTCTATACCTGGCAAGACAATGGAAACATTGGTAACATCAAGAACCATCGGACCCATACGCGCAATAGAGGTTGACCTTACCCTCCTGGAGACTTCTTGAGTGCAACTAGACCTTCGCCGCAAGGGCTTAATTATGCACGCCCCTGAAACGCCATCCAAATGCACAAGCACGCCTGCATTTGCCCAACCACTACCGCACCACCACCCACAAACGGCACTTCCTGTCAATCACTTGTCCCTGGGGCTGCGGACTCCCTGCGTATGCATATTCCATCGCACTGGCCGGTTCGCGTACGGGCACTTCGATACATACACATGCGCAGTGCAAAACCGTCGACCGATTGCGTGCGTCTGCCTCCGTGCGTTCCTTGTTGAATCAGGGCCAAAGTGCAGTGTGGGGCTGCAATGCAGTGTTATGTTTAAATCTTTTTTTTATTTTTTCAAAAAGAATTACAAAATATAAAAAACAGATACACAAGGTGATAAATACATACACAACAATCTGCAACACATAAGTATACAGTACTGTATATGTGACCAAAAAATATACCCGCGTCTAATGAGCTGTGCATTCGATTCATGTAGTGAGGCCACACAGGGCCGTAGCTAGGGTAGTGCGGCTGGTGCCATCGAACAGGGCACCACAGGTCAGGGGGCGCTGTTTGGGCCTGTCAAATTTCTGTTTCTCATCATTCTTGCTTGTAACTTCCTCTTATTTCATCCCCAGCATCTCCTGGCCTCTTCTATCACTTCCCTGGCCCTTCCCCATGAAGCCATGGCCCTTTTTTAGGTGCATTATGTCCCTTTGAAAAATGAGGGGGGCGCCAATGCTCTTTCTGGCACAGGGCACCAAAAAGTCTAGTTACGGCTCTGAGGCCACAAAAGAGCTTAATATCCAGATAGCAGCAACAAAATCCTGGTGACATTATACACATCAAAACCTATACATAAAAATAAGCAAGAACAGAAAAGAAAAAGTTAAGAGAAGAAGGGATGGGAAAAGGGGGAGAAGGGAAGGTAATAAAGAACAATCCTCCAGTTCTTATTAAACTCTGAAGATAATTATAAGATATGTATCTGTATAACCAATTAATATATAAGTACTAAACATCTCACATATATAATACTATGATATAACAATAATTCCTAGAAAGGTAAACTATAAAACTAATGCGGCCATGCCTCCAGCTGGTATAGAAACATACATGCCTACTCTCCCGGGACGGTCGGGAGGCTCCCAAAAATCATGTGGCACTCCCAACCGCCCGGAAAAGGAGACAAATCTCCCGGCTGGCCGCCACCCCTTGGATCCACATACACAGCTCCCGCATCGCATGGCGATGACGCAATTTGTGCTGAACTGCATCATCGTGACCCCGCCCCCTGCTTAACAATGCCATTCATCTTGGCATTGTGAAGAAGAGGGGGCGGGACCACAATGATGTGACCACGCCACCATGACCCTTGCACCGCCCCCCAATATTTCAGCAACTCCGCACCACACCCCCCAATTGCCACATCCGCCCCCCCGCCGTACAAGCCTGGCTGCCCCCTCCCGGAGGGCGGGAGATAAATGTCGGCAAGTATATATAAACATTAGCCCAAATTCAGGAAGTTTGCCTGTACAAGTACCATGAAGTTGTTTCAAATACTCTAAAGTATCTTTGCCTGCGTAGATTGATCAAGGGTCTCAATATAAGTACCCCACTTATTATAAAACCGCTTAACTCCTGATTCTATTGCTGGAAAGACCACTTGTCTGTCATGGAATAGTATCTTCAAAAGTAGTGTTTTATCTGTCTCCAAGAATGGGGGGACAGAGGATGTCCATTTACACAAGATAACCATCTTTGCAACTGTAACAATGATAGAGAGCAGGGGTATAATGTTTTTAGACTTTGGGCCATTCCGAGAAATGGGCACACAACATAACCAAGGGATTACAATGGAGAGTAAAGGCGCGTATCCACTACACGATTAAAATGAGCTATTGATCGATAACGACATCGTTATCATTCGATCGCTCATTAATCGTTCATTAGTCGTGTAGTAAAATGTCGAAAACGACCAGCGATGCGCGGCCTTCAACAGCCGAACCACCACCGCCTCTATCACCGTTGACCCGGGGAACTTTTTAGTAGTGCATGCCTAATTAGCAGCAATGCCGGAGCCAGGAAAAGCAAGAACGAGCCTGTAAAATGTCGACCGCGGCGTCCCCTTAGTCTTCCCCTGCTGTGTCCCAACCCTCCCCCCAGGTGCTGAAATTAATGGTGCCGGTAATGACCCTATGGGCCAAATGTAATAGGGTGAGAGTGTAGAACATGTGAGAGTTTAGCAGTAATCTCTCACATTGGTCGAGTTTTATCTTCAAAATGGGAAAAAATCTGAATGAAATTTTTAATTGTGAGAGTTTTTTTAGTCTGAAAAACATACGAGTTTGCTCTGTTGCTTTGTTCTCAGACTCTATTACATTGGCCGGGTTTAAAAAGTGTGAGAAAACTCTGACATTTCCTAAACTCTCACCCTATTACATTTGGCCCAATTTCTCCTTCTATGGCTTCATATGAAGGCATTGTGAGGGCTATTAAATCTACTATGGATCTACCGCTGCAAGAACAGGCTGAATCCTTCAGGTAAGCATTAAAGCAGGGATGGGGAACCTCAGGCCAAGGGGCTGTATAAGGCCCGGGGAGTCATTTGGCCCTCAGAGCTTTTTTCTGCTAGCCTCCCTGCAGGCAGAATCTATGCAGCAGTGTCTGAGAGCAAAGCAACAGAGCAAACTCGCATGTTTTTCAGACTCAAAAAACTCTCACAATTTAAAATTTCATTCAGATTTTGAAAATAAAATTCGACCAATGTGAGAGTTTACTGCTAAACTCTCACTTTTTCTAACTCTCACCCTATTACATTTGGCCCAAAAGATCAGTAACGGCACCGTTAGTTTCAGCAGTTGGGGAGGAGGGTTGGGACCAGGGCCATAACTAGGGTAGTGCGACCAGTGCCATGGCACAGGGCAGGGGGCACTGTTTGGACCTGTCAATTTTCCTGTTTATCATCATTCCCACTTGTAGCTTCCACTTTTGTTATCCCCAGCATCTCCTGGCCTCCCCCAAACTGTTCCCTGGCCCTTCCCCATGAGGCCATGGCTCTTTTTCAGGTGCACTATCTTATGTCCCTATTTAAAAAATGGGGGGGTCGCCAATTCTCTCTCTGGCACAGGGCACCAAGAAAATCTAGGGCCTGATTCAGACCCACTCGTGAGCGGCTGTCCGCTCGCAAGTGGGTCGATGGTGTGCACTGCGCATGCGCACGACGGAGGGAGCTCCGTCGTGCGCATGCGCGAGACGCGACGAGCGAAGGACTTTCCTTCGCTTGTAGTGTCTGATCAAAGGGGGCGTGCTGTCGATGTTGATTGACAGCACGCCCCCTTTGGTGGGCGTGCCGGGGGCGTGCCTCCCAGACGGAGGCGTTCCCAAGGGAACGCCTACCGTCAGAAGCCGGCCCCACTGACATCACTAGTGATGTCAGTGGGAGTGATTTTGGCTCTGATAGAGCCAAAATCACTCCAGGCCTTGCGGTTGAGAAACTCAACCGCAGGCTTCGGCTCGCAGTGGCGATGGTCGCGATGGTCAAGACCATCGCGACCATCATCCTGCACGCTCGTACATGCTGTGGGTGGTGACCCACAGCTATACGAGCGTCCAGGAGGACGCTCCATAATTATGGAGGTGGGCCCTGATTCAGAGCGAGCGCTCTGGTCAGAGCGTCCGGCTCTGAATCAGGGCCCTAGTTATGGCTCTTGTTGGGACACAGCAGGTGAAGACTAAGGTGACGCCGCAGTCGACATTTTATCGTCTCGTTCTTGCTTTTCCTGGCTCTGGCGTTGCTGCTTGTTAGGCATACACTACTGAAAAGTTCCCCGGGTCAGCGGTGATAGAGGTTCAGCTGTAGGAGGCCGCTGCTGGGCATACAAAAGGGCGGATTCACCACGGCCACAGAGGAGCAGCCTCATGCTGCTTAAGGGGTTACCAGGGTTAGCGGTGGTGGCGGTTCAGCTGTAGGAGCCCGTTAGTGGGCTTGAGAAGGGGGATTCACCATGGCCACAGAGGAGCAGCCTCATGCTGCTGCCATCCTCTTCTAAACCGGAATTGGAAGTCCATCCCACCCATTTACGGGAATAAAAATGCAATAAAATAAACCATTAGATGTACTGTTACTTTCAACAAAATCAATGTTTAAACATAAAAAAATATGACGTAAAGAGGATTATGGACTCCACCTCCCTCTTCTTTTCTCCAGCTCGCAGTGCAGTTCCTGCTTTGTACTGCAGCTGTGATTAAAGTATGGGGGGGGGGCATTAAGGGAGAGGCACCCAGGGGGACATGCTTTCTGATTATCTCCCACCCATTTAATCCGGCTCTGTGTCTGCAGACTGGGAGGCTGGGGCTGGCTGGCAACTTTTAGCCTGGGGGGCAAATGCATGCAGGCGGCCCTGCAGAGGAGTAGCGTGTAGCCAGGGTGCCCAAAGAATGTGCGTGCTATGGCGCCGCCCCCCTTCAAGTGTTTCAGGGAGGAGGCGGGTCCATATGGGATTAATGTAAGGTAAAAATAAAGATTAGCGGCAGCCCCCTGTCATAGTACCCATATGCAGTGCCCCCGTGTGCCACAGGAGAGAACACCCTTATGCAGGCCTCGAGTAGTGCCCCCCAGTAGTGATCCCCCCCCTATGCAGTGCCCCTTGTGCCCCCAGTAGTAAGCCCCTTATATAGTGCCCCCAGTAGTGGTCCCCCTGTGCAGTGCCCCCAGTAGTAAGCCCCTTATATAGTGCCCCCAATAGGGGTACCCCCTATGCAGTGCCCCTTATATAGTGCCCCCAGCAGTCCACCCCCCATGCAGTGCTCCCAATAGTGGTAACCCTTATGCAATGCCCCTTAAATAGTGGCCCCAGTTGTAGCCTTCCCCCTATGCAGTACCCCCAGTATTGCCCTTTATATAGAGCCCCCAGCAGTGGTCCCTCGATGCAGTGCCCTCAGTGGTAGTCCCCTCCCCCTATGTAGTGCCCCTAGTAGTAGTCCACTCCCCCCTACGCAGTGCCCCTAGTAGTAGTCCCCTCCCCTTGTAGCGCCCCTAGTAGTAGTCCCCCCTTGTAGTGCCCCCAGTAGTAGCCCCCCCTTGTAGTGCCCCCAGTAGTAGTAGTCCCCCCCTTGTAGTGCCCCCAGTAGTAGTAGTCCCCCCCCTTGTAGTGCGCCCAGTAGCAGTAGTCCCCCCCTTGTAGTGCCCCCAGTAGTAGTCCCCCCCTTTGTAGTGCCCCCAGTAGTAGTAGTCCTCCCCCTTTGTAGTGCCCCCAGTAGTAGTAGCCCCCCCCTTTGTAGTGCCCCCAGTAGTAGCCCCCCTTGCAGTGCCCCCAGTAGTAGTAGTCTCCCCTTGTAGTTCCCCCAGTAGTAGTAGTCCCCCCCTTGTAGTGCCCCCAGTAGTAGTAGTCCCCCCCCTTGTAATGCCCCCATTAGTAATCCACCCCCCTGGTAGTGCCCCCAGTAGTAATCCCCCCCCTGGTAGTGCCCCCATAGTAATCCCCCCCCTGGTAGTGCCCCCAGTAGTCCCCCCCCCCAGCAGAGAGAGACTTGATAAAAAAAAAAACACTTACCTGAATCCCCTGCTCCTGATCCCTACGCTTCTACCGGCTCCTCCGGCCGCTTTGCATTATGGGAGAGACGTCGTCATGACGATGTCTCTCCCATTACCCACTGCGGGAGCCGGAAGATGGCTCCCGCAGTGGGAGCAGCAGCAGCTGATGAGAGTCTGACAGACTCTCAGCGGCTGCTGATTATAGCAAACACACAGCTGCCGGCTCCGGCGGCTGTGTGTTTGTGCTGTGTAGTGCTGACCGAACTCCGTCCGGTCAGCGCTACACACGCGGTGCAGTCTGTGTCACAGTGACACAGACTGCCCGCGGCCCGCATGACGCTGCGGCCCGGGGGGCACATGGCACCCTGCCCCCGGGCCCAGCCCGCCACTGCTGGGAGGTAGGTAGAAAATGCTGCTTGGCTGCTCTGATTGTGTGTAATTCACAATTAGAGTGGCCGGGAACCATCTCTCTCTGCCCGCCCGTCAGTTGCCTGCCCTATGCACACTCCATGAGTAGCTGCACACTCCATGTAGATGCTGCCAGCCCGGCCTTGCCAATGCTCAAAGGCCCCTAGAATCGTGGGGTCCTAGGCAACTGCCCAGGGTATCCATATGTTAACATGCCACTGATTTAGAGATAGATATAATCGTAAAGCCACACACAAGCGGATGTGCAGTTGCGTCCATCTAAAATGCAAATGCAGCGTGAGGAAACAGACACCTCCTGGCTGCATCTGCGATTCCAACGCTGCTACCGAGCTTGCAGCCTGGGATCACCAGTGATTTTTTCTCCTTTTGGTCAGGCTGACGGGCTTACCACAGCCTGACGGGCTCCTGACACATTGCGACACGCCCCCATTTCTGGTGGGGTCTTCCTCCCAAAACGCTGCAGCCTGTCAATCAGGCTGCAGCTGGGAGGCACTGCGAGTGGACTCAGAGATGGCGGGCTGAATACACGGAATACACATCCTGCACATGCGCAGACCTGTAACTATCGGAGATGTGCGCTAACCATCGGGTTAGTATACATCTCCGAATCAGGCCCTTAGTACAGTCAGAACAAAGAATTGGTGTGAGGTGGAGCTTATCAGAAGGCAATAAGGATTAATAACCTATTTTAATCACAATAGCAAAATAAAAATGCAAAATACACATATCCTAAAAAAACCATTCACATATTAAATATCCAAACAGCAAAATGAATCTCAGCAGGGGCCTGGAAGATGGCCTATATATCCTGATTCCACACGGTACTAAACAAATAGGTGCCTGTGTTGTTTCAAATAACTGAAAGTTGATATTTATGTAGCCACAATGATTCTATAATGTAGCAGACAATGTTGCAGTAAAGTTAATACGTTACTGTATTAAATTTCTAGTGACACACTCAGGGTTGGACTGGCCCACGGGGGTACAGGGGAATGCCCCGGTGGACCCCACTGCCTGTGGGCCCACCCCCTCCTCTAGGGATCAGGTTCAAGACTGTGCACTTGAACTATACATTATACATATGTTACATCATATTGTACAGGACTATGGTGTATTTTCTACAATGCATTGCTGTTATTAATCTGGTACATTATCATGCATGCACTAGCAGTATTCACTATATATAAATTTTTAAGGAGCCCAGTCCATGCACTCTCTAATGGTTAGCCAAGCCTCTGTGGAGGCTGGCCACACCCCCTTTAGAGGCTGGTCACACCCCTAAATATGGGCTCCTATCACTGCATTCTCCCAGCGGGCCCTTCATGGCCCAGTCCGACACTGGACACACTTCTAAAAGATCTTTTTTATAGAATGTCCTGAGTGGATCTCATATACTCACAATCCTGGATTAGTATAATGTAGGAAATGATCCAGCTCCTCACTGATTAGGCTGTATGTGTGACTGAGCTGACGTGTCCAGACAGACTGTGCGACTCTCTGTCAGGAGACCCAGCGTATTCCAGCAGTTGCCCAGCGTCTCCGACAAAGTGATGAGAGCAGGGTCCGTAATCACAATAAATTGCAATGGATCAACAGTGTTCTTAATACAGCGAGTGGGTAGTCACCCTCAGTTAGAGCAGCATGCACCCTCTAATAATGGCTTCCATAATAATTGTAATCAGGTGAGGGGCAAAATGAGCAGCGTAGTCCCAAGTCTGGCACTTGTAGTCTCACCCTCAGATGGAATGTCCGCACTTTCTGTGGTTTAAATCCAAGGTGCAATAAGTAATAGGATGATTCTCAGGTCCAGTGAGTATATCTTAGACAAACTCCTTCTGTATCCTTAACATGTTTCTCCTCACATGGAGGCAGAGTAAGATGCAGACCAGCAACTTAAGCTGCGTACACACGGTACAATAAAACTGATCGATTTTAAGTATAACGATATTGTTTATATCGTTCAGTTTTTGGCCCCTTCCAACCCACCAATGACCTGCGATGTGCGGGCACGTATGGACGACAGTGATATCGTCCATCGCCCGTGCATGGAGGTCAACTTGCTCGATATCGAGCAGGTCCACGATCGTTGATCGCCGGTCGCTATAGTCGTTGGTAAGTTGGTGGTGTGCTGGATGATCGATATGGCTCATCCAGCACACCAGGGAGGCAGCAGGATGATCAGACAGCAATATCGTTGTCTGATCACTCCGTGTAAGCACCTTTAAAGTACCTGCAGCTGAATATGTGAGCTCTATATAAATAACCGGTAATAAAAAATAAATAAAAATGACAGCTATGAGGTATGTGAATGTGTGTATAGTATGTGTGTTTGTGTGTGTGTGTGTATAGTATGTGTGTTTGTGTGTGTTTGTGTATAGTATGTGTTTGTGTGTGTGTGTATAGTATGTGTGTGTGTGTATAGTATGTGTGTTTGTGTGTGTGTATAGTATGTGTGTTTGTGTGTGTATAGTATGTGTGTATAGTATGTGTGTTTGTAGGGGGCGTATTGTGATAGCATGCAATATTGTGTGATTGTGTGATGCTGATTATCCCCTAATATTCACGCCACTGACAGAGTGATTTTATAGAACAATAGTTGGACTGTATCTTGCCCTATATATATGATATTCTGTGCCCTGCCCTGTTAGGTAATACATATCTGGGACACTAATTAGGCTGGCATACAATTATGTAGGTAAGAAAGGAGGAGCAATCACTATATTCTTTCCCCACGCTCTGGAAGCATTATATGTGTGAGAGTAAAGGCACACATCCACTAGACGATTAAATTGAGTGATTGAATGATAACGATATTGTTATTATCATTCAATCGTTCAATAATCGTTCGCAAACCGTTTGAAAATCGATAAGAAAAATGTCTAAAACGACCAGCAATGTGCGCTCCCGCTGGTCGTTTAGACATCTATCATCGGGCAAAAATGCTGTACAACCTGAAGATAACGTCAGGTTCAACATGTTTGCAGATGATTGATGTTCCTACACTGAGCGACTGCACGTTCAGCGTAGGCACATCACATGGTGCATACACGCGGTCTAATTTGTCAGATCATCGATTTTGTTGAACGATAACAATGAACAATTGAACGATTTCATGAACGATTATCTGAACGATTTCTGACAGTATTAAAATGAATAAAATCGTCCAAATCTTGCTGCAAACACAGTCGATGTCAGATATCGTTATCTGACATAAGGGCACGCGCATCGTTGGACGATGCATGCCCAACATGTCAACTATATGAACGATTGAACGATTTTTACAATCGTTATCGTTCATATCTGACAACAAATCTGACCGTGTGTATGCAGCAACAGACTGACAAATGACTGCACGATTACAATGTCGTAAGCAGGCAGTCTTTTGCCTGTCTTCTAGTGGATGTGTGCCTTAACAGGCCTCCCAGAGGTTGCAGCTGTAAGAACAGTGACTGGCAGAGGGCAGCTTGGCATCTCTGATGCCCAGAACATGTAAAGCACAGAGCCTGTCAGCAGTAAACATCTAACCATGTCATATTATGTGCTATTGTAACTCTGTAATACCATGTGCTGTGTATACATGTAGCGGTGTAATAGTGTGTGCTGTGTGTACATGTACAACTGTAATAGTGTGTGCTGTGTGTACATGTACAACTATAATAGTGTGTGCTGTGTGTACATGTACAACTGTAATAGTGTGTGCTCTGTGTACATATACTGTAGCAATGTAATAGTGTGTGCTGTGTGTACATGTAGTAGTGTAATAGTGTGTGCTCTGTGTACATATACTGTAGCAATGTAATAGTGTGTGCTGTGTGTACACAAACAAATGTAATAGTGTGTGCTTTGTGTACATATAGCAATGTAATAGTGTGTGCTGTACGTACATGTAGCGGTGTAATAGTGTGTGCTGTGTGTACATGTAGCGGTGTAATAGTGTGTGCTGTGTGTACATGTAGCGGTGTAATAGTGTGTGCTGTGTGTACATGTAGCGGTGTAATAGTGTGTGCTTTGTGTACATATAGCAATGTAATAGTGTGTGCTGTGTGTACATATAGCAATGTAATAGTGTGTGCTGTGTGCACATGTAGCGGTGTAATAGTGTGTGCTGTGCGTACATGTAGCGGTGTAATAGTGTGTGCTGTGCGTACATGTAGCGGTGTAATAGTGTGTGCTGTGTGTACATGTAGCGGTGTAATAGTGTGTGCTGTGTGTACATGTAGTAGTGTAATAGTGTGTGCTGTGTGTACATATAGCAATGTAATAGTGTGTGCTGTGCGCACATGTAGCGGTGTAATAGTGTGTGCTGTGCGTACATGTAGCGATGTAATAGTGTGTGCTGTGCGTACATGTAGCGGTGTAATAGTGTGTGCTGTGTGTACATGTAGTAGTGTAATAGTGTGTGCTGTGTGTCCATGTAGTAGTGTAATAGGGTGTGCTGTGTATACATGTACTAGTGTAATAGTGTGTGCTGTGCGTACATATAGCAATGTAATAGTGTGTGCTGTGCGTACATGTAGCGGTGTAATAGTGTGTGCTGTGTGTACATGTAGTAGTGTAATAGTGTGTGTTGTGTGTACATGTAGTAGTGTAATAGTGTGTGCTGTGTGTACATATAGCAATGTAATAGTGTGTGCTGTGTGTACATGTAGTAGTGTAATAGTGTGTGCTGTGTGTACATGTAGTAGTGTAATAGTGTGTGCTGTGTGTACATATAGCAATGTAATAGTGTGTGCTGTGTGTACATGTAGCAATGTAATAGTGTGTGCTGTGTGTACATGTAGCGATGTAATAGTGTGTGCTGTGTGTACATGTAGTAGTGTAATAGTGTGTACTGTGTGTACATGTAGTGATGTAATAGTGTGTGCTGTGTGTACATGTAGTAGTGTAATAGTGTGTGCTGTGTGTACATGTAGCGATGTAATAGTGTGTGCTGTGTGTACATGTAGTAGTGTAATAGTGTGTGATCTGTGTACATGTAGTAGTGCAATAGTGTGTGCTGTAAGTACATATAGCAATGTAATAGTGTGTGCTGTGTGTACATGTAGTAGTGTAATAGTGTGTGCTGTGTGTACATGTAGTAGTGTAATAGTGTGTGCTGTGTGTACATGTAGTAGTGTAATAGTGTGTGCTGTGTGTACATATAGCAATGTAATAGTGTGTGCTGTGTGTACATGTAGTAGTGTAATAGTGTGTGCTGTATGTACATATAGCAATGTAATAGTGTGTGCTGTGTGTACATGTAGCGGTGTAATAGTGTGTGCTGTGTGTACATGTAGTAGTGTAATAGTGTGTGCTGTATGTACATATAGCAATGTAATAGTGTGTGCTGTGTGTACATGTAGTAGTGTAATAGTGTGTGCTGTGTGTACATATAGCAATGTAATAGTGTGTGCTGTGTGTACATGTAGTAGTGTAATAGTGTGTGCTGTGTGTACATGTAGTAGTTTAATAGTGTGTGCTGTGTGTACATGTAGTAGTGTAATAGTGTGTGCTGTGTGTACATGTAGTAGTTTAATAGTGTGTGATGTGTGTACATGTAGTAGTGTAATAGTGTGTGCTGTGTGTACACATAGCAATGTAATAGTGTGTGCTGTGTGTACATGTAGAAGTGTAATAGTGTGTGCTGTATGTACATATAGCAATGTAATAGTGTGTGCTGTGTGTACATGCAGTAGTGTAATAGTGTGTGCTGTATGTACATGTAGTAGTGTAATAGTGTGTGATGTGTGTACATGTAGTAGTGTAATAGTGTGTGCTGTGTGTACATATAGCAATGTAATAGTGTGTGCTGTGTGTACATGTAGTAGTGTAATAGTGTGTGCTGTATGTACATATAGCAATGTAATAGTGTGTGCTGTGTGTACATGTAGTAGTGTAATAGTGTGTGCTGTGTGTACATGTAGTAGTGTAATAGTGTGTGCTGTGTGTACATATAGTAGTGTAATAGTGTGTGCTGTGTGTACATATAGCAATGTAATAGTGTGTGCTGTGTGTACATGTAGTAGTGTAATAGTGTGTGCTGTATGTACATATAGCAATGTAATAGTGTGTGCTGTGTGTACATGTAGTAGTGTAATAGTGTGTGCTGTGTGTACACGTAGTAGTGTAATAGTGTGTGCTGTGTGTCCATGTAGTAGTGTAATAGGGTGTGCTGTGTGTACATGTAGTAGTGTAATAGTGTGTGCTGTGTGTACATATAGCAATGTAATAGTGTGTGCTGTGCGTACATGTAGCGGTGTAATAGTGTGTGCTGTGTGCACATGTAGTGGTGTAATAGTGTGTGCTGTGTGTACATATAGCAATGTAATAGTGTGTGCTGTGTGTACATGTAGTAGTGTAATAGTGTGTGCTGTGTGTACACGTAGTAGTGTAATAGTGTGTGCTGTATGTACATATAGCAATGTAATAGTGTGTGCTGTATGTACATATAGCAATGTAATAGTGTGTGCTGTGTGTACATGTAGCGGTGTAATAGTGTGTGCTGTGTGTACATGTAGCGGTGTAATAGTGTGTGCTGTGCGCACATGTAGCGGTGTAATAGTGTGTGCTGTGTGTACATGTAGCGGTGTAATAGTGTGTGCTGTGTGTACATGTAGCAGTGTAATAGTGTGTGCTTTGTGTACATATAGCAATGTAATAGTGTGTGCTGTGTGTACATATAGCAATGTAATAGTGTGTGCTGTGTGTACATGTAGTAGTGTAATAGTGTGTGCTTTGTGTACATATAGCAATGTAATAGTGTGTGCTGTGTGTACATGTAGTAGTGTAATAGTGTGTGTTTTGTGTACATATAGCAATGTAATAGTGTGTGCTGTACGTACATGTAGCGGTGTAATAGTGTGTGCTGTGTGTACATGTAGCGGTGTAATAGTGTGTGCTGTGTGTACATGTAGCGGTGTAATAGTGTGTGCTGTGTGTACATGTAGTAGTGTAATAGTGTGTGCTTTGTGTACATATAGCAATGTAATAGTGTGTGCTGTGCGTACATATAGCAATGTAATAGTGTGTGCTGTGCGCACATGTAGCGGTGTAATAGTGTGTGCTGTGTGTACATGTAGCGGTGTAATAGTGTGTGCTGTGTGTACATGTAGCGGTGTAATAGTGTGTGCTGTGTGTACATGTAGTAGTGTAATAGTGTGTGCTTTGTGTACATATAGCAATGTAATAGTGTGTGCTGTGCGTACATGTAGCGGTGTAATAGTGTGTGCTGTGTGTACATGTAGCGGTGTAATAGTGTGTGCTGTGTGTACATGTAGTAGTGTAATAGTGTGTGCTTTGTGTACATATAGCAATGTAATAGTGTGTGCTGTGTGTACATTTAGCAATGTAATAGTGTGTGCTGTGTATACATGTAGTAGTGTAATAGTGTGTGCTTTGTGTACATATAGCAATGTAATAGTGTGTGCTGTGTGTACATTTAGCAATGTAATAGTGTGTGCTGTGTGTACATGTAGCGGTGTAATAGTGTGTGCTTTGTGTACATATAGCAATGTAATAGTGTGTGCTGTGTGTACATATAGCAATGTAATAGTGTGTGCTGTGCGCACATGTAGCGGTGTAATAGTGTGTGCTGTGTGTACATGTAGCGGTGTAATAGTGTGTGCTGTGTGTACATGTAGCGGTGTAATAGTGTGTGCTGTGTGTACATGTAGTAGTGTAATAGTGTGTGCTTTGTGTACATATAGCACTGTAATAGTGTGTGCTGTGTGTACATGTAGTAGTGTAATAGTGTGTGCTGTGTGTTGTCGAAGCCGGATTATTGGCTAAGACCAGATTTTAAATTAATATCGGGTGACGTCATCTTGTGTTGCCCCTGACGACGCCATCTTGCGTCGTCAGCACAAAACCATTGAGTACGATGCTTTATTAGATTATTAGCATCGTGCGACTGCTTTGCTCCCGAATATTGTTAAAAGTCCTACCATAACCTATACGCACATTAAATAAAACATAAAATATATAAGACGCACAGCGCACAGTTGCGCTGTTTATCAAAGCACTCTACACATAAACGCACCACGCATATTAGTGACTATACGCAATATTCTCACACTTACACATACCAAAAACTTATAAAAAGGTTCCTCCACATTAAAAGCTAAATATTAGAGGTTTTATTAGCGAATACTTATGTTGTGAAATGTAATATATACGATATTTAAGGTACATAAGCTAGTAGACATATCATGTTTGGTACCATTCTAAATCACTGTTTATTTGCAGATTTCCGCAAGGAAATTGCATCATGCGTTCGCAAGATATGAACTATATGACAATTGTGGGTGCTGTTGCATGCATTGCAGTGGCACATCACAGGCATCGCCTGCACTTTGCCCCTAATAGAAGTGACCCCAAAGTCTACACAATGTGCTGGGCACCCACGCCTGCTTAGGGGAGAAATATGGAGCTTTCAGCGAAGGGGGTTCCAGAGCGATCAGCAGCCATATTCACAATATGTTTCACTGTGGCAGGTGAATATCGTTTTTAAATCTTTATTGTATTTTATAAATTTTTAGTTACAACAGAACAGAGAACTGTAACCGAGCACCCAGGTGTCATGACGCAAAATAATATTTTATAGCCGCAATAAACAAAAATTACACTTATTACCGTCATAATTGATACTTTACAAAATAGTCCCCAAAGTTGATATAGGAAACGCACACAGTAAACCTATAAAACCTATAGTGACATTAGGGTAAGATCATGGCCAGAATAACAGGACAGCATGGTGGGGGTATTGTGACAGCCGGCAATACTGTGTGATGATGCTTAACACCTAATATTCATATATCAGGGGCCTATTCATCAACACTAAAATAACGGTTTTAAGGACATTTTCCTTTTTTTAGTATTCATGAACACACTTAACACAGGAGATATCACTGATATCTCCTGGCTAAGTCCGTCTTTGTTAATTTCCACACTCCCCATACATTAGTATATTAGTACATTGGGCTATTCATCAAATTCCGAAAATTATGTATTTTCAGAATTTGATGGTGTTACTATACGCCACTCTCAGGTGACGTACAGCGGGATACACTTACCTGCTGTTAGCTGGGCAGGTCCTCCTCGGCTCCCTCCGTCGCTCCCTCCTCCTTCCTTCAGCTTCGACTGCTGCTCCTCCGACTGTGTTCTCCCGGCAGAACAAAGTAAAGTAAAAAAAAATGTTTTACTTTTTTTAACTTTATTGTTTTCTTCTCTTCAGAAGGGAGGTCGGGGTCCGCGGCTGCAGCAGCCAGATAGGTGGGGGACATGGAGGAGGGCGGGGGAGGAGGGGGACATGGAGGAGGGCAGGGGAGAAGGGGGACGCACAGAATTACCGCAGCTGTAGGCAGTGCTGCACATTCGCGGCTTTTACCACTGTAACGGCGCATGCGCAGCACTGATTACAGCTGCGGTAAGTTAGTGTAGAGAGGGAAAACTATCTATTTTCTGAAAGGCTGTTATCGCCATAATGACAGCTTTTCGGAATAGATAGTTATGGGGAGGAAGAATGATGAATCCCTCCGGTAATTAGGTAGAACTCCATGCGAGTTCTAAACCTAATTACCTCCATCGATATTTTAGTTATGATGGATAGGCCCCAAAGTCTTGTACACAGAACACGCAACGGAGTAACAGTCATACTTGCCAACTTTTGAAAAAGCATTTCAGGGAGATTGTGAAAGCAGCACCTATCAGGGCGGTTGTAAAGTGGGCGTGTACTGCTATATCTGAGAGGCGTGTCATATAACTGACTTACATCCAAATTTAAACGAGCCCCAAAGCAGTTAGTAAGATCTACATGTTGATGACAACACACTGATACTTATCAGAAAATACATGTAGCCATAGGGATCATTGTGCCTTATAACTAACGCAGGGAAATGATACTAATCATCCTATATGAATGTATAGATCTCTCAATAGAGGTAAGGTGCAATCAGGGAGATTACTAGGGGTAAATTTACTAAGAATCGAGTCTGGGCGAGATTTTTATTTTTTCAACTCACTTTGCTTCACCAAAACTCGGGTGAGTTTTCCCTTATAAAAATCGCAAATTTACTAAGAAGTGAGTTTAACCGAAAGTGAGGTTTCCGCTGGTGAAGCAGAGAGAGATTTCTTCCCCTATTTGCGAGTTTAGATGCGATTACTCACCCGGGATTGCAGTGTTTTCTCTCTGCCAAACTCACCCCAGCAAGCAGCCTTCACATATCAGTGAGATATGTGAAGGCTACTTGTTTATTGTACCTGTAGAAAAACAGGATAAATGTTTTTAAAAAAATGACGTAGGGTCCCCCCTCAAAAGCCTAACCAGCCCTGGACTTGCCAGCCAGTCCTGGTTCGGACAATTATGGGGAACAAAACAAGTAGGGCTCCAACGTAATTTAGGAACCAGCACCAGGCTGCAGGGCCAGTTCTTTTTTGATTTTTTTTTTGGGAAAAATTGCGTAGGGGTCCCCCTATAATTAAAACCAGCACCAGACCAAACCAACCTATACTCACCTCCTCCATCCTGCTGGTCTCCGTAGCATCCAGGGGGGTCTTTGGAAAAAAAAAAACAGACACTAGAACCATTTACTAAGGTGGCCACACACATACAACGCTAACCTGTCCCTGCAGCCTGGTGCTGGCTCCTAAATTACGGTAGAAGCCGACTCATTTTGTTCCCCATAATTTTAGGAAACAGGACGGGCTGGCAAGTCCGGGGCTGGTTAGATTTTTGGGGGCGGGGACCCTGCGTCATTTTTTTAAAATAAAAAAACACTTTATATTAGGTATTCAGGCAGTAAAATACACAAACCACACTGATCTGTGTATGTTTCTGCCAAACTCGCAGCTCAGGAGGTGGTCTATTTGAAACATCAATTTATCAGTGAGTTTGCTACAAACTCACCCCAGATTCTAAACTCGATTCTTTGTAAATTTGCGAGTTGCAACTTTTTACATGTAAAGTACTTCCAAGTTTGGCCGATGGTGAGTTTAGTCGAGTTTGCAAACTCACATGAGTTTTAACAGTGAGAAGAGAAAACTCACTTCCAAACTCGCACCTGTTTGGTCTTAGTAAATTTGCGAGTTTGAAAAACAGGCTAAACTCCCATGATTTTGCAAACTCGCCCAAACTCACCCAAACTCGATTCTTAGTAAATTTGCCCCCTATACTCTCCAGGGAGACAGGGAGTCTCCCTGACAATGAGGGAGAGTTGGCAAGTATGGTAACAGTGTGTTAGGGGGGTTAGCATGTTCCCCCTGTGTCTTCTTATAGTGCAATGGTTAGACTGTAGCAGTCTGTCTGTAAGACAGGTGATATGCTGTGCCCTGCCCTGTTATATAATACAAAATGCATTTCTCAGACACTAATTAGGCTGGCATACAATTATATAGGAACAAGAAAGGTGCAATCACTATTTCTCTCCCCACCAGAAGCCCACACTGTAACAGCATGATACGTGTGTGAGGATCGGCTGCTTAGATAACGCAGGACATGTGAGGCCCAGCTACTGCCTGCTGCAAAAGTCCTGGCGCCTTTATAATATAATCCTGATTATACAATCAAATTGTATTAAGGACACAGTGTTTTCCTGGCAGAGGAGCGTGGCTGATACGGAGGCACTACCCATTCTGCATATATTGAGCCTGGCACTGATTAATGTGTATATAATGGGTCACTGTGAATATACAGGGTCTGGCCTGGGACGAGTGATTGTGCAGGTGCGATTGGGTGTTGGGGTAACACAAGGTCACAGTAACATATGGAGGGGACAAGGATAGCGCACGGGTTGTCGTCTCCAGCACGCTAGAAAATCTCATTAAAGATAAAACCCGTATATTGATTAAAAAATGAAATAAAAATATAATATGCTGAATATATTATTGTAATTTTAGAAGGGTTTTTATGCTTAAGCTTATCTTTTTACTGCCACTTTTTGGGGTCTATTTACCAAACGGTGATAATTACTTTTTTCCCGTTTTCGCCAGATAAAAGAGGTTATTACCGCTTCTCCGTATTTATTTATATGGATTTAGGAGTCCATTCATCATCGGTTAATGGCCCGTTACACAAATGCTAGTTTACGCATATTTAAGGTAAAGGGCCATTCATCATCAGGGGCACTGATAGGACCACCTAATATTCATCAAACTCCAAAAACTTAACATTTTCGGAGTTTGCCTGTGAGAACAAACGCCAGGTGGCGCTTGTTGTCGGAGTTCCGCTCCTTCCTATGGGAAGGAGTTCTGGGGAGGTGAAGAGGGATCAGTGGCGTCCCTCCCCTCGGTGACACCCGGTGCGGGATGCTGTGTGCTTGGCGAGGCTGCGCCCCGCCGAAAAGGGGGCATGGCCATGTGGGAAGGGGGAGTGGCCTCCCGGCCGAACACCCGTGGTCCCGCTATTACTTGGGGGCAGGGGGGTGCCGGAGGTGCGGACTGCCCTGTGTGCAGTGCCGGCCAGCTCCCTCACAGTTGTGAGGAGCCGACTGTTGCACTTATTATACAGTGCAGCACCCGGCTCCTGTCACTGAGGGGGAATCTGCACCTTGGTGTCACCCCTTGACGGGTGCGACCCGCACCCCCCTTGTGACACCACTGAGTGGGATCCAAGTGGCTCCCTCTGCCGCCTCCTCACTGCCTCCGCAGTAGCTTTGCGCATACATGACCTCAGGTCACACAAGCGCAGAAGCCGGCGATGGGGACAGGAACTTAAAGCTGCTAGATCTGTAGCTACGCTACTAATCGCAGGAACAGCTGCTTTTTGAGGCGGCTGTCCCAGCACCGGGGCAGTGCTGAATTGCTCCGGTGACAAGTATCCCCTGCGGCAAGATGGATACTTCATCATCCGGGGCCAAACGATTATGAATAGACCCCTTATAAACATGGACGGCGATGTGCTTGCTTACCAGTGCGGCCAACGTCCGGACTCTGTACTGCACAAATTAGGGAAGGGGTTACATATCTTACTGGGCATGTGCGGCCTTATCGGTGTGCGCATATCCAGGACTTAAAATTAAAAGACTGGCGTTTCGCGTCAGCGATGTGCTGATGCCAGGTGGAGAAACTGGAGAGGTAGGTTTACTCAGGACTTCTCTGATAGGCACAAATTTTATATATAACAGCAAAATCACACAGATGTGTAATCATACATCTTTGCTGCAGTCACGCCAAACAGCACCTCTCGGTGCGCCAGGTCCCGTGCGACTCTGCTAGCTGTGGGCATGTTTTTTTGCTTCTTTTTCACCCGTGATGTGAATAGGACCCACCAGGAGACCGCTCTGATTAATTTTATATTCAACACTTGAATATCTGTGTGCGGCTTAGTCTGAATCTGTATACGAAGCGCCATGATGCAGCGGCCGCAGCTCTTTTCCACGCAGAGATCTGTTGCGCTTCGCATTTTTGGGTGAAAAAGACACGAAAGAGACGTCTGAAGGTAACATAGATGCACAGGCCCTGACGGCTAACTCGCGCCACGTGATATATTGGGGCTAGATGTATGAGAACACCTCTGTATACTGTATCGCTGCGGAAAAAGCCACCACAGGATGAGTTTTAGCGCCAAGAGAAGGGAGATGTGGATAAATACGCCCCTTTATCATAAGGCAGATTCTGGTGTGCGTTGTTCTAGCGTTATAATGGATCATCACCCTGTGCCATGTTTTTCCCACACATGGAACTTAAATACGACCTTTTGGAGGAGATACTGGAAGCGGCGCCATCAGGTCAGGCATCCTTTGTGTCCCAAAATCCCTGTGGACCATGAGGAACGCCCCCAAAGTGCATGTAGAAATATCAAACAGGATATCGTGTGCCCCACATGTGCAGGGGAACTGGGAGCTTCTGATTTCTCAATTGCAAAACTGTTACAGGTGCAGGTCTTTATCTCTGGTACTGGTTTTAAAGCTGAGATGTCTCTTCAAAACTGGTTGGTTTCCACAGATGTTGGAAGCCAACAAGACTGGGGTATATGTACTAAGCCTTTGGAGAGAGAGATAAAGTAGAGAGACATAAAGTACCAACCAATCAGCTCCTAACTGTCATTCTTCAAACACAGCCTGTAACATGGCAGTTAGGAGCTGGTTGGTTGGTACTTTATATCTATCCAAGGCTTTCATAGGCATGACGTGGGCCATCTATAGTTCAAATAGTTTGGGGAGCATGAGTTGGCCACTTGTTAGGGACATCAGCTCGGCATCTGTCTAGGGAATGGGATGATGGGGGCCACAGCTTCACCTGCAGGGACGGGAGGTATTAGTGCAGTGGCTGATATTCACTACTGAGCTGACTGTAAGAACCTGTACACAATTATTTGTGGTCACACCACCCGGTATACACCTTATGCCAATGCTATAACAAGAGCGGACCTTGATCACAAAGCAATGGAAAGCTTCAGGACACGCCAGGGGCCGTAGCTTATCCTCTAGCCGCAGATCACATCTATGGGTGAAATCTGGCTGCGGAGACTGATTCCAGATATACTCCCGTGCTGCGGGCGGTGCCGGGAACATTTATATACACAGTCCTAAGTGCAAGTTAAACATATGAAGTGTGTTTATTGTTTTTAGGTTTCCCATAGTTAATTGCATCTTTTATCTGTGCTACTTATTGGCCAGCTTTAGTTTCTGTGGGGATAGAGTACTTGTGTGAGTAAACACCAAATGGTAATGACACAAGAGGCGTTCCAACTTCCCCTTTGCAAAGTCTAATATTTCCACGTTATATACAGCCAATGCATTGCATAAACCTTATATACAGGAAATTCAAATTGAAACATCAATGTTAAGTAATTGGGAAGACGGTGTCTCACAATTTAAAAATAAATATATATATGTGTGTATATATATTGTGACACAGTTAGGTTAGGGGGTCCCTCTCCTGGGTAGAGGACTCCTTCCTTTCACACACAGCAGCTGGGAAACAGTACGCCAGACTGGATGCAAGTACAAGCTGGTCGGCGCCAGTCTTTATTGTACAATATCAGAAACAACATAAAGAAAACATAAACATAAATCCTAGCCCTGTCGGGGCACTAACTTCACAGATAGTTCCCTCACTACCAGAACCTGGCAGGGCCTAATGCCCTCACCAGCAACAAAAGCACAGCACAACACTCACGGATAGGTTTTCAAGTGTCTCTGAGCAAACTCCCTGTCTGCTCTCCCAGGTGAGACAATCAGCCCTAAACACACTAGACTTATATTGGCCACTCTCAGGTGGAAACCCTAACAAGCCTGTTACCAGGCTAAGAGAACCAAAACCTGGAGTGGCCGTGGGTGGAGCCCTCCCTCTACTCTCACCCACAACCCCCAGGTCCCAAACCGGCTTTTCAAAAAGCCGAAACTCAAGCCTGCTACACTGCAGACTTTCTCCTGGGGGTTTAAAACACATAAGACAGG
The DNA here is from genome assembly GCA_031769625.1 of Taudactylus pleione. Classification (NCBI taxonomy): domain Eukaryota; kingdom Metazoa; phylum Chordata; class Amphibia; order Anura; family Myobatrachidae; genus Taudactylus; species Taudactylus pleione. The sequence continues at coordinate 3,499,707 of JAUIMM010000684.1, forward strand.
AATCTGGGACAAATGTACCTGCCACAGACCACTTTACCAATGATCCTATCACATATCCCCCCCCCCCTTTGTTTCGACCTGTGGGGCGGAACAACTGAAGCCCCCAAACAATGAACGCGTGACAACGCGTCAGCATTGGCCAGCTGGCTTCCTGGCCTGTGTTCCACTGAAAATGTAAAAGTTTGTAATGCCAAGAACCATCTCGTAATTCTCGCATTACTGTCCTTATTTTCGGACATCCACTTCAAAGGGGCATGGTCAGTGATCAATTTGAACTTTCTTCCAACCAAGTAGTACCTGAGAGCCTCTAACGCCCATTTTATGGCCAACGCCTCCTTCTCCACTGTGGCATAGTTTCTCTCATGTACATTCAACTTTCTGCTAAGATAGAAAATAGGGTGTTCCTCACCCTCCTTGTTCTGGGACAGGACCGCTCCTATACCTACTTCTGACACATCGGTTTGTACTATGAATTCCCTTTCAAAATTAGGAGTCATCAGGACTGGTTGGGAACACAACGCTACTTTCAACTCCTGAAAAGCTTTCTCTGCCTCAGGACTCCATTCTACCATGACTTTTTGTTTGCCTTTGGTCAGGTCAGTCAGTGGGACTGCCATGGTGGCAAAGTTGGGTATAAACCTCCTGTAGTACCCCGTAATTCCCAAGAAGGCTCTCACCTGCTTCTTATTCAGAGGCCGTGGCCAGTTTTGTATGGTATCAACTTTATTGAGCCGAGGCTTTATCAGGCCTCTGCCAATGGTGTATCCCAGATATTTTATTTCCTCCATGCCTAGACAACACTTTTTTGGGTTGGCTGTCAAACCTGCCTTATAGATGGAGTCCAACACTGCTTGTACCCTGGATAAGTGAGACTGCCAATCAGGACTATGAATGACCACGTCATCCAGATAAGCAGCCGCATACCGTCTATGGGGCCTTAGAATCCTGTCCATCATTCTTTGGAAGGTAGCAGGTGCCCCATGTAGCCCGAAGGGCAACATCTTGTACTGAAACAAGCCCTCTGGCGCTGAAAAAGTAGTCTTTTGTTTGGCGCTCTCAGTTAACGGTACTTGCCAATACCCTTTGGTTAAGTCAAGAGTGGTTAAATACCTTGCCGTCCCTAGTCTCTCAATCAGTTCATCTACTCTTGGCATCGGGTAGGCATCGAATTTTGAAACACTGTTCAACTTTCGGAAGTCATTGCAGAAACGTACACTCCCGTCGGGCTTTGGAATCAACACAATGGGACTTGACCATTCACTATGTGATTCTTCAATAACCCCTAACTCTAGCATATTTTTAATTTCTTTCGACACCGATTCTCTTTGTGCTTCTGGTAACCTATAGGGCTTTAGATGAACTTTAACCCCTGGGTCAGTGATGATGTCATGTTTAATGACCGAGGTTTTCCCAGGTACGTCAGAGAACAGCACCCTATTTCTGATCAGAAACTCCTTGACCTCTTGTTGTTGAATTGCTGACAGGGTTTTTGCCACTGTCACTTCTGGAACTAAAGGCCCTGGATTTACTGGAGGGGCTCGGACGGCCGACAGTACCGTTCTATCTTTCCAGGACTTTAACAGATTTATATGGTATATCTGTTCCGGCTTTCTTTTCCCCGGCTGGTAAACTTTGTAATTGACCTGCCCCACTCTTTCTAAGATTTCAAAGGGCCCTTGCCATTTAGCCAAAAGTTTATTTTCCACAGTGGGAACCAATACTAACACTCTGTCCCCAGGAGCAAAGCTGCGTAACCGAGCATTGCGGTTGTATACCCTCTGCTGTGCCTGTTGAGCCTGTTCCAGGTGCTCTCTCACTATCGGCACTACCGCAGCAATTCTCTCCTGCATTTGAGAAACATACTCAATCACCGTTTTGTAAGGACTAGACTGCCCCTCCCATGTCTCTTTGGCAATGTCTAGTAACCCCCTTGGGTGTCTCCCATACAACAAGTCGAAGGATGAAAACCCGGTGGAGGACTGGGGAACTTCTCTTATGGCCAACAATAAATACGGCAATAAGTAATCGCAATCCCTACCATCCTTGTCGACCACTTTCCTAAGCATGTGTTTTAACGTCTTGTTAAACCTCTCGACCAGCCCATCGGTTTGGGGGTGATAAACCGAAGTTCTTAACTGTTCGATTTTGAACAGGCGGCATAACTCTTTCATGACTTTTGACATAAACGGTGTACCCTGGTCAGTTACTATCTCCTTGGGTATACCCAGCCTGCTAAAGACATGAACTAGCTCTCTGGCAATGGTCTTGGTTGACGTATTGCGCAACGGGATCACTTCCGGGTACCTGGTAGCGTAATCGATTATGACCAGAATATACTGGTGTCCCCTGGCAGACTTCATTAAGGGTCCAACCAAATCCATCGCTATTCTTTCAAACGGCACCTCTATAATAGGCAATGGAACTAGTGGACCCTTAAAATGTGGCCTGGGAGCATGATACTGACACTCAGGGCAGGATGCGCAAAAGTCAGACACCTCTTTATGAAGCCCGGGCCAGAAAAACCTCTGCATTATTCGCTCAGTGGTTTTCTCTACCCCTAGATGGCCTGCCGTTATATGACCATGGGCCAGATCCAACACTGTTCTTCTGTAGGCTTTGGGAACTATTAGTTGTTCCACAATATCTTCCCCCTTCTTAGTCACCTGATATAACAAATCCTGACACATTACCATGTGGGGATAGGACAAAGGACTATCAGGGTCTACGGGTTTACCATCAACTACTTTTACATTCTCCCTGGCTTTTACCAAAGTAGGGTCATTCAACTGCTCCACGGCAAAGACCTCTCTTCTGACCTCTAAATCAGGCAGACGATCCACTGGCCCAACAACACTTCCCACCTCAATGGGAGGCACATCAGTTGGCGGGACATCGTCACGCTCCGCATTCTCTAGTTCGCCAACCATAGTAGAAAAAGGGAATAACTCTGACTCAGAAGAAACTCCCTCCTCCACTACATCGACAACCTTCTCAAATGGATCGGGGTTGTTCACCTCTGGAACAAAACGGCTTTCCCACAACTTCCAGAAGTGAGCAAAGTCTCTCCCCAATATTGCATCGTACACCAGACCATGCACCAAACCCACAGAAACTATAGCAGAGCCACATGGTGTCTCGATGTTCACCTCGGCCGTAATATAATATCGATTATCCCCATGTATGCAGGTCACACCAACAGTTTTCCCTGTATGCCTCAAGGAGTTCACCAGCTCAGCTTTTATAAGTGTCACCAAGCTAACAGTGCCTCTACTCGGTTGCCATCTACAGTGAGTACACACATGTGCTTATCAGTCTCAGCCTGCCGGTCAGCCGTACAGGCTGTCTGTGCAAAGAAAGACCCCCTGCGGTAGACATGAGCAGTATCACATTGCATAGGTTCAGTTGTAAGTGAACAATTAGCGGCAATATGGCCGAAGCCACCACATCGGTAACACTGAGTCATATTAATGTCTAGTCGTTTACGGGGCAAGAACCTTCCTGGCCTGGCAGGCCTGTCTCCAGGTTCTACACCCTCAGTCTTAGGTACATTCCACCGCCCAGCACCCTTCTCCCCTGGAACAGTCTTACCAGTGTCTGTGGGAGTTCGCCGGTGCGCCATCGGGGCTCGGTGGGGCATACTCATCAGCTCCTCAGCCGCCACGTACCTCTCCACCAGCTCGACCAACTGGTCCACGGACTTAGGGTCTGCATGGCTCACCCACTTGCGCAGAGTCACAGGTAATGATCGCAGGTACCGGTCCATCACGACCTTTTCCACGATCTGTGGTCCCATCAGCGTCTCGGGCTGTAGCCATTTTGAGGACAGATGGACGAGGTCATGCATCTGTGAACGTGGAGGCTTGTCCCTATGGAACTCCCAGCGGTGGACCCGTTGGGCACGAACAAAGGTGGTGACTCCCAAGCGAGTTAGGATCTCCTGTTTTAGTTTTTTATAGTCCTTGGCATCAGCTAGGCATAAGTCGAAATATGCTCTTTGTGGCTCCCCAGACAAAAAAGGTGCCACCAGACTTGCCCACTGCTCCTTGGGCCAACTCTCCCTTTCGGCCGTTCTTTCAAATGCGGCGAGATAGGCCTCCACATCATCGCCCGTAGTCATCTTTTGGAGGAAGTGACTGGCTCGTACGGAGTGAGTGGGGGTGGGAGGACCAGTATTAACATCGCTGGGTCGGGCGACCAGGTGCTGTATCACCTCTTTTATGGCCTGGCTGTTTTCCTCAATGGAGACCTGTTGAAGTCTGTTAGTCTCCTGCTGAGCTGCTGTAGCTTCCTGCTGAGCCCTGGTAGATTCCTGCTGAGCTGCTGTAGCTTGGAGCAAGGCCTTAATAATGTCCTCCATTTTGTCCTGGGGTGTAGGTTGGAAGCTGAACCTTGCCTCTCTGAGCATTGACTGACGTCTCCTCTATGGGACTCCAAGGACACAGTGTTATTTCCACACTCACAAATTGGGTGTCTGTCCCTTTAATTTTTAAATGGAAAGTTTTCCTCTTGCTGCAACTTCAGTGTGTGTGGTTGCCCGCATTCTCCACCATATTGTGACACAGGTTAGGGGGTCCCTCTCCTGGGTAGAGGACTCCTTCCTTTCACACACAGCAGCTGGGAAACAGTACGCCAGACTGGATGCAAGTACAAGCTGGTCGGCGCCAGTCTTTATTGTACAATATCAGAAACAACATAAAGAAAACATAAACATAAATCCTAGCCCTGTCGGGGCACTAACCTCACAGGTAGTTCCCTCACTACCAGAACCTGGCAGGGCCTAATGCCCTCACCAGCAACAAAAGCACAGCACAACACTCACGGATAGGTTTTCAAGTGTCTCTGAGCAAACTCCCTGTCTGCTCTCCCAGGTGAGACAATCAGCCCTAAACACACTAGGCTTATATTGGCCACTCTCAGGTGGAAACCCTAACAAGCCTGTTACCAGGCTAAGAGAACCAAAACCTGGAGTGGCCGTGGGTGGAGCCCTCCCTCTCCTCTCACCCACAACCCCCAGGTCCCAAACCGGCTTTTCAAAAAGCCGAAACTCAAGCCTGCTACACTGCAGACTTTCTCCTGGGGGTTTAAAACACATAAGACAGAAATCTGGGACAAATGTACCTGCCACAGACCACGTTACCAATGATCCTATCACAATATATATATATATATATATATATATATATATATATATATAATTGGAGAGGAGGGGAGGGGGAATTGTCCACATGCAGAAGGCGTGTACATGAAAAAAGGGTGTGGTCCTGCTGTATGGGGGCACGACCTGGTGGTATGGGGCACCGCCGTGTGCCACGCCCCCATTTTGTGTTATGCTGTAAGCATCCCCAGCGCTTCCCAAGCAGTGTGTGGATGCCGTGTGCATTCATTCACTGCTGCTCTGCTTCACAAGGGCGTAGCCCCGCGACCAGGGCTGCCATCAGAATTTGCGTGGCCCGGGGCTGACACCCCACCCTCCCAGCACCCTCCACCTGAGGCTGAATGTGGCTCAGTGATGTTAGCTACACTCAGATGGCTGCCTCAAGTTTATTTATGTGATTAGTGCAGTTTAACAAAGTAAAAACAAATTGGTTTCAGCAGGTGACAAAGTGATTATATTTAGCCTAAATATAATCACTTCTACTCCACATGCTGAAACAAACCATCCCACCAGTCTCATTACTTAGCTCCCTGAAGGAGGCTCCTTTTAGTCCGGCTCCTCTGCTGACCCCTTTCATGATGTCGCGTGCCGACAAAGAAAAAAAAACTTTATTGGAGTGGAATTGGGAGGGGGCAATTGGCCGGCCCTCCCCTCCCTCAATTAATCATATAGTCAGGCCTTTCCCTCTCCAATCAATCATGTAACCGGCGCGGCTTGACGGTACCCATTCGGAGCGGGGCCCCCTTTTACTCAAGGGGGTAACGCGAGCAGCAAGAGCGTGCCGGCCAGGGCGGGCCCCACCTTCACCCAAATGGGTAGTGTGGCCGGTGACGGCGGGCATTAGGAGTGGGTGCGTCGCGGTAGAGGCGGATGGGTCTCCCCCTTTTTGCAGTGTCCGGGCTCGGGACTGCAGTCCCGGCAGTCGTCCCTGATGACGACCCTGCTCACACCCGTCTCCCTGCATGCCAGCCGAGCAGAGAGTCGGGAGGTGGAGCTGCTCGGCCAGGCTTGCTGGCGACCGGAAGACGCCCATCCTGCCATTGGCCCTTCTGGAATTTGCCAGATTGCCAGTCCGGCTCTGGTAGGCAGACTAATCACCTAACACCTGTTGTTAGATGTTAGATGTTGTTAGATGAAGAAGGAGGGCTTATCGAGCTGGTTCAAGTAGCTCCTACTGCAGCCCCCCCAGCTCTTGTGTTCCTTCGACCGGAAGTAATAGCGCTTTTGCGCAGGTACCCGAACTCTGGTTTCAGCATAATTCCAGAAACACTGTACAGTGTAGATGGTGCAGGAGATTAGGGTGACCACAATCTGCTTGATTGCCTTCTGCTGACGGATGAGCCCGTTGCTGTCCTGTGAAACGCTGCAGAACTCGGCTGATGAAAAGTTTGTGAGACACCTATTTGTGCTGGGATTAGTGGGAGATGATTTTCATCCTTGCTTCATTGGGTGTGGACAGATAGTTGAACATCTTGACACCACAACTCGTATCACCAACAAGCTGTTCATGGCTGTAATAATACTGATAGTTTACTAAATGATAGCGATCTATAGAGTCTAGCACTATTCTCAATGCCCATAGGGGCCCATTTATCACAATCTGCATATGGAATGTGGTCGTGATCTGAAAATGTCATCAGGTCTCCTAATGAGATTTAGATAAATTAGAGATGAGCGTTTTACAAAATACACTTTAGCAGGCTATCAGGGTATCATTAGGGTGCCATTAGCATTAGGTTAGGAGGAGTTAGGTTTGGGAGTTTAATAGGTAGATCTAAAGCAGTGTTTCTCAAACTCGGTCCTCAGGACCCCACACAGTTCACTTTTTCCAGGTCACCCAGCAGGTGCACAGGTGTGTTCATTACTCACTGACACATTTTAAAAGATCCACAGGTGGAGCTAATTATTTCACTTTTGATTCTGTGAGGAGACCTGGAAAACATGCACTGTTTGGGGTCCTGAGGACCGAGTTTGAGAACCTGTGATCTAAAGACAGGAGAAGGTGTCTGGGAAGTGTGACTGCAGGCATTGGCATATCTATAATGGGTGCAGGGTGTGTGGGGCACACAGGCCCCTGGGTTCAGGTGGGCCCACAATGCATACCCTGCACTCATATAATTAGTATATTTACCTCTCCAGAATCCCACATCGGCCGGTTCTGCTGACTTTAATCATCAGTAAAATGATGTTGCAGCCACTTCCCTGGTGATTAGTTCATGCGCAGTAATGATGTCCCCAGGAATAAGGCACAAGTGCCACATTCCCGGAGACCTGGGCATGCGCAATAGGCTCTCATACAAAGCCAGAGACCACTGCGCTGCTGGAGAGGAGGGAGCCCTTATTCAATGTCCACAGTAGTAATGCCCCTTATGCAATGTCCCCAGTAGTACCCCTTATGCAATGCACATAGTAGTAGTGTCCACTTTTCAATGCCCACAGTGATAGTGCCCATTATGCAGTGCCCACTGTAGTAGTGCCCCTTATGCAATGTCCCCAGTAGTACCCCTTATGCAATGCACATAGTAGTAGTGCCAACTTTTCAATGCCCACAGTGATAGCACCCATTATGCAGTGCCCACTGTAGTAGTGCCCCTTATGCAATGTCCCCAGTAGTACCCCTTATGAAATGCACATAGTAGTAGTGCCCACTTTTCAATGCCCACAGTGATAACACCCATTATGCAGTGCCCACTGTAGTAGTACCCCTTATGCAATGCCCACAGTAGTAGTGCCCCTTATGCAATGTCCACTGTAGTAGTGCCCCTTTTCAATTTCTCCAGTAGTAGTGCCCCTTATGTAATGCCCCAGTTGTAGTTCCCCTTATGCAGTGACCCAGCAGTAGTGCCCCCTTATGCAATGCCCAAATTAGTAGTGCCCCTTATTCAGTTCCCCCCTATAATAGTGCCCCTTATGCATTGGCCCCTGTAGTAGTTCCCCTTATGCAGTGCCCCCTGTAGTAGAACCCCTTATGCAGTGCCCTCAGTAGTAGTGCCCATTATTCACTGCTCCCAGTAGTATTGCTCCTTATGTAGTGCCCTCAGTATTAGTGCCCCTTATGCAGTGCCCCAGTAGTAATGCCTCTTATACAGTGCCCCCAGTAGCAAACCCTCTTATACAGTGCCCCTTATACACTGCCCCCAGTAGTAGTGCCCCAGTAGTAGTGCCCCTTATACAGTGCCCCCTGTAGAAGTGCCCCTTATACAGTGCCCCCAGTAGTAGTGCCCATTATGCAGTGCCCCTTATACAGTGATCCCTATACAGTGCTCTCGTAGTAGTGCCCCTTATACAGTGCTCCAGTAGTAGTACCCTCTTATACAGTGCTCCAGTAGTAGTGCCCCTTATACAGTGCCCCAGTACTAGTGCCTCTTATAGTGTCCCCAGTAGTAGTGCCCCTTATACAGTGCCCCCTGTAGTAGTGCCCATTATGCAGTGTCCCTTATACAGTGTCCCCTATACAGTGCTCCCATATTAGTGCCCCTTATACAGTGCTCCAGTAGTAGTACCCCTTATACAGTGCTCCAGTAGTACTGCCCCTTATACAGTGCCCCCAGTAGTAGTGCCCCGTATACAGTGTCCCCAGTAGTAGTGCCCCTTATACAGTGCCCCAGTAGTAGTGCCTCTTATACAGTGTCCCCAGTAGTAGTGCCCCCAGTAGTAGTGCGCCTTATACAGTGTCCCCAGTAGTAGTGCCCCTTATACAGTGCCCCAGTAGTAGTGCCTCTTATATAGTGCCCCCAGTAGTAGTGCCCCTTATACAGTGCCCCGAGTATTAGTGCCCCTACACATAATGACACACACACAAAACAATACTATACTTACCTGAAGCCCCGCTTCAGCACCCGGAGCCACCCGACTGCTCCGTCCTTGTTCTTCACGCTGAGCAATATGGGAGAGATGTCATGACATCTCTCTCTTCTCCCACTGCAGGACCTGGAAGGCAGAGCTCAGGAGTGAGCTCCAGCCTCCAGCTGCCGCTGAAGGGAAAGAGCTACCAGGCACCCGCTGGTAACAAAATTTCAGTGGGCGCCCAGCAAATGGAGTAGGCAGCAGTGGTGCATCTCCAGCCCGGCACCTCCCTGCGGCACAAGGACGGCTGAATGCGTTGCGCCGGCCCTGCCTGCATGGAGGCTGCACACTGGCCCCCTCCTCTCTTAAAATGCCCCTGACAGAAGGCATCATTGTCATTTGTCAGTGTGTGTTTGTCATAGTGAATCTTACTGTTCTGTGCGAGGTGGTGTCCCACCCTTAATCTGCACCCCAAAACCATACTTATCAACTTTTCAGCTGCCCATCATTGGCTCCTTCCGGCCTGCCCACATTTGGTTGATAAGCGGAGGGGGTGCAGGGAAGTGGGGGGAGGTGGCCAGACTGGGAGACTTGCCCTCTCCTGGGGGGAGGGGCAGGAAGCGCCATCCGATTTCTGGGAGCCTCCTGGCTACTGCAGGACAGTCAGCTAGTGTGCCCCAAAACAATTCTCACAAAGACCTATGCCTCCAAGCTCATGCAAACAATTGCCAGTGGTTATTTTTTGTGCAAAAAGCAAAGCCATTAGTGCAAAAAAAATTGCATAGTGTGCTAACCCTCCAGAGTAAGCAATGGTGTGTGCAGTTGTGTCCCACCATTAGTCTGCTCCCCAAAACAATTCTCAAATGTATATAAATAATTTTTTGGCTGGTGTCAAAAATAAAACCAATCATGAATCAGTCGATAGAAGAGCAGGAGCAGCAACCCAGTACTAGTGCTGTGGCGGCTGCCAGTCATGATAATACTTCTATTAAAAGTGGTAAAGGGGAAAGAGGGTTTAAGAAAAGGCACCTGAAATCTAGACAATATTTCACAATGTTGAAGAATACATCACCTCTAATAATAAAGGGAACATTTACTGCCAAAAAATTTAGAATTTCCAACAGGCCATGAACCACACGCAGTGGCAAGGAAAGGTTCAGACCATTGCCTTTCTTTGCAATTAGTGGTCCTGCTACTGCTGTTTCATGCACTAGAATGCCTACTGCGGAAGACGAGGCCGAACACAGGTGTCTTCATACATAACAACTTCTTGCTCTGAGTCTAGAGGTGTCACCTTTAAAACAGGCAAATCAGTGCCAATAAAAGTAAAGATGTGACATAGAAATTGAGGATGTTCCTGTGGAAGTGCAACAGGATGAGGGGAATATTTGTGTATCTGAAGCTACTGAGTATGTTGATGAAAAATGTGATGGACAAGAAGAAGTAGATAAAATCCAGGAGGAGGATGTTTTTTGGTGTCAAAGTAAATAAGCCACCAGTGGCAGCAGTTTTTGCCCATGATATGAAGAAGACCATTTTCATGCCTGGCGATAAGAGCAAAACAGACACCTCTTTTGTGTGGAATTATTTTTACCCAATTCTGATAACATTTGTTAAGGCATCTATACCATTTGTGAGGCCAAAGTAAGTAGAGGTAGGGACATTAACAACCTCCTCCCCGTTACGAAATTTGCAGCAAGTTCATGCAAATTATTTGGGAACATCTAAAAAAATCTGTAAAAAAATAACAAGCAATCTAGCATCAGCTACCAGCAGCATGGATAGATCCCAGCACATGCTATCTCTATTGCCAACACCTTCATTATCAACCTCCTCAATAATTGGAGTTATCCCTCCTGCATTCAATTTGTAAAGGCTAACTGACTCCTCCCTATCCAGGATTCCCCAGAAGAGTCCTCGCCTGCTATGGCTGCTGCTGCTGGGGGTGATTCTTCATCACAAAAGGGGACCAAGAAGACAAGTACTTTCAAACAACAATTGACTGCAAAACAATCTTTTGCAAGAGGAAGCCAGTATGAAAGCTGCCAATCAGTTACACAACGGATCACTGAAGCCATGACTCATATGACTCGGGCAGCACAGATGGTGTAATGGTTAGCATTACTGCCTCACAGCACTGAGGTTGTGGGTTCAATTCCCACCACGGCCCTAACTGTGCGGAGTTTGTATATTCTCCCTGTGCTTGCGTGGGTTTCCTCCAGGTGCTCCGGTTTCCTCCCACACTCCAAAAATATACTGGTAGGTTAATTGGCTCCCAGCAAAAATTAACCCTAGTGTGTATGTGTGTGAGCATGTGGTAGGGAATATAGATTGTAAGCTCCACTGGGGTAGGGACTGATGTGAATGGCCAAATATTCTCTGTAAAGCGCTGCGGAATATGTGTCCGCTATATAAATAACTGGTAATAAATAATAATAATAAATAAATAATATGTTAGCATTAGATCTGCAACCAATATCCACCATCAATGTATCTGGTTTTATACAGTGAGTTGAGGTCCTGTGACCCCACTACCAAATTCCATTTCAATTCCGTTTTACCAGAACAGCAATTCCTCACCTATACCGGGATGTTAAAAAAAGTTATTTTTGGCCTAGAAAATGCCTTTGTGCCGAGTATCTACATGGCTACAGATATGTTGGCAAGCGGTACTGGTCAAACAAAAAAATGACATGACTGACAGCCCACTGGTTGGGTGTATCGTCTGTAGCTCATTCACAGGCAGGCAACTCGCTGTATCAATTCGGATTCAATAAGAGGCATACCGGTGTCAACCTTATTTGCGCCAAGTGTATTTCTCCTTGATTGCTTGTAATACTGGTAAGTATGTTGGACTTGTAGATCAAAGGGCTGATTCAGAGATGGACACAATGGCGATACTTAAGCAGAGTGAGCAACTGTTTGCTAATGCGCATGTGCGAATGCCGCAATGCGCACGCTCTGCAATTGTTTTGCGACTATGTACAGTACATACACAGGAACCATTGGCAAAGTGAGTGAACAGGAAGTCAGCATTTGTTGGTGGCAAGGGGGTGGCAGTTAGAAGAACGCAGGCGTGTGAGACCATTTAAACACCATTTAATGGGCGTGCATAAATTAGTCTTTGCGATCTTCTGTGCAGCATTTGCATGTCACGAGAGCTGAAGCGTTCACGACTGGTCAGACTTGCCTTAGATGTTGCTTGACTGCATGATGTGTGTCAATGGTACCGATGTTTATGCTGTTGCACGTGGTTGAACGGATATGAGAAGGCGGCATTGGGCCTCCCTATGCTCGGCTGTGCTTTTAGGCATAGCATATTTTAGCAACTGCGATCAGTGAGAGAATGCAGTTGTGATTGCATTACCGTCCGTCTCTGCATCAGGTCCCAAGTTTTCTATTCCCTTCACCAGGACCAAAGGGTTTGCAATGTCTTGCAATCGGATCACTACATTTTGGCAACCTTGCTTGATCCTAGGTTTAAGTCCTACGTAATGTCTTTCTTTCCAATTGACACAGATCTTAAGAGATGCGAAGAGCTCCTTGCGTGGCCCATGTTATCACCACATCTCCTGCTTCAGTTTCTCCTGAAAATGCTGCTTTCAGGAATAAACTGACCCTTTCCAAGAAAACCACTGGTTATGAGGATGAGCTCCAGGGGAAAACTCCATTATGACATCTGTTCAGGCTTAAAAGAATTATTGATGCCTCTACCATGACTCAATCGGATACACTAAGCAATAGAATAGTGGAGGATTATTTTAATGACAAAGAACAAATTAGCATGTCACACAGGGGCCTATTCATTAACACATAAAATTCTCTGGAGGTAATTAAGTTTAGAACTCGCATGGAGTTCTAACTAATTACCGGAGGAATTCATCATTCCTCCTCCCCATAAGTATCTATTCCAAAAAGCTGTCATTTTTGCGATGACAGCTTTTCAGGAAATAGATACTTTTCCCTGCCTAGTCCTACCTTACCGCAGCTGTATCAGTGCTGCGCATGCGCCGTTACATCCGTAAAAGCAGCACATGCGCAACACTACTTACAGCTGCGGTAATTCTGTCCCCCCCCTTGCTCACCTCCCCCCTGTCCCCCACTTACCTGTTATTTTAGTGTTGATGAATAGGCCCAACAGTCCCCTTTGAATACTGGAAGGCAAAAAAAGGGAATTTGGAACCACTAGCTTTGCATTACTTAAGCTGCCCACCATCCAGTGGGTACTCGGAAAGATTGTTTAGCACAGCCGGGAACCTGGTGAGCAATCGGTGTTGGAGGCTACTTCCTAAAAATGTAGAAAACTGATGTTCATAAAAATGAACTACAAATTCTATGAGGAAGACCTTTGCTGCTAATTATAACAAAGTACAGAAACTTCTGTAATGGTGGATTCCAGTGGGGATGAGCTAATATTGTGTGCTGATGATGTTAACAACACTGAAGAGGGTGAGATTGAGGATGATAATAACATCTTCAAACTATAGCGATGATTAACAACACTGTTAGCAACCTTAAGCCCATTGGTAGCTTGTTTTGTGAGGGCCCAAACAAATGAAGCATTTCCATCATGCACCACTTTCACTATGGCCTTTGCCATGATTGTGTATTTTTGACAGGGAGTGTATATTACTGCACTCAACTGGGGCATTCATGTTATTTTATATCTTGCAATGTCATCCATTTTGGATGCTTGATTTTTAATAGTGTTTTCCATTTCGCAGCTTTTTTTATATATAGTTATATTAACACTGTAATTAATCAATAAATCAATCAATGCTTTACCTGGCTTCCACTAAATACTCAACCTCTATTTACCTGTACAGGCCTCGGGCCTCTGATCTAGTTTTTGATTAATGAAAATCTTCTATAGAATCACAAAGTTTATATTAAACTGCCACCATATCTGCCATTGCAGTGCCACTCTGTTTCCTAGATGTGCTATATTATTTTTTTTTAACTGCCATGTGTTTGTGCCATTGCTCTGTCACTTCATTTAGCCAGTCAGCTCACTGTAGCCTTTGGCCAATACGGGTGAAAAATGAAAACAATATTGTGAGCTGTGAGGTGGTCAAAATTGATTGGAAAAGACCAAACCATACTTACCTACTCTCCCTGAAGTTGCGGAGGAACCCGAATTTTTAGATAGGAATCACAGCTTCGTATGAAGGGGGTAAGGCTAAATGACACAAAAATGTGTAATTTAGCCCCACCACTTCACCATGGTCCCAGTTTTCCGTGATGGGGGCAGGGCCTAATGACATAGGAGTCAAAGCCCCCAATGTGGCCAGCTACATCTCCTTCCTAGACTTTTCCCAGAGAGGAGATTTTAAAAGTATGGTCCAAACTCAAATCTAAATTGCTGTGTATCAAAGCTGCCCAGCCTATGTGGACTTTGGGCCTGATTCAGAGCTGCTCACTATTTGCGGTCGTTCGTTTTATAAAAAGGGGTGGCTATTCAAAGAACCGTTCGCACTTTGCGGTCTGTTCACGCCTCTAAGTCTGAACGAGCGAGCAAAACTTGCGGTTGTAATTTTGAAAAATACGCCCCCTTGCCGCTCGCACCATACATCATGTCCGCTATTTATTAGATTAATCGAGTACATCGTACAGCGTATGAACTGCTCGCTATTCTTGTGGCTGTTTTTTTCAACCTCTGTTTTGCGAGCAGTTCTGAGTTTAAACAAACCAAGTGACGTGGTCAATGATGCTGCTGGATTAATTATGCACTCCCTTAAAACGCCCGTTTTGACCTTTAAGCACGCCTGCGTTCTGAATTCCACTCCCCGTTTTCAAGCACCTTCCCCTGTTACCACCCACATACGCCTCCTTCTGTCACTCAAAGTAGCAGGCATTCGCTATATAGCGAACAAACGATTTTCGGCCGCACTGACTGGTTTGCGCATGCGTATTACAATCCGTACACATGTGCAGATGTGCGAACATTGCTCAGAACGAACGATCAGCCGCTTACGAGCGGCTCTGAATGAAGACCTTTATGTAAAAGCAGCCAGTATTTACCGCACATGTAGAAATAATATATTTGCCCCCCTTGCAGTGCAACATGGCTTGTCCAGGTGCAAAGATACTTGCTTTATTTTACTTTACTCCCACCTCAGAATCAGGCCCACTGGTTGCACACTTAACGATGTGTACCCAGCGTGATGTCTCGTGCGGCGGGACCCGGCGGGGGGCGGCATCGGCAAGTGATTTCAATCTAGGATTAGGAGAAAAAAACAAGCAATTAATTGAGTAAGCATGATTAGACATCTACATAAAAATAGTGGGTTGAGATACTGAATGAAAATATCTCTTAATAACAATTCCATACTACAATCCTCTACAGTCCACTGATTAGTAAATGATAATGAAGGATATAATAAAACACAGCCAGATTCCTGACAAGGTTTGTATTACTAATCATTAGTTTATAACTGACTTGAATTTGAATTCTATATTCAAACCTTTGGGGATCAGTAGTTAAAAATAAATAAAATATGTATTTATCATTTTTGTTTATACATAACAATAGGCCACTTTGGAGTAAAACAGCTTAGTCCTAGTGTCAAAATAACGGCAGTAATACATAAACCTATTGGATGAGGTGTGTTATGCGTGCAAACCACTTAACCTTAAACTAAAAGTAAATAAAGACACTGATTTGGCAGAGAAAATTGATGGCTATTTATTGAAGTAATAATTATTTATTTCATTATTTAATTTAAGGATGTATGGTGGCAAAGAAAGGACGTTCAGAAATCAGCCATGCAATGCCCACACACAACCAACAACAAGCATAGCAGGTGTATATTGCCCAGAGTGCACGAACATAACTATAAAACCGCCTAAAACAACAAAAGGTGTCCACTCACCTTCTACCTTGATGATACTGCCCCGATAGGTTGGCACAGCCAACTACCAGTCAACGAAGGGGGCGCACTTCAACTAAATAATTGCACCTGGACTGGTGACCTGCCGTTCTTTCTCGCCACAGTAAGGTTCTTATTGTAGAACTGCCACACCACCACCATACGAAAGACTACCTTAATAATGCCACAACCCTAAACATATCCTCAACAAACAATGACAGACCTTCCGCTGTTAAATGTACCCTGTCAGCCCGATACAGATAACTGAAATTAAATTGAATTCCTACGTGGGGAACAACACGGCCAGAATTGGCCAACACAAATTTTGCCACTGCAGAATTAGTTTTTTTTCATCCGGCCACAATAACGCGAAATGAATTGCTAGGGCCACAGGGCAAATCCGTTCATCCCTAGATGGACCCAATGAAATTCACCTACCCCTACCAGTTTGGTCGGTTTTTGACCACCATATTCTACAGAGGACAGTCCTGCACCAGCTCTGAAACCCACAAAGGCACCATGAAATGCCACTGAAAACGTCACTTGAACCAGAATTGACTCATACGCAGAAAACGCCATCCCTTGAACTGCCCCTAACACTGATGGAAGCAGATGCGCGTCCACATATCTCCTGCAGTCAACTACTGGCTGGGAGACCATTGCCCAACCTCTTAAAGCCTTCACAATCAGAAAAATGTTAGTAAAGTCAGGGAAGGCCTTCAATTTACAATAAAAGGCGATACCCGCCAAAGAACGCACAACAGAAGCCCTGGATCTGCCAGCTAAACGAAGACTCCAAATAAAAGAAAGCATCAAATGATGCCGACTCTTACCTGCCTGGTTGCTGCTATGGGAATGATCTTCCCATTCATCCTCAGAAGGACGCTTGGTGCGAGGGCTCATGGGAGAGATCCGATCAGATCCCTCCCACCCCGAAGTGTTCCAATAAAAAGCCCATAGGCTTCTATTGAAGGTGACGTCACGTTACCCATCGGGACGAAGCAGTCTGTGATGTTCCTACACTGAACGTTCAGTCGTTCAGTCTAGGTACATCAATCATCCCTGAACATGGGCAACCTGACAACGTCGTCAGGATGTCCAGCATGATAGCTGTCAAAAACGAACAGGGGGCGCGCGCATCGCTGGTCGTTCCTGACATTTACATGGCCAATTTGCGAACGATTAGCAAGCGATTGAACGATAACGATGCCGTTATCGTTCAATCGGCCTGTTTAATCGCGTAGTGGATACGCACACTAACAGTCCTGGTTTTAGTAATATTCATGATTGTGCACAGATGGTTAAATCAAAATAACTGAGGCACTAATTAAGTCACTTGTGCTCAAGTATGGCTATCCCTAAAACCTGTCCTGTTAAAGTGCCTTGAGGACCATGGTTGGGAACCCCTGCACTAAGGAATAAGTGAGTCCTCACTCCTCCTATCTTGGGGCCTGATTCAGCAAGGATCGCATTTACAAAGCTGCACGCAGGCTATAGATATATACGATGTATGCACGCAGGCTATAGATATATGATGTATGCACGCAGGCAGCTTTGCAACGCAGTCCTTGCTATTATGCAAATGCAGCAGGAGGTGTATGACACTCCCTATATGACACCCCCTGTATGACACCCCCTGCTGCATTTGCATTCCCTGCTCACTGACGCAGGTCGCTGTGCAGGGATCACCATCGCGACCATCAGTGGTCGATGGTCGCAATGGTGGACGGCACCGGGCAGCCGCCCTGTTGAGTAAGTCTGAGCTTACTCTGACTGCCCGGCTTGTGAGCCCAGCAGACTGCGTGCGTCCTCGCAGTCTCTAGGCTGGCCACTCTCATAAAATGGGGGTGACACGCCCCATTTCCAGGAACGCTGGCCGCCCCCGCACCGCCCCTTAAATGCCCCTGCCAGTCAATCAGGCAGAGGCATTCAAGGGCTAGCGTGCGTATTAGCAGGACCCATTCTGCACACTCGCAGAATGGGTCCTGCGAATGTGCAGATTCCCGATAATCAGGAATCTGCATTCAGCAGTGCATTTGCGTACACTACTGAATTAGCCCCTTGGTCCTCACTCCTCCTATCGAACATCCAAGTTCAACAATTGCGTTGGTCCTGTGTCAAATCATGGCACCCGAATTACCGCGGGAGGGACTTATATCGGTCCCAAAACATGGGTGATCCAACTATGGATGATGTTTTGCCTCGTTTCGGAATTCCGTAACTGGCAGGGAGATCAGAGTCCCGGCCTGGATCTACTCGGATCGGGTAAGTTCGGGTGGGTTTGGTTTCCTGGAAACCGAACCTGCTCATCTCTAACGTCTGTCGTATTCATTACAGTAACTGCAAGTTGTGACATAATTCTCACTTACAGTATGTGTACTGTCATTTCCTAACCAGAGAACAACCTGTCCCTTTGTTGTTTTTGTTGCATATTTATACAACGTACATGTGTATTAATTGTTGCACTTACTGTACGACTACTTGAGCTTGAAGCAGAGGTTCAGGGGGGTATTGTGCAAGCGCAACACAGGAAGGAATAGTGCAGAGTTAATTATTCTCATTTTAGATGTATCTTATTTTGATTTACTGTACATGGAGCATGAGAGATGTTTGTTACAAAACGTATATTTTGTGTCTGTTTAAACCAGGTGCAAGTTGTGGAGTTGATGTGGTATCTGTGCTCCGGACGTGGTTATAAAGGAAAACACATGGCCTGATTCAGACCCGTTCGCGAGCACATAGCGGTCGATGGTCGAGCAGTGCGCACGCGCGTGCGCGAGTCCCGGAGCGAGTGAAAACTTCACTTGCTCGCGGCTCGCAGCAAAACGGGGCGGCCGTCGATGTTGATCGACAGCTCGCCCCGTTTTGCAGGCGGGTCGGGGGGGTGGCTGCACAAACAGAGGCGCCTGCCGTTTGTGGGCGGCCCTACTGACATCACAAGTGAGCAGGAAGTTCACTGGGGCTTATGTTGGGCGAGACCCTACCACAAGGGTCTCGTCGCAAGCCCAGTGGTCGAGATAATCACGACCATCGCCAGACCGCCCACGCAAGCTGTGGATGGTCACCCACAGCTATGCAAGCGGCCTGGAGGCGGATTTAAAAAAAAAAAATCCGCCCTGATTCAGAGCGAGCGCTTGCAAATAGCGAGCACCTCTGAATC
Organism: Taudactylus pleione; assembly: GCA_031769625.1. NCBI lineage: Eukaryota > Metazoa > Chordata > Amphibia > Anura > Myobatrachidae > Taudactylus > Taudactylus pleione. The sequence continues at coordinate 3,518,677 of JAUIMM010000684.1, forward strand.
AGGACCACAGACCATACTCACCTACGCTCATGGAATATCTGAGGAACTTCTGAATTTTGGAGCTTTTCAGGACATCCACAAGACTAGACCAGCCTTCCCGACCCCAGTGAAGTGGGTGGACCAGGGCCTTTATTATTATTTGTATTATTATTATTATTATCTTTTATTTCTAAGGTGCCACAAGAGATGTTTTTAGTGCCGTACATAGGCAACAACTGACAGGATATACATTGAACTATGGGCCTAATTCAGACCCGCTCATGAGCGCTGAGTGCGGTTCCGTCGTGCGCATGCGCGAGACCCGAATAATGGTGGCCAAGCCGTCGTTATGGGTCTTGCACCAAAGGGGATGTGCTGTTGATGGTAATAAGCTTTGGTAAATTCATGGTGAATCGTCCTTGTTGCTCTGCCCCTCTGCTTTTCAATGGTGCATTCACAGCATTGAACAGCAGGTGATGGGGCCATGATGACACATTTCACAGTGTCACTAACACTGCAACTTCCAAATTTTATGGCACCACACCCCTCATACCTCCCACACCCCCCCCCCCCTAGAATTACAAGTATGATCAGATGTGGTAACCTGGTGTTGTAGTGGGAACAATAAGTTAGGTGTAGATGGTCCCTTACAGCTGAGATGGCAGCTCCCATGGATCGTCCTTCTCTTTTGGCAATGACTCCACGAGCTTTATCCACTTCAGGCTGTAGCAGAGAGGTCAGCCCCGCATACACAGTAACATGACTGTCATGATTCCGGGTAATGTTTACAAAACCAGGCCCTCTTTCTTACCTGTCCAGCCACTTGTCAGACACCGGCATGCTCTGGTGGCCAGGAGGGGCGCGACTCGTGCAGCTATGGTGGTCTCCCTACAGCGGATTCTGAGAGTGCCATGTGTGCACTGTGCAGGATTCGGGGTGCAGTGCTGGCGTTCCTCATGGCATTGTTCCCACCAGGTCAGCAACATGGACGGCGCCATCTTGCCCAGCATCATGTGATCGAGTCCAGGCCAATCGTGTCCAGTCAGGTACTAAACTGATACTCCCAGCTAATCCGGATCTACCCATTTGTATAAAGCTTCCAGGTCAGCAGGGTCTGGGTTGTCAGTGCCATAAGTCATACATATCTGCGTGAGAGCTTTGTAGCGGTACTCCTCTGTATTCACAGACAGTTCCAGTGGATCCTGGCTGATGTTCTGTGACTGTTAGCAATTCATCTGGTGTTATACTCTGACTTTGCTCCTTAGCCATAGTCATCAGCGCAAGTCCGATATTCATCGGTGGAAATCCAATATCTTCCAGCCATCAGTGCAAGTCCAATATTCTCCAGCCATCTGTGCAAGTCCAATATTCTCCAGCCATTTGTGCAAGTCCGATATTCTCCAGCCATTTGTGCAAGTCCAATATTCTCCAGCCATTTGTGCAAGTCCGATATTCTCCAGCCATCTGTGCAAGTCTGATATTATCCAGCCATTGTGGGAAGTCCTATATTTCTTCAGTCATCGGTGCAAGTCCGATATCTATCAGTCATCAGTGCAAGTCCGATATCCTTCAGTCATCAGTACAAGTCCGATATCCTTAAGTCATCGGTGCAAGTCCGATATCCTTCAGCCATCGATTCAAGCCGATATCCCTCAATTATCAGTTATCCCTTTTAGTGCTAGCCCAGGTGACCCAGTCAGGGGGCCGCGCCTGACCCAGTAGGGCTTAGCTGAGCCCATATTCCCTTGTGGGATTACCTGGTGAAGACCACCAGCGGGGTAAGACTCCGCGCCCCTGCTCTGGTCTTCGTCAACACCATGGTGCTAGTTTTTGTTCCCCATTGTATCCTCTCATCATTCTCCATGGTTCCAGCTGAGAGCATTCTAGCTTAGGCGAAGAAACTACATTAGGCCATCCTGCTTCTCACACACCTTCAGTCCAAACCCATACGACTCTAGACGCAACCACAGCAAATCCTGACAATGACATAACGTGATGGTCTTGGTAATGGCTCCACAAGTTTTATCCACTTCAGGATGCAGCAGAGAGGCCAGCCCCATATACACAGTAACAATCGCGTATATTTATTAAAGGGGAGTAGGAGGACGTAGATCCAGGGCAGATCACTGTATGAAAATAATGATTACCTTACATGCGACAGGAGATTGCAGCACAATAAGGAAATGGAATATAACAATTTCAACACAGTAGTTAGCAATACAGTACCAACAATAACTTTCCCCTTGTAGTTAGACTGGCGTATACTTTAAAATATCACCAGTGTTACAAAAGCAATCATTCCATCTGCTCAAAACTGTCATACTATATATATATATATATATATATATATACTGTATATAGTGTTACACACATTACTGTCATACTATATATATATATATATATATACTGTATATAGTGTTACACACATTAATGTCATACTATATATATATATATATATATATATATATATATATATACTGTATATAGTGTTAAACACATTAATGTCATTTTATATATATATATATATATATATATATATATATATATACTGTATATAGTGTTACACACATTAATGTCAAACTATATATATATAAATATATATATAATGTTACACACATTAATGTCATACTATATATATATATATATATATATACTGTATATAGTGTTACACACATTAATGTCATACTATATATATATATATATATATATACTGTATATAGTGTTACACACATTAAAGTCATACTATATATATATATATATATATATATATATATATACTGTATATAGTGTTAGACACATTAATGTCATACTATATATATATATATATATACTGTATATAGTGTTACACACATTAATGTCATACTATATATATATATATATATATATATATACTGTATATAGTGTTACACACATTAATGTCATACTATATATACATATATACTGTATATAGTGTTACACACATTAATGTCATACTATATATATATATATACATATATACTGTATATAGTGTTACACACATTAATGTCATACTATATATATATATATATAATGTTACACACATTAATGTCATACTATATATATATATATATATATATACTGTATATAGTGTTACACACATTAATGTCATACTATATATATATATATATATAATGTTACACACATTAATGTCATACTATATATATATATATATATATATATATATACTGTATATAGTGTTACACACATTAATGTCATACTATATATATATATATATATATACTGTATATAGTGTTACACACATTACTGTCATACTATATATATATATATATACTGTATATAGTGTTACACACATTAATGTCATACTATATATATATATACTGTATATAGTGTTACACACATTAATGTCATACTATATATATATATATATATATATATATACTGTATATAGTGTTACACACATTAATGTCATACTATATATATATATATACTGCATATAGTGTTACACACATTAATGTCATACTATATATATATATATATACTGTATATAGTGTTACACACATTACTGTCATACTATATATATATATATATATACTGTATATAGTGTTACACACATTAATGTCATACTATATATATATATATATATATATATACTGTATATAGTGTTACACACATTAATGTCATACTATATATATATATATATATATACTGTATATAGTGTTGCACACATTAATGTCATACTATATATATATATATATATATATAATGTTACACACATTAATGTCATACTATATATATATATATATATATATACTGTATATAGTGTTACACACATTAATGTCATACTATATATATATATATATATAATGTTACACACATTAATGTCATACTATATATATATATACTGTATATAGTGTTACACACATTAATGTCATACTATATATATATATATACTGTATATAGTGTTACACACATTAATGTCATACTATATATATATATATATATATATATATACTGTATATAGTGTTACACACATTAATGTCATACTATATATATATATATATATATATACTGTATATAGTGTTACACACATTAATGTCATACTATATATATATATATATATATATATATATATACTGTATATAGTGTTACACATATTAATGTCATACTATATATATCTATATAATTATATATGTATATATATATATACTGTATATAGTGTTTCACACATTAATGTCATACTATATATATCTATATAATTATATATGTATATATATATATATACTGTATATAGTGTAACACACATTACTGTCATACTATATATATATATACTGTATATAGTGTTACACACATTACTGTCATAATATATATATATATATACTGTATATAGTTTTACACACATTAATGTCATACTATATATATATATATATATGTATATATAATGTTACACACATTAATGTCATACTATATATATATATACTGTATATAGTGTTACACACATTAATGTCATACTATATATATATATATATATATATAATGTTACACACATTAATGTCATACTATATATATATATATATATATATACTGTATATAGTGTTACACACATTAATGTCATAATATATATATATATATATATATATATATATACTGTATATAGTGTTACACACATTAATGTCATACTATATATATATATATACATATACTGTATATAGTGTTACACACATTAATGTCATACTATATATATATATATATATATACTGTATATAGTGTTACACACATTACTGTCATACTATATATATATATATATATATATATATATATATACTTTATATAGTGTTACACACATTAATGTCATACTATATATATATATATATATATACTTTATATAGTGTTACACACATTAATGTCATACTATATATATTATATATATATATACTGTATATAGTGTTGCACACATTAATGTCATACTATATATATATATATATAATGTTACACACATTAATGTCATACTATATATATATATACTGTATATAGTGTTACACACATTAATGTCATACTATATATATATATATATATAATGTTACACACATTAATGTCATACTATATATATATATACTGTATATAGTGTTACACACATTAATGTCATACTATATATATATATATATATATATATACTGTATATAGTGTTACACACATTAATGTCATACTATATATATATATATACTGTATATAGTGTTACACACATTAATGTCATACTATATATATATATATATATATATACTGTATATAGTGTTACACACATTAATGTCATACTATATATATATATATACTGTATATAGTGTTACACACATTAATGTCATACTATATATATCTATATAATTATATATGTATATATATATATATACTGTATATAGTGTTTCACACATTAATGTCATACTATATATATCTATATAATTATATATGTATATATATATATATACTGTATATAGTGTTACACACATTACTGTCATACTATATATATATATATACTGTATATAGTGTTACACACATTACTGTCATACTATATATATATATACTGTATATAGTTTTACACACATTAATGTCATACTATATATATATATATATATATATATAATGTTACACACATTAATGTCATACTATATATATATATACTGTATATAGTGTTACACACATTAATGTCATACTATATATATATATATAATGTTACACACATTAATGTCATACTATATATATATATATATATATACTGTATATAGTGTTACACACATTAATGTCATACTATATATATATATATACTGTATATAGTGTTACACGCATCAATGTCATACTATAAATATATATATATATATATACTGTATATAGTGTTACACACATTACTGTCATACTATATATATATATATATATATATAGTGTTACACACATTAATGTCATACTATATATATATACTGTATATAGTGTTACACACATTAATGTCATACTATATATATATATATATATATATATACTGTATATAGTGTTACACACATTAATGTCATACTATATATATATATATATATTTATACTGTATATAGTGTTACACACATTAATGTCATACTATATATATATATATATATATACTGTATATAGTGTTACACACATTAATGTCATACTATATATATATATATATATATATATATACTGTATATAGTGTTACACACATTAATGTCATACTATATATATATATATATATATATATACTGTATATAGTGTTACACACATTAATGTCACTCTATATATATATATATATATATACTGTATATAGTGTTACACACATTAATGTCATACTATATATGTATATATATATACTGTATATAGTGTTACACACATTAATGTCATACTATATATATATATATATATACTGTATATAGTGTTACACACATTAATGTCATACTATATATATACTGTATATAGTGTTACACACATTAATGTCATACTATATATATATACTGTATATAGTGTTACACACATTAATGTCATACTATATATACTATATATATATACTGTATATAGTGTTACACACATTAATGTCATTCTATATATATATATATATATATATATACTGTTTATAGTGTTACACACATTAATGTCATACTATATATACTATATATAATTATATATATATATATTTTATATAGTGTTACACACATTAATGTCATACTATATATATATATATATATATATATATACCGTATATAGTGTTACACACATTATTGTCATACTATATATATATATATTTATATATATAATGTTACACACATTAATGTCATACTATATATATATATATATATATATACTGTATATAGTGTTACACACATTAATGTCATACTATATATATATATATATATACTGTATATAGTGTTACACACATTAATGTCATACTATATATATATACTGTATATAGTGTTACACACATTAATGTCATACTATATATACTATATATATACTGTATATAGTGTTACACACATTAATGTCATACTATATATATAAATATACTGTATATAGTGTTACACACATTAATGTCATACTGTATATATATATATATATATATAATGTTACACACATTAATGTCATACTATATATATATATATATATATACTGTATATAGTGTTACACACATTAATGTCATACTATATATATATATACTGTATATAGTGTTACACACATTAATGTCATACTATATATATATATATATAATGTTACACACATTAATGTCATACTATATATATATATATATATACTGTATATAGTGTTACACACATTAATGTCATACTATATATATATATATATACTGTATATAGTGTTACACACATTAATGTCATACTATATATATATATACTGTATATAGTGTTACACACATTAATGTCATACTATATATATATATATATATATATATATATACTGTATATAGTGTTACACACATTACTGTCATACTATATATATATATATATATACTGTATATAGTGTTACACACATTAATGTCATACTATATATATATATATATACTGTATATAGTGTTACACACATTAATGTCATACTATATATATATATATATACTGTATATAGTGTTACACACATTCATGTCATACTATATATATATATATACTGTATATAGTGTTACACACATTAATGTCATACTATATATATATATATATATACTGTATATAGTGTTACACACATTAATGTCATACTATATATATCTATATAATTATATATGTATATATATATATATACTGTATATAGTGTTTCACACATTAATGTCATACTATATATATATAATTATATATATATATATACTGTATATAGTGTTACACACATTACTGTCATACTATATATATATATACTGTATATAGTGTTACACACATTACTGTCATACTATATATATATATATATACTGTATATAGTTTTACACACAATGTCATACTATATATATATATATATATATATACTGTATATAGTGTTACACACATTAATGTCATACTATATATATATACATATATATATATATACTGTATATAGTGTTACACACATTAATGTCATACTATATATATATATATATATATATATATATATATACTGTATATAGTGTTACACACATTAATGTCATACTATATATATATATATACTGTATATAGTGTTACACACATTAATGTCATACTATATATATATATATATATATAATTATATATATATATATATATATATATACTGTATATAGTGTTACACACATTAATGTCATACTATATATATATATATAATTATATATATATATATATATATATACTGTATATAGTGTTACACACATTAATGTCATACTATATATATATATATATATACTGTATATAGTGTTACACACATTAATGTCATACTATATATATATATATATATATATACTGTATATAGTGTTACACACATTAATGTCATACTATATATATATATATATACTGTATATAGTGTTACACACATTAATGTCATACTATATATATATATATATATATATATATACTGTATATAGTGTTACACACATTAATGTCATACTATATATACTATATATAATACATATATATATATATATATATATATATATATACTGTATATAGTGTTACACACATTAATGTCATACTATATATACTATATATATACTGTATATAGTGTTACAGACATTAATGTCATTCTATATATATATATACTGTTTATAGTGTTACACACATTAATGTCATACTATATATACTATATATAATATATATATATATATATATATATATACTGTATATAGTGTTACACACATTAATGTCATACTATATATACTATATATATACTGTATATAGTGTTACAGACATTAATGTCATTCTATATATATATATATATATATATATATATATACTGTATATAGTGTTACACACATTAATGTCATACTATATATATATATATACTGTATATAGTGTTACACACATTAATGTCATACTATATATATATATATATATATATATATACTGTATATAGTGTTACACACATTAATGTCATACTATATATATATATACTGTATATAGTGTTACACACATTAATGTCATACTATATATATATATATATATATATATATATACAGTATATAGTGTTACACACATTAATGTCATACTATATATATATATATATATACTGTATATAGTGTTACACACATTAATGTCATACTATATATATATATAATTATATATATTGATATATATATATATACTGTATATAGTGTTACACACATTAATCTCATACTATATATATATATATATACTGTATATAGTGTTACACACATTAATGTCATACTATATATATACTGTATATAGTGTTACACGCATTAATGTCATACTATATATATATATATATATACTGTATATAGTGTTACACACATTAATGTCATACTATATATACTATATATAATTATATATATATATATATATATATATACTGTATATAGTGTTACACACATTAATGTCATACTTTATATACTATATATATATACTGTATATAGTGTTACACACATTAATGTCATACTATATATATACTGTATATAGTGTTACACACATTAATGTCATACTATATATATATATACTGTATATAGTGTTACACACATTAATGTCATACTATATATATATACTGTATATAGTGTTATACACATTAATGTCATACTATATATATATATACTGTATATAGTGTTACACACATTACTGTCATACTATATATATATACTGTATATAGTGTTACACACATTACTGTCATACTATATATATATACTGTATATAGTGTTACACACATTAATGTCATACTATATATATATACTGTATATAGTGTTACACACATTAATGTCATACTATATATATATATACTGTATATAGTGTTACATTAATGTCATACTATATATATATATATATATACTGTTACACACATTAATGTCATACTATATATATATATATATATACTGTATATAGTGTTACACACATTACTGTCATACTATATATATATATACTGTATATAGTGTTACACACATTAATGTCATACTATATATATATATACTGTATATAGTGTTACACATATTACTGTCATACTATATATATATATACTGTATATAGTGTTACACACATTAATGTCATACTATATATATATATACTGTATATAGTGTTACACACATTAATGTCATACTATATATATATATATATATATATATATATATATTTATATATAGTGTTACACACATTACTGTCATACTATATATATATATATATATATATATATAGTGTTACACACATTAATGTCATACTATATATATATATATATACTGTATATAGTGTTACACACATTAATGTCATACTATATATATATATATATACTGTATATAGTGTTACACACATTACTGTCATACTATATATATATATATATATATATACTGTATATAGTGTTACACACATTAATGTCATACTATATATATATATATATATATATATATATATATACTGTATATAGTGTTACACACATTAATGTCATACTATATATATATATACTGTATATAGTGTTACACACATTAATGTCATACTATATATATATACTGTATATAGTGTTACACACATTACTGTCATACTATATATATGTATATATATATATATATATACTGTATATAGTGTTACACACATTAATGTCATACTATATATATATATATATATACTGTATATAGTGTTACACACATTAATGTCATACTATATATATATATAAATATATATATATATAGTGTTACACACATTACTGGCATACTATATATATATATATATATATATATATATAGTGTTACACACATTAATGTCACACTATATATATATATATACTGTATATAGTGTTACACACATTAATGTCATACTATATATATACTGTATATAGTGTTACACACATTAATGTCATACTATATATATATATACTGTATATAGTGTTACACACATTAATGTCATACTATATATATATATACTGTATATAGTGTTACACACATTACTGTCATACTATATATATATATATACTGTATATAGTGTTACACACATTAATGTCATACTATATATATATATATACTGTATATAGTGTTACACACATTACTGTCATACTATATATATATATATATACTGTATATAGTGTTACACACATTAATGTCATACTATATATATATATATATATATATATATATACTGTATATAGTGTTACACACATTAATGTCATACTATATATATATATATATATATATATATATATATACTGTATATAGTGTTACACACATTAATGTCATACTATATATATATATATATATACTGTATATAGTGTTACACACATTAATGTCATACTATATATATATATATACTGTATATAGTGTTACACACATTAATGTCATACTATATATATATAATGTTACACACATTAAAATTTTTCATTTTTGCATTTTAAATATTGGTCTGAATTTGAGCCTGATTCACTACAGAACTCTATTGCGATCGCAGCTGCGATTACACCCCGAGGTCTGCTGCAAAAATATGCTAATGACTGCAATCGCACAGCCAGCATAGAGACACCCACCAACGCTATCTCACACCCGTCATACCTTACAGTCCTGCGTATACATCGGTAACATCGGAGTCTCATGCACAATTACAGCAGCTCTGACCTGTCTCAGGAACCACGCATGCTATGAGTACTCAGGCTGCGTAGGGCATCGCAGTGGATAATTTATGCATGCCCATAAAGCGGCGTTGAAATGCACTGGCACGCCTGCGTTCGCCTGACCCCCCCCCCCGCATCCCGACACCACCCACAAATGGCTCTGGAAGCTGTGGGGGATGAGGGTCTGAAGTTTCCCCTGGTGTGACCAGGAGGGGACATTAGCCGCTGCTCTGCAGGTGGGACAAGCCTTGGCCGTCTGCAGGTGGTGCAGATGAAGGACCTCTAAAAGAAAAATACCAACATTTACTATTGAATTTTGGCGTTTGCCTGAGGGACAAATGTTTTTTTTCTAAAAAATTTACCAGCCTCCTCTTCAGCCCCGTCTCGCGGCTCCCTTCTTGCCTGATCTCTGGGCTGCTGGTTGTTTTTCTGCGAAAACGTTCTAATTTAAAAACCAGGTATGATTTTACATTATGAAAGCCATGGGGTTTTTTTTAAATAAAAAGGAGACAGAGTAATTTGTGAATGTAACTATAAACATATTGCATAAAATATTTTGCAGTATCTTAATACAAAAGTTTCCTAGTATATGTGTGGTTGCTATTGGTAACTTGCTTAAGGGTGGCCAAACATGTTCAAATGTACACTGTATAGCACCAACATAACAATAACCAAAAATACACTTACAATGGTTGAAGATAATAATGATTTCTTTGTTTTAAAACGATTAGAAAGTAAGTAAAAAATATGAAAAATGTAGGCATTATTCTAGTGCTGGTCAATTGACATACAGAGTTACATAATGAGGCCTGACTAGAAAAAATGAATACTAGATTGCTGCGCTGTGGTTAAAAAGTAGCTAAGTAAAAATAGAAGGTAAATTGTAAATTAGACCCCAAGGGGATATTACTAAGCGCTGGTGTATGTGCTGCTAAAAATGTGCTACTATGGAGAATAAAAATATAAAAATGTAAATAAAAGATCTAAAAAAGAAGCATCCACAATAATACAATTAAAACAATAAAACCAATGATAAAAATCAATAAAAACAAATAAGGTAAGTGAGACAAAAAGTTTATAGACTTTTGTTAGTATATACGGTATGAGCAGGAGGCATTCGGAGGTCCGGTGCCCGGTAAACAGGGAGTGTCCACAATATCCTGTGGTGGCTGCTGGCCCTAACGGTCCCTACCTGTAGGTAACTGTTGTTCCGGCAGCGCTATTCCTCTCTTCCGCGGCTGCCGGTGATCTTCAGTGGTGACATGAATGGAGTAAGCCGGGGCAGCGTCTGATGACGTCAGATGCCGGCGGCTCTCCTAGCTTCTTGTCCCGCTTGCTCTGTTTCGTGCCTGTAGGATGCTCTTTTCTTTGTCCAACGTTTCGCGTCACTGCGGACACTTTGTCAAGCCTCCCCTTGGGGTCTAATTTAGAGTTTACAAAATGTTGAGGGTGGCACACACTAAGGGGTCTATTTACTAAGCACTGTTAGGAGACAGAGTGAAAAGTGATAAGGTGCCAGCCAATCAGCTCCCAGCTGTCATTTTTCAAACACAGCCTGTGAGGTGGTAGTTAGGAGCGGATTGGCTGTCACCTTATCACTTTTCACTCTGTCTCCTAACACCAGGGTTGCCTACCCTCCCGATTCGGGCGGGAGCCTCCCGATAAACGGGTGCAGCTCCCGCCCCCCCGGAAAGGAAGGCAAGCCTCCCGCCTGCCGCCGATCCCCCGACCCCCCCTCCGCATTACCTGATAAACCCCCGCAGCGGGGGAGCCGCTGACGCAATTCGGGGCTAAAATGACGCGATCGTGTGGCCCCAACCCCTGTCACGCCCGCAAACCGACCTCAGCTCTTTTGGACCGCCCCCTTTTGCCGGCCACGCCCCCTGTTCTGCCGATCTGGCTGCTCCCTCCCAGAAGGAGCAGCCAGATTGTTGGCAAGTATGCCTAACACTGCTTAGTAAATAGACCCATAAATAGTAAATACTAATGTATTTGCTATAAATATTTTAAAAATTTTACGCAGCTTTACCCAGTGTTTGGACACAATTATTATCATAATAGCCGCACTAAAATCTATACACATCTTCACATCACATCTTCACAAGGAAGCTGTTATTATACACGTCTTTTACACCAAAAATGTGTTACTCCAATACTGTTGCAAATTAATAACACAACCACTTCAAGTCATTCTTACCTACTCTCCCAGAAAGGCTCACGATTTTTCAGGTAGCCCTCCACACCCCCGGAAGAGTAGGTGGATCTCCAGCAAAAATTTTAGCCCTGCCTCCTCCCATGAACCCGCAAATGACAGCATTTTGCCAAGAAGGGGCAGGGCCTAATGAAGTGAGAGCTTGGCCCCGCCCCCACAAAGTAGCCAGCTGTATCTCCTCTCCAGGCCTCTCCCAGAGAGCAGATGACAAAATTTGCCAAGTACTGTATGCTTCATATATGTTCAGACTTCAGAGTGACCTGCTACTGGTTTGCTTTGTCACTGCTACACAAATACCAGTAAGCATAACAACAAAAAAAAACAGACAACACTGATTGGGTTCCCCCCAAAAGCATAACCAGCCCTGGGCTCTGTGAGCCAGTCCTAGTTCTAAGAATATGGGGGACAAAATGTGCAGGGGTCCCCCCGTATTTTATGAACCAGCACTGGGCTCTATTTGCCAGTCCTGGTTTTAATAATACGGGGAAAAAATGACATGGAGTTCCCCCGCATTTTTAAAACCAGCACCGGGGTTCTTCCATGCACCCCTAGCCAGTAGGTGCAGGGTTAATAGTAATAATCATTAATGTCTACTATTGTTTTTCACAGTGGAACTACAGGTGCCAGTGTGCCTATCTTTTGGCACTTGTAGCCGGCAGCGGTAGTACTCATACTTGCTTACCTTTAGGCTGTCCATTCCGGGAGGGGACAGCCAGGTCGGCTCTCTGAACACAGCAAGTGGGTGGAGCGGGGGGCGTGGTGGCTCAAATGCGTAATCGTGGCCCCGCCCCCCCACTGTGCAGAGCCGGCAATACATGCACTGTACAGCGGGGGGGGGGCTTCGATGACGCAATTTAACGCGAATCACGTCATCTGATCCCCTGGACTGCATCCCAAGCAGCCGGCAACGCGGGATGCGGGCTGGCTGCGGCTGGTTCCTGGAGCCTGACCTAGTCTTCCGGGTGGTTGGGAGTGCAACCCAATTTTCTGGAGTCTCCCGCCCATTTTGGGAGAGTAGGTAAGTATGGTATTCCTACTGTAAAAAAAATAGTAATAGAACCACAGTACACACACAGTACATAGTAAAAGTGTACTATATACAAACACACACACTATACTCACCTTAGCCCTGGTGTTCTGTCCCCTTGTCCAGTAGAGGTCTCGGTCCCCTACCTCCTGGTGCAGGTCGGTCCTCTTCTCCAATAGAGATCCAGCCATAAAAACAAAAAGCCTGGTTATGCTTTTGGAGGAAACTCCACACTTTTTTTTTCTTAATTTAACACTTTCTTTATTAATTAGAGGCAGAAATATAAACGGATCACACTGATCTGTATATGTTTCCGTAAGACACGCTGCTCAGGAGGTAGTCTATTTCAAACTTCTATTTTTAACTGCGCTTGCTTTGGTTAATCCCGTGATTATAATCACGATTCTTGGTAAATTCCCGTGTTGTATTCCTGTCTATGGAAAGTACCCATGAGTTTGGCCAATGGTGGATTTATATTTGCAGAGAGTTTAAAGCTTTTTTTTTAGAGAGAGTTTAAAGATTTTCACCCGAGTTTGCCTTTAGTAACTTTGCGCCGGGGTGTATTTATAATAAGTGCAGGGTGGGTGGTGCACAGGGGGGGCCCTGCACCACACACCTTGCACCCATAATATACTTACCCCTCCGGAGTCCCACGTCGGCTGTGGTGTCAGTGTCAGAGCTGTAAAAACGCCTGGAAAATGGCCGCCACGGCCATTTTCCCATCGTTTTGTGCATGCACAGTACAGGGAAAATGTCTGCGCATATGATATAGACTCTGGGCACACTCTAATGCCCAGAGTCTATCAGTGCGGCGCTGCGTTCAGAGTGCTGCCGACCGCCGGACTGAGAGGAGGGGGCTCGTGATGGAGACTGCACATGGGCCCACTCCTCTTTTGAAACGCCCCTGAATTTGCGAGTTGTAAAAAATGGCCATACACACCCGTGATTGACATCTCGACCAGACATGATTCTTAGTAAATTTACCCCTTTATGTTCTATTTTTAAGTTCAATTATATGAACTACTCCTCCTAGCAGATATGTACAGGATGGGCACAACAGAAGAGGTAATCTTACATACTGAAAGATAAGATGTTGGCAGTGCCAGCTATTACAGTCAGTGAAAGACAAACACTGGGGTAAACTGAAGGTTATCCGGTAATGAAACTGGCACCGAATCTCGTCCTCCCAGGGCCACAGTATACAAACACCTTGTAATTGTAACAGTAGAAGAGCCCGGCATGATCATACTTGTAGCACCTTGGCACTGCCACCTTTCCGAGACGTGACGCTCCATGCAAAGGTATGAGAGGAAAGGGGGGTACAAAATTTATAGTCATTGTTGTATCTAGCGACCTTTGTCCTATAGATTACCAGCATTTGGCCTTACTGTAAATGATCATGCTACAGAACACAGCACGGCATGGCACGGCACAGCACAGCACAGCACAGGATGTAGGTGCAACACTGCAGGAAAAAACGCAAATAGTGTAGATATTTATTGATTTATTACCAGTCACTTATATAGCGCACACATATTCTGCAGCACATTACAGAGAATATTTGGCCATTCACATCTGTCCCTGCCCCAGTGGAGCTTACAATCTATGTTCCCTACCACATGTACACACTAGGGTTAATTTTGCTGGGAGCCAATTAACCTACCAGTATATTTTTGGAGTGTGGGAGGAAACCAGAGTACCCAGAGAAAACCCACGTAAGCCCAGGGAGAATATACAAACTCCACACAGATAGGACCATGATGGGAATTGAATCCACAACCTCAGTGCTGTGAGGCAGTGATGCTAACCATTACACCGTCTGTTCTGCCCAAAGGTTTTCACTGGTGAGTTTGCTCACATTACATATGTTTTCATTATGACAGGTGCCAAATTTAGGGCCCTAATAGTGGCTCAGTGCTGCCTACAGCAGCGATTCCGATTGTAGTTGTGAGTCTAACATTGCCCGCTCCTAACTTGAAAGTTTTCTCAATCTCATTAACAGTCTAATGCTGGGTACACACTTACCGATGTGTACCCGGAAGAGATGTTGGCCCGGGAGAACCCGAGGAGGAGAAGCAGCTGGGTCTCGATGGGGGCGGGGCCTAACAATTCGCATCATTAAGCCCACCCCCTCCGCGGCAAATTGCCGCGATTGGCGCACATTTAAATAAGAGGCGGAGCTAAATGACGCGATTCACATAGAATTGTGTCATTAAGTCCCGCCCCCTACACGGGGACCCGCGATCGCCGCAGAAGTTCTACCCATTCTGCCCACTTTATTAGGGAGTGGGCAGAATGCAGGAGAAGTGCCTACCCTTCCAGGGGGGCGGGGGGTTACCCGAAAAATCGTGAGCCTCCCGCGAAAACCTGGAGGGTAGGCATATATGATACAGCGGGTACACAGGGAGTGATGAATGGAATGACAGAGCGATCTTTCATTCCGTTCTTTATTACCTGAAATGGCGCTGCATGCAAGATCGTCCGGTTGGCCGTGCAGGACGGCCGATATTGCATGCGACTACGGGAGTGCGCAGATAGTCTGTACACACTGGTCAATAAGGTCGATATGGCGTTCCGATTCACCCCATATGGGGCCAACATCATCCTAGTGTGTACCCAGCTTTACACTGCTGGTGAACATGTACTGGCCATGCATACAGTAAGCATTGTATTTTGACCAGCAGCCTCTCAGGCTTTGATGGTCCCCATTGGGGGTGTGGTACCCCGAATAGGTTTATTATGGAGGTTGTAGTGAGTTGGATTATCACAGGCCTGTTGTTAGCTGATTGCAGTGTGTTGTGTCGACAGGTATCCGCTCTTACCACAGCATTCGTACTTCGACAGGACTTTTGCTCCTTACCTTCATCAAACCATAGCAGAGAGGAAATGCTCCCTACCCAGACACAGAAAGCAAGTCAGACCAAATATGTGCCAAAGGCAGGGGTTAAAGTGGGCCAGAATGGGCCAGGACTGCATCCCGTCAGTTATATTTGGAGACGGAACCAGTTCCGTCTCCTCCAGACTAGGGGTGTGCACCGGCCACTTTTCGTGTTTTGTGTTTTGGTTTTGGATCTGGATCTTTCTTCGTGTTTTGGATCTGGATTGGTTTTGCCAAAACCACCCTTCCGTGTTTTGGGTTCTGGGTTTTGTGTTTTGGATCTGTATTTTTTTTTTAAAAAGCATAAAAACAGCTAAAATCACAGAATTTGTTGGTTTCTCTGCTCCTATGCTATTATTAACCTCAATAACCTTAATTTCCACTCATTTCCAGTCTATTCTGAACACCTCACACCTCACAATAGTGTTTTCATGTCCAAAAGGTTGCACCGAGGTAGCTGGATGACTATGCTAAGCGACACGAGTGGGCGGCACAAACACGTGACCCATCTAGGAGTGACACTGCAGTGGCAGACAGGATGGCAGTTAGAAAAACTAGGCCCCAAACTGTACATAATGCAAAGAAAAAAAAGAAGTGCAAGATGGAATTGTCCTTGGGCCCTCCCACCCACCCTTATGTTGTATAAACAGGACATGCACACTTTAACAAATCAATCATTTCAGCGCCAGGGTCTGCCACACAACTGTGGCTGAAATGATTGGTTCGTTTGGGCCCCCACAAAACAAGCTGGCAATTAATGTGTCCCTGCACAAACTGGCTCTACGGAGGCAAGATGTCATCCTCATCCTCCTCATCCACCGATTCCTCACCCTCTTCAGTGTGTACATCCTCATCCTCACAAAGTATTAACTCGTCCCCACTTGAATCCACCACCACAGGTCCCTCTGTACCTTCTGGAGGCTGGTCTCCCTGGAAGAGCTGATAATTCATTTTGATGAACATCATCTTCTCCACATTCTGTGGAAGCAACCTCCTACGCCTTTCGCTGACAAGGTTCCCGGCTGCACTAAACACTCTTTCGGAGTACACACTGGAGGGGGGGCAACTCAGGTAAAATAGAGCCAGCTTGTACAGGGGCCTCCAAATTGCCTCTTTTTCCTGCCAGTACAGGTATGGACTGTCTGACATGCCTACTTGGATGCTGTCACCGATGTAATCCTCCACCATTCTGTCAATGGTGACAGTATCATATGCAGTGACAGTAGACATGTCAGAAATTGTTGCCAGGTCCTTCAGTCCGGACCAGATGTCCAAACTTGGTCCTGCCTGCCCTGCATCACCGCCAGCGGGTTGCTTAGGATACCTAAGTTTTTTCCTGGCAGCCCCAGTTGCGGGAGAAAATGAAGAAGGAGCCGTTGACGTGTCACGTTCCGCTTCAGCTGACAGTGTGTTCACCAGCAGGTCTTTGCACCTCTGCAGGCTTGTGTCGGCCGGAAAGAGAGACACCACATAGGCTTTAAACCTAGGATCAAGCACGGTGGCCAAAATGTAGTGGTCTGATTTCAACAGATTGACCACCCTGGAATCCTGGCAAAGCGAATGAAGGGCTTCATCCACAAGTCCCACATGCCGAGCGGAATCGCTCCGTCTTAGCTCCTCCTTCACTTTCTCCAGCTGCTTCTGCAAAAGCCTGATGAGGGGAATGACCTGACTCAAGCTGGCTGTGTCTGAACTGACTTCACGTGTGGCAAGTTCGAAGGGCTGGAGAACCTTGCACAACACGGAAATCATTCTCCACTGCGCTTGAGTCAGGTGCATACCCCCTCCTTTGCCTATGTCATAGGTGGATGTATAGGCTTGTATGGCCTTTTGCTGCTCCTCCATCCTCTGAAGCATATAGAGGGTTGAGTTCCACCGCGTCACAACCTCTTGCTTCAGGTGATGGCGGGGCAGGTTCAAGAGTGTTTGCTGGCGCTCCAGTCTTCGGCACGCAGTCGCTGAATGGCGAAAGTGGCCAGAAATTTTTCGGGCCACCCAAAGCGTCTCCTGCACGCCCCTGTCGCTTTTCAGAAAATTCTGCACCACCAAGTTTATTGTGTGAGCAAAACATGGGACGTGCTGGAATTTGCCCAGATGTAATGCCCGCACAATATTGGTGGCGTTGTCAGATATCACAAATCCCCAGGAGAGTCTAAGTGGGGTAAGCCACTGGGCGATGATTTCCCTCAGTTTCTCTAAGAGGTTGTCGGCGGTGTGCCTCTTACTGAAACCGGTGATACACAGCGTAGCCTGCCTTGTAACGAGCTGGCGTTTCTGAGATGCTGCTACTGGTGACGCTGCTGCTGTTGCTGCGTAAGGTGATACATCTACCCAGTGGGCTGTCACAGTCATATAGTCCTTAGTCTGCCCTGTTCCACTTGTCCACATGTCCGTGGTTAAGTGGACATTGTGTACAACGGCATTTTTCAGGACACTGAGGACACTTTTTCTGACGTTTCTGTACAGTCTCGGTATCGCCTGCCTAGTGAAGTGGAATCTAGACGGGATTTGGAACCGGGGACACACTACCTCCATCAATTGTCTAAATCCCACTGCACTAATGGCGGATACCGGACGCATGTCTAACACCAACATAGCAGTCAAGGCCTCAGTTATACGTTTTGCTTCAGGATGACTGCTGTGGTACTTCATCCTCCTCGCTAAGGACTGTTGGAGGGTCAATTGTTTAGTAAAAGTAGTGGTGTTCCTACTTCCTCTCTGGGATGATGAACGACTCCCAGCAGCAGCAACAGCAGCAGCGGCAGCAGTAGGCGTAGCAATGCAGGATCCTCCAGAGGAATCCCGGATAGGAGAGTCAGTCATGCCAGTGACATGGCCTGCAGGACTACTTCCGATCCTGACTAAGGAGGAAATTGACGAGGAGGGAGTTGACGGTGTGGTTTGCAGGCGCTTGGATACAACAGGACAACGGGATTTAGGTGTCCCTGGACTGCTTACGGTCTTAGCCAAAGTTTCTGAACTTGACAGTAACTTTTTATGAACGCGCTGCAGGTGCCGTATAAGGGAGGATGTTCCTAGGTGGTTGACGTCCCTACCCCTACTTATTTCACCTTTACATATGGTACATATGGCAAGACAGTTGTTGTCCGGATTTGGATAGAAATATTGCCAGACCAAAGAGGTGGAATGTTTGGTCTTCTGCCCAGGCATGACCGTGATGGGCTTTTTCATCCCACGGACAACAACTGTCTCCCCCGGAGCCTGATTTAAACAAACCACATCACCATCAGAATCCTCCTCGCCAACTTCCTCCTCAGCGCCAGCTACACCAGTATCCTCATCCTGTTGTACTTCAACAGTGACATCTTCAATTTGCATATCAGCAAGTGGACTGTGGGTGCTCCTTTCAGCACTTGCAGGGGGCGTGCAAATGGTGGAAAGAGCCACCTCTTCCCGTCCAGTGCTGGGAAGGTCAGGCATCGCAACCACCACCACACTTGGACTCTCCTTGGGGATTTGTGATATCTTCTTAGAAAGCACAGTTCTTCGCTGTGCTTTTGCCAGCTTAACTCTTTTGATTTTTTTAGTGGGAGGAGGGCTTCCATCGTCATGTGAAGCTGAACCACTAGTCATGAACATACTAGGGATCGACCTTAGCCGTTCCTTGCCACTCCGTGTCGTAAATGGCATATTGGCAAGTTTACGTTTCTCTTCAGCTGATTTAAATGTCTTTTTCAAGGTCATTTTCCTGAACTTTGCCATTTGGGATTGTATGTGCCCTCTACTATGACATTGGGCATCGGCCTTGGCAGACGACGTTGATGGCATGTTATCGTCTATGTCATGACTAGTGGCAGCAGCTTCAGCACTAGGAGGAAGTGGTTCTTGATCTTTCTCTATTTTATTTTTATCGGAGAAAGTTTGGTCCTCCATTTATGTTATATCGATTTGATATATACGTGCGGCTAAACCCAGAAAATAATTTTTTTTTTGGTTTGGACTGGAGTGTACTTTGGGGGTTACAGCACCCTTTAACGGTCAAGCCAGCCGGCCCTTTACTTATGACACAGGCGCACTCTTGGCACTACTTTGTTGATGCACGTGCGGCTACTGCGCACACAATTCACAAACACAGAAAATAATTTTTTTTTTGGTTTGGACTGGAGTGTACTTTCGGGGGTTACAGCACCCTTAACGGTCAAGCCAGCCGGCCCTTTACTTATGACACAGGCGCACGCTTGGCACTACTTTGTTGATGCACGTGCGGCTACTGCGCACACAATTCACAAACACAGAAAATAATTTTTTTTTTGGTTTGGACTGGAGTGTACTTTGGGGGTTACAGCACCCTTTAACGGTCAAGCCAGCCGGCCCTTTACTTATGACACAGGCGCACTCTTGGCACTACTTTGTTGATGCACGTGCGGCTACTGCGCACACAATTCACAAACACAGAAAATAATTTTTTTTTTGGTTTGGACTGGAGTGTACTTTCGGGGGTTACAGCACCCTTAACGGTCAAGCCAGCCGGCCCTTTACTTATGACACAGGCGCACGCTTGGCACTACTTTGTTGATGCACGTGCGGCTACTGCGCACACAATTCACAAACACAGAAAATAATTTTTTTTTTGGTTTGGACTGGAGTGTACTTTGGGGGTTACAGCACCCTTTAACGGTCAAGCCAGCCGGCCCTTTACTTATGACACAGGCGCACGCTTGGCACTACTTTGTTGATGCACGTGCGGCTACTGCGCACACAATTCACAAACACAGAAAATAATTTGTTTTTGGTTTGGACTGGAGTGTACTTTCGGGGGTTACAGCACCCTTAACGGTCAAGCCAGCCGGCCCTTTACTTATGACACAGGCGCACGCTTGGCACTACTTTGTTGATGCACGTGCGGCTACTGCGCACACAATTCACAAACACAGAAAATAATTTTTTTTTTGGTTTGGACTGGAGTGTACTTTCGGGGGTTACAGCACCCTTAACGGTCAAGCCAGCCGGCCCTTTACTTATGACACAGGCGCACGCTTGGCACTACTTTGTTGATGCACGTGCGGCTACTGCGCACACAATTCACAAACACAGAAAATTATTTTTTTTTTGGTTTGGACTGGAGTGTACTTTCGGGGGTTACAGCACCCTTAACGGTCAAGCCAGCCGGCCCTTTACTTATGACACAGGCGCACGCTTGGCACTACTTTGTTGATGCACGTGCGGCTACTGCGCACACAATTCACAAACACAGAAAATAATTTTTTTTTTGGTTTGGACTGGAGTGTACTTTCGGGGGTTACAGCACCCTTAACGGTCAAGCCAGCCGGCCCTTTACTTATGACACAGGCGCACGCTTGGCACTACTTTGTTGATGCACGTGCGGCTACTGCGCACACAATTCACAAACACAGAAAATAAATTTTTTTTTGGTTTGGACTGGAGTGTACTTTCGGGGGTTACAGCACCCTTAACGGTCAAGCCAGCCGGCCCTTTACTTATGACACAGGCGCACGCTTGGCACTACTTTGTTGATGCACGTGCGGCTACTGCGCACACAATTCACAAACACAGAAAATAATTTTTTTTTTGGTTTGGACTGGAGTGTACTTTCGGGGGTTACAGCACCCTTAACGGTCAAGCCAGCCGGCCCTTTACTTATGACACAGGCGCACGCTTGGCACTACTTTGTTGATGCACGTGCGGCTACTGCGCACACAATTCACAAACACAGAAAATATATTATTTTTTTAGCACTTGGCGGGAGCACCCCTGATGGACAGAGCACCCCCTGGACAACACTGCAGCACTCCTTTAGGACTGGGACACTGCACAGGACTTTGGAGTGGACACAGCCCCTATGGAGAACTGACTGCACAACACAGTCCAGCCAGGCCCTATGGACTTTGAAGTAGTGGACACAGCCCCTATTAACAACAGCAGCACAGCACAACACAGCCAGCCCCTATGGACTTTGAAGTAGTGGACAACAGCAGCACTACACTACACTACACTACACAGCCCTAACTCCCACCCTCCCTCTTCACTGTCCACAGCCGAGTGAGAAAATGGCGCCGACGTGGGTACCTTATATAGGATCCAAAACCCGCGAGACTCGGAAGGCGGGATGATGACGTTTTGCCTCGATTTCAGATCCGAGTCAGGCGGGAAAAGTCGAGCCTGATTCGGATCGGACTCGGATCGGGGGGGCTCGGGGGGGTTCGGATTTCAGAAATCCGAACCCGCTCACCCCTACTCCAGACCCACCGAACCCAGCCTCCCCGACCGGTGCCGCGGGGAGATGCAGGGTGTTCACTGATATTTTATTACCAGCGGGTGCCCGGCTCCTTCCCCACAGCTGGAGTTCAGTTCACTCCTGAGCTCCGGCTTCCGGCTCCTGCAGAGAGCACTATGGGAGAGACGTCGTAATGTCTCTCCCATAGTTCAGAAGAGCGTACAGGTGGCAGCGGACGCAGGAGCGGGGATTAAGGTAAGTATTGTGGGTCTTTTTGTGTAAGGGGCACTACCACTGTGGACACTACTACAGGGAACATTACTACTAAGGGCTCTACTAATGGGGGCATTACCACTGTGTGCACTGCATAAGGGGCACTACCACTGTGTACACTGCATAAGGGGCACTACCACTGTGTACACTGCTTAAGGGGCACTACCACTACAGTAAACATTCCATAAGGGGCACTACTGCTGTGGGCATTATGTGTAATGGGCACTATTGCTTTGGGCATTGTATAAGGGGCACTACCACTGTGGGCATTATGTGTATTATGGACACTACTACTGTGGGAATTGGCCCTGATTCAGACCCGCTCGCTGCCGCAGGTAGCTCGCAGGGTCTGTGGGCGTTCTTTTTTTGTGTGTGTCTCCAGGCCGCTCGCAAAGCTGTGGGTGTCCACCCACAGCTAGTGCGAGCGGGCTGGTGGCCATCGCGACTATCGCGACCATCTGGCTTGTGACGAGACCCTGGGCTAGGGTCTCGGCTGCCGCAAGCCTGAGTGGACTCCAGCACTAATAGAGCAGGAAGTCCACTACT
Source organism: Taudactylus pleione (assembly GCA_031769625.1). Taxonomy (NCBI): domain Eukaryota; kingdom Metazoa; phylum Chordata; class Amphibia; order Anura; family Myobatrachidae; genus Taudactylus; species Taudactylus pleione. The sequence goes on from JAUIMM010000684.1 coordinate 3,543,500, forward strand.
GACATCACTAGTGATGTCAGTAGGGCTGCCCACAAATGGCAGGCGTTCCAAAGGGAATGCCTGTGTTTGTGCAGCCTACCCGCCTACAAAACGGGGCTGTCACTCACCATCGACAGCCGCCCCGTCTTGTAGCGAGTCCCGTAGCGACTGAAGTCGCTCGGCGGGGCTCGCGCATGCGCACGCCGAGCGCGGCGTATGCGCAGTGGCCCACCATCGGGCCGCTCACGAGCGGCTCTGAATCAGGCCCTTTGTGTATAAGATGCACTAATGTGGGTATTGTGTAAAAGAGGCACTACTGTGTATCATAACATGAATAAGGGACACTACTATGTGGTGTAATGTGAATCAGGGGCACTATGGAGCTGATTCAGAGCCACTCGCATGATGTGTATGCAAATTGCATAGGCATCACTATTGCACAGCAATGCATTAGCACGCTCAGTGTGTCTTAGAGAGAGATCACATAGTGTATGCAGACACCCAACAGCCTGTTTTAAGACGCCCACTTGTGCACGTCATGTCCAGGAAGTGTAACCATCGGTACATCAGGTAGCATCGGAGCGCTTGAGGTTAACCATACCCTGCCGCAAGCACTGTGATCACTTCAGTGTAAAAACAAGCCAGGTGACGTGTACTATGATACTGTCTTATAATTATGTATACCTCTAACACGCCGTTGAGATGCTCAGACACGCCTGCGTTTGCACCTCCTCTCCTCCGTTTTTAATGGCCAACCCCTGTTACCGCCTACAAACGGCTTCTCCTGTCACTCACTCTGCTGGGCTGTGTATGTGCAGCGAGCGAGCGCATTGTGAACTTTCGCTAAGGTATGCGCACAATGCATACACACTGCATACCATCGGCAGCAGCGAGAGTATGCATCTTAGCGAGTGGGTCTGAATCAGGCCCTATGTGCGGTGTAATGTGAATAAGATTGTGCTATTGTGTGGCGTAATTTGAATTGAGGAAACTATTGTGTGACCACTCCCCTTTTTGAGACCACGTCCCTCTTTGTCCCTTTGTTAAATAAGACATTTAACTAGCACCTTCTAGAAGATAATAGCTAGACTCTGGTTGCTATGGGCAACATCTACATTTCCAAAATCTAAATATACCCCCCAGAGTCCGTCACTTTGGTGGGATTGCCCCAATTTCAGGCCTTTTTGGGACACTGGGATCAAACTTGGTGAGACAGTGCCCTCTGATACCACTTTATGGCTTTTCCAGTTGTCCACGCTACCGGTTGCGTGTTATAAAGAGTCCCCTGAAATATTAGAACAACACTGCTGAAGCAGTTATGCCGATTTTCTGGCGCTCCTACGATCTCTGGCTTTCCATGATTGATTTCTATATGGGCATGGCAATCTGTTTATTTCACATGAGACATGTGACCTTTCAAGACACCTGGTTTCGATTGCTACACTTTAAAAGCTCCGCTGCCAATAAGTCCCATTCCGTGACTGACTCCCCCTTAAGTTCCGGCTCACTCCTCTCACCCTTATAGAGACCCTGCTCCTTCTCAATCTCCATGTGCAGGACTGCAGGGACATCAGATGGGCCTCAGTGCTAGAGAGGAGGCGTGGCCAATCATAGGGGTGTGGTCATGTCTCGCTCGGCACATTGGGCATTGTTAAGAATGTGACCACAGAAATGGGGGCATTTCTCCACCTCTCTGACTAACTCGAGCCCCAGTCAGGCCCTTTAGACAGGATTAGGCCACAGTAAGCTGTAAACCTCCCTCTTGGCATCCCTGTCCATGTGTAGGTAACCCAAGTGACTTCCCAATTAGTTAAATAGCACTTGTGGTTTCAGCCAATTGAACGCTACTCATTGACCAGCGGGGAGTGAAGTTAAAGTGGTCAGAGAGTGCAGTCACCTTCAGCAGCAAGTGTAGGTAGGAAGGACATACTGTAACATCACCGTTTACAAAAATCTTGTCTCCCACGGCCGGACACTGCGGCCCACAAGTGGAGTATAACTTTGATCTGTATACTTACCTGTTGGATCGTTTGCCTAAAAAGTCATTGACAAAAACCAATGAGATACTAATTATGCAACATCACACAATATGATAATTGCTCTGCTTCCTAAAAAACTAATGGCCTGTACGCCTTTCTACTAACCCAATTATTAAACCTCCTCACATTTACTGTTTGAACAATACTATACAGAGGGCTTGAATGAGCCAGGCAGGGCCGTATCTAGACTAGTGCGGCCGGTGCCATCGCACAGGGCACCACAGGTCAGGGGGTCAGGGGGCGCTGTTTGGGCCTGTCAAATTTCTGTTTATTATCATTCTTGCTTGTAGCTTCCTCTTATTTCATCCCCAGCATCTCCTGGCCTCTCCTATCTCTTCCCTGGCCCTTCCCCATGAAGCCATGGCCCATTTTTTGGGTGCATTATGTCCCTTTGAAAAATGAGGGGGGCGCCAATGCTCTTTCTGGCACAGGGAACCAAAATGTCTAGTTACGGCTCTGAAGCCAGGAGTGACTTAAACCAGGAGGCTGGGCTTTGGCCTGGGGTGGTGATCACTGTGTTGGTCCCAACCTATGAAATCCTTAGTGGGAGGAGTAAGGATAGAGCTTATTTAAGGCCAGGCTTACAAGCCTGAGGCCTCTTTCCTGGGAATCATTTGGTCAGGTACTGTTTCCACAGTGAAACATACACATTCTCTTACTTGTCTTATCTCCTTCATTCTCTATTCTTTATATATCCTTTAATCCCCTTATCTCTTCCTTATCTACCTTCCTTTTGTCTCTTTCCCTGTGCCTTTCCTGTGTCACTTGGTTCCAGGTAGCTTCCCTGTTTTTATAATGGAATGCCCCCAGCGCTCTGCACCTCCCCCCACCCGTTTCTTGCCTGCTTCGGCGGCTTCCGCTGTGGACCCCAGTGCGATGCCTCTGGCCATGTCAGCAGCGCTGACCCACGCGGCTGCTCCCACCAGAGGTCACGTGTCATGTGACTGTCGGCGCCGAGCCCCGATCGTGCGTGCCAACCATCGCCGGACCCGGCACTCTGTTAGCGCGGCACTGGCTCCGTCATCGACCCCCCGCGGTCTTGCTGCGGGCCGCAGCGGTGTAATTGAGTGCTCAGCCGGCTCTAATAGCGGCGTTAGCGGGCGGCATTTTAGGGGGCCTGGCTATGATGGTGGTGTTAACGGCCGCCATGTTGGTGCTAGGCGGGGGGCGGGGCCTAGCGATTCTACTGTTGTAACCCCCTGAAGTGCTGCCGGGGGCTACATCTCCTCTTGCGTGCCCCCTGCGACTGTTACTGTCCCTGGGTCCATAGCCCCTGTGGCTGGTATGGCAGCTTCCTCAAACATGCCTGTAAATGGCCAAGCTGTGTCCCAGCCTTTTACCCAGCTGCTATCATGGGGCTTTTGCCAACATGGCCACTACCTTAGCCCCCATGTTTGCTGCCCTCCTTCCTCCTAATGGAGAAGCAGCGCCATTTAACCCGGTGGCTCCCCCGGCTGCTAGCTCCTCGCCACAGGCTGCGCTGGGGCAGTCAATTGACACTGCGGCTGTCAGCACGACTGACGGGGTCTCGGCAGAGGGTCCGGCTGGCATGCCTCTTCATATTGGGGTTCCGCAACCTGCCCAGGCTCCAGAGGGCTTTGCTCCATCTTTTGCAGGTTCCGATGATCCCTCATGGGATGCTGGCGACGAGGCTGATCCCCGGCTGATGCGGTTGGTGAGTGTTCGTCCAGTTCTTATTCTACGTTTAGCGACGTCAGTTATTCCACCTCTGACGACTCCAACGACACTAGCCCCTCCCAGAAAGCTCTCAAGGCGCGCAAGCGTTTAGCTAAGTTTGCTAAGATTGAGGCCGACATGCGCTTGCGTAGGCCTCGGCGTAATCAACACACCCCCCGCGATGACAAAGCGCCCGCTGACAGTGCTGATGCAGGGGTGGTTCGTTGCGCTAACACTGTGGTCCTGAGGGGCCTCCGCCCTAGCGTTAAAGACAAAATACGGAAGGGACGTTATGTGGATGTATTCTCCCTTACGCATAGCACGCGCACGGAATTGCGAGCCGCTAAGCGCTAAGGCTGTATTGGTTTGGGAGGTTTCCAGACTTATTTTAATTGGCAGGTGGGGATATTTGTCTTCCCGGCCTGCTATTTAGAAACTCGCCCCGCAGAACACTCTAATATTATTCGGTACTTTCGCCTTATTCATAGTATGCAGAGGTCCGGCCGAGGGGTTGCCTGGTGGGTTTACGACCAGGATTTTTCGTCGTAGGCAGGACAGGCTCCCTGTTATTGATTTTGGGTGCAAGGATGTTGAGGTTTAGCTCGTCGTCTCTCAGGGCCCCAAATTTTCCCCGGCTGCGGTTAACCAGCGGTGAAAATTAGGCGCTGGCCGGTCTGGCTCGTCCACCAGCAGTAAGGGTAAGTGCTTCGTATTTCATTCAACTCAGTGCTCGTTTGGCCAACGGTGTTGTTTTCGCCACCTCTGTAGCAAATGCGGCGACGCCCACCCAGCTTCCGGCTGCTCGAAACCTGTTGCTTCCCCGGCCCCCAGAAAGCCTGCTGGCCCCGGGTCTGCTAGTTAAAGCTTTCTCCCCAGTTAACCTAGATGCCATGGCCAAATGGCTCGCTTGGTACCCTGACGCAGTTGTGGCGCAGTTTTTGAGTGACGGTTTTAAGTTGGTTTTCGTTTGCTGATAGCTTCAGTTGTTCCTGTGGGTTCTCCGCGGGAACTTCGATCAGCAATAGAGCTGCCGCACATCATTAGGGACAAAGTCCTTAAGGAAGTGAGGCTCGGTCACATTATTGGTCCCTTTCTCGAACCACCAATAGCAGACTTGGTATTGTCCCCCGTCGGTGTGGTCCCTAAGAAGACGCCCATCCGGCCGATCAGTTAATGATGCCATCCCGCAGGTGCTTTGCTCGGTGTCTTATCAGTCTTTTGATGAAGCGCTGGAGCTAGTCAGGGCTCACGGACCCGGCGCATTGATGGGTAAGGTAGATGTTGAATCGGCTTTTCGCTTGTTGCACCTGCACCCGGATTAGTTCGGGTGCATGGGTTTCGCTTGGACGACGGATACTACATAGACAAGTGTTTGGCTATGGGGTGTTCCGTGTCCTGTGCGTATTTCGAAATGTTCAGCACCTTTCTGCATTGGTGCGTCGAGGCTGGTACTGGGGGGCGCGTCATAGCCCATTACCTGGACGACTTTCTGTGCGTCGGCCCTGCTGATTCCCCACGTTGCGAGGTTTTGCTAGAGTACATTCCAGCCCCTTTTTACCTTTTTTGGGGTTCCGATTGCCCGCAAGAAAAAAAAAACCCTGGCTGCGGGTAAGGTGGCACTGTGGCAAGCGCAGTCTCTCCTGGGATTCCTCAATTTCTCATGCCAGGTGATCCCCATAGGTAGAGTATTTTCCAGGAAGCTCCAGAGAGCCACCGCGGGTGTTAGCAGGGCACACCATTTTATTCGGCTCTCTGCTGAAATAAAAAGGGATCTATCTATTTGGCTCTCTTTTTTAGCCGACTTTAATGGTGTTCTCTTGTGGTTGCCCCCTCCGATCCCCAGCTATCAGTTACAGTTGTTCACTGACGTGGCCGGCTCGTCTGGCTTTGGGTGTTACCTTCGAGGGTCCTGGGGCGCTGCCCCTTGGCCTGCCGGAGTGGTTTTCCAGGGGTTTAACTAAAGACCTGCTACTCCTGGAATCGTTTCCCATTATGGTGGCGCTGGAACTGTGGGCCCCTGAGTTGTGCGATAGGAGTATTGTTTTTAGATGCGACAACCCAGGCGTTGGGCATGCTGTTAATGGACAGCGCGCCTCTTCGTTGCCAGCTTTACGCTTGCTTGCGCAGTTCGTGCTGCGTAGCTTACAATGTAAAATCTTGTTCAAAGCAATTCACATTCAGGGCTCGGACAATAACATTGCTGACGCGCACTCCCGTTTCCAGTGGGACAGGTTTAGGTCGCTTGCTCCTGAGGCTTGTTTAGTTGGTGAGCCTTGCCCCCCCTCTATGTTGGGCAGGTCATCGAGCCAGCTGAGCAATCCCTTGCTCCGGCTGTGTTGCGGGCATATCAGAAGGCTTTCTTTTGTTTGGTGTCTCTGGTCGGTACCGTGCGGTAGCTGCGCGCATGCTGGCGGGCATTTCTTTCTTTCGCGACTGAAGGGGCGTCCAGACCTCACCAAGAGCTTTGCCGTTATTAAGGCCCTTAAGGGTTGGGCTCGCGCTCTCCTCGGCCAGTTGATAAGAGAAGGCCGATCATTATTCTCCTATTGCTTAAGCTTCTAGCTGTGGTTCCGGATGTTGTGGTTTTCATTTTGAGGCTAATCTTTTCTGTTTAGCATTTTTTGATGGTGTTTCATGGCGCCTTCCGAATTTCAGAACTAGTTGCCCCTTCTAAATTAGCGGTTTCGCCCATGTCCCGTTCTGATGTCAGTATTGGGGAAGGGGCTGTGTTGTGCAAAATACAGCATTCTAAAACTGATCAATGGGTCGCGGACGTTGGGTCTCCCTAGCGGCTTGCAAAGATGACTATGTTTGCTCAGTACACCTGGCAAACTTTACATAGCATTGTGGCCTGTAGTTGGCGGCGCATGGTTGCTTCATGCTGACGGCTCACCTCTTACCAAATATCAGTTCCAATTCATTTTTAGACGCTGTTTGCTTCACATTGGCCTCTCCCCTGGGGATTACGGTACCCATTCTTTTAGAATTGGCGCAGCTACTTCTGCCGCCGCGGCTGGGTTGTCGGTTCCACAGATCATGGCCTTGGGGCGTTGGAAATCTGCTTGTTATAAGCGTTATGTTAGGCCGGTGGCAACTGGCTGAAGCTACTGTTGCGTATTGATTAATGTTTGTTTGCCTATGTGTCATGTGTTTGTTCATTGTTCATCTTGTTCTATCTGTGTGTAGTTTGTATTGTTATGTCTCTCCTGTCCATCCTACTCGGGTAATACTTGCCACTTGTCGCTTGTAACAAGTGGGGGTCTTGAGGGATTTTATTTTACCTGTCTAGACGGACTAATTCGGCCAAACATACAGTCCCTCAGCAGGTTTTGGTTTACCTCTCGCCGAGTTGTTTTTGTTTTCTCCTCTCTCCGTCCATCCCCCCCCCCCCCCCCCCCATTGCTCTCCCTGGTTTTTCCTTATCGTTCTCTACCGTCGTCCAAACTAATCTAGATTGAAAACTTAAAACTAAAATGTGTTTGTTCAATGTTTCATTAGGCAGCTAAATTTAAACTGGATATACAATATATCTTAATTAACTTTAATTTCATACTTTAAAGTTTGTCATTCAAATTAAACATTAATTACTGCTTAGTTTAGAATTTAGTTATAATCAAACATTTTTGTGTTACGCTCCTGTCTGTTGCTTTTCTGTTATTTACTTTATCTTAAATTACTAAATTTTTTTGTAGCCGCAGTACGGCTATTGGGTGTACCCAAAGTGCTGGTGATACATCTCGGTGGGAACGTTATTGGTTCTTGGATTGCCCTTGATTTACGGCTTAACATTGTGTCAGACCTCCTCCTCATTATGAGTGCTTGGCCTTTCTGTACTGTTATGTGGTCCTGCATTACCCCTAGGCAACAGTGGCGTGGCGCTCATTCTCTTAAGGCTTTGGACGAGGCTCGTAAAAAGATCAATGCTGCTGTGGTGAAATATATTCTGTCTCATAGAGGTTTGGTTATTTTACACATCCTTTAATACGGTACCGTGATAAGCATCTCTATAGGCCTGATGGGGTGCATGTGACGGAGGCCGGTTTGTTGTGGGAAGTTTGTTGGCTAGCATAGGTCAGGTGGTTTAGTGTGTATGGTGGCGGGCTGCGATTCTCTGAGGTAGAATCTAGCATTGGCGGGAAGTACGGCTTATCATCAGCCCGGGTGTAGTGTGTGTGCAATGGGTGTGCTCACCTTCTATTCTGTGTAGAGAAGTACTGTACCACCTCTACAGGGGCAGTACAACCATCTTAGGATGGTTTTGTGGTTTGTAGAAGGTCTATGCTTGATAACCAATGTGCAGGGTTTGACATCCACAGGGCAGACTCCGCCCGCAATGCTGTTTTTGTTGTTGAGTTTGCATTGTTGGGCTGCTCTGTGTAAGTGCCGTCCTTCCAGCCACCATACAATAGTAAATATATTTAAAATAATAAAATTAATTTCTTAAATAAATAGCTGACCTGTTTTAAAATCCATTATTGTCTCTGTGTGTTTATTCTTAGATAAGTTTGAAATGTTTATATTGTTATAGTATAATGATCACACACACTGGGCACACCTCAGCCATTACTAGGTTTATTTAATCAGTGTCATTAATACCATATACCTCAGAATTATTATTTTAATAAATATGTTTCTCTTTCTATATAAGTATTGACTCCATATGTCCGGTGCAGGCAAATAGGCGCTATCAATTCTTTTCAGCATTATGTGTAAGGGGCACTACTACTGTGGGCATTGCATAAAGGGCACTACTACTGTGGGCATTGCATAAGTGGCACTACTACAGTGGGCATTGTGTGTAAGGAGCACTACTACTATGGACATTATGTTTATAAAGGGGCAGTACTGTGGGCATTATGTATAAGGGGCAGTACTGTGTGTCATAACGTAAATAAGGGACACTACTACAGATGTTACAGTTACACTGTAACTGTGACACTGTAAAATAGCTTTTTACATGCAGATACAGCCGCAGTCAGGACATTTGATTCTATATAATATATATATTAGGGATAAGCGGGTTCAGATTTCTGAAATCCGAACCCCCCCAAGCCCCCCCGATCCGAGTTGGTAACCGAGTCCGACTTGGGTTTTCCCGCCTGACTCGGAACTGAAATCGAGGCAAAACGTCATCATCCCGCCTTCCAGATCTCGCGGGCTTTGGATTCTATAAAAGGTCCCCACGTCGGCGCCATTTCTCACCCCGGCTGTGGACAGTGAAGAGGGAGGGTGGGAGTTAGGGCTGGCTGGACTGTGTTGTGTTGTGCTGCTGTTGTCCATAGGGGCTGTGCCCACTCCAAAAGTCTATGGGGGCTGGCTGGGCTGTGTTGTGCAGTGTCCCATAACGGCTGTAGTCCTAAAGGGGTGCTGTAGTGTTGTCCAGGGGGTGATCTGTCCATCAGGGGTGCTCCCCCCAAGTGCAAAAAAAACATTAATTTCTGTGTTTGTGAATTGTGTGCACTGTAGCTGCACATGCATCAACAAAGGAGCAGCGCCAAGCATGCGCCTGTGTCATAAGTCTGCCAAAGTGCACTCCAAAAAAAATAAAAAATTCTTCTTTTCTGTGTTATAAATTGTGGGCCTGATTCAGAGCCGGACGCTCTGATCAGAGCGCTCGCTCTGAATCAGAGCCCTCCTGCCTAAACTTGGAGCGGCCTCCTGGCCGCTCGCATAGCTGTGGGTGACCACCCACAGCATATGCGAGCGGCCAAAAAGATGGTCGCGATGGTCAAGACCATCGCGACCATCGGCCTTTCGACGAGACCCTGCGGTCTCGGTGACTGCAAGCCCTGGAGTGATTTTGGCTCTATCAGAGCCAAAATCACTCCCACTGACATCACTAGTGATGTCAGTGGGGCCGGACCCAGACGGTAGGCATTCCCATGGGAACGCCTCCGTCTGGCAGCCACGCCCACCAAAGGGGGCGTGCTGTCAATCAACATCGACAGCACACCCCCGTTGGTGCGAGACCTGGAGCGACAGCTTCCCCGTCGCTCCCCGGGTCACGCGCATGCGCACTAGGGCACCATCGACCCGCTTGCTAGCGCTCCCGAGCGGGTCTGAATCAGGCCCTGTGTGCGCTGTAGCCGAACGTCCATCAACAAAGGAGCAGCGCCAAGCGTGCGCCTGTGTCATAAGTCTGTTAAAGGGTGGTGTAAACCCCAAAGTGCGCTCCACAAAAAATAAACAATTCTTCTTTTTTTTCTGTGTTTGAGTGTGAAATGTATGCGCAGTAGCCGCACGTGCATCAACAAAGGAGCAGTGCCAAGCGTGCGACTGTGTCATAAGTAAAGGGCCGGCTGGCTCATCTGATAAAGGGTGGTGTAACCCCCAAAGGGCACTTAAAAAAAAATAAAAAATTCTTCTTTTCTGTGTTGTTAATTGTGTGCACTGTAGCCGCACGTGCACCAACAAAGGAGCAGCGCCAAGCATGCGCCTGTGTCATAAGTCTGTTAAAGGGTGGTGTAAACCCCAAAGTGCACGTAAAAAAATAAATAAATTCTTCTTTTCTGTGTTGTGAATTGTGTGCACTGTAGCTACATGTGCATCAACAAAGGAGCAGCGCCAAGCATGCGCCTGTGTCATAAGTCTGTTAAAGGGTGGTGTGACCCCCAAAGTGCACTCCAAAATAAATTAAAAATTCTTCTTTTCTGTGTTTGTATGCACCTTAGCCGCACGTATATATCAATAGAACATAAATGGAGGACAAAACTTTGTCCGATAAAAATAAAATAGGGAAAGATCAAGAACCACTTCCTCCTAGTGATGAAGCTGCTGCCACTAGTCATGACGTAGATGATAAAATGCTATCAACGTCGACTGCCAAGGTCGATGCCTAATGTCATAGTAGAGGGCATATAAAATCCCAAATGACAAACTTCAGGAAAATGACCTTAAAAAAACCATTTAAATCATCTGAGGAGAAACGTAAACTTGCCAATATGCCATTTACGACACGGAGTGGCAAGGAACGGCTAAGGTCTTTCCCTATGTTCATGACTAGTGGTTCAGCTTCACATGACGATGGAGGCCCTCCTCTCGCTACAAAAATCAAATGAGTTAAGCTGGCAAAAGCACAGCGAAGAACTGTGCGTTCTAAGAAGATATCATAAATCCCCAAGGAGAGTCCAAGTGTGCGGTTGCGATGCCTGACCTTCCCAGCACTGAACGGGAAGAGGTGGCTCTTTCCACCATTTGTATGCCCTCTGCAAGTGCTGGAAGGAGCACCCACAGTCCACTTGCTGATATGCAAATTGAAGATGTCACTGTTGAAGTACAACAGGATGAGGAGGAAGTTGGCGAGGAGGATTCTGATGGTGATGTGGTTTATTTAAATCAGGCTCCAGGGGAGACAGTTGTTATCCGCGGGATAAAAAAGCCCATCACGGTCATGCCTGGGCAGAAAACCAAACATTCCACCTCTTTGGTCTGGCAATATTTCTATCCAAATCCGGACAACAACTGTCTTGCCATATGTACCATATGTAAAGGTGAAATAAGTAGGGGTAGGGACGTTAACCACCTAGGAACATCCTCCCTTATACGTCACCTGCAGCGCGTTCATAAAAAGTTACTGTCAAGTTCAGAAACTTTGGCTAAGACCGTAAGCAGTCCAGGGACGCCTAAATCCCTTTGTCCTGTTGTATCCAAGCGCCTGCAAACCACATCGTCAACTCCCTCCTCATCAATTTCCTCCTTATCCTTAGTCAGGATCGGAAGTAGTCCTGCAGGCCATGTCACTGGCATGACTGACTCTCCTATCCGGGATTCCACTGGAGGATCCTGCATTGCTATACCTACTGCTGCCGCTGCTGTTGCTGCTGGGAGTCGTTCATCATCCCAGTGAGGAAGTAGGAACACCACTACTTTTACTAAACAATTGACCTTCCAACAGTCCTTAGCGAGGAGGATTAAGTACGACAGCAGTCACCCTGAAGCAAAACGTATAACTGAGGCCGTGACTGCTATGTTGGTGTTAGAAGTGCGTCCGGTATCCGCCATTAGTGCAGTGGGATTTAGACAATTGATGGAGGTAGTGTGTCCCCGGTTGCAAATCCCGTCTAGATTCCACTTCACTAGGCAGGCGATACCGAGAATGTACAGAAACGTCAGAAAAGTGTCCTCAGTGTCCTAAAAAATGCTGTTGTACCCAATGTCCACTTAACCACGGACATGTGGACAAGTGGAACAGGGCAGACTAAGGACTATATGACTGTGACAGCCCACTGGGTAGATGTATCACCTTACGTAGAAACAACAGCAGCGTCACCAGTAGCAGCATCTCAGAAACACTAGCTCGTTCCAAGGCAGTCTTCACTGTGTATCACCGGTTTCAGTAAGAGGCGCACCGCCAACAACCTCTTAGAGAAACTGAGGGAAATCATCACCCAGTGGCTTACCCCACTTAGACTCTCCTGGGGATTTGTGATATCTGACAACACCACCAATATTGTGCGGGCATTACATCTGGGCAAATTCCAGCATGTCCCATGTTTTGCTCACACAATAAATTTGGTGCAGAATTTTCTGAAAAACGACAGGGGCGTGCAGGAGACGCTTTTGGTGGCCCGAAAAATTTCTGCCCACTTTCGCCATTCAGCGACTGCGTGCCGAAGACTGGAATGCCAGCAAACACTCTTGAACCTGCTCCGCCATCACCTGAAGCAAGAGGTTGTGACATGGTGGAACGCAACCCTCTATATGCTTCAGAGGATGGAGGAGCAGCAATAGGCCATTCAAGCCTATACATCCATCTATGACATAGGCAAAGGAGGGGGTATGCACCTGACTCAAGCGCAGTGGAGAATTATTTCCGTGTTGTGCAAGGTTCTCCAGCCCTTCGAACTTGCCACACGTGAAGTCAGTTCAGACACTGCCAGCTTGAGTCAGGTCATTCCCCTCATCAGGCTTTTGCAGAAGCAGCTGGAGAACGTGAAGGAGGAGCTAAGACGGAGCGATTCCGCTCGGCATGTGGGACTTGTGGATGAAGCCCTTCATTCGCTTTGCCAGGTTTCGAGGGTGGTCAATCTGTTGAAATCAGACCACTACATTTTGGCCACCGTGCTTGTATAGGTTTAAAGCCTATGTGGTGTCTCTCTTTCCGGCCGACACAAGCCTGCAGAGGTGCAAAGACCTGCTGGTGAAAACACTGTCAGCTGAAGCAGAACGTGACACGTCAACAGCTCCTTCTTCATTTTCTCCCGCAACTGGGGCTGCCAGGAAAAAACTTAGGTATCCTAAGCAACCCGCTGGCGGTGATGCAGGGCAGGCAGGACCAAGTTTGGACATCTGGTCCGGTCTAAAGGACCTGGCAACAATTTCTGACATGTCTACTGTCACTGCATATGATACTGTCACCATTGACAGAATGGTGGAGGATTACATCGGTGACAGCATCCAAGTAGGCATGTCAGACAGTCCGTACCTGTACTGGCAGGAAAAAGAGGCAATGTGGAGGCCTCTGTACAAACTGGCTCTATTTTACCTGAGTTGCCCCCCCTCCAGTGTGTACTCCGAAAGAGTGTTTAGTACAGCCGGGAACCTTGTCAGCGAAAGGCGTAGGAGGTTGCTCATAAAAATGAATTATCAACTCTTCCAGGGAGTCCAGCCTCCAGAACGCACAGAGGGACCTGTGGTGGTGGATTCCAGCGGGGACGAATTAATACTCTGTGAGGATGAGGATGTACACAACACTGAAGAGGGTGAGGAATCGGTGGATGAGGAGGATGAGGATGACATCTTGCCTCCGTAGAGCCAGTTTGTGCAGGGATAGATTAATTGCCAGCTTGTTTTGTGGGGGCCCAAATTAACCAATCATTTCAGTCACAGTCGTGTGGCAGACCCTGGCGCTGAAATGATTGGTTTGTTAAAGTGTGCATGTCCTGTTTATACAACATAAGGGTGGGTGGGAGGGCCCAAGGACAATTCCATCTTGCACCTCTTTTTTTTCTTTGCATTATGTACTGTTTGGGGCCTAGTTTTTCAAACTGCCATCCTGTCTGCCACTGCAGTGTCACTCCTAGATGGGCCACGTGTTTGTGCCGCCCACTCGTGTCGCTTAGCATAGTCATCCAGCTACTTCGGTGCAAACTTTTGGACTAAAAACAATATTGTGAGGTGTGAGGTGTTCAGAATAGACTGGAAATGAGTGGAAATTAAGGTTATTGAGGTTAATAATAGCATAGGAGCAGAAAAACCCACCAATTCTGTGATTTTAGCTGTTTTTATTCTTTTTTTTTTTTCAAAAAAATTAGGGGTGAGCGGGTTCGGATTTCTGAAATCCGAACCCCCCCGAGCCCCCCCGATCCGAGTCCGATCCGAGTCAGGCTCGACTTTTCCCGCCTGACTCGGATCTGACATCGAGGCAAAACGTCATCATCCCGCCTTCCGAGTCTCGCGGGTTTTGGATCCTATATAAGGTACCCGCGTCGGCGCCATTTTCTCACTCGGCTGTGGACAGTGAAGAGGGAGGGTGGGAGTTAGTGCTGTGTAGTGTAGTGTAGTGTAGTGCTGCTGTTGTCCACTACTTCAAAGTCCATAGGGGCTGGCTGTGTTGTGCTGTGCTGCTGTTGTTAATAGGGGCTGTGTCCACTACTTCAAAGTCCATAGGGGCTGGCTGGACTGTGTTGTGCAGTCAGTTCTCCATAGGGGCTGTGTCCACTCCAAAGTCCTGTGCAGTGTCCCAGTCCTAAAGGGGTGCTGTAGTGTTGTCCAGGGGGTGCTCTGTCCATCAGGGGTGCTCCCCCCAAGTGCTAAAAAAATAATATATTTTCTGTGTTTGTGAATTGTGTGCGCAGTAGCCGCACGTGCATCAACAAAGTAGTGCCAAGCGTGCGCCTGTGTCATAAGTAAAGGGCCGGCTGGCTTGACCGTTAAGGGTGCTGTAACCCCCGAAAGTACACTCCAGTCCAAACCAAAAAAAAAATTATTTTCTGTGTTTGTGAATTGTGTGCGCAGTAGCCGCACGTGCATCAACAAAGTAGTGCCAAGCGTGCGCCTGTGTCATAAGTAAAGGGCCGGCTGGCTTGACCGTTAAGGGTGCTGTAACCCCCGAAAGTACACTCCAGTCCAAACCTAAAAAAAAATTATTTTCTGTGTTTGTGAATTGTGTGCGCAGTAGCCGCACGTGCATCAACAAAGTAGTGCCAAGCGTGCGCCTGTGTCATAAGTAAAGGGCCGGCTGGCTTGACCGTTAAAGGGTGCTGTAACCCCCGAAAGTACACTCCAGTCCAAACCAAAAAAAAATTATTTTCTGTGTTTGTGAATTGTGTGCGCAGTAGCCGCACGTGCATCAACAAAGTAGTGCCAAGCGTGCGCCTGTGTCATAAGTAAAGGGCCGGCTGGCTTGACCGTTAAGGGTGCTGTAACCCCCGAAAGTACACTCCAGTCCAAACCTAAAAAAAAATTATTTTCTGTGTTTGTGAATTGTGTGCGCAGTAGCCGCACGTGCATCAACAAAGTAGTGCCAAGAGTGCCCCTGTGTCATAAGTAAAGGGCCGGCTGGCTTGACCGTTAAAGGGTGCTGTAACCCCCGAAAGTACACTCCAGTCCAAACCAAAAAAAAATTATTTTCTGTGTTTGTGAATTGTGTGCGCAGTAGCCGCACGTGCATCAACAAAGTAGTGCCAAGCGTGCGCCTGTGTCATAAGTAAAGGGCCGGCTGGCTTGACCGTTAAAGGGTGCTGTAACCCCTGAAAGTACACTCCAGTCCAAACCAAAAAAAAATTATTTTCTGTGTTTGTGAATTGTGTGCGCAGTAGCCGCACGTGCATCAACAAAGTAGTGTCAAGCGTTCGCCTGTGTCATAAGTAAAGGGCCGGCTGGCTTGACCGTTAAGGGTGCTGTAACCCCCGAAAGTACACTCCAGTCCAAACCAAAAAAAAAATTATTTTCTGTGTTTGTGAATTGTGTGCGCAGTAGCCGCACGTGCATCAACAAAGTAGTGCCAAGCGTGCGCCTGTGTCATAAGTAAAGGGCCGGCTGGCTTGACCGTTAAGGGTGCTGTAACCCCCGAAAGTACACTCCAGTCCAAACCAAAAAAAAAATTATTTTCTGTGTTTGTGAATTGTGTGCGCAGTAGCCGCACGTGCATCAACAAAGTAGTGCCAAGCGTGCGCCTGTGTCATAAGTAAAGGGCCGGCTGGCTTGACCGTTAAGGGTGCTGTAACCCCCGAAAGTACACTCCAGTCCAAACCTAAAAAAAAATTAATTTCTGTGTTTGTGAATTGTGTGCGCAGTAGCCGCACGTGCATCAACAAAGTAGTGCCAAGCGTGCGCCTGTGTCATAAGTAAAGGGCCGGCTGGCTTGACCGTTAAAGGGTGCTGTAACCCCCGAAAGTACACTCCAGTCCAAACCAAAAAAAAATTATTTTCTGTGTTTGTGAATTGTGTGCGCAGTAGCCGCACGTGCATCAACAAAGTAGTGCCAAGCGTGCGCCTGTGTCATAAGTAAAGGGCCGGCTGGCTTGACCGTTAAGGGTGCTGTAACCCCCGAAAGTACACTCCAGTCCAAACCTAAAAAAAAATTATTTTCTGTGTTTGTGAATTGTGTGCGCAGTAGCCGCACGTGCATCAACAAAGTAGTGCCAAGAGTGCGCCTGTGTCATAAGTAAAGGGCCGGCTGGCTTGACCGTTAAAGGGTGCTGTAACCCCCGAAAGTACACTCCAGTCCAAAGCCAAACCAAAAAAAAATTATTTTCTGTGTTTGTGAATTGTGTGCGCAGTAGCCGCACGTGCATCAACAAAGTAGTGCCAAGAGTGCGCCTGTGTCATAAGTAAAGGGCCGGCTGGCTTGACCGTTAAAGGGTGCTGTAACCCACAAAGTACACTCCAGTCCGAACCAAAAAAAAATTTATTTTCTGTGTTTAGCCGCACGTATATATCAAATCGATATAACATAAATGGAGGACCAAACTTTCTCCGATAAAAATAAAATAGAGAAAGATCAAGAACCACTTCCTCCTAGTGCTGAAGCTGCTGCCACTAGTCATGACATAGACGATAACATGCCATCAACGTCGTCTGCCAAGGCCGATGCCCAATGTCATAGTAGAGGGCACATACAATCCCAAATGGCAAAGTTCAGGAAAATGACCTTGAAAAAGACATTTAAATCAGCTGAAGAGAAACGTAAACTTGCCAATATGCCATTTACGACACGGAGTGGCAAGGAACGGCTAAGGTCGATCCCTAGTATGTTCATGACTAGTGGTTCAGCTTCACATGACGATGGAAGCACTCCTCCCACTAAAAAAATCAAAAGAGTTAAGCTGGCAAAAGCACAGCGAAGAACTGTGCTTTCTAAGAAGATATCACAAATCCCCAAAGAGAGTCCAAGTGTGGTGGTGGTTGCGATGCCTGACCTTCCCAGCACTGGACGGGAAGAGGTGGCTCTTTCCACCATTTGCACGCCCCCTGCAAGTGCTGAAAGGAGCACCCACAGTCCACTTGCTGATATGCAAATTGAAGATGTCACTGTTGAAGTACAACAGGATGAGGATACTGGTGTAGCTGGCGCTGAGGAGGAAGTTGGCGAGGAGGATTCTGATGGTGATGTGGTTTGTTTAAATCAGGCTCCGGGGGAGACAGTTGTTGTCCGTGGGATGAAAAAGCCCATCACGGTCATGCCTGGGCAGAAGACCAAACATTCCACCTCTTTGGTCTGGCAATATTTCTATCCAAATCCGGACAACAACTGTCTTGCCATATGTACCATATGTAAAGGTGAAATAAGTAGGGGTAGGGACGTCAACCACCTAGGAACATCCTCCCTTATACGGCACCTGCAGCGCGTTCATAAAAAGTTACTGTCAAGTTCAGAAACTTTGGCTCAGACCGTAAGCAGTCCAGGGACACCTAAATCCCGTTGTCCTGTTGTATCCAAGCGCCTGCAAACCACACCGTCAACTCCCTCCTCGTCAATTTCCTCCTTAGTCAGGATCGGAAGTAGTCCTGCAGGCCATATCACTGGCATGACTGACTCTCCTATCCGGGATTCCTCCGGAGGATCCTGCATTGCTACGCCTACTGCTGCCGCTGCTGCTGTTGCTGCTGCTGCTGGGAGTCGTTCATCATCCCAGAGAGGAAGTAGGAACACCACTACTTTTACTAAACAATTGACCCTCCAACAGTCCTTAGCGAGGAGGATGAAGTACGACAGCAGTCATCCTGAAGCAAAACGTATAACTGAGGCCTTGACTGCTATGTTGGTGTTAGACGTGCGTCCGGTATCCGCCATTAGTGCAGTGGGATTTAGACAATTGATGGAGGTAGTGTGTCCCCGGTTCCAAATCCCGTCTAGATTCCACTTCACTAGGCAGGCGATACCGAGACTGTACAGAAACGTCAGAAAAAGTGTCCTCAGTGTCCTGAAAAATGCCGTTGTACACAATGTCCACTTAACCACGGACATGTGGACAAGTGGAACAGGGCAGACTAAGGACTATATGACTGTGACAGCCCACTGGGTAGATGTATCACCTTACGCAGCAACAGCAGCAGCGTCACCAGTAGCAGCATCTCAGAAACGCCAGCTCGTTACAAGGCAGGCTACGCTGTGTATCACCGGTTTCAGTAAGAGGCACACCGCCGACAACCTCTTAGAGAAACTGAGGGAAATCATCGCCCAGTGGCTTACCCCACTTAGACTCTCCTGGGGATTTGTGATATCTGACAACGCCACCAATATTGTGCGGGCATTACATCTGGGCAAATTCCAGCACGTCCCATGTTTTGCTCACACAATAAACTTGGTGGTGCAGAATTTTCTGAAAAGCGACAGGGGCGTGCAGGAGACGCTTTGGGTGGCCCGAAAAATTTCTGGCCACTTTCGCCATTCAGCGACTGCGTGCCGAAGACTGGAGCGCCAGCAAACACTCTTGAACCTGCCCCGCCATCACCTGAAGCAAGAGGTTGTGACGCGGTGGAACTCAACCCTCTATATGCTTCAGAGGATGGAGGAGCAGCAAAAGGCCATACAAGCCTATACATCCACCTATGACATAGGCAAAGGAGGGGGTATGCACCTGACTCAAGCGCAGTGGAGAATGATTTCCGTGTTGTGCAAGGTTCTTCAGCCCTTCGAACTTGCCACACGTGAAGTCAGTTCAGACACTGCCAGCTTGAGTCAGGTCATTCCCCTCATCAGGCTTTTGCAGAAGCAGCTGGAGAAAGTGAAGGAGGAGCTAAGACGGAGCGATTCCGCTCGGCATGTGGGACTTGTGGATGAAGCCCTTCATTCGCTTTGCCAGGATTCCAGGGTGGTCAATCTGTTGAAATCAGACCACTACATTTTGGCCACCGTGCTCGATCCTAGGTTTAAAGCCTATGTGGTGTCTCTCTTTCCGGCCGACACAAGCCTGCAGAGGTGCAAAGACCTGCTGGTGAACACACTGTCAGCTGAAGCGGAACGTGACACGTCAACGGCTCCTTCTTCATTTTCTCCCGCAACTGGGGCTGCCAGGAAAAAACTTAGGTATCCTAAGCAACCCGCTGGCGGTGATGCAGGGCAGGCAGGACCAAGTTTGGACATCTGGTCCGGACTGAAGGACCTGGCAACAATTTCTGACATGTCTACTGTCACTGCATATGATACTGTCACCATTGACAGAATGGTGGAGGATTACATCGGTGACAGCATCCAAGTAGGCATGTCAGACAGTCCATACCTGTACTGGCAGGAAAAAGAGGCAATTTGGAGGCCCCTGTACAAACTGGCTCTATTTTACCTGAGTTGCCCCCCCTCCAGTGTGTACTCCGAAAGAGTGTTTAGTGCAGCCGGGAACCTTGTCAGCGAAAGGCGTAGGAGGTTGCTTCCACAGAATGTGGAGAAGATGATGTTCATCAAAATGAATTATCAGCTCTTCCAGGGAGACCAGCCTCCAGAAGGTACAGAGGGACCTGTGGTGGTGGATTCAAGTGGGGACGAGTTAATACTTTGTGAGGATGAGGATGTACACACTGAAGAGGGTGAGGAATCGGTGGATGAGGAGGATGAGGATGACATCTTGCCTCCGTAGAGCCAGTTTGTGCAGGGACACATTAATTGCCAGCTTGTTTTGTGGGGGCCCAAACGAACCAATCATTTCAGCCACAGTTGTGTGGCAGACCCTGGCGCTGAAATGATTGATTTGTTAAAGTGTGCATGTCCTGTTTATACAACATAAGGGTGGGTGGGAGGGCCCAAGGACAATTCCATCTTGCACCTCTTTTTTTCTTTGCATTATGTACAGTTTGGGGCCTAGTTTTTCTAACTGCCATCCTGCCTGCCACTGCAGTGTCACTCCTAGATGGGTCACGTGTTTGTGCCGCCCACTCGTGTCGCTTAGCATAGTCATCCAGCTACCTCGGTGCAACCTTTTGGACATAAAAACACTATTGTGAGGTGTGAGGTGTTCAGAATAGACTGGAAATGAGTGGAAATTAAGGTTATTGAGGTTAATAATAGCATAGGAGCAGAAAAACCTACAAATTCTGTGATTTTAGCTGTTTTTATGCTTTTTTTCAAAAAAATACAGATCCAAAACACAAAACCCAGAACCCAAAACACGGAAGGGTGGTTTTGGCAAAACCAATCCAGATCCAAAACACGAAGAAAGATCCAGATCCAAAACCAAAACACAAAACACGAAAAGTGGCCGGTGCACACCCCTAAAAAAAATACAGATCCAAAATACAAAACCCAGAACCCAAAACACGGAAGGGTGGTTTTGGCAAAACCAATCCAGATCCAAAGCACGAAGAAAGATACAGATCCAAAACACAAAACACGAAAAGTGGCCGGTGCACACCCCTAATATATACTGTATATATATATATATATATATATATATATATAAATCTCCAGTTTATTATTCACAAGTCACATAACATGAGTCATGTTATGTGACTTGTGAGTAATAAACTGTAGATTTTCTACTGATTGGCGAGTGCCCATTTTTTGACTATTTATGTTCCCAGGACCGGCACTCAGTAACTAGCTTTGCCAGGTGCCTCCACAGAATGAAATAAATAAATAAAATCCTCAATGGTGAGGCACTCACGGACAACAAACCAGGTGATACAGTCGTGGTAGTGAGATCAAAGTTTCAGTTTTATAACTGTCTTCAGGATGTAAGTGATAACACAGAAAGCTTTCCTTAAATACCCCATCACTAAATACCATGTGTGCAATTAGCCACATGTTCTGGTGGAACGTCCGGCAATAGCGTCATCTGGATTTGGCCAGTATTGATTACATCATCACGTTCCTCCAGACGGCGCACCCCATCACCAAGCAACAGTAAACTGTTTAATAAAGCTACAAGGACAATATTGAATATCAGCAAGTATCCATCACAGTAGGCTCAAGAAAAAAAAAATTAAGCATAAAAATAGACATATATACGGGATCGGTATGATTTAACACTGGCCGAATGGCCGGCGGTTCAATTCCCGACAGCGGAAACCCGGCAGAGGTGAAGATCTCGACTGCTAACCCTAACCTCCCCCCCAAGGGCCTAACCCTAACCCCCCTCTAAGTGCCTAAACCTAACCGCCCCTTCCCAGCAGCCTAAACCTCAGAGTCCTGGGGGGGGGTGCCTAACCCTAACCTCCCCCTGGGGGTGCCCAACCCTAACCCCCTCCCCTAGCCTAACCTTCCTTTAGGGGTGCCTAACCCTAACCTCCCCCCAAGTGCCTAACCCTAACCCCCCTCTAAGTGCCTAAACCTAATTCTCCCGGGGTGGTGCCTAACCCTAACCTCCTTTCCCTTACCTAACCCTAACCCTCCCGGGGGGCTACCTCACCCTAAGTCCCCCCTGGTAGCCCCTAACCTAACGCCCCTGGCGGCTGTCCGCACTACCTTCGATCGGGATGCTGGGCGATGGGCTCCCGGCGTAGGCAAAATTACAAGCATTGGGATTTTGATGCCTGTCATTAGACCCTTGCCGGGATTAGGCAGTCGGGATGCTGACAGTCGGCATTTAGACTGTCGGCATCCCGACTACAAACCATATATACACATTATAGACAAGCCACATGTTTGGAAAAAACTTAGACAAAACACGCTTAGAAAAAAACATTGCCTACAATAGCGATGTTAAAACATGTAAATTATGTTTCAGTCATCAAGAATTTAGCAGCATATTCAACTATAATGTGCCAAAGTTATTGTGCAAATGCAATATAAAGTGCATATGTCTAAGCAGCAAATGTAGAACTGTAAATGAAACTATAATCTAGAATGGTATTAAGGACAGAGGGTCTGATTCAGACCCGTTCGCAAGCAGCCGCTCGCCCTCAGGGCGGGCAAATGAAAATATGCTAATCAATGCCTTCAAATGATGGGTTAACTTAGAACTGCGCTCTGCTGTATGGGCAGATGGAATGCGAGATGCATTGTTTGTGTCGGGGTGCTGCACCTTCCTAAAAGCAGGAGTACCGGGTCCTGTGTAGCGATAGAATGGGGTAGAGGGTGCGGAGGGTGCGCTCGCCCTATGGGTGTAATGCTGGAGTGATAGTATGTTGTGGTCTTTTGTGTTCGATGTTGTGTGTGGAGTGATGGGGTGTAGGGAGGGAAGGGGGTCGAATGGACTGGAGGTGGTGGGAGAGAAAATGAAGACAGAGGCAGAAATGGGGGCCAAAAGGTTTATTGGAAAAAAACACAGTACTAATCCTGTTCGGTCCCAGGCACCCAGGTGGGGTGAGCGATCCACTTGGGGGTGTGTGTGGCTGGAGACTGGGGAGGTGAGTGGACCCTTTTAGGGGGCTCCTTTCCGTGCAGTTCAATAGATCGGTACGTTACCCCTGCTGGACCTTTGGTCAACAGTCTTAGGATGTCTCGGGGGGAGGGGAGTGGTGGGTTGGCAGCGGGTCTGGCGGTTGTGGATGTACACCCTGGTGGTGTCCCGTGCAGGGGTATGTCTCGGAGTCACTTACCTACCGGTAGGATTTGTTGGTGAAGATAACTTGGGCTGCTGGTAGCTGGCGTTGGAGTTTCCTTTTGCAGATGCGGTGTTGGATGGCTGCTGCGATGTCAGCGGTTGGAGGAAGCTCTGTGTGTGGTGGTAGCTTGCTGGTGAACTGTGGGGCTTGGTGCACCGCGTTGCTGGCGTTCTGTTCCCGCTGCCTGGTGGGTGCCTGTTT
Source organism: Taudactylus pleione (assembly GCA_031769625.1). Classification (NCBI taxonomy): domain Eukaryota; kingdom Metazoa; phylum Chordata; class Amphibia; order Anura; family Myobatrachidae; genus Taudactylus; species Taudactylus pleione. The sequence continues at coordinate 3,566,317 of JAUIMM010000684.1, forward strand.
GTGTGGATCGCTTAGGGATTGCTGCTGGACGAACAGCTGCGAGTGGAGCTGGTGTTGGTTGCTCCCGGGGGGCGGTGCATGGTTGCCTGGGTCAGGCAGGTGGAGTGGTGATCCGGAGGGGTGCGCAGGGCTTTGCTAGGTGTGATGCCCAGCGCGGCCCTGCGGGTAGTGGATGGAGAGGGTTCTGGAAGCAGCAAGGCTCGACCGAGTTCTTCGCGGGAATGAAGAGCTCTGGTGTAAGCTGGCTATGGTGTCAGGATGTAGGGGGTCTCCGACGTGTTTCGGCAGGGGCTCTGCCTACTTCAAGGAGGTAAGAAGTGTCGATATGCACGTGTGGGGTTTAAATGTGGAACTTCCGGGTTCTGTGTTTGTCAGGTGGTGGAGATGACCAATCGGGCTAAGAGTGGGTGTGGCCCATGTATCTGATAGGTCGTGGGTGATTGTGCGAGGCTAAGCCTGTAATTGGGTGATATCGTCACGTGGTTTGGGCAGCCAATGGTGTGCTGCGCTGCTGTGGGTGTGTTAGCTGGGGCTCGTGTCTGGGTGCGTGTGTGGCTGCTATGGGGATCGTGACCAGCTGTGGATGGTCAGCGGCGGTCACGTGGTGTTGGCAGCCAATCATGTGCTCTGCTGGTGTGGGTGTGTATACTGGGGCTGGTGTACTGTAATGCCTTATGCAGTTGCTATGGGGATCGTGAGCGGTTGTTGTTGGTTAGAGGTGGTCACGTGGTGCGGGCACGATCCCCATAGCAACCGCATAATGCATTACAGTACACCAGCCCCAGCATACACACCCACACCAGCAGAGCACACAATTGGCTGCCAACACCACGTGACCGCCGCTGACCATCCACAGCCGGTCGCGATCCCCATAGCAGCCACACACGCACCCAGACACGAGCCCCAGCTAACACACCCACAGCAGCGCAGATAAGGATAAGATAAGGATATGCATCGCAGTGACTACACAGAGCCATTGCAGAGTAACTGACACGAAGTACCATTTGGAGGAGGTTATGGGGGGGGTTGGTAAAATGCAGGCGTGCCAGTGCGTTTGAACGCCATTGCGTGCATAAATTATCCACTGCAATGGCATACGCGGCTTAAGCTCATACTGCGTACCAGGTTAGCAATTTCTGAGTAAGTGCATGAGGCTCCGATGGTACTCGATGTTACCAATGTTTTTGCAGTCTTGCTAAGTATTACGGATGTACAGTGCCTTGCAAAAGTATTCTCGCCCTTTCGCTTTTTACCTTTTTTGTTACATTACAACCTGTAATTTATTTATATTTTATCTGAATTTTATGTGATGGATCTGCACAAAATAGTCTAATTTGGTGAAGTAAAATGAGAAAAATATATATAGCAAAGAATCTTTATAAATAAAATTCTGAAAATTGGCATGTGCATATGTAATCACCCCCTTTGCTATGAAGCCCCTCAAAAGTTCTGGTGCAACCAATTACCTTCACAAGTCACATAATTAGTGAAATGAAGCCCACCTGTGTGACATCTAAGTGTCACATGATCTGTCAGTATAAACACACCTTTTCTGAAAGGCACCAGAGACTGCAACACCACTAAGCAAGAGGCATCACACCATGAAGACCAAGGAGCTCTCCAAACAAGTCAGGGACAAAGTTGTGGAGAAGCCCAATTCTGGGTTGGGTTAAAAAAAAAATATCCAAATCTTTGATGAACCCCCGGAGCACCATCAAATCCATCATCATCAAATGAAAAGAACATGGTACCCACCAAAACTCACAGACCGGGCAAGGAGGGCATTAATCAGAGAGGCAGCACAGAGACCAAAGGTAACCCTGAAGGAGCTGCAGAGTTCCACAGAAGAGACTGGTGTATCTGTGCATGTGACCACAATAAGCCGTACACTCCATAGAGCTGGGCTTTATGGAAGAGTGGCCAGAAAAAAAACATTACTTAGTGATAAAAATAAGAAGACATGATTTGAGTTTGCCAAAAGGCATGTGGGCGACTCCCCAAATGTATGGAGGAAGGTGCTCTGGTCAGATGAGACTAAAATTTTACTTTTTGCCCACCAAGGAAAACGCTATGTTGGTGCAAACCCAACACATCCCATCACCCCAAGAACACCATCCCCACAATGAAACATGGTGGTGGCAGCATCATGCTGTGGGGATGTTTTTCAGCAGCAGGGACTGGGAAACTGATTTGAGTCAAGGGAAAGATGGATGGTGCTAAATACAGGGATATTCTTGAGCAAAACCTATTTCGATCTGCCTGTGATTTGAGATTGGGACGGAGGTTCACCTTCCAGCAGGACAATGACCCGAAGCCTACTGCTAAAGCAACACTCGATTGGTTTAAGGGGAAACATTTAAATGTGTTGGAATGGCCTAGTCAAAGCCCAGATCTCAATCCAATTGAGAAACTGTGGTCAGACTTGTAGATTGCTGTTCACAAGTGGAAACCATCCAACATGAAGGAGCTGGAGCAGTTTTGCCTTGAGGAATGGGCAAAAATCCCAGTGACAAGATGTTGCAAGCTCATAGAGACTTATCTAAAGCGACTCGCATCTGTAATTGCCGCAAAAGGTGGCTCGACAAAGTACTGACTTTAGGGGGGTGAATAATTATGCACGCTGAAGTTTTCTGTTATGTTGTCCTAAATGTTGTTTGATTCACAATATAAAAAAAACACAACTTCACAGTTGTAGGCATGTTCTGTGAATGAAATGATGCACACCTTCACACAATCCATTTCAATTCCAGGTTGTGAGGGAACAAAACATGAAAACTGCAAAGGGGGGTGAATACTTTTTCAAGGCACTGTATGTAAGGTAAGGTGGGCGTCCTTATGTCGTGCTGTGACGGCATGGCGATCGCAATGGACTAGCATATCATTGCAGTGAGACTGCGCATGTAATCGCAGCTGCAAGTTGCGATCCAATCTAATCAGGCCCTATGTTTTCATTCTTTGCTTTTGTACTTTTCATATCTTTACCTACTACATGGACTCAAGAGAAGATTCAGGATTTTTAAGATAAGGATTTTCAAAGTTTTCTGCAATTATGCACTAGCAGGTGCTGTTATCATCACTTACAGTACTACGTTTGATTATTACTATTATCTTTTATTTCTAAGGTGCCACAAGGGTTTTTCTAGTGCTGTACATAGGCAACCACTCACGGGATTACATGGGTATAGAGTGAACAATATACAGGCAGTAAAGTCATTTACATAGATACAAAATTTCCACCTGTACAATAATGTTTAATTACATAATAAAACACCAGGAGAGAGGGCCCTGCTTGCAGGAGCTAACACTCTCAAAGGGCAACAAGGAACACCCATAGCAAAGCAAAATTTTGAGGAAGTGCGGTAGGCTTCGGTAAATTCACAGTGAATCATGTCCTCATGGCTCTGCCCCTCTGCTTCTCAATGGCGCATTTGCAGCAATGAACAGCAGGTGGTGGGGCCATGATGACACATTTTGCAGTGTCACACCCACTGCAGCTTCAACATTTCACAGCGCCACACCCAACAAGTATGATCAGATGTGGTACCCAGGTGTTGGTGTGGGAACAGATAAGTTAGGTGTAGATGGTCCCTTACAGCTGAGACTGCAGCTCCCATGGATTTTCCTTCATCTTTGGCAATGACTCCACGAGCTTTACCCACCTCAGGCTGTAGCAGAGAGGTCAGCCCCGCATACACAGTAAAATTACATAATGTGATGATAAATAGAATAATCATGTAGATTTATAAAGGGGGGTAGGAGGATGTAGATCCAGGACAGGTCACTGTATGAAAATAATAATCACCTTACATGTGACATGAGATTGCAGCGTAAAAAGTAATATAGCAATTTCCACATAGTAGTTAGTAATACAATAGTGAATAGGCAATGGGCAATAATTCTTTCCAATAGTTCAAAGGGCTTATTTATCTTTGCTGCTGTAGTACCTCTTTGGCTATAACTAGGAAAGAGGCAATTTCTCAGTTGTCTCTATAAACCACAGGTTCTCAAACTCAGGGCCTAATTCAGATCCACTCGCGAGCGTAGGATGCTCGCAAGTGGGTCGATGGTGCCCTAATGCGCAGGGAGCTCCGTCGTGCGCATGCGCGAGACCCGCATAGCGACAGCCAAGCTGTCATTATGGGTCTCGCACCAAAGGGGGCGTGCTGTCGATGGTGACTGACAGCACGCCCCCTTTGGTGGGCATGCTGGGGGCGTGGCTGCCAGATGGAGGCGTTCCCATGGGAACGCCTACCGTCTGGGTCCGGCCCCACTGACATCACTATTGATGTCAGTGGGAGTGCTTTTGGCTCTGATAGAGCCAAAATCACTCCAGGGCTTGCGGTCACCGAGACCCTACCGCAGGGTCTCGTCGCAAGCCCGATGGTCGTGATGGTCTTGACCATCGCGACCATCATCATGGACGCTCGCATAAGCTGTGGGTGGTAACCCACAGCTATGCGAGCGTCCAAGAGGCCGCTCCATTTTTAGGTAGGAGGGTCCTGATTCAGAGCGAGCGCTCTGGTCAGAGCGTCCGGGTCTGAATCAGGCCCTCAGACCTCAGGACCCCAAACAGTGCATGTTTTGCAGGTCTCCTCACATAATTACTAGTAAATAGTTAGCTGCACCTGTAGATCTTTTAAAATGTGTCAGTGAGTAATGAATACACCTGTGCACCTGCTGGGTGACCTGCAAAAAGTGAACTGTGTGGGGTCCTGAGGACCGAGTTTGAGAACCACTGCTTTAAACACACAAAATAATACTCAAAAGACAACCACTGAGCTATAAAGTGCATGCATTGTAATCCCCAATTGGTAATAGCAATAAGCTTAGCATCTATTTTTTAGGATTTGCGGTTAGCAAATCATCTTGGTGGCAGTTCCCAGTCATAGTTGTTACTGGGATACTACTGTACATCATGTCTTGTCCTTGTTCTGTCTTTTTGCAGGAAGCTGGAAATCCTGTCTTATCTGTGTTCAAATCATAGCCTGTCATTCATGTCGGTCTGTGTGTTTGTATCATGTGCTCACTAATTACTAGTTGTCTTCGTGCAGAGCTCAGGTGCACACATGCCTTTGATTAGGAAGTGCTCTCTCCAGGAATTGGTTCTGATTGGACCCTGCTTCCTTTAAGTTTCAGCCAGCCTTTCACTCCTTGCCGGTTATACTGTCTGACAATCAGTGTATGCATGTCTCTCTGAAGTCTGAACTTTTGCCGGTCTCCCCAAGTTCCACTGTTCCAGTGTCCTGCACCTATCTGTTTGTTTAGTATTAGCCTGTGAAATTTACCCTGCTGCTGTCTGGGGCACTTTCATTCCAGAGAGCAGCCAAGCCATTTCAGTCTGCTTCCTGCCTGTGTTCCTGTCATGCCAGAGTTCACCTGTGTGCCATATTGCTCCTGACACATCATAGCCTGCATGTCATCTCGGCTGTCATAGCTGTACCACGGGCCTCAAGGCCGCATCATAGCCTGCATCTCATCTCGGCATCCCAGCCACACCAAGTAGCTCCCGTGCTACCACCATTCTCCATACGGCTTCCCAGCCTCACCAAGTAGCTCCCGTGCTACCACCATTCTCCATACGGCTTCCCAGCCTCACCAAGTAGCTCCCGTGCTACCACCATTCTCCATACAGCTTCTCAGCTGCACCAAGTAGCTCCCATGCAACCACCATTCTCCATACAGATTCCCATCAACACCAACTAGCTCCCGTACTACCACCTTTCTCCATACGGCTTCCCAGCCACACCAAGTAGCTCCTGTGCTACCACCATTCTCCATACGGGTTCCCAGCAAGTAGCTCCCATGCTACCACCATTCTTCATATGGCTACCCATCTGCACCATTGTCCCTGGACATTCCTGAGACCCATTATCTGTCGCTGCTGGTGTATCCTGTCCATTACGCCTGTTCCAATACCATTACCTGCAGCCTCATTCCAGTTAGCCAGTTGTGGAAGGACTGCCACATCACTGTCTTTGCTTGTCCTAGTCAGCAGTCCTGCGGTCTCTCGCCAGTTATGTAAGCCTCCACTGCTGGAGGCATAAATCCAGGCGGCCACCTAAGTAACAGTGTGTAAATAAATCACTAAGGGAACAGCGGGTGGCTGTTATTGGTAGAAGATCCTCTCCCTGGCTCTAGAGTTCTTACACAACCATGCGAGAATCGTAACACTAATGCTGTAAAGAACAATAAACACAATTCCACTTGCAATACATCTCAATTATCTTCAGCACTACATAGCAGCAATAACTCAGTCCCAAAGTGCTCTTTAAATTAGCACAGAATTCACAAAAAACTGTCTCCCGCTCTTTACGCTTGGGATTACACAGTAATATAGCAGATCTAAGTATATCTGAGCAATTCTCAGTATCTATTGATAATTCTTAGTATCTCATACACTCTAGAAAAAGCTCTATAACAGCTCTCAGTAGCAACTAAACAATTCTCAGTAGCGCTGCAGCTCAGTAGGAACTAGGGGTGAGCGGGTTCGGATTTCTGAAATCCGAACCCCCCCGAGCCCCCCCGATCCGAGTCCGATCCGAGTCAGGCTCGACTTTTCCCACCTGACTCGGATCTGAAATCGAGGCAAAACGTCATCATCCCGCCTTCCGAGTCTCGCGGGTTTTGGATCCTATATAAGGTACCCGCATCGGCGCCATTTTCTCACTCGGCTGTGGACAGTGAAGAGGGAGGGTGGGAGTTAGGGCTGTGTAGTGTAGTGTAGTGCTGCTGTTGTCCACTACTTCAAAGTCCATAGGGGCTGGCTGTGTTGTGCTGTGCTGCTGTTGTTAATAGGGGCTGTGTCCACTACTTCAAAGTCCATAGGGGCTGGCTGGACTGTGTTGTGCAGTCAGTTCTCCATAGGGGCTGTGTCCACTCCAAAGTCCTGTGCAGTGTCCCAGTCCTAAAGGGGTGCTGTAGTGTTGTCCAGGGGGTGCTCTGTCCATCAGGGGTGCTCCCCCCAAGTGCTAAAAAAATAATATATTTTCTGTGTTTGTGAATTGTGTGCGCAGTAGCCGCACGTGCATCAACAAAGTAGTGCCAAGCGTGCGCCTGTGTCATAAGTAAAGGGCCGGCTGGCTTGACCGTTAAGGGTGCTGTAACCCCCGAAAGTACACTCCAGTCCAAACCAAAAAAAAAATTATTTTCTGTGTTTGTGAATTGTGTGCGCAGTAGCCGCACGTGCATCAACAAAGTAGTGCCAAGCGTGCGCCTGTGTCATAAGTAAAGGGCCGGCTGGCTTGACCGTTAAGGGTGCTGTAACCCCCGAAAGTACACTCCAGTCCAAACCAAAAAAAAAATTATTTTCTGTGTTTGTGAATTGTGTGCGCAGTAGCCGCACGTGCATCAACAAAGTAGTGCCAAGCGTGCGCCTGTGTCATAAGTAAAGGGCCGGCTGGCTTGACCGTTAAGGGTGCTGTAACCCCCAAAAGTACACTCCAGTCCAAACCAAAAAAAAAATTATTTTCTGTGTTTGTGAATTGTGTGCGCAGTAGCCGCACGTGCATCAACAAAGTAGTGCCAAGCGTGCGCCTGTGTCATAAGTAAAGGGCCGGCTGGCTTGACCGTTAAAGGGTGCTGTAACCCCCGAAAGTACACTCCAGTCCAAACCAAAAAAAAAATTATTTTCTGTGTTTGTGAATTGTGTGCGCAGTAGCCGCACGTGCATCAACAAAGTAGTGCCAAGCGTGCGCCTGTGTCATAAGTAAAGGACCGGCTGGCTTGACCGTTAAGGGTGCTGTAACCCCCGAAAGTACACTCCAGTCCAAACCAAAAAAAAAATTATTTTCTGTGTTTGTGAATTGTGTGCGCAGTAGCCGCACGTGCATCAACAAAGTAGTGCCAAGCGTGCGCCTGTGTCATAAGTAAAGGGCCGGCTGGCTTGACCGTTAAAGGGTGCTGTAACCCCCGAAAGTACACTCCAGTCCAAACCAAAAAAAAAATAATTTTCTGTGTTTGTGAATTGTGTGCGCAGTAGCTGCACGTGCATCAACAAAGTAGTGCCAAGCGTGCACCTGTGTCATAAGTAAAGGGCCGGCTGGCTTGACCGTTAAAGGGTTCTGTAACCCCCAAAGTACACTCCAAAACAAAAAAATATATATTTTCTGTGTTTGTGACTTGTGTGCACTGTGGCTGCACGTGCATCAACAAAGGAGCAGCGCCAAGCATGCGCCTGTGTACCATAAGTAAAGAGCCGGCTGGCTCATTTCTTAAAGGGTGGTGTAACCCACAAAGTGCACTACTCTCAGCAAAAATAAAAAAATATTTTCTGTGTTTGTGTGCGCTTTAGCCGCACGTATATATCAATATAACATAAATGGAGGACCAAACTTTCTCCGATAAAAATAAAATAGGGAAAGATCAAGAACCACTTCCTCCTAGTGCTGTTGCTGCTGCTGGGAGTTGTTCATCATCCCAGAGAGGAAGTAGGAACATCACTACTTTTACTAAACAATTGACCCTCCAACAGTCCCTAGCGATGAGGATGAAGTACGACAGCAGTCATCCTGAAGCAAAACGTATAACTGAGGCCTTGACTGCTATGTTGGTGTTAGACGTGCGTCCGGTATCCGCCATTAGTGCAGTGGGATTTAGACAATTGATGGAGGTAGTGTGTCCTTGGTTCCAAATCCCGTCTAGATTCCACCAGCATCCTCAAAGCAGCAGCGACAAGCGTGCGTCTGTCTGTTAAAGGGTGGTGACACCCTCAAAGTGTGCTACACAAACAATAAAAATATTCTTCTTTTTTCTGTCTTTGTGAATTGTGTGGGCTGTAGCCGCACCTGCATCCTTAAAGCAGCAGCGACAAGCGTGCGTCTGTCTGTTAAAGGGTGGTGACACCCTCAAAGTGTGCTACACAAACAATTAAAATATTGTTCTTTTTTTTTCGGTCTTTGTGAAATGTGTGGGCTGTAGCCGCACCTGCATCCTTAAAGCAGCAGCGACAAGCGTGCGTCTGTCTGTTAAAGGGTGGTGTAACTCTCAAAGTGCTCCAAAAAATAAAAAACTATTTTTTTAATGTGTTTGTGACTTGTGTGCGATGTAGCCGCACTTGCATCCTCAAAGCAGCAGCGACAAGCGTGCGTCTGTCTGTTAAAGGGTGGTGACACCCTCAAAGTGTGCTACACAAACAATAAAAATATTCTTCTTTTTTCTGTCTTTGTGAATTGTGTGGGCTGTAGCCGCACCTGCATCCTTAAAGCAGCAGCGACAAGCGTGCGTCTGTCTGTTAAAGGGTGGTGTAACTCTCAAAGTGCTCCAAAAAATAAAAAACTATTTTTTTAATGTGTTTGTGACTTGTGTGCGATGTAGCCACTCTTGCATCCTCAAAGCAGCAGCGACAAGCGTGCGTCTGTCTGTTAAAGGGTGGTGACACCCTCAAAGTGTGCTACACAAACAATAAAAATATTCTTCTTTTTTCTGTCTTTGTGACTTGTGTGGGCTGTAGCCGCACCTGCATCCTTAAAGCAGCAGCGACAAGCGTGCGTCTGTCTGTTAAAGGGTGGTGACACCCTCAAAGTGTGCTACACAAACAATAAAAATATTGTTCTTTTTTCTGTCTTTGTGAATTGTGTGGGCTGTAGCCGCACCTGCATCCTTAAAGCAGCAGCGACAAGCGTGCGTCTGTCTGTTAAAGGATTACATCGGTGACAGCATCCAAGTAGGCATGTCAGACAGTCCATACCTGTACTGGCAGGAAAAAGAAGCAATTTGGAGGTCCCTGTACAAACTGGCTCTATTTTACCTGAGTTGCCCCCCCTCCAGTGTGTACTCCGAAAGAGTGTTTAGTGCAGCCGGGAACCTTGTCAGCGAAAGGCGTCGGAGGTTGCTTCCACAAATTGTGGAGAAGATGATGTTCATAAAATGAATTATCAACTCTTCCAGGGAGACCAGCCTCCAGAACGTACAGAGGGACCTGTGGTTCCAGCAGGGACGAATTAATACTCTGTGAGGATGAGGATGTACACACTGAAGAGGGTGAGGAATCGGTGGATGAGGAGGATGAGGATGATATCTTGCCTCCGTAGAGCCAGTTTGTGCAGGGACACATTAATTGCCAGCTTGTTTTGTGGGGGCCCAAACGAACCAATCATTTCAGCCACAGTTGTGTGGCAGACCCTGGCGCTGAAATGATTGGTTTGTTAAAGTGTGCATGTCCTGTTTATACAACATAAGGGTGGGTGGGAGGGCCCAAGGACAATTCCATCTTGCACCTCTTTTTTTTCTTTGCATTATGTACAGTTTGGGGCCTAGTTTTTCAAACTGCCATCCTGTCTGCCACTGCAGTATCACGCCTAGATGGGTCACGTGTTTGTGCCGCCCACTCGTGTCGCTTAGCATAGTCATCCAGCTACCTCGGTGCAACCTTTTGGACATAAAAACACTATTGTGAGGTGTGAGGTGTTCAGAATAGACTGGAAATGAGTGGAAATTAAGGTTATTGAGGTTAATAATAGCATAGGAGCAGAAAAACCTACAAATTCTGTGATTTTAGCTGTTTTTATGCTTTTTTTCAAAAAAATACAGATCCAAAACACAAAACCCAGAACCCAAAACACGGAAGGGTGGTTTTGGCAAAACCAATCCAGATCCAAAACACGAAGAAAGATCCAGATCCAAAACCAAAACACAAAACACGAAAAGTGGCCGGTGCACACCCCTAGTAGGAACATCTCCCTTTTACAGCTCTTTTACTCACTCTCAGCCTCCATGATTTCAGCTGCGGCTCCCAGTGCTGACGCACTGTCTCTGGCTCTTAATCTCAGCTGGTTTTTCTGCAGTAGTTACTCATTGCACCATCAGCTGGTATTCAGTGGCTTATGTCACCATACCAGGTCAGCAATAACAATTTGCCCAGTCTCTTGTCTCTCACAGCAGACCTGCGGCAGCTCACCCCACCTCAGTATCTCCTGGTCTCAACTGAACATGTGCAATCACGAACACACTGTCCTGTTGCTGGCTTGTCTCAGTTTTGTCACGTAATGCCTCCACCTTGTGGCAGCCTCCTATACTGCAACATCCATTGGCACCTGTGAGAGCCAGGGGTATTACATCAACACATCTTTGTTCATACTCAATTGGGGCATTCAAATCAAGCTCTTATGCACAAATTCTAGTAGTGAATCCTAGGTCCCACCAGGGGCAGAACTATGGGAGACAATGGAGGCACCTGCCGCCAGGCTCCAGCTCTTAAGGGGCACCTCCTCCATTGTCCACAAAATATTCACCCCACTTAGGGCTGTAACTATGTACCCGAAGTGTACCGTCATGGCCGCCCAATACATGGCACTCCGTCCCGGCACCTGAGAAGCCACCATACACTAGTGAGAGCTCCATGTCAGACCATCAGCTGCTGCCTTCGTCTATCTATAGCTTGTCTGCATGCGAATTGCTACATTACAGTGTCAGTGGCTGTGACGGGGGGGCACCAAATTATAACTTGCCTCCGGGCGTCTGGGATGAACTTACGCCACTGGGTCCCACCTTTAATAGCTAATAGTGACCCTCAGAAGTCACTGACTCCCCAACAGATCACTTTGTTCAGATAACTATGTAAGCAAATATGTTTTCTCCACACGCTCCTTACATAAGAGTAGATTGCATTCTTTCTTTAATCCTCTAACAAAAAATAATTTAATGCTCATGTAAACACTGCAATTGGCCAGCATGAAAAAAAACAACACCTCATTGTTGGCTTAGAGCTTATGATTATTATTCATGTGAACAGTGTGAGGAGACGGCTGGAACTGCAACTCCCAACGGAAAGGTCAGATCTGTAAGCAGTGGAAAAAAGTGACGCAACGTAGGACAGGAGGATGAGTGACGTCCCGTTACCTCCACTCTGGCTGGTCACAAAAAATGAACATTACAGGAAAAGCTGCGCGGATTTGTTCATGTGTGAGGCAATCAGAAGGCAGATTGTGCACTGTGATAATATTGTGTGACACTGGCTGATAACAGTACTGAGGGTCTGATTCAGAAGTGGCCACAAATACCGGCACTTTTGGTACGCAGCGAGATTGAGAAGACTAGTTATTCTGTAAATTATTTTATCAAACTTGGAAATTGTATTTACTTTACATTTTATTTTTACCCCAAAACTTTATTTATTTATTTATTTTTTTTACCGTACTGTCATTTGAGATATATATATATATATATATAGGTGTCTGTGTGTTTACAAAGATACACTGGAGAGATCCGGCTCTCACTGATCCGCACACAGGCCCTGATTCATAGCCGGACGCTCTGACAGAGCGCTCGCGAGCGGGTCTGAATCAGGCCCACATTTCTTACCCCGTTGCCCTCCGTAAGCGATGCAAGAGCACCGGACACAACACACTAATACCGGCGGCACTCGAGGATTTGAAAAAAGAGACGACACACACGTAGAATACAGTCTAGTCAACATTTCAATGCAAAGGAAGGTCCTGATCAAAATGCTGTTTCATTGAAACGTTGACTAGACTGTATTCTATGGCTGCGCATTCTCTTTTTTCAAATCCTCGAGTGCCGCCAGTATATATATATGTGTGTGTGTGTAATAGAGAGATAATCCGGCACTCACCCCAGCCTCCACAGCATGCCCAGGTGCCTCTCCAGTAGATAAATATAGTATACACAGTAGTGGAAGGATGGCACTCTGGGTCTCAACAGCACTTCTAATAAATAACAGGCACAGCCAGGATATATGGTCAACGTTTCAGAGCGTTGGCTCTTTTATCAAGACATGCAGTACAATGAACAAAAAGAGACATAAATACCTGTGTATCCACCCAGTGAGAGTCAAGTTCCTGCCCCTGCCACACATGTCTTGATAAAAGAGCCAACGCTCTGAAACGTTGACCATATATCCTGGCTGTGCCTGTTATTTACTAGAAGTGCTGTTGAGACCCAGAGTGCCATCCTTCCACTACTGTGTATACTATAATATATATATATTTTTTTTTTTTTCTATAGTAGTATAGAAGAAGCACCTCAAAGAACACCAGTAACAAGCTGTTCACTTCAATTAGATATATTATAAAAGCCCAATATATAATTTGCTCATAATCCAATTTACCGTATTATTAATTCTTGGAAGCGATGAATCCTACGGCCGACTTGTCCACTTTCTGAATGTTAAAGACTTTGGTGTGGCTTTCCTCCCATATGGTTGGATTTCCTTAATAGGAAGATACATATCTCCTAAAGAAGATAAGGAGTTGTATCTAAAAATAGACCCACAATTTTGAAAGTGGGCAAGCTCTCCTTATTAAGTGCAATTTTGACAGTATCTCTATAAATAAAAAAATTCTCTTTGGTTGTCCAAAAATACTGCAAAGCAACAACCCAGCAAATAGCTCCTTACTCTGGTCTGTCTAATCTCAACAGGAAATCTGTGTAAATTCCTGAGATTAGACAGACCAGAGTAAGGAGCTACTTGCTGGGTTGTTGCTTTGCAGTATTTTTGGACAACCAAAGAGAAAGCACAATGCCTTGTGCTCATTTCCATCATGATGGCACATAGCCTCGTTCTCCCATAGCCTGCTGTTATATCTTAGGGCCTGATTCAGACCCACTCGCAAGCGGCTGTCCGCTCGCAAGTGGGTCGATGTTGTGCACTGAGCATGCGCGCGACGGCGGGAGCTCCGTCGTGCGCATGCGCCAGACGCAACGAGCGAAGGACTTTCCTTCGCTCGTTGTGTCTGATCAAAGGGGGCGTGCTGTCGATGTTGATTGACAGCACGCCCCCTTTGGTGGGCGTGCCGGGGCATCAGAAGCCGGCCCACTGACATCACTAGTGATGTCAGTGGGAGTGATTTTGGCTCTGATTGCCAAAATCACTCCGGGCCTTGCGGTTGAAAAACTCAACCGCAGGCTCCGGCTCGCAGTGGCGATGGTCGCGATGGTCAAAACCATCGCGGCCATCAAACTGCACGCTCGTATAGGCTGTGGGTGGTGACCCACAGCTATACGAGCGTACAGGAGGACGCTCCATAATTATGGAGGGCGGCCCTCATTCAGAGCGTGCGCTCTGCTCAGAGCGTACGGCTCTGAATGAGGGCCTTAGTTTTGCAACATCTTTATCGGCAATCTAGTTTTAAAATAGGATTAATTACTGTATGTGGTGTGTGTCTGGGTTCCAGTAAGCTGTGTGTATGGTCACTGGTGTCATTGATCCTTATTGCAACATCTCACTCAGTAATGTAAACAAAACTGTGGCGTGTTATTACACAATGCCGCAGAGTGCCACGCCAGAAAACATCCCTAACTGGTCTATCGGGACTGATTACTTCAGCCTGAAATAAGACCACGGTCCCTTTATCCACTAAACTTCTGGACTGTGGTGTGTCATTACTCAATGCCGCAGAGTGCCACGTCAGAAAACATTCCCAACTGGTCTATCGGGACTGATTACTTCAGCCTGAATTAAGACCACAGTCCCTTTCTTCACTAAACTTCTGGACTGTGGTGTGTCATTACTCAATGCCGCAGAGTGTCACATCAGAAAACATTCCCAACCAGTCTATCGGGACTGATTACTTCAGCCTGAAATAAGACCACAGTCCCTTTCTCCACTAAACTTCTGGACTGTAGGCAGGTAAGGAGACACTGTGTACCACATACCTCAGGAGGACACATGCGATATATTGGGGCCTGATTCAGAGCTAAACAAAATTAATATAATCACGTAGTTGAGCGATCGTTTCTCCTGCGCAAAAAAAAGTTTACGCGTTACACAGAGAGCACAATGGCACTGCTGCCATCTAGAACACACGGTATAAGAAATGTCGTGGAAAATTAAAGGGCATTCCTGGGTGTTCAGTGACAGGGAGATGTCTTAGCGCACGCACTGCGATGGTCCGTCTTATGGGCGTGTTATGGGAGTGTCGCCAGTGTGTCTGTGAAAGCGGTTGCATACACAGACGATAGGACTGGTACAAGTTTCGATGGTACGACCGATGGTGGCGTCTAATCACGCCCCAATCAGTATTCCAGCACCAGTATTTCACGCTGACAGTGGGCATCGCAGTTCTTGAACGTTTGCACGTACGGATGTACACCGGGGAAGGGAACTGTAGCGACATTTGCAATAGACGTAGCCGGTTCCACTTCTGCCTTCACCTCATTATCAGGCCCAATGACTTGTTTGTGTAGCAGATTTCATTCCTCACCAGTACAAAATACATTTCCCAGTCCTGTCACATTCTATATTACTAAGGGCTTGATTCAGACCCGTTCGCGTGCGCATGGTGCTCGCAAGCGGGTTGATGGTTGGGCAGTGCGCACGTGCGGCGTGCGCACTACACGTGCGCGAGCCCCGGAGCGAGTGAGAACTTCACTCACTCGGGGCTCGCAGCGAAACGGGGCGGCTGTCGATGTTGATCAACAGCTCGCCCCGTTTTGTAGGCGGGTCGGGGGGGGGGGGTGGCTGCACAAACGGAGTCGTTCCCGAAGGAACGCCTGCCGTTTGTGGGCGGCCCTACTGACATCACACGTGATGTCAGTAGTGAACTTCCTGCTCTATTAGAGCAGGAAGTTCACTGGGGCTTGCGGTGGACGAGACCCTACCACAAGGGTCTCGTCGCAAGCCCGATGGTCGCGATAATCGCGACCATCGCCAGGCCGCCCGCACAAGCTGTGGGTGGTCACCCACAGCTATGCGAGCAGCCTGGAGGCAGATTTTTTTTTTTTTTTTTTAAATCCGCCCTGATTCAGAGCATAGCGAGCGCCTCTGAATCAGGACTTAAGCATCCTAATGGTTATAGAGAGGAGAAACTGATGTTACCAGTAGTGCAAAAGTCCAAATTTGTTTCAAACCAATCCTGTACTGTGGACCAGCTCACACACGATCAGGGTCAGTAATGTACCGGACGTACACAGCCGTAGGGAAGCGCAGGGAAGCGGATGTGCAATACCGTCCAACTAAAACGCAAATGCAGCAGGATCTGAGGGCTGCGATCTGATGGCTGCATCCAAAGACGCTGCTTCAGATCACTGCCCCCGGCCAGGCTGCGCAAGCCAAAGCTTACTCAACCTGGCCGTCAGAACCCCTCTGCTGGATCCAGGAAATTTGCGTCCGCTGACGCAGATTCTGGGCTTGGCACACCTGCAAAATGGACAAAACGCCCCCGCTCCATCCCCCAAACACGGCAGAACCCCAACATCTGATCTGTACGTAAACCTGCCGACTTCTGAGTTTCCCTTCCCGGGAGAAGCCCGGGGTGGAGAAGCAGGTAGGCGGTGTTGGGGGCAGGGGCAGACGGGTTGCATCATTAAGCCTCGCCCCCTTGCGGGAATTCGCTGCAAGTGGCGCATATTTAATCAGGGGGCGGGACCAAATGACGCAATTCTGCCCACGGACTCGCCGATCCCCTGAACTTTTCTCCCCATTCTGCTCACTTCACTAGGATGTGGGTGGAATGCGGGAGAAGTGCCTACCCTTCCGGGGGTGCGGGGGGTTACCCGAATAATTGGGAGTCTCCTGCAGGTCCCGGGAGGGTAGGCAAGTATGACGTAAACCATCGGACCATTCAGAGGTGCATGCCATGTGGACAATGTTCTCAGTCTGTGCGTGCATCTTTTCACACTGCGCAGGGAGACGCAGAACAAATTTGGGCGCAGAAATAGGTAATTTTAGTGGGCGTTCCTGGATGGTAACAGGGGTGTGGCTAGCCAGACGTGAGCATGTCGCCATTGTCAGATGGACAATCTGCACCTCCATAGGGCCAGTGCAACGTTCAATGGCAAGACTGATGTGTTCGATGGCGCGTCTTAATGCGCAAAGTGTACGAATCGCATCGTCTGCGACATTAGCGTAAAGGCGCACGTCGGTCTATGAAAAAAACTCAGTCACGACGCGTCGGCAGAAGGAGGCCATGTTTGATATCATAACGGACTAGGAACTTTCTTTTCGCTCTTTTCTGGGGGGTTTTGTAACACGTTTCAGAGTTACAGATCCTATTCTGTCCCCAGAAATCACTGATATCACCTTGGTGGGCCTCCACACTTGCATGCCCTCCTTTACTTACAGTACACTATTATTTTCTCACCTCTTTCGGGTGATGTACAGTATGCAGCGGTTCTCATAGGACTTGTGTGTATTTTCTTGAGTTGCAGAATAGTATAAATATGCTGAGATAAGAGATCCCTTGTGCTGTTACCAACTGCCGAGCATTCTCCACATCAGTCCTTTATTATTCTCCTGTAACTGCCACGCTTGCACCAGGCTCCATCTAGTGGCCACCCTCCACATGTACAACCAGGGGCGTAACTCAGACCCTCCAACATGACCCATTCCATTAGGTACAAAATGCTCTGCTCCTGGACTTCCCTCTTAATTTATGATTAAAGGGCTAAAGGAAAGTATTGTGTTGGGATTTTTTTTTGTGTGGGCGTGGCACTCTTACAAGGGGCATTACTGCTGCGGGCACATTTTGCAGGGGACATTACTAATGGGGGCACATTTTACTGGGGCAATGCTACTGGGGGCATATTTTACAGGAGGCATTACTACTGGGGGCACATTTTACAGGGGGCATTACTACTGGGGGCACTTTTACTGGGGTATTACTACTGGGGGCACATTTTACAGGGGGCATTACTACTGGGGGTACTCTTACAAGGGCATTACTACTGGGGGCACATTTTACAAGGGGCATTACTACTGGGGGCACATTTTACAGGGGGCATTACTACTGGGGGTACTGTTACTGGGGTATTACTACTGGGGGCACTTTTACAGGGGGCATTACTACTGGGGGCACTTTTACAGGTGGCATTACTACTGGGTGCACTCTTAAAGGGGACATTACTATTGGGGACACTTTTACAGAGGGCAATACAACTGGGGGCACTTTTACAGGGGGCATTACTACTGGGGCACTCTTAAAGGGGGCACTACTACTGGAGGCACTCTTAAAGGGGGCATTACTACTGAGGAAACTTTTACAGGGGGCAATACTACTGGGGGCACTTTTACAGGGGGCATTACTACTGGGGGCACTCTTAAAGGGGGTATTACTACTGGGGGCACTTTTACAGGGGGCATTACTACTGGGGGCACTTTTACAGGGAGCATTACTACTGGGGGCACTCTTAAAGGGGGCACTACTACTGGAGGCACTCTTAAAGGGGGCATTACTACTGGGAGCACTTTTACAGGGGGCATTACTACTGGGGGCACTCTTAAAGGGGACATTATTACTGGGGGCACTTTTACAGGGGGCATTACTACTGGGGGTACTCTTAAAGGGGGCATTACTACTGGGGACACTTTTACAGGGGGCAATACTACTGGGGGCACTTTTACAGGGAGCATTACTACTGGGGCACTCTTAAAGGGGGCATTACTACTGGGGGCACTCTTAAAGCGGGCATTATTACTGGGGACACTTTTACAGGGGGCAATACTACTGGGGGCACTTTTATAGGGGGCATTACTACTGGGGGCACTCCTAAAGGGGGCATTACTACTGGGGGCACTTTTACAGGGAGCATTACTACTGGGGGCACTTTTAAAGGGGGCATTACTACTGGGGGCACTCTTAAAGGGGGTATTACTACTGGGGGCACTTTTACAGGGGGCAATACTACTGGGGGCACTCTTAAAGGGGGTATTACTACTGGGGGCACTTTTACAGGGGGCATTACTACTATGGACACTCCAAGAGCATTGGGCATGTACCCAGCATGATTGGAATTACGGGGCGGCGCTCGTGATTATGGCTTTTCCCATGAGACCACACCCCATTCCTTTGTTGGGTGCACGCACCTTGGGCGCGTGCAATGTCCACCAGGGGGTGCCAATGTATCTTCGCTTACCAAAAAAATATTAGGCTTGGGCCGGCCCTGATCATGCACTTGGGTCTCAAGAACCCAAAGGTAAAATATGGTATTGAGGGTACTCTAATGTAAACTACAGAGGAGGAAAGGGATCTAGGAGTCACTATCTCAGGTGACTTAAAGGCAGGCAAGCAGTGTAACAAAGCAATGAGGAAGGCAAGTCAGATGCTTGGTTGCATAGGGAGAGGAATCCGTAGCAGAAAGAAAGAAGTGATAATACCACTGTATAGGTCATTGGTACGTCCTCATCTAGAATACTGTGTTCAGTTCTGGAGGCCACATCTCCAGAAGGATATTAATATATTAGAGACTGTACAAAATGGTGCATGGCCTGCATCACAAAGCTTACCAGGAAAGACTAAGAGATCTCAATATGTATAGTCTGGAGCAGAGAAGGGAAAGGGGGGACATGATAGAAACGTTCAAATATATCATGGGTTTTAACAAGGTGCAGGAGGGAGACATTCTTCAAAAGAGAGAAGTGTGGTGCCAGTAGAGCTGTCAATGGGGATTTTGAAATGTCCTAGAATAAGAGGGGGTGAATCAAGGTGATGAAGTGAGAAAACCAGAAGGCAAGTTGTCAAAGAATTGGAAGCAGGGGTCTGGGGAGTGCTAACTGTCAGCAATGGCGAGGTGGAGTGAGGACAGGTGTTTACTTCGAAGGTAGATAAGGAGAGAGTTTGGGTTAATGACTGGGTTGACGAGTGTGGATGAAGGAGAGATCCCCATAGGAGGAGATGAGGAAGATGAGTCAGAGCCAAATTGAATGTTATCAGCGTTATCAGCACCACATTTACATCAATGGATCCCACCTTCATTCACTAGAGCATTTTGTGGCATCATAATATTGGGACACCAGATCCTGGGGTCATGACCTCACTTATAGTTCTCATTCCCCCAGTTCATTCTTCTTTACAGATTATAGAAAACGCTAGTATTGAGTAACCCACTATCTGAACAAATACCTATGGAAACGTTTGTTGAAGATGTGTTGCCCATAGGGTTTGTTAGAGTTACTGTTAGGGTTACCGTTATAGGGTTACTATTAGGGTTACTGTTATAGGGTTACTGTAATAGGGTTACTGTTAGGGTTACGATTAGTGTTACTGTTATAGGGTTACTGTTATAGGGTTACTGTTATAGGGTTACCGTTATAGGATTACTGTTATAGAGTTACCGTTATAGGGTTACTGTTATAGGGTTACCGTTATAGGGTTACTGTTATAGGGTTACCGTTATAGGGTTACCGTTATAGGGTTACTGTTATAGGGTTACTGGTAGGACAGGACAATGTTGGCATTACATCATTGTCGACATGGTTAACGCTGACATCTTGACTATGGCAACATTCTCATGTCGATATTTTGAACAGAGACATAATATACCAAATCCTTCAATAGCACTGTCCAGAATGACATGCTATATTGTGCATGAAGGGTTCGGTATATCTAGTCGACATGGTCACATGTTGACAGACAGCATGCCGTCATGCCCTGCATGTCGACAAGTACAATTTTAACCCTAACATGTCTATTATCGACATTTTCACTATGTCGACATGTCACATGTCAACATTTCAACCATGTTGACATCATAATATTCAGCATTCTGGTGTCGACCTCATGAATGTCAACATAGTGACTGCATACTGTACCATCTATGAATTGCGTGCTGTAACATTAGTATTCGGTGCTCCAACTGTGCAGCCACATCTGCTGGTATAAATCAGACACATCTCCTACCATTGCCAAGCTGGGCACACCTGGCACATATACGGCCAGCTGTGAAAGCCAATCAAAAAGCGCCTTTTTCCTTGACACGTTTTTAACTTACTTGCCTAAGCATTTATAAAGCTACATTCAGATTTATTACAGATTATCAAAGTTCCCATCTGTGCGGCCTCTTACACACCCTTGTAGTAATGTTGGTGCACATTTTATACTGTGGATTTATGACCCAAGTGAGCGCCATATTGTAACTGTGCAGCTCCCTCAGGCCGCGTACACATTACGCTCATCCTCTTTACATCCTTGGACTATATAGGCAGGGCCGGTGCAAGGTTTCTTGGCACCCTAGGCATTTCTTCAGCCTTGCGCCCCCCCACCCTTGGATAGCTACACATGCCCTTATACAGTGCCCCCAGTAGTGGCCCCCTATACAGTGCCCCCAGTAGTGGCCCCCTATGCAGTGCTCCCAGTAGTAGTCCCCCCTATACAGTGCCCCCAGTAGTGGCCCCCTATGCAGTGCTCCCAGTAGTGACCACCTATGCAGTGCTCCCAGTAGTGGTCTCCCCTATACAGTGCCCCTAGTAGTGGCTCCCTATGCAGTGCTCCCAGTAGTGGTCCCCCTATGCAGTGCCCCTTATATAATGCCCCCAGTAGTAGTCCCACCTACGCATTGCCCCAGGTAGTGGTCCCCCTATGCAGTGCCCCTTATATAATGCCCCCAGTAGTAGTCCCACCTACGCATTGCCCCAGGTAGTGGTCGCCCTATGCAGTGCCCCTTATATAATACCCCCAGTAGTAGTGCCCCCCTGTGCAGTGCCCCTTATATAGTGCCCCAGTACTAGTCCCCCCCTGCTCAGTGCCCCTTATATAGTGCCCCCAGTACTTGTCCCCCCTGTGCAGTGCCCCCAGTAGTAGCCCCCCCAGCAGTGCCCCCAGTAGTAGCTGCCGGCGCCGGTGGTTGTGTGTTTGTTCCTAGTAGGTAGTGCGGACTGCACTTATGTGCGGTCCACACTACCGCCCTGTAGGGCCGGCGCTCTTAGGCAGCTGCCTAAGTTTGCCTAGTGGTAGTGCCGGCCCTGTGGGTTGGCATGTGGAGAGGGCCCCCTGAAACTGGTATCGGTACCGTTCACATCACAGCTATAATAAATGGCCACCAGACCACCTCTTGCAGAAGTCCACTCTTTTATTGAACACATCATGCAGCATAGAAATAGGTAATAAAAACCGCCAGTGTTTCAATGATGCTACACAAGAGCTGACACTTCACATCTCGGAGGATAATCATAAGTTCCTCCCGCGTCCCCTGTAGCAGCTCTCCTGATTAGCCAGCACGTTGCTCCTACACTGTGCTAATGCCTCTTGTCCCTCTCTATCTGGACATGCCCTGCTCGGAGAGGCTTGGCGGCCCCAGTATGCCTCCAAATGCACTCGATAGGGTTCATATGTACGATTAAACAACTTCACTGAATAGAGCAGCTACATTAATGAATGAGGTACTATCAGCGGGAGGGGCCAAGTCAAGATGCAATCAGTCAATCAGAAGTGTTCAAGTGCTACAGATCATCATCATCCAACTCTACAGCTCCACCTGTGTCTCAGTATTCTCACACTAGGAACTTTAACTGGCATATCTTTTTTTCTGTAGCTCTCTCTCTGGGGGAGATTTATCAAATCTTGGAGAGAGATAAAGTGCCAACCAATCAGCTTCTGTCATTTTTCAAACACAGTCTGTAAAATGACAGCTTTAAGCTGATTGGTTGGTACATTATCTCTCTCCACTTTATCTCTCTCCAAGATTCGATAAATCTCCCCCTCTGTATCTTGGCTGTCACTTCTCCACTCTGCGCACCTCCAGTGTGCACTATACAATATTATGACCATTGTGACCGGCAGAGCCGTAATTAGAGTTTTTGGTGCCCTGTGCCAGAAAGAGCATTGGCGCCCCCCCTCCCTATTTTTGAAATAGGGACATAAGATAGTGCACCTGAAAAAGGGCCATGGCCTCATGGGGAAGGGCCAGGGAAGAGATAGGAGAGGCCAGGAGATGCTGGGGATGAAATAAGAGGAAGCTACAAGTGAGAATGATAATATACAGAAATTTGACAGGCCCAAATAGCGCCCCCTGCCCTGCGGTGCCCTGTGCCACGGCACTGGTCGCACTACCCTAGTTACGGCCCTGGTGACCGGATTCAATTTGGACTTCACTCAGGGACAGCTCACATTCCATCCAGCTCCCACAAACTATTCCACTTAAATCTCTCTACTTCCATCTTTACCTCCACCAACAAGGATCTATACTATATATGGATATGAGATCCCGGCGGTCGGGATGCCACTGGTCAGAATACCAACAGCGGCATCCCTACAGTCAGAATCCCGACACCCATAAGGAAAGAAGGTAAGACTAACCCTTACCCCTATGTCTAACCCTAACCCTCCCCGGGGCCTAACCCTAACCTCCCCCCTAGTGCCTAAACCTAATTCTGGTGCCGGGATCTCGACACTGTCGGGATTTCGGCTCCGTTATTTCGACCATCGGCATCCCGCATGCCGGGATGCTGACCACATTCCTTCTCCCTTACGGGAGACGGACTCTGGGGCATCCCCAACAACAAATCTATATATATATATATATATATATATTTCCCTAGTACCGTGGCTGACCAGGCTACTCTGTGAAACAATCAATAACAACAAAGCCCCCTTAAAATGTGTAGTGTGAAAGTATGAGCCCCCTACCACTTGCTGCGGTAATTAGAAAATGTGACTGTGAACAAGCCGGATCAGGGTGAAACACGTGTTAAGGTGCATACACACTAGACGATATGCTCCCTGAGCGATATCGTCTAGTGTGTCCCCGGCAGGCTGTGCTCAATGTCGTTCATGACATTGAGCACAGTCGCTGAACGATATCATTAGCGATATCGTTCAGCGCCGGGCTCTCTCACCCATTCCCTGACATGCAGCAACCTGACGAGGTCGTCAGGTTGGCCTGCATGTCAGCGCGATGAACGATGATGACGAACGACCCGCGGGAACACGCGTCGTCGTCATCGTTCATCTTTTTTGTGTTAAAAATGGACGATAAAGTGGACGACTGAACGATAACGATATCGTTATCGTTCAGTCGTCCACTTTAATCGCCCAGTGTGTATGCACCATTAGTCTTTCCAGGGACCCCCGCTGTGCGCACGGCGGGACCCCAACAGAGAATGAACACTCGCATGTAATCTCTTCTAAGCAACATTTAAGGTACAGTACTCCTTCTCTATTGTTACCAGACTCTCATCGGCCAGGTACAGGGCACACTGATCTGCTGACAGCAGGTGCAGCTATTATACCTGTTTAGCTTATGCAGTAATGACGCTCATTCTATTGTTCACACTGTTCTGTTTTTAATAATAAATGGAGACAAATGAATCTCAGAAACTCCTTGTTTATATAACAAACCATAGCCATATATTTCATGTCGCGGTCACATGACTGGGAATGGGGGCTATAACATTGCAGGTACAAAGGACCTCATTCAGAGTCGGTCGTTGCGGCCGCACGGTCGTACGCCACCGATGTTCGCTAAACTGCGCATGCGTAAAATTCGCAATGTGCGTGCGCATAGCAGCTGTTACTATCGGAAATATCTCTCTCCTTGAACTTGGCCAGGTCGTTAGTTTGAGTGACAGGATGAGGCGTTTGTGGGTGGTAACAGGGGAAGGTGCTTGTGAACGGGGGAGTGGAGATCCGAACGCAGGCGTGCCTGACTATGCAAACGGCGTTTTATGGGAGTGCATAATTAACTAAGTAGTGTCATAGCACATGTGACATGGGAGGATTTTACACTGACTTGATCGTAGAGCTTAAGAGACGGTATGGTCAGCCTTAAGCTCTACGACCAGCTCCGATGGTTCCCGATGGTCTCGATTAATCTTTATATGCCCGGAGATGACGTGTAATGCGAACGAGAAGGGGAGTATTTTTAGTCTTACGGCCGCATCCTGCCCTTGGTCGTCTAGCTAACGATCCCATCTTAACGACGCAACTTGCGAGTGCATCATTTGCATATCCGGCCCCTTTTCCCTTACGACCGTGCAGCCGCAACGACCGACTCTGAATGAGGTCCAAAGTGCCTACGTTACCAATCAGAGTAATATTAGACGCTGCGGTCACGTGATTGTAATGATCATGTGATTTTTTTTTTTTACTTCATTTAAGATATGTTCCATTGTAGTGAGTGTGGTAGTCTAGGCAACGCTCGGCGTGGGGGACATATAGTACATCAGGGGAATAGTGGTTTGGTCTCTATTGTCAGATATTTAACATATATTCAAACTCATTCAAAAGTGATCAGTAATTGGGTTAGTAGTTACGATTTGACTAAATATATTTACACAGATGTATAAAAATAGGTTTAGACAGTGAGATCTTAAGTTTCAAACATAAAAGGTGTTAACCCAATGAGTTAGGGGTTATAATAACATAAAGGGGCATCCAATTAGCAGCGCAAAAGAAGCGCTGCTAAATGATCAAGGCGGGGCTATCCTATTAGCCCAAAGTGCCGACTGACACCGGCAGTTATAGTGGATATTTTTCAGGGATCTGATGTGTCTTGAAAAATAATCCATGATAAGTGCCGTTTTTTCACCCCAAAATAACACATAGGTCTACGAGCTTATCGCGGACCCCATGCGTTTTTGTGAGATATATCCTATTATTTTGTTCTAAATAATAGGATAGGGCAGAGGTTCCCAAACTCTTTTGAATCACGGCGCCCTAGAGTATCAACATTATTTTCGCGGCACCCTTAAGTTTAACTTTGTTATTGATAAATTCAGAAACAAATGTAGTAAAGTAGTAAAGTGAAGTAAATTGTGCTTAATTGTCATCCTTAGGGTCAGTTATGTGGTGGGTGACAGGTTTGTGCTTCGGTTTGTCCAAATATTTACATTACATTGACCATAAATAAGTTGATTTGGTGCTGGACCACCAACCGGAGGCACCCCTGCAAGTGTCCTGAGGCACCCCAGGGTGCCACGGCGCACAGTTTGGGAGCCACTGGGATAGGGTGAAAAAAAATTCTGTGAAAAAATGGGGATAATTGTCGAAAAATCCCCATTTTTCGCCGATCATGGGGATCCATTAGTGCCCGAACAATATTCGGGGCTAATTGGATACCGCCCCTAGTCTACTTCTCAATGGTATATTACTAGTAACAAATATTCTCATTGGAGAGATATGAACTTGTGTACATGAAAACTAAATACAGGGATAAAGACACATATGCATTAACCATCTGAGGTGTCACATAATGAAAAACAATAAACTAAATGAAATTAAATGAAATCAAATAAAATTTGGAAATAAAATAATGATGACAAATAATAAAAAACAAAATAAGAAAAAAGATATATAAATAAATAAATAACACAAAATATAACCAAGTGAAGGATATTATAGAGTTGAAATACATTTATAAAGAAGAGGTCATGTAGAGAATGAAAGGGCATATATAAATATAAATATGGATTATTTGATTATTTTGTGATTTAGGGGGTACAAAAATAAAAATTAAGAGCTGAGCACATTGGGGTGTGTGTGTGGTTACCTAAATGGAGATAATGTGACCGGACAAACACTAAAATCCCCATGGAGGGCGCCAGACACATCACAAAACTGAATTAAGGGCCTGATTCAGAGATGGACGCTCTGAAAGAGCGTTCGCCCTGAATCTGGGCGTTTTTTTATTTTTCTTTGGAGCGGCCTCCTGGCCGCTCGCATAGCTGTGGGTGACCACCCACAGCTATTGCGAGCGGCCAGGATGATGGTCGCGATGGTCAAGACCATCGGGCTTGCGACGAGACCCTTGTGGTAGGGTCTCATGGCTGCAAGCCTCAGAGAGCTTCTGGCTCTAATAGAGCCGGAAGCTTTCCCACTGACATCACTGGTGATGTCAGTGGGGCTGCCCACAAACGGCAGGCGTTCGCATGGGAATGCCTCCGTTTGTGAAGCCACCCCCCCGCCACGCCTACAAAATGGGGTGAGCTGTCGATCAACATCGACAGCCGCCCCTTTTGTAGTGAGCCACGGAGCGAGTGCTTTTTGCGCTCGCTCCGGGGCTCGCGCGTGCGCACTGGGCCACCCATCGACCCGCTTGCGAGCACTATGCGCTTGTGAGTGGGTCTGAATCAGGCCCTAAGTTCTATAGCTTCGTTCAGGCCATCTGGGGTGATTGTGTAAGTTAATATAGCCAGTAAATTTATTTTTGACAAAGTTTTTGATATCTATCACCCCCCAGCCCCCTAATGGTAGTAGGGAAATGTTTGAATCCACTTATTTTTAGGACATTTAATCTGTCTGTGCGATGCTCTAAGAAGTGCTTTGGCACACTATGGTTAGTTATCTTATTAATTATGTTTCTTCTGTGCTCGAGGATTTTTTTTTTTTCAAGGGACGTGTTGTTCTACCAATGTAATAGCAAGGACAAGAACAGAAAAGAACACAGGGCCTGATTCAGACCCGGACGCTATCCGCAGTGCGCTCGCTATTGCCGATGGTTGCTAATCTGCGTATGCGTGTGCATCGCAGTGCGCAAACTACACAGAGCGTTCGCAGATCCCTCGCTTGCACAGCAAAGCCAGCCCAGCAGAGTGAGTGACAGTAGAGGCCGTTTGTGGGTGGTAACAGGGGCAGTCCATTAAAAACGGGGGAGTGGAGGTGCAGACACAGGCGTGCCTAAGTGTTTCAGCGCCATTTTAGAGACGTGCATAATTAACAGGCAGCGTCATAGTACACGTCACCAGTCATTTTTTTACTCTGTTTTCCTCGCAATGCTAGCGGTAGAAAAAAGCTACCACAAGCACTGCGTTCACATCCGATAGTGGTCGATGTACCAATGTTTTCATAAACTTCCAGGAGATGACGTGGGGCAATGGGCGTCTCTGCATACGCTAAGGGGAGTCTGCATACACAAAGCGAACGCTCGTACAGGTACGATGGGCGTGCTTATGCTTTGGTGAGCGATCGCTCCCCGCCGCGTCACTTTCAAATATTTGCATACGCATCGAGCGAGCATACGCTCATAGCGACCGGATCTGAATCAGGCCCATAGACCACAAATCGTGTATCACAGTTAAAGAATTGTTTGATATCTATTATTAGTTATGGATTAATTGAAGAAAATAATTTGGCTTTATTTAGTGTATAGTACATAGTACCCATAGTACAGTTTTTTACCGAATTTATAAAAACCGAGTGGGCGTGAGGGTAACCAAGCTGATTTATTCAGAGGGATAGGTTTAAGATAACTAGGAGATAGAAATTTTGAGATATTTATTCTTTTTAAATACAATTTTGGTTGGGCTGGAATATGTCACCCACAACACACCAAAAAGCTAGGCGCTAATCAATCTTGATATATATATACACAGCAGCACACACCTGTAGGTTGTGTACACCTACTTAAAAACAAATTTTCCAAGGAAAATCTGTAAATACCACTAGAGATAACCAAATGGTGGTGCGCTAATCTTATAATTAATTCGAACACAATTAAATTACATTGACAGGGCAGAATTTAAACCAAGACGCCAATATTTCTACACAATATACTTTATATCAAAAACAAATAATATCAAATAACAATATACATATAAATATAAAACAAATAAACACACATTAAATATGCATACAAAATAGACCACTATTCGGATCCTTATATATCTATAATTGGACCCAGCATCAAGTCCATAGTGCCACAATTATGTATTAATTTTAAATCTCACCAGACTTGTAAATATAAGGAGGTCCTTTTTACAGTCCCACCGACCAATTCTCTCCAGTTTTAATAATAGCAGGGGATACTCGCGTTGACAGTCCTTTGATGTAAAAAACTTTTAATGTAGATATTCCCAATCAGCCCGAACATATGTTTAGAAGGCTCCGGCTTTGATGGTATGTAGAGGCTCCAATAAAGTCAACCTGTGACCACCTCTTCTTCAGCCGCTTACACACTCCAAATGCTGGAGATCTATCTCCGTTGGAAATCCGAGCGCCCGGCTTTGATTGTTTGCAGAGGCACTAATTCAGTCAGCCTGTGACCGCCTCTCTCTTGATGCTGGGTCCAATTACAGATGAGAGCTATTCAAGCTAGAGAGGTCACTACTCTATATAAGGATCCGAATAGTGGTCTATTTGTATGCATATTTTATGTATGTTTATTTGTTTTATATTTATATGTATATTGTTATTTGATATTATTTGTTTTGGATATAAAGTATATTGTGTACAAATATTGGCGTCTTGGTTTAAATTCTGCCCTGTCAATGTAATTTAATTGTGTTCGAATTAATTATAAGATTAGCGCACCATTTGGTTATCTCTAGTGGGCTGGAATATGACCTTTAAGATGAGGATCATGAGTAAAAATAGAATAATTAGAGCGGATGATCTTTTTAATATGGTTTGAAGAACAATTATTGAACTTAGAAATAAAATTGACTGGATCTTCGTCCAGGAATGTACAGCCAGGATCTCTCCTGACCTCCTTGATGATGAGATCTAGTTGACTTATACCCCTTTTACACCAGAGCAAAAACCTGGGTTTTTGCTGGGTCTACCCGGGTTGCAGCTCAGTGTAAAAGGGTCCCTGAAAAATAACCTGGGTCAAGTGACCCTGCAATCCAACCCAGGTAGCTACCAGGGTTGGACCCAGGATGGACCCAGGTAATGGTGCAGTGTAAACGGTGCAACCCAGGTTATCTGATCTGGATCATGCCTAAAATGAGCGGATTGGTGGTTGTGGAGCAGTCACCTCCCACTTTTTATGACCTCACAGGTTTAGCAGGGCAGACCTGAATTCAGTGTGAACAGGGCTGACCTGGGAGTAACCCAGATCAAAGGTGCAGTGTAAATGGGTCTGACCTGTGTCTGACCAGGGTTGGAACCATGTCCAAAAACCCAGGTCGGACCTGGGTTTTTGGTGGAAAAGAGGTATTAATTTCCTAGTGTCTTCCCACGCTTTCTTCAGGAGTTGTGCTGGATAGTATCTATCTTTGAAATTAGCTATAATTTTTTCCACTTGTTTGTCAAAAAAATCTCTAATGTAGAACAATTCCTTATTACCCTACGTAACTAACTTTTTGGTATATCAGATTTCCATGGTTTGTGGTGTCCATTATGGAAATGTTGATCGTTGTTTGAATCTACAGGTTTACAAAAATTTGAAGTGACTGTTTTATTGTCTTTTATTGTCTTATGAATATAATAGTGGAGTGATTGAAAGTGTGAGTGAATGTGAGATGATAAGAATTAAGGTTTAAATAGTGAGCAAAACAGAGTGCAGTGTCAGGGGTCCCATCCCAGATAATCTGAGACAATTCAATGTAAAAGTTCTTATCTGGTAGTTGTCTCATGCTGGGTACACAATGACAGATATATTGGCCGAATAATTGATCGGCCAATATATCTGCTGCACGTCGGCCAGTATGTCTGTGAACGGCGTTGTTCACAGACATATCGCATTGGCTGCGCTGCACATCTGATGAACAGATACGGTATGTCTGCAGACATACAGTCAGGTGCATAAATATTGGGACATTGACAGAATTTTCATATTTTGGCCTCTATTCACCACCGCAATGGCTTTGAAATGAAGCAAACAAGATGTGCTTTAACTGCAGACTTTCAGATTTAATTTGAGGGTAATTACATCCCAAATCGGGTGAACGGTGTAGGAATTACCACGG
Organism: Taudactylus pleione; assembly: GCA_031769625.1. Lineage (NCBI taxonomy): Eukaryota > Metazoa > Chordata > Amphibia > Anura > Myobatrachidae > Taudactylus > Taudactylus pleione. The sequence goes on from JAUIMM010000684.1 coordinate 3,596,609, forward strand.
TTTCTATATGTGCCTCCCACTTTTTAAGGGGCCAAAAGTAATGGAACTATCAACTCAAAAGCTATTTCATGGACAGGTGTGGGCTATTCCCTCATTATTTCATTATCAATTAAGCAGGTAAAAGGTCTGGAGTTGATTCTAGGTGTGACATTTGCATTTGGAATCAGTTGCTGTCGACTCTAAATATGAGATCCAAAGAGCTGTCACTATCAGTGAAGCAAGCCATCATTAGGCTGAAAAATCAAAACAAACCCATCAGAGAGATAGCAAAAACATTAGGTGTGGCCAAATCAACTGTTTGGAACATTCTTAAAAAGAAAGAAAGCACCGGAGAGCTCAGCAACACCAAAAGACCCAGAAGACCACGGAAAACAACTGTGGTGGATGACAGAAGAATTATTTCCCTGGTGAAGAAAAACCCCTTCACAACAGTTGGCCAAATCAAGAACACTCTCCAGGAGGTAGGTGTATATGTGTCAAAGTCAACAATCAAGAGAAGACTTCACAAGAGTGAATATAGAGGGTTCACCACAAGATGTAAACCATTGGTGAGTCCCAAAAACAGGAAGACCAGATTAGAGTTTGCCAAACAACATCTAAAAAAGCCATTACAGTTCTGGAACAACATCCTATGAACAGATGAGACAAAGATCAACTTGTACCAGAGTGATGGGAATAGAAGAGTATGGAGAAGGAAAGGAACTGCTCATGATCCAAAACATACCACGTCATCAGTGAAGCATGGTGGTGGTAGTGTCATGGCGTGGACATGTATGGCTGCCAATGGAACTGGTTCCCTTGTATTTATTGATGATGTGACTGCTGACAAAAGCAGCATAATGAATTCTGAAGTGTTTTGGGCAATATTATATGCTCATATTCAGTCAAATGCTTCAGAACTCATTGGACGGCGCTTCACAGTGCAGATGGACAATGACCCGAAGCATACTGCAAAAGCAACCAAAGAGTTTTTTAAGGCTAAAAAGTGGAATGTTATGCAATGGCCAAGTCAATCCCCTGACCTGAATCCGATTGAGCATGCATTTCACTTGATGAAGACAAAACTGAAGGGAAAATGCCCCAAGAACAAGCAGGAACTGGACATTTGCAGTAGAGGCCTGGCAGAGCATCACCAGGGATGAAACCCAGCGTCTGGTGATGTCTATGCGTTCCTGACTTCAGGCTATAATTGCCTGCAAAAGATTTGCAGCAAAGTATTAAAAAGTGAAAGTTAGATTTAGGATTGTTAGTTAGTCCCATTACTTCTGGCCCCTTAAAAAGTGGGAGGCACATATAGAAACTGTTGTAATTCCTACACCGTTCACCTGATTTGGATGTAATTACCCTCAAATTAAATTTGGGTCTGCAGTTAAAGCACATCTTGTTTGTTTCATTTCAAAGCCATTGTGGTGGTGAATAGAGGCCAAAATATGAAAATTCTGTCAATGTCCCAATATTTATGCACCTGACTGTATCTGTCCATCGGTAGATGTGTACGGGCGGTCTGCAGACATGCCCCCGCCCTGCCCCCTGCCCGCCGGGACCCGCTGCAGCATGCAGATGATGGTTGTTCAGTGTGTATGAATGACCATCATCCGCAGATATATCTGCAGATCACTCGATCTGCAGATATACCGCTTAGGTGTGTACCCACCGTTAAGCTGCCCAGACATCTGGATGATATCGTTCCATCCATCCACTGCAGGGCCGATAGTCGTTTTGACTAACTACATGCGGATTCGGTCTCTTGAGAAATTGAACATATTGCTACACAGAAATTTAACACAAACAGCTCCAGTTGTACTTCACGTACACACCTGAATAGGGACTCTTGCTGGAAATAAGCTCCACATGGATACATTGTTCCTTGATTGAAACTTATTTTTGCACAATTTATACTATGAGAACCATTGAGTGTTAGTGACTTTATATCTCACTTTTCTATATTTTTTATTTATTTATTATTTTTTACCTTGGCATTTCCTCTTTTTGCAATTACCATTTCCCTTGTCTTTCCTCACCACCCCTCCCTACTGTTTTTATGTTGGTATGTCTGCACCACCCAGATGATTTTACATGTACATGGGCAAAATAAAAATAATTTTAATTTTAACCCAACCTACAGTACTATTGTCATCACTGTTACACATTTTTGACACTGGCCCATTATTATTCCATGGGTGATTGCAAGCTAACTTGTATTTGTATTTCTTCTGTGTCTAATGGAGAGTAGTGACCTCTCTAGCTTGAATAGCTCCCATCTAGTCTGTTGTGCTCCAGATAAGCGCACTGTAAATCTTCCTTTTGACAGTGCAGCACACCTGGAGGTAATGAGTGTGTCAGTGCAGTACACCTGGATGTAATGAGTGTGTCAGTGCAGTACACCTGGAGGTAATGAGTGTGTCAGTGCAGCACACCTGAAGGTAATGAGTGTGTCAGTGCAGTACACCTGGAGGTAATGAGTGCGTCAGTGCAGTACACCTGGAGGTAATGAGTGCGCCAGTGCAGCACACCTGGAGGTAATGAGTGTGTCAGTGCAGCACACCTGGAGGTAATGAGTGTGTCAGTGCAGCACACCTGGAGGTAATGAGTGTGTCAGTGCAGTACACCTGGAGGTAATGAGTGTGTCAGTGCAGCACACCTGGAGGTAATGAGTGTGTCAGTGCAGCACACCTGGAGGTAATGAGTGTGTCAGTGCAGCACACCTGGAGGTAATGAGTGTGTCAGTGCAGCACACCTGGAGGTAATGAGTGTGTCAGTGCAGTACACCTGGATGTAATGAGTGTGTCAGAACAGCACACCTGGAGGTAATGAGCGTGTCAGTGCAGCACACCTGGAGATGAGTGTGTCAGTGCAGTACACTTGGAGGTAATGGGTGTGTCAGTGCAGTACACCTGGAGGTAATGAATGTGTCAGTGCAGCACACCTGGAGGTAATGAGTGTGTCAGTGCAGTACACCTGGATGTAATGAGCGTGTCAGTGCAGCACACCTGGAGGTAATGAGTGTGTCAGTGCAGCACACCTGGAGGTAATGAGTGTGTCAGTGCAGCACACCTGGAGGTAATGAGTGTGTCAGTGCAGCACACCTGGAGGTAATGAGTGTGTCAGTGCAGCACACTTGGAGGTAATGAGTGTGTCAGTGCAGCACACCTGGAGGTAATGAGTGTGTCAGTGCGGAGGTAATGAGTATGTCAGTGCAGTACACCTGGATGTAATGAGTGTGTCAGTGCAGTACACCTGGAGGTAATGAGTACGTCAGTGCAGTACACCTGGAGGTAATGAGTGCATCAGTGCAGTACACCTGGAGGTAATGAGTGCATCAGTGCAGTACACCTGGAGGTAATGAGTGTGTCAGTGCAGCACACCTGGAGGTAATGAGTGTGTCAGTGCAGCACACCTGGAGGTAATTAGCGTGTCAGTGCAGCACACCTGGAGATGAGTGTGTCAGTGCAGTACACTTGGAGGTAATGGGTGTGTCAGTGCAGTACACCTGGAGGTAATGTGTGTGTCAGTGCAGTACACCTGGAGGAAATGAGCGTGTCAGTGCAGCACACCTGGAGGTAATGAGCGTGTCAGTGCAGCACACCTGGAGGTAATGAGTGTGTCAGTGCAGCACACCTGGAGGTAATGAGTGTGTCAGTGCAGCACACCTGGAGGTAATGAGTGTGTCAGTGCAGTACACCTGGAGGTAATGAGTGTGTCAGTGCAGCACACCTGGAGGTAATGAGCGTGTCAGTGCAGCACACCTGGAGATGAGTGTGTCAGTGCAGTACACTTGGAGGTAATGGGTGTGTCAGTGCAGTACACCTGGAGGTAATGTGTGTCAGTGCAGCACACCTGGAGGTAATGAGCGTGTCAGTGCAGCACACCTGGAGGTAATGAGCGTGTCAGTGCAGTACACTTGGAGGTAATGGGTGTGTCAGTGCAGCACACCTGGAGGTAATGTGTGTCAGTGCAGCACACCTGGAGGTAATGAGCGTGTCAGCGCAGCACACCTGAAGGTAATGAGCGTGTCAGCGCAGCACACCTGGAGGTAATGAGCGTGTCAGTGCAGCACACCTGGAGGTAATGAGCGTGTCAGCGTAGCACACCTGGAGGTAATGAGCGTGTCAGTGCAGCACACCTGGAGGTAATGAGTGTGTCAGCGCAGTACACCTGGATGTAATGAGTGTGTCAGCGCAGCACACCTGGAGGTAATGAGTGTGTCAGTGCAGCACACCTGGAGGTAATGAGTGTGTCAGTGCAGCACACCTGGAGGTAATGGGTTTGTCAGTGCAGCACACCTGGATGTAATGAATGTGTCAGAACAGCACACCTGGAGGTAATGAGTGTGTCAGTGCAGCACACCTGGAGGTAATGAGTGCGTCAGTGCAGTACACCTGGAGGTAATGAGTGTGTCAGTGCAGCACACCTGGAGGTAATGAGTGTGTCAGTGCAGTAAACCTGGAGGTAATGAGTGTGTCAGTGCAGTAAACCTGGAGGTACTGAGTGTGTCAGTGCAGCACACCTGGAGGTAATGAGTGTGTCAGTGCAGCACACCTGGAGGTACTGAGTGTGTCAGTGCAGCACACCTGGAGGTACTGAGTGTGTCAGTGCAGCACACCTGGAGGTACTGAGTGTGTCAGTGCAGCACACCTGGAGGTAATGAATGTTTCAGTGCAGCACACCTGGAAGTAATGAGGGCATCAGTGCAGCACACCTGGAGGTAATGAGTGTGTCAGTGCAGCACACCTGGAGGTAATGAGTGTGTCAGTGCAGCAAACCTGGAGGTAATGAATGTGTCAGTGCAGCACACCTGGAGGTAATGAGTGTGTCAGTGCAGCACACCTGGAGGTACTGAGTGTGTCAGTGCAGTAAACCTGGAGGTACTGAGTGTGTCAGTGCAGCACACCTGGAGGTAATGAGTGTGTCAGTGCAGCACACCTGGATGTAATGAGTGTGTCAGTGCAGCACACCCGGAGGTAATGGGTGTGTCAGTACAGCACACCCGGAGGTAATGGGTGTGTCAGTGCAGCACACCTGGAGGTAATGAGTGTGTCAGTGCAGCACACCTGGAGGTAATGAGTGTGTCAGTGCAGCACACCTGGAGGTAATGAGTGTGTCAGTGCAGCACACCTGGAGGTAATGAGTGTGTCAGTGCAGTAAACCTGGAGGTAATGAGTGTGTCAGTGCAGCACACCTGGAGGTAATGAATGTGTCAGTGCAGCACACCTGGAGGTAATGAGTGTGTCAGTGCAGCACACCTGGAGGTAATGAGTGCGTCAGTGCAGTAAACCTGGAGGCAATGAGTGCATCAGTGCAGCACACCTGGAGGTAATGAGTGTGTCAGTTCGGAGGTAATGAGTATGTCAGTGCAGTACACCTGGATGTAATGAGTGTGTCAGTGCAGCACACCTGGAGGGAATGAGTACGTCAGTGCAGTACACCTGGAGGTAATGAGTGTGTCAGTGCAGTACACCTGGATGTAATGAGCGTGTCAGTGCAGTACACCTGGAGGTAATGAGTGTGTCAGTGCAGCACACCTGGAGGTAATGAGTGCATCAGTGCAGTACACCTGGAGGTAATGAGTGTGTCAGTGCAGCACACCTGGAGGTAATGAGTGCGTCAGTGCAGTAAACCTGGAGGTAATGAGTGTGTCAGTGCAGTAAACCTGGAGGTACTGAGTGTGTCAGTGCAGCACACCTGGAGGTAATGAATGTGTCAGTGCAGTACACCTGGAGGTAATGAGTGTGTCAGTGCAGTACACCTGGAGGTAATGAGTGTGTCAGTGCAGTAAACCTGGAGGTAATGAGTGTGTCAGTGCAGCACACCTGGAGGTAATGAATGTGTCAGTGCAGCACACCTGGAGGTAATGAGTGTGTCAGTGCAGCACACCTGGAGGTAATGAGTGTGTCAGTGCAGTAAACCTGGAGGTACTGAGTGTGTCAGTGCAGCACACCTGGAGGTAATGAGTGTGTCAGTGCAGCACACCTGGAGGTAATGAGTGTGTCAGTGCAGTAAACCTGGAGGTAATGAGTGTGTCAGTGCAGCACACCTGGAGGTAATGAGTGTATCAGTGCAGCACACCTGGAGGTAATGAGTGTGTCAGTGCAGCACACTTGGAGGTAATGAGTGTGTCAGTGCAGCACACTTGGAGGTAATGAGTGTGTCAGTGCAGCATACCTGGAGGTAATGAGTGTGTCAGTGCAGTACACCTGGAAGTAATGAGTGTGTCAGTGCAGCATACCTGGAGGTAATGAGTGTGTCAGTGCAGTACACCTGGAGGTAATGAGTGTGTCAATGCAGCATACCTGGAGGTAATGAGTGTGTCAGTGCAGTACACCTGGAGGTAATGAGTGTGTCAGTGCAGTAGATCCATTCCCTCTCATCTGCTATTGTGACTGGAGTAATTGTCCTCAGAGTGCCTCAGGCCCCATTTTTTGCACCTGGGCCATTGTGAGTCCAACCCTACAGTATGTGCATAAGATATGTAATCACCTATCATATAATGGGGTAGGTATCCAGCATTCTGGCACTTGTGGTACTATAACAGCTAGAGAGCCGCAGTTGGTTTAAGACTCATACACCATATACAGTATATACCTTTATTTCCATACTGCAAGTACCCAGCACTGAGGGTACCTGCTCCATGCTGGGTACATTTCCTGTATATGGAACTTTGTATGGTGTCAATATGTGTATATGATGGACTCCTGTATATTGTCACTCTATGTAAATAATGGACCCCTGTATATTGTCAATGTGAGTATATAATGGACCCCTGCATAGTGTCACTCTATGTATATAATGGACCCCTGTATATTGTCAATGTGTGTATATATATATAATGAACCCCTGTGTAGTGTCACTCTATGTATATAATGAACCCCTTTATAGTGTCACTATGTATATAATGAACCCCTTTATATTGTCACTCTATGTATATAATGAACCCCTGTATATTGTCAATGTGTGTATATAATGGACCCCTGCATAGTGTCACTCTATGTATATAATGAACCCCTGTATATTGTCAATGTGTGTATATAATGGACCCCTGCATAGTGTCACTCTATGTATATAATGAACCCCTGTATATTGTCAATGTGTGTATATAATGAACCCCTTTATATTGTCACTCTATGTATATAATGAACCCCTGTATATTGTCAATGTGTGTATATAATGGACCCCTGCATAGTGTCACTCTATGTATATAATGGACCCCTGTATATTGTCAATGTGTGTATATATATATAATGAACCCCTGTATAGTGTCACTCTATGTATATAATGAACCCCTTTATAGTGTCACTCTAAGTATATAATGAACCCCTGTATATTGTCAATGTGTGTATATAATGGACCCCTGTATATTGTCAATGTGTGTATATATAATGAACCCCTGTATAGTGTCACTCTATGTATATAATGAACCCCTTTATAGTGTCACTATGTATATAATGAACCCCTTTATAGTGTCACTCTAAGTATATAATGAACCCCTTTATATTGTCACTCTATGTATAAAATGAACCCCTGTATATTGTCAATGTGTGTATATAATGGACCCCTGCATAGTGTCACTCTATGTATATAATGAACCCCTGTATATTGTCAATGTGTGTATAGATAATGAACCCCTGTATAGTATCACTCTATGTATATATTGAACCCCTGTATATTGTCAGTGTGTATATATATATATATATAATGAACCCCTGTATAGTGTCACTCTATGTATATAATGGACCCCTGTATATTGTCAATGTGTGTATATAATGGACCCCTGTATAGTGTCACTCTATGTATATAATGGACCCCTGTATATTGTCAATGTGTGTATAATGAACCCCTGTATAGTGTCACTCTATGTACTGTATATAATGGACCCCTGTATATTGTAAATGTGTGTATATAATGAACCCCTGTATAGTGTCACTCTATGTATATAATGTTCCCCGGTATATTGTAAATGTGTGTATATAATGAACCCCTGTATAGTGTCACTCTATGTACTGTATATAATGGACCCCTGTATATTGTAAATGTGTGTATATAATGAACCCCTGTATAGTGTCACTCTATGTATATAATGAACCCCTGTATAGTGTCACTCTATGTATATAATGGACCCCGGTATATTGTAAATGTGTGTATATAATGAACCCCTGTATAGTGTCACTCTATGTATATAATGGACCCCGGTATATTGTAAATGTGTGTATATAATGAACCCCTGTATAGTGTCACTCTATGTATATAATGTTCCCCGGTATATTGTAAATGTGTGTATATAATGAACCCCTGTATAGTGTCACTCTATGTATATAATGGACCCCTGTATATTGTAAATGTGTGTATATAATGAACCCCTGTATAGTGTCACTCTATGTATATAATGAACCCCTGTATAGTGTCACTCTATGTATATAATGGACCCCGGTATATTGTAAATGTGTGTATATAATGAACCCCTGTATAGTGTCACTCTATGTATATAATGGACCCCGGTATATTGTAAATGTGTGTATATAATGAACCCCTGTATAGTGTCACTCTATGTATATAATGGACCCCGGTATATTGTAAATGTGTGTATATAATGAACCCCTGTATAGTGTCACTCTATGTATATAATGGACCCCGGTATATTGTCAATGTGTTCATATAATGAACCCCTGTATAGTGTCACTCTATGTACTGTATATAATGAACCCCTGTATAGTGTCATTCTATGTACTGTATATAATGGACCCCTGTATATTGTAAATGTGTGTATATAATGAACCCCTGTATAGTGTCACTCTATGTATATAATGGACCCCGGTATATTGTCAATGTGTGTATATAATGAACCCCTGTATAGTGTCACTCTATGTATATAATAGACCCCTGTATATTGTAAATGTGTGTATATAATGAACCCCTGTATAGTGTCACTCTATGTACTGTATATAATGAACCCCTGTATAGTGTCACTCTGTGTACTGTATATAATGGACCCCTGTATATTGTAAATGTGTATATAATGAACCCCTGTATAGTGTCACTCTATGTATATAATGGACCCCTGTATATTGTCAATGTGAGTATTAAATGAATTCCCCTGCGATCACTTACCTCCCTCACCAATCGCCCCCTCTGTGATCACCTCCCCCGTCCGCCTATTTCTGTGACATCACAAGTTGGAGAGAAGTTGGCTGGTGTGATGAAACGTTGGTTAGGTGTGTGGTGCACCGTATTAGTTGGACAGACAAGTTGGAGAGAAGTTGGTTGGTGTGATGAAAACATTGGTTAGGTGTGTGGTGCACCGTATTAGTTGGACAGACAAGTTGGAGAGAAGTTGGCTGGTGTGATGAAAACATTGGTTAGGTGTGTGGTGCACCGTATTAGTTGGACAGACACGTTGGACAGTTGGAGGAAAGTTGGTCTGATGTATGGCCAGCATTAGAGATTCTTTGATATAATCTGTTCTGTTTAATATTACAAGGCCTCCACCCTTATCTGCTTCCTATATTACAATGGAGCTATCTTTGGTTAGGTTTTTTTATATCTTTCTTTTCTCTTTTGTTTAGATTTTATGTTGATCTCTCTTTGGTGGCAACGCAGAGAAGTCTTTCATCGTTGCCTTGTAGAAATGGTTTATGCCATTTGTTTTAGCAAACACTGAAAAGAATTCTGATTTGTTTCTGAATTTCTTACTTTTGTTAGTATCATGTATTGGTATTAATTGTATAGAGGAAAAAGAACCTCGAGCATCCAAATGTTTGGATTCTTCTAAAGGGTTATTAAGAATGTTAAGGGTGTGCGAACCCTGTTGATTTAACACAATCGGCATGGCAACATCTTTATTTTATGGATATTTTTATTTGCTAAATATTTTTTTGCAACCAAGTGTTCTGGAGAAACTGCTAAGTTCCACAAATAGATCAAATATATTAGTATCAGCAATTGGAGAAAATTTCCTGAGAAGTGTTATTTCATGACAGAAAGACAAATGAAAAATAATCTCGATGATTCATTTTAATTATAGGTCTGTTCTTCATTTTCTGTTGTAATTGTCTCCCTCATTTACAGTCTCAAATCTTGCCAGTTTTGACAGTTTTAGTTGACTTTAGTTTTAATGGAAATTTGACTGTTTTTGATCCCACCATTGTGTGTTCCTTATTGGATTTAAAAATTATGATGATTTTGGATTCTATTTTTGGATTTCTTATCAGATTTTGGTCGTGCAGCCATCTGTGAGGTGGGTGAAGTTTTAATTGAGTCCAATCTATCTCTAGCAGTACTTTTCCTCATATGAGGTGGGGATTTATGATACATATTTTCAAAAAACAATAAGAGGCTTAGGTTTAGGACTCCTAAATTGATTAAATGGGTTTGAATTTCTCTGATAAGAATAAGACCGTATGGATTTCTTGCAAGACCTAACTTCACCTCTCCTATAATCCTGTTAGGAATTTTTCCTTTTAGTTTTAATCGTTGTTTTTTTCATATTCTTCCAGTCTCAACATTAGTATAAAAGTCACACATAACATATTGTACCAGGAGGTTAATACTACTGCTCGGCAGAGGGTTCCCTTCACCTGGGAGCAGGGACGGACTGGAGCTGCTGAGCAGCTCTGGCAGACCTATGGCGCACGCGTCCGCAAAAGGGATGTGGCCTCGCCTCACGGGGTGTGTCGCGAGTCACAGGGGCCTGGCCTACCGACACGTTTCCGTCTTTCAGTATCCCCGGCTGAGCAGAGCGCTGGGAGACGGAGCTGCTCGGCAGGGGTTGGATGGCTTGCCGGCCCTTCTGGCCATCGGCCCCTCTGGCATTTGCCAGAAGGGCAGTCCACCCTTGCCTGGGAGGGTAAGGTACATACATACGGTAACCAGGTTGCATAGAATTTCTCAGCCCTTTTTTCCTTATTAATTGACATTTCTAGCCAATCCACATGAAACAGGTAAAAAACATATGGCATTGGCAAAGTTAATGTCAAGGGATCTGAGGAGACCCATTGGGAGAGAATGGTTTTCTTCCCCGCCGCAGCGATTCTGGCTAATAATATACATTGTCCCAAAGGAGGCTTGGGCTATACATGTTCCAGAGGACCCATTCAGGAGAAATATTAATGGATATGCCCAAAGAATCTTTAATATATGTATGAATAATAGAGCTAAATTTATTAACCTCTGGGCAGCTCCACATACAGTGGTCGCGGTTCGCCTCAGGTGTGTGACATTTAAAACAATTATAATTTGAAGAAACACATATCAAGCAACGTAATTTAGGACTATAGGGCCTGATTCAGAGCCGGACGCAATTAGCGCTCACTCGTCCCGAAAATAGGGGTGGCTATTCAAATGAACCATTCGCTGTTTGCGGTCTGCTCACGCCTCTAGGTCTGAACGAGCGAACAAAACTTGCGGTCGTTTTTTTGGACGCTCGCATCCTACGTCATATCCGCTATTTATTAGATTAATCGAGTACATCGAACAGGGTATGAACTGCTCGCTATTCTTGTGGTCGGTTTTTGCTACCACAATTTTGCGAGCAGTTCTGGCTTAAAAGAAACCCAGTGACGTGGTCAATGACGCTGCTGTTTTAATTATGCACACACATAAAACGCCCGTTTTGACCTTTAAGCACGCCTGCGAACGGATCTCCCCTCCCCGTTTTCAAGCACCTTCCCCTGTTACCACTCACATACGCCTCATTCTGTCACTCAAATTATCAGGCATTCGCTATTTTGCGAGCACATGAATTTCGGCCGCACTGACTGGTTCGCGCATGCGTATAACGATCCGTACGCATGCGCAGTTGGGCAAACATCGCTCGGAGCGAACGAGAGGCCGCTTACGAGTGGCTCTGAATCAGGCCCATAGTCGGCACGGTGTAGGACCTTGCAGTGCATTTCTGTGTAAGAGGCAGAAATAAGGGTGTTGTTACGGCGAGTAAAAGAGAGAGAAGAGTGGTGGGAAAATCTATTGTCCATTTGGCAATGCCGAACTGCACCTTGTCTAAATCAGTAAAACGTTTAATATGAGTACAGTGTATAAAAGTTGAACATCCTCCAGTAGGGCAGCGGTGTAGCTCACCATCTAGCACATGTGTTTTATCAGCTTCCAGTCTCGGACTGGGACATGAAGGCCCCACCAGGGGAATGCAATGTTAGGGGCCCGCTGAAAATCTACCAACCGACCGCAGAACACATTTTATTGTCTCCTCAAAGGGACCTCTAAGTACCAGCTGCATGAACCAGGGACTCAGGGAATGTAGTTAACTCAGACACGGCATGAAACACAGACTGGACTGACAGACACCGGATATGGAACACAGATTGGACAGGCAGACACAATACATGGAACACATACATGACAGGCAGACAATATGTACTGTAATCACATCATTTCTATATTGTTTCATATACTGTAGCCTTGCCAGTGATTTTATGTGACAAGCTTATGTTTTACACTCTACTGTTATGCCACGGGGGTGACCCTGAGGGTGTAAACTGATTATTGTCTTGAGGGCAGGTAATTCTTGGCAGGATGCGGCCGTGCTTCAGCTTTGGAAGTTGGACGATGTCTTGGCAGGATGGGCCTAAAGGCCGTGAAGATGAGGCGGCCTTTGGGCCATGCAGCAGCCTTGAGGGCTAGTCGATCTTGGCTAGTTGCAGCCTAAGGGCCGGAGGTTAGATGCAGCCTTGAGAGCTGGTCGGCCTTGGCTAGTTGCGGCCTGAGGGCCGGAGGTGAGATGCAGCCTTTGGGCTGTGGAAGTAGCCTTTAGGGTTGGTCGGCCTTGGCTAGTTGCGGCCTGGGGGCCAAAGGTGAGATGCAGCCTTTGGGCTGTGGAAGCAGCCTTGAGGGCTGGTCGGCCTTGGCTAGTTGCGGCCTAAGGGCTGGAGGTGAGATGCAGCCTTTGGGCTGTGGAAGCAGCCTTGAGGGCTGGTCGGCCTTGGCTAGTTGTGGCCTGTGGGCCAGAGGTGAGATGCAGCCTTTGGGCTGTGGAAGTAGCCTAGAGGGCTGGTCGGCCTTGGCTAGTTGCGGCCTGAGGTGAGATGCAGTCTTTGGGCTGTGGAAGCAGCCTTGAGGGCTGGTCGGCCTTGGCTAGTTGCGGCCTGAGGGCCGGAGGTGAGCTGCAGCCTTTGGGCTGTGGAAGCAGCCTTGAGGGCTGTTAAGTCTCTGATGGGATGAACACAAAGAGGTGACGTGTCGCCGGGTTGACACTGGCACAGGCGTGCTGAATTGCGCAACAAGGACATGAGTGCAGCCAATGTCGCCGGGTTGACACTGGTGTAACGATACTGGATTGCGCCCTTGGGACGCTAAAGTGCGGACAATGTCGCCACATTGACATTGGAGTTGGTATAATGAATAACATTCTGAGGATGCTGGAGTGAGCCCAATGTCGCCGGGTTGACACTGGCGAGGATGTGCAGAATAGTGCTCTGAGGATGCTAAAGTGGGGCTAATGTCGCCGAGTTGCCACAAGCCGCCGGACGCTAACATGCGCCCGGGGGTGAACTCTGTACCACTATGATGGCACATGCGACTGGGCGCAGAGATGCATGCTGTGCTGTCTGGATGACTCGAGCAGCACACAGCAGGTGGAATGCAGATCGTGCTGCCTGGATGGAACACAGCGGTCGAGGTAATTTATCACGACTGGAACAATGGAGAGGCTGGAACACTGGAACTCTACTGGCATACAGGAGACACAGTCACACACCGGAACACATAACTTCTATCACCGGCATAGAAACAGGGCCCAACCAGAGCAAGTCTTCCTAATGACAGACCAGTGAGCACCTGGGCTGTGCAGAGACTGGAGAATCAATCAGTGTGCACCTTATAGTGCACACAGACAGGCTCAGCAGCAACCAAGACTGGAACTGCAAACAATATGCTGCTAACCACAGGTCCAAACAGGAGGAAGGAGGAGACTTCAGCAAATACTTGTCCGGCGTTCGCCTCGCATGGCGTTTGCAGTGCGGCGGCTTGTGCCATCTACTAGTTAAGTCTACTCTGCTCTGTGTAGATCTGCATTAGTTTGCCTATGTCTGGCTAGCTTTTACCTTGCGACAGGTCAAAGGGTTGAATTTAGCTAAGTGCAGTAATCTGTGTTTAACATGCTGACAGGCTGTGTAAGTCTTCTGAACCCCACAAGGGTTATATCTTCTTACCGCTCGCATTTGCAGTTTATGCTCTTATTCTGTTATCACAAGTACAGTGACCTACTCTGCAGAACCACAGTTGTATTATATGCACAATCATTCCGGTCTTGTTAATAAATGTACAAAGTTCCAGAAAACTCATTGTCTGTGGATTAAGAGATGAACTTGGTTTAGCTATCTGAATAGTTACACACAGCTTACGTGTAATGAGGGTCAGAATACAATACATGGAACACAGGGCCTGATTCAGAGCCGGACGCTATTTGCGCTCGCTCGTTCTGAAAAAGGGGCCGGATATTTAAATTAAGCGCTCGCTCTTTGCGGTCTGTTGACGCCTCTATGTCTGAACGAGCGAACGTTTTGACCGTTTGGCACACCTGCGTTCGGATCTCCACTCCCCGTTTTCAAGCACCTTCCCCTGTTACCACCCACAAACGCCTCATTCTGTCACTCAAATTAGCAGGCATTCGCTATTTAGCAAGCACACGATTTTCGACCGCAATGACTGGTTCGCGCATGCGTACTAAAACCCATACGCATGCGCAGATGTGCGAACATCGTTCGGAGCGAACGAGCGGCCGCTTGCGAGCGGCTCTGAATCAGGTCCACAGACTGGACTGACAGACACCGGATATGGAACATAGATAGTACTGGCAGACACTGGGCATGGAATACAGACAGGACAGGCATCAAACATCTGACCACTTAGCACTTACTGTAAATTTGCTGTTCTGCTACAATGGTCACTGTAGAGCTGGCAGCTGGCTGGATCCCTGTGTAGCAGAGGGGAAGGAGGGCTGCAGGCAGGAAAGCACACCCCAGAGGCTTGCTCCTATTACATCTGTGGTCAAGCCCTGAATGACAGTCACAGCGCTGCTGGTTGGCTCCTGCCCTGCATACTGGACTCCTCCTGCTGCCTGCAGGACCAGAAGGTCAAATCCCCTAATAGCTAATTTATGCACGCCCATGTAACTGCATTCACACAGACACACGCGCCTGCGTTTTTCTGACCACCCCCAAACTCTGACAAGCTGCCACTCACTTTGCGATGGATTCCTCTGTGCGTCCGTAATCGCAATGTGATCACTGCACACGCGCAGAACGGCTTATACGCATGTGCAATGGCAATCGCTCGATATGAGTAAAAATCGCCATTTTGTCCATCTCTGAATCAGGCGCAGTGCTCACAATCCCACCTCCCACACTGTGCTCCTCATCCCATACCCCATACTGTGCCCCCTATCCCATACCCCATACTGTGCTCCCAATCCCATACCCCATACTGTGCCCCCTATCCCATACCCCATACTATGCTCCCAATCCCATACCCCATACTGTGCCCCCTATCCCATGCTGTGCCCCCTATCCCATACTGTGCTCCCTATCCCACACCCCATACTGTGCTCCGTATCCCACACCCCATACTGTGCTCCCTAACCAACACCTTACACTGTGCTCCCTATCCCATACCCCATACTGTGCCCCCTATCCGTATCCTACACCCCACACTGTGCTCAACATCCCACACCCCATACTGTGCTCAACACCCCACACCCCATACTGTGCTCCCTAAGCCACACCTCATACTGTGCTCCCTATCCCACACCCTACACTGTGCTCCCTATCCAACACCCCACACTGTGCTCCTTGTCCCACACCACACAGTGCTCCCCGTCCCATCCCATACTGTGCCCCCTATCCCATACCGCATACTGTGCTCCCTATCCCACACCCCATACTGTGCTCCCTATCCCATACCCCATACTGTGCCCCCTATCCCATACCCCATACTGTGCCCCCTATCCCATACCCCATACTGTGCTCCCTATCCCATACCCCATACTGTGCTCCCTATCCCATACCCCATGCTGTGCCCCCTATCCCATACCCCATTCTGTGCTCCCTAACCCACACCCTACACTGTGCTTCCTATCCCACACCCCACACTGTGCTCCTCATCCCACACCCCATACTTTGTTCCCTTACCCACACCCTACACTGTGCTCCCTATCGCAAATTGTCCCACACCCTACATTGTGCTCCACATCCCACACCCTACACTGTGCTCCCTATCGCAAACTGTCCCACACCCTACATTGTGCTCCACATCCCACACCCCATTCTGTGCTCCCTAACCCACACCCTACACTGTGCTCCCCATCCCACACCATACATTGTGCTCCCCATCCCACACCCCATTCTGTGCTCCCTATCCCACAACCCACACTGTGCTCCCTATCCCATACAGTGCTCCCCATCCCACACCCCATACTGTGCCCCCTATCCCATACCCCACACTATGCTCCCCATCCCACACCCTACATTGTGCTCCACATCCCACACCCCATTCTGTAATTCCTAACCCACACCCTACACTGTGCTCCCTATCCCATACCCCATACTGTGCTCCCTATCCCATACCCCATACTGTGCTCCCTATCCCACACCCCAGACTGTGCTCCCCATCCCACACTTAGTTCCCTAACACACACTCCACACTGTGCTCCCTATCCCACACCCCACTGTGCTCCCTATCCCACACCCCATACTGTGCTCCCCATCCCACACCCCATACTTTGTTCCCTAACCCACTACCTACACTGTGCTCTCTATCCCATACCCCATACTGTGCCCCCTATCCCACACCCCATACTGTGCTCCTCATTCCACACCCTACATTGTGCTCCACATCCCATGCCCCATTCTGTGCTCCCTAACCCACACCCTACACTGTGCTTCCTATCCCATACCCCACACTGCGCTCCTCATCCCTCATCCCACACCCCATACTTTGTTCCCTAACCCACACCCTACACTGTGCTCCCTATCCCATACTGTCCCACACCCTACATTGTGCTACACACCATTCTGTGCTCCCTAACCCACTCCCTACACTGTGATTCCTATTCCACACCCTACATTGTGCTCCCTATCCCACACCCCATTCTGTGCTCCCTAACCCACACCCTACACTGTGCTCCCTATCCCACACCCCACACTGTGCTCCCCATCCCACACCCTACATTGTGTTCCCCATCCCACACTGTGCTTCCCATCCCACACCCTACACTCTGCTCCCCATCCCACAGCCTACATTGTGCTCCCTATCCAACACCCCACACTGTGCTCCACATCCCACACCCTATACTGTGCTCCCTAACCCACTGCCTACATTGTGCTCCCTATCCCATACCCCACACTGTGCTCCACATCCCACACCCCACACTGTGCTCCCCATCCCACACCCTACATTGTGCTCCCCATCCCACACTGTGCTTCCCATCCCACACCCTACACTCTGCTCCCCATCCCACAGCCTACATTGTGCTCCCTATCCAACACCCCACACTGTGCTCAACATCCCACACCCTACACTGTGCTCCACACCCCATACTGTGCTCCCTATCCCACACCCCATACTGTGCTCCCTATCCCACACCCCATACTGTGATCCCTATCCCACACCCCATACTTACTATGCTCAACATCCCACATCCCATACTGTGCTTCCTATCCCACACTCCATACTGTGCTCAACATCCCACACCCCATACTGTGCTCCCTAACCCACACCCTACAATGTGCTCCGTATCCTACACCCCACACTGTGCTCAACATCCCACACCCCATACTGTGCTCAACACCCCACACCCCATACTGTGCTCCCTAACCCACACCTCATATTGTGCTCCCTATCCCACACCCTACACTGTGCTCCCTATCCAACACCCCACACTGTGCTCCCTGTCCCACACCACATAGTGCTCCCCGTCCCATCCCACACAGTGCTCCCCATCCCACACCTCAAACTGTGCTTCCTATCCCACACCCCATACTATGCTCCCTAACCCACACCCTACACTGTGCTCCCTATCCCACATTTCGTGCCCCCGCCCATATCACAGGCTGCAATTACCTACAATGAACACCATCCAGAAAGCCCAGGGCCATCTTCTGACTCCTTCAAAGACTGAGACATCCTCGCTGGCAGCTGGCTGGCTCCTCTGAGTCTGTTCTGCTGGCTGCTGTGTCACTATTCTTCACTGAAGGAGGAATCTGCTGCTGGACAAGGCTGAGGCTGAGCACTGAGGTGGGGTTGGGGCTGATGCTTGTTGACTTCTCGATTCGCTCAGCCCGCGATAAGAGGAGTTTGAAGGAGGCCCCGGCATCAGTCTGATTAAAGAATTAAAGACATCCTGATGCTGGGGCCAGTTCAGGGGGTTGCATATACATGCTTGGCAGCAACACCCCTTTGTGCCCCCTCCCCTGAACGCAGCCCACTAAGCCCCACCACCTCTCAGAAAGGGGCATGTCCTGAAATCAGTGGGGCCTGTCAGTTTCCGTTAATTTAGAGAGTAATCTAGCCACATAGCTATGAATTTGGTAATAAACAATAGAGGAATAGTGAGATGGGGAAACATTTATTGTAGTCAATCATTGTACGCGTGTGTTCATCTACTGTGGTGCATACGCATGTGCAGTACGCACCAACGGCCGATCTGCGTACGCGGTTGCAATTGCGATCCATGCTGTATCAGTATGTCATTAGACATACGCCAGGAGCCCGACGACCGGCATCCCGATCGAAGGGACGCCGAGAGCGGATAGCCGCGGGGGGGATGGAGGGTTAGGTTTAGGGTTCCCGGGGGGGACTTAGGGTTAGGCACCCCCCCGGGAGGTTAGGTTTAGGCTAGGGGAAGGGGGGGTTAGCGTTAGGCACCCCCGGGGGGGATTTAGGGTTAGGCACCCCCCCCCAAGGGAACTTAGGTTTAGGCGGTGGGGAAAGGGGGTTTAGGTTTAGGCACTTAAAGGGGGGATCAGGGTTAGGCACCCCTAAGGGAGGGTTAGGGTTAGGGGGTAGAAATAGGTTATATATACTTACCTTTGACGATCGGGATTTCCTCCTCTGCCGGGATGCCGCTGTCGGGATTCTAACCGCCGGGCATGGGTCCGGCGGTAAATCATACCGTTTCCGCTGTATCAGGCCCTGAGTATGCTAAATAACAATAACATAAATACATAACAAGATCCAAGCAATATGCATGATACTTGCGTGCCAAAATGATGGATCAGTCCATAGCATCAGACGGGGCAGTAGTCAGCCCTGGAAGAGAATCAATAAATGTCTTTGTCGTTGTCACCGAATCAAAGAAATATTGTTTGCCTTCATGATGTACCTGGAGTTTGGCAGGATAAAGGAGAGCAAACCGGATTCCAGCATCAAAGAGTGACTTGCATACCGGGGAGAACAATCTTTGCTTCATGGCACTTGGTAAGAGAAATCTTGAAACATAAGTAGTTTGTCCCCTTGATAAGATAACCCTTGAGATTTGCGATAGGCTTCCATCACTTGGACTTTATCCATGTAATTAAGAAACCTAAAAATGAAAGCCTGGGTCTGCGATGGTCAGCCTGGCGATCCGGGCCAATTCTATGTACACCCTCTATCAATATGGAGCTCATTGTAGTCCAGTTCTTGAGGTAGCCAAGTGGAGACCAAGAGCCATATTCAGACCCACTCGCAAGCGGCTGTCCGCTCGCAAGTGGGTCGATGTTGTGCACTGCGCATGCGCACGACGGCGGGAGCTCCGTCGTGCGCATGCGCCAGACGCGACGAGCGAAGGACTTTCCTTCGCTCGTTGTGTCTGATCAAAGGGGGCGTGCTGTCGATGTTGATTGACAGCACGCCCCCTTTGGTGGGCGTGCCGGGGGCGTGCCTCCCTGACGGGGGCGTTCCCAAGGGAACGCCTACCGTCAGAAGCCGGCCCACTGACATCACTAGTTATGTCAGTGGGAGTGATTTTGGCTCTGATAGAGCCAAAATCACTCCGGGCCTTGCGGTTGAAAACCTCAACCGCAGGCTCCGGCTCGCAGTGGCGATGGTCGCGATGGTCAAGACCATCGCGGCCATCAAACTGCACGCTCGTATAGGCTGTGGGTGGTGACCCACAGCTATACGAACGTCCAGGAGGACGCTCCATAATTATGGAGGGCGGCCCTCATTCAGAGCGTGCGCTCTGCTCAGAGCATACGGCTCTGAATGAGGGCCCAAGTCCATAAGTTCTCTTTGTTTGACAGATTCAGGCAGGCAAATAAAACAAATTATTAAGGCGATTGTGATTTTCGAGATCTTCCAGCTGTTATTGCCTGGCGGTAATGGAGGCTTCCGGAGTATCAATTAGCGATTTGGATGCAGTGAGGTCATCTTCAAGGTCTGAAATGCGCTGCTCTGAGCTCATCAAAACGTGCACTATGCTCTGTGAGTTGAACCACGGTAGAATCAATCGCTTCCGTCAGGCCGGCTAATATTTTATCAAGCAGCGGTGAAAGGAGATCAAAGACACTCCTGTGCTTTGGCCACAGGTGTAGCACTGTATCTAGAGGGGTCAGTCACACCTTCCAGAATGTCATCCCCAGCCGGAGAGGAAGGGGGTCTAGAGGTAACGGAGGCCGTAGCTCTGGTCTCCCTGTTTTTTGTGTTTGCGCCACTTCTGCCTCCTCTCTGGGATTTGGCCATGTATTTATCCATGTGCAGACCTCAAACAACAGGCTGAGGGGTCTATTCATGATGTTAATTATCAGAGCCCGATAATTAACATTCTAACTCGCCGCAGCTGTCAGAGCAATTCATCATTGCTCCGGTGCGTTGACAGCTCATGCAAAATCAGCTGTCCCCGCAAGCAGCTTCACTGCTCCTTTTCAGAGCAGTGAATCTTTTCACGCATGCGCACAAGAGCTCCGATATTCGGCGGGAAGGAGCGGGGAAGGAGCAGGTTGTGAGCCCGGAGCAGGAGCATTCACTGTATGGGGACAGCGGGCCATTCCGGGAGAGGAAGGTAAGCAGGAGATATCTGTGATACTAGTGTATGGGGACAGCGGGCCATTCCGGGAGAGGAAGGTAAGTAGGAGATATCTGTGATACTAGTGTATGGGGACAGCAGCCATTCCGGGAGAGGAAGGTAAGCAGGAGATATCTGTGATACTAGTGTATGGGGACAGCGGGCCATTCCGGGAGAGGAAGGTAAGCAGGAGATATCTGTGATACTAGTGTATGGGGACAGCCGGTCATTCCGGGAGAGGAAGGTAAGTAGGAGATATCTGTGATACTAGTGTATGGGGACAGCTGACCATTCCACAAGAGGAAAGTAAGCAGGAGATATCTGTGATACCAGTGTATGGGGACAGCGACCATTCCGTGAGAGGAAGGTAAGCAGGAGATATCTGTGATACTAGTGTATGGGGACAGCTGACCATTCCGTGAGAGGAAGGTAAGCAGGAGATATCTGTGATACTAGTGTATGGGGACAGTAGGCCATTCCGGGAGAGGAAGGTAAGCAGGAGATATCTGTGATACTAGTGTATGGGGACAGCGGGCCATTCCGGGAGAGGAAGGTAAGCAGGAGATATCTGTGATACTAGTGTATGGGGACAGCGGCCATTCCGGGAGAGGAAGGTAAGCGGGAGATATCTGTTATACTAGTGTATGAGGACAGCGTCCATTCCGGGAGAGGAAGGTAAGCAGGAGATATCTGTGATACTAGTGTATGAGGACAGCGGGCCATTCCGGGAGAGGAAGGTAAGCAGGAGATATCTGTGATACTAGAGTATGAGGACAGCGGCCATTCCGGGAAAAGAAGGTAAGCAGGAGATATCTGTGATACTAGTGTATGGGGACAGCGGCCATTCCGGGAGAGACAGGTAAGCAGGAGATATCTGTGATACTAGTGTATGGGGACAGCGGCCATTCCGTGAGAGGAAGGTAAGCAGGAGATATCTGTGATACTAGTGTATGGGGACAGTGGGCCATTCCGGGAGAGGAAGGTAAGCAGGAGATATCTGTGATACTAGTGTATGGGGATAGCTGGTCATTCCGGGAGAGGAAGGTAAGTAGGACATATCTGTGATATATCCTGCTTTACCTTCTTGATGAATGCCGATTGCAGGTGATAATGTGCATTTTCACCTGCTTTTGTAGAAATTAAGTGATGATGCATAGACCCCTGAGTGTGAGTAACTTAATATGACAGGAATACCAAACAATAGAAATTATTCGAGTCTCCTGCGCTCCCGGACTGCAGCCCAGTTCACACTCTGGAGCACCACACCATCAAAATTACAGAAACAAAAATAGGAGTGATTCCAAAGGCGCTGTCCGTTTGTGGGGATTCCGTCTGGATGTGGCTCGAATTACACCAACCCCATAAAGAAAGAGACTATTAGTGACACATAGTCTGTATTAGATCATGAATAGGTGGAAACAATCCTGTCTGCTCACCTAGACACAGAGAGATACGTTCCTTGAAAGGTATTTTTTAATATCAATATAGATAGCTGCCCTATTAGGACCACGCTCACCTGAATAGAAATATAGGCGTTCCTCAAAAGGTGTCTTTGGACTTCAGTCCAGGAAAAATTCACCATGCAAGTAGATATTCTCCATGTATTTTATTCCAAAAGACAAATTTTTTTTAAAAAGGATTTACGAGTAATCCAAAAACAGCAGATGAGTATTACTCCAAACAACAGTACACCATATGGCGATATGCTCTCAGTCACAAATATTGCATCTCACCCGGAATAAGTAGCAAAAAAAGACTGGTTCAAAAGTAGAAAATAGATTTTGTACCATGCGCTCACCTTGTCTATATATCATATTATAGAAAATGTAGCTAAGGTAAAAAATGTGGAGATGACAACAGATCTAATGAATGTTATAAACAATCTTTTATTTATATATACACCATATACCAATGCGTCTAGTGATATGGATGGCTATTTTAGACTCTTATATGTCTCCTTTCTGGTAGTAGGAGTATGATGGTAAAATAATCTAATAAAAATTATATATGATGATTAAGTCCTATATGGAAGGATCAAGGTATGTCTGGGTGGCAGGTGTGCCCTTTGAGGGGGTTACCTTTCCGTAAATATATACGGTACCCTTATGTTATAATATCAGCTCAGTATTTGTCCATACCGACTAGTAGCCAAGAAAAAGTCAGCCAATAGGACTGATCCCAAGTGGGTAAATAATGTCCGGGTGGTAGGTGTGCCCTTTGAGGGGGTTACCTTCCCGTAAATATATACGGTACCCTATGTCTAAAAAGACAAGTATGTGTATGTCCCTTTGGCTACTTGCAATGTGCTAGGGAAGTGAGGGTAACCTTATGTAGAAAGGTAGCTCTCCGTATGTGGATATCCACGTACGTGTCCCTGCACTGTCTGAAGCAATGTCCCGGTGATAGAGTGAGCTGTGCAAAGTGTGACTGCAGCGTCCCGCTAGCGGGGCTTACCGGTCGGCGTCTTCACTGAATGTCACGTGTTGCACTGTCCATGTGGTGTGTGGAGGAGGGGAGCAGTGCGGTATGATTTCAATTGCCGCAGTCAGTCCAGCCGGACCACTCGCTCAACCCTCTGCTTCTAATGCACGCTGCTCTGTAGTATGGCAGAGGAGGGTGCTGTTTCCTGCTGTTTCCTGTTAGGAGGATAAGGAGTAGCAGCGTGAGGCTGTGCACAAGGCTCTCTGCTTCCTTAGTCACGTGTGTGGAAAACTGGGCGTCGACGTGTTTCGGCCAATCAGGCCTTCTTCAATTTTGGGTAAGTTCATTTCATTACTTCATGATCGGCCTCTAGAATTTTTATTAATTTCTATGACTTTTACTATATTTATTGTCCATATTTATTGTCCATATTCATTGCCCATTTTAATTTTATTTATGGACTCCATTTACTGATTATTTTATTATATTTTTTATGTACTTATCACCACTGGGGACTGAGCGGTTATAACATATGGTAACAGACATACCCAAAATGGCCGCTACTCAACCGCTAGAGGCCGATCATGAAGTAATGAAATGAACTTACCCAAAATGGCCGCCGAGGATCACTAGAGGTCCAACCGATACTGGCACCACATCGTAACCGGAAGCGGATGTCACATGATGTACGATGTGCGTTCCAGCGGCACACATGATGGGAGATTGCGGCGAGCCACCTGGTATGCAGCGCTAATTACGATGGGAGGAATCCTAACCACTATGTGTGGTATTTATTAAAATCTGGACTGGAATACGGATGTACAAATATTATTATGTATTGTGTGTTGTTTGTTTTTTATGATAAGGTGATTACTTATGAGTGTAACACCGGCAGGCATTGATGATTATTTATAAATAGTCTGTTCATAGCTTCTTAATATTAGGAGCTATGTTTTATTAGATGCATGTTTTTCCACATTTTACTATGTGCTTTATACCTAATCTCACCCTTATGGTGTGGATAGGGTATAAATACTAATCCATGGAGTGTACCCCTTACATCCTGAGGAAGGACCCAAGAGGTCTGAAACGCGTTGGTGCTAGAAAGGGGGACACTGCAAGATCTGGAGATGGCTTTTTCTACTTTTGAACCAGTCTTTTTTTGCTACTTATTCCGGGTGAGATGCAATATTTGTGACTGAGAGCATATCGCCATATGGTGTACTGTTGTTTGGAGTAATACTCATCTGCTGTTTTTGGATTACTCGTAAATCCTTTTTAAAAAAATTTTGTCTTTTGGAATAAAATACATGGAGAATATCTACTTGCATGGTGAATTTTTCCTGGACTGAAGTCCAAAGACACCTTTTGAGGAACGCCTATATTTCTATTCAGGTGAGCGTGGTCCTAATAGGGCAGCTATCTATATTGATATTAAAAGATACCTTTCAAGGAACATATCTCTCTGTGTCTAGGTGAGCAGACAGGATTGTTTCCACCTATTCATGATCTAATACAGACTATGTGTCACTAATAGTCTCTTTCTTTATGGGGTTGGTGTAATTCGAGCCACATCCAGATGGAATCCCCACAAAAGGACAGCGCCTTTGGAATCACTCCTATTTTTGTTTCTGTAATTTTGATGGTGTGGTGCTCCAGAGTGTGAACTGGGCTGCAGTCCGGGAGCGCAGGAGACTCAAATAATTTCTATTGTTTGGTATTTCTGTATGCACTTGGTTCTTGTTTCCAGCTGCTCCATAATATGTTTACTTATAGAAATCAAAGGAAAACATACATTAATGAAGTTTTTAGAGATAATAATGAAGAAAATATTATTGATTATGACATAGAAAATTTATTGTTTAGACTTGAAAAAGCCCTTTTGCGGGAAAGTAAAATATGGTGGGAGCTTGTTTCCCTAGAGAAATATTGTTCCGAAAAAATGATAGCCAGGGGCCTTAGAATAGAAAAAATCCCCTCTTTTAATTGTGAATCATTGGAATTTAGGGATGAATGGTTCAGGATCTTGGATTCCTGCTCATTTTCCCTAATGGAATTAATTATGAGTGAAAAGAAGAGGGAATTGAAAATCTTAGGAGATGATATAGATATGTATAAAACTCTGATTAATCCGTTTTCAGAATCTAAAAATTATAAAGAATTGGAAGAAAAAATTATATGGAGGTTAGAGAAAAATGAAAGAGATCTAAAGATAAAGAAAAAAAGAAGTATATAAGGGATAAAAATGATTATAAAATGGGGAAACAACATTTGATCACAAAAAAGGAGATACGCTTTGGGAGAGAAACTAATATTACTGATAACAGAGAAATTTTAAATAAAGATCATGATAACTATGGAACCCCCATCACTAAATATACAGGTAATATTAAAAATAATATCAAAAATCATAATAAAGATCATCAAGAGAGACCCAGGGGAGTTCCTATAACAAATAGGGTATATAGAGAGAGAGAAATACCCATGCAGGAGAAAAAAAGAAGGGAGGAATTTTGGCCTAATGGTGATTATAATCAAAGGAACTCCACTAGGAATACATTGAAAAGAGGCTTTAGAGGTGAATTTAGGTCCAATGACCGGTATAATCAGAGGAATCTCAGTGGAAATAAAAATAAAATGATATATCATAAGGATGAATGGAGGGATAAACATAGATATGGTGTCTTGGAACATGAAGACCGTTTTTTAGGACTGAGCCCAGAACCCCAATATCGACAATAACTAAGAAAAAGCGGGGAAAGAGGGGAGGGACTAAAATACCATCTAAGAAGAGGAAGAAAGTAAAAACCGGCAAACGGAAAAGTAATAGGGATCTTAATGATAATGAAAATGATCGCAAAACTAAAGATATGGATGATAAAGGTATAACTAAAATCTATAATTTGAGCCAATATCAACTAAACGAGCATGAACAAAAAATCCTAGAGAGGGGCCTTAAGTTTGCTCCATCTAGTCGCGTCAATGATTTTGAGGTGTATGTGGATTTAAATAAATTTATAAGAAGACTGACCCTAAAAAGATTTTTTAGTGATCGTTCAGAAAACGACCCAACCACTATGGAGAATAATAATTTTTCAATATTTAAGAAAAAATCCACTTTTTTTCCCACCCACAAAAAGGGTTGTTTTATCGAATCATTCGAACATCTAGTAAAAGAAGACCTTGAGAAAGCCAATTTTAAACCGATTAGGAACATGAATATTACAAAGGAAGAGAGAAATGCTATAAAAACCCTTAGAGAAAATAAACAGATCATTATCAAACCCGCCGATAAAGGGGGAACTGTAGTGATTTTAGATATAGAGGAGTATAATGCTGAGATTATCAGACAGTTGTCTGATAACTCTGGGCCTGATTCAGAGCCGTTCGCTATTTGCAGTCGTTCGTTCAAAAACAAGGGGTGGCTATTCAAATGATCCGTTCGCAAATTGCAGTCTGTTCACACCTCTAAGTCTGAACGAGCGAGCAAAACATACGCTCGTTTATTTGTTAAAAACGCCCCCTGGCCGCTCGCACCATACGTCATGTCCGCTATTTATTAGATTAATCGAGTACATCGACCAGCGTATGAACTGCTCGCTATTCTTGTGGTTGGTTTTTGCTACCACAATCTTGTGAGCAGTTCTGGCTATAAAATAACCCAGTGACGTGGTCAATGACGCTGCTGTATTAATTATGCACACCCATAAAACGCCCGTTTTGACCTTTAAGCACGCCTGCGTTCGGATCTCCACTCCCCATTTTCAAGCACCTTCCCCTGTTATCACCCACATACGCCTCATTCTGTCACTCAAAATAGCAGGCATTCGCTATATTGCGAGCACATGAATTTCGGCCGCACTGACTGGTTCGCGCATGCGTATAACGATCCGTACGCATGCGCAGATGTGCGAACATCGCTCGGAACGAGCGTACTGCCGCTAGCGAGTGGCTCTGAATGAGGGCCTCTGTCTATAAAAAATTAAGAGGAAATCCCACTAATACCATTACTACTAAATTAGAGGTGTTTTTAAAACTCTATACTTCTAAAAACATTATCAGAGAGGCCGTCCAGGAATATATTTGCATAGACACACCTTCTATACCGGTGCTGTACATCCTACCAAAAATACATAAGGATAGAAAAAAACCTCCAGGACGACCTATTGCAGCAGGAACAAATTCAATTTTGTCAAACCTGTCCCACTATCTGGATCACGTCTTACAGCCTATGGTACAGAAGACACTCTCCTACCTAAAGGATACAGTTTCCATTATTAAAGAACTTACTGATGTAGAATGGAAAACAGGATATGTATTAGTTACTGCGGACGTTACGTCCTTATATACCATTATCAGTCATCAATTAGGTATAGAGGCAATTAAATTCTTTTTAAATAAGGAGGAGGTGTCAGAAGATCATAAGAACTTCATTACAGAGGGCGTTGAGATGATTCTTTATAATAACTTTTTTTGGTACGACCATACGTTCTATTTACAACTGGAGGGCACAGCCATGGGCACCAGGCTGGTGCCGAGCTATGCCAATTTATTTATGGCATGGTGGGAGACACACTCTGTATGGAGTGGGCACCCATTCGGAGCCAGCCTGGTGACCTGGCGACGGTATATAGATGACATTTTCTTTATTTGGATTGGAGATCAGGCATCTTTAGACTCTTTCTGTTTATATCTCAATAATAATGAATGCAACATTAAATTAATATTTAACAGCAGTCTAGAGAGGGTGGATTTCTTAGATCTTACAATATATGTCGATGGGGAACAACTTAAAACTATGAATTTTGTCAAACCCACTGACTGTAATTAATTTATTAAGTCTGATAGTAACCATCATTACAATTGGTTAAAGAGCATCCCCAACAGCCAATTTCAACATATAAGACGTAACTGTATGGATATGGAAGTGTATAAACAACAATCTGAGACACTTAAAGGACACTTTGTATCCAAAGGTTATAATGCTGAAATGGTTGATTTAGCAAGGAAAAAGGGTGAGGATCTTGATAGAAAGGAAGCCATTTTTAGAACCAAACCATACAAGAAAATTACTAAAAAGATGGGTATTCCCTTTATAACTAAATATAATAATCAGTATAAAGAGTTAGAAACCATCATTAGTAGACATTGGAAAATCCTCACCAATGATCCTTTGTTAGAGAAACATATTGAAACACGACCAAGCTTTGTGTATAGAAAGGCTCGTAACATAAGAGATAATGTAGTAAGAAGTGCCATAAATACCCCAATGAATATGTATAATGTTAAATCAAAGGGTTTTTATAGGTGTGGGGTGTGCAGCATATGTAAAGTATGCAAAAGCAATGTGAATAAGATTACTCATTATAAATCAACTCAAACGAACAAGACGTTTATTATAGATGACTTTATAACTTGTAATTCCAAATACTGTGTATATCTTTTAGAATGCTCTTGCGGGAGTCAATATGTGGGTAAAACCACCAGAACAATAAAGGAGAGACTTGCGGAGCATGTGAGGAATATCAAAAAGGGATTAGAAACACATAATGTCTCCCTTCATTTTAAAAATAAACATGCATGCAAATTAACTGAGTTAGTCTCTTTTTGTGGTATTAAATTAATTAAACCCAACTGGAGGATGAATGATAGAGACATTAGGTTGGCTAAAGTTGAGATGCAAATGATATATACACTTAAAACATTGGTACCTAGAGGCCTCAATGCCGATTTTGAAAGCAAGTGGTTTCTATGATTTTTATTCATTTACTATGACTTTTACTATATTTATTGTCCATATTTATTGTCCATATTCATTGCCCATTTTAATTTTATTTATGGATTCCATTTACTGACTGATTATTTTATTATATTTTTTATGTACTTACCACTGGGGACTGAGCGGTTATAACATATGGTAACAGACATACCCAAAATGGCCACTACTCAACCGCTAGAGGCCGATCATGAAGTAATGAAATGGACTTACCCAAAATGGCCGCCGAGGATCACTAGAGGTCCAACCGATACTGGCACCACATCGTAACCGGAAGCGGATGTCACATGATGTACGATGTGCGTTCCAGCGGCACACATGATGGGAGATTGCAGCGAGCCACCTGGTATGCAGCGCTAATTCCGATGGGAGGAATCCTAACCACTATGTGTGGTATTTATTAAAATCTGGACTGGAATACGGATGTACAAATATTATTATGTATTGTGTGTTGTTTGTTTTTTATGATAAGGTGATTACTTATGAGTGTAACACCGGCAGGCATTGATGATTATTTATAAATAGTCTGTTCATAGCTTCTTAATATTAGGAGCTATGTTTTATTAGATGCATGTTTTTCCACATTTTACTATGTGCTTTATACCTAATCTCACCCTTATGGTGTGGATAGGGTATAAATACTAATCCATGGAGTGTACCCCTTACATCCTGAGGAAGGACCCAAGAGGTCTGAAACGCGTTTGTGCTAGAAAGGGGGACACTGCAAGATCTGGAGATGGCTTTTTCTACTTTTGAACCAGTCTTTTTTTGCTACTTATTCCGGGTGAGATGCAATATTTGTGACTGAGAGCATATCTCCATATGGTGTACTGTTGTTTGGAGTAATACTCATCTGCTGTTTTTGGATTACTTGTAAATCCTTTTTAAAAAAAATTTGTCTTTTGGAATAAAATACATGGAGAATATCTACTTGCATGGTGAATTTTTCCTGGACTGAAGTCCAAAGACACCTTTTGAGGAACGCCTATATTTCTATTCAGGTGAGCGTGGTCCTAATAGGGCAGCTATCTATATTGATATTAAAAGATACCTTTCAAGGAACATATCTCTCTGTGTCTAGGTGAGCAGACAGGATTGTTTCCACCTATTCATGATCTAATACAGACTATGTGTCACTAATAGTCTCTTTCTTTATGGGGTTGGTGTAATTCGAGCCACATCCAGATGGAATCCCCACAAAAGGACAGCGCCTTTGGAATCACTCCTATTTTTGTTTCTGTAATTTTGATGGTGTGGTGCTCCAGAGTGTGAACTGGGCTGCAGTCCGGGAGCGCAGGAGACTCAAATAATTTCTATTGTTTGGTATTTCTGTATGCACTTGGTTCTTGTTTCCAGCTGCTCCATAATATGTTTACTTATAGAAATCAAAGGAAAACATACATTAATGAAGTTTTTAGAGATAATAATGAAGAAAATATTATTGAT
Source organism: Taudactylus pleione (assembly GCA_031769625.1). NCBI lineage: Eukaryota > Metazoa > Chordata > Amphibia > Anura > Myobatrachidae > Taudactylus > Taudactylus pleione. The sequence goes on from JAUIMM010000684.1 coordinate 3,627,235, forward strand.
TATGACATAGAAAATTTATTGTTTAGACTTGAAAAAGCCCTTTTGCGGGAAAGTAAAATATGGTGGGAGCTTGTTTCCCTAGAGAAATATTGTTCCGAAACAATGATACCCAGGGGCCTTAGAATAGAAAAAATCCCCTCTTTTAATTGTGAATCATTGGAATTTAGGGATGAATGGTTCAGGATCTTGGATTCCTGCTCATTTTCCCTAATGGAATTAATTATGAGTGAAAAGAAGAGGGAATTGAAAATCTTAGGAGATGATATAGATATGTATAAAACTCTGATTAATCCGTTTTCAGAATCTAAAAATTATAAAGAATTGGAAGAAAAAATTATATGGAGGTTAGAGAAAAATGAAAGAGATCTAAAGATAAAGAAAAAAAGAAGTATATAAGGGATAAAAATGATTATAAAATGGGGAAACAACATTTGATCACAAAAAAGGAGATACGCTTTGGGAGAGAAACTAATATTACTGATAACAGAGAAATTTTAAATAAAGATCATGATAACTATGGAACCCCCATCACTAAATATACAGGTAATATTAAAAATAATATCAAAAATCATAATAAAGATCATCAAGAGAGACCCAGGGGAGTTCCTATAACAAATAGGGTATATAGAGAGAGAGAAATACCCATGCAGGAGAAAAAAAGAAGGGAGGAATTTTGGCCTAATGGTGATTATAATCAAAGGAACTCCACTAGGAATACATTGAAAAGAGGCTTTAGAGATGAATTTAGGTCCAATGACCGGTATAATCAGAGGAATCTCAGTGGAAATAAAAATAAAATGATATATCATAAGGATGAATGGAGGGATAAACATAGATATGGTGTCTTGGAACATGAAGACCGTTTTTTAGGACTGAGCCCAGAACCCCAATATCGACAATAACTAAGAAAAAGCGGGGAAAGAGGGGAGGGACTAAAATACCATCTAAGAAGAGGAAGAAAGTAAAAACCGGCAAACGGAAAAGTAATAGGGATCTTAATGATAATGAAAATGATCGCAAAACTAAAGATATGGATGATAAAGGTATAACTAAAATCTATAATTTGAGCCAATATCAACTAAACGAGCATGAACAAAAAATCCTAGAGAGGGGCCTTAAGTTTGCTCCATCTAGTCGCGTCAATGATTTTGAGGTGTATGTGGATTTAAATAAATTTATAAGAAGACTGACCCTAAAAAGATTTTTTAGTGATCGTTCAGAAAACGACCCAACCACTATGGAGAATAATAATTTTTCAATATTTAAGAAAAAATCCACTTTTTTTCCCACCCACAAAAAGGGTTGTTTTATCGAATCATTCGAACATCTAGTAAAAGAAGACCTTGAGAAAGCCAATTTTAAACCGATTAGGAACATGAATATTACAAAGGAAGAGAGAAATGCTATAAAAACCCTTAGAGAAAATAAACAGATCATTATCAAACCCGCCGATAAAGGGGGAACTGTAGTGATTTTAGATATAAAGGAGTATAATGCTGAGATTATCAGACAGTTGTCTGATAACTCTGGGCCTGATTCAGAGCCGTTCGCTATTTGCAGTCGTTCGTTCAAAAACAAGGGGTGGCTATTCAAATGATCCGTTCGCAAATTGCAGTCTGTTCACACCTCTAAGTCTGAACGAGCGAGCAAAACATACGCTCGTTTATTTGTTAAAAACGCCCCCTGGCCGCTCGCACCATACGTCATGTCCGCTATTTATTAGATTAATCGAGTACATCGACCAGCGTATGAACTGCTCGCTATTCTTGTGGTTGGTTTTTGCTACCACAATCTTGCGAGCAGTTCTGGCTATAAAATAACCCAGTGACATGGTCAATGACGCTGCTGTATTAATTATGCACACCCATAAAACGCCCGTTTTGACCTTTAAGCACGCCTGCGTTCGGATCTCCACTCCCCATTTTCAAGCACCTTCCCCTGTTACCACCCACATACGCCTCATTCTGTCACTCAAAATAGCAGGCATTCGCTATATTGCGAGCACATGAATTTCGGCCGCACTGACTGGTTCGCGCATGCGTATAACGATCCGTACGCATGCGCAGATGTGCGAACATCGCTCGGAACGAGCGTACTGCCGCTAGCGAGTGGCTCTGAATGAGGGCCTCTGTCTATAAAAAATTAAGAGGAAATCCCACTAATACCATTACTACTAAATTAGAGGTGTTTTTAAAACTCTATACTTCTAAAAACATTATCACAGAGGCTGTCCAGGAATATATTTGGATAGACACACCTTCTATACCGGTGCTGTACATCCTACCAAAAATACATAAGGATAGAAAAAAACCTCCAGGACGACCTATTGCAGCAGGAACAAATTCAATTTTTGTCAAACCTGTCCCACTATCTGGATCACGTCTTACAGCCTATGGTACAGAAGACACTCTCCTACCTAAAGGATACAGTTTCCATTATTAAAGAACTTACTGATGTAGAATGGAAAACAGGATATGTATTAGTTACTGCGGACGTTACGTCCTTATATACCATTATCAGTCATCAATTAGGTATAGAGGCAATTAAATTCTTTTTAAATAAGGAGGAGGTGTCAGAAGATCATAAGAACTTCATTACAGAGGGCGTTGAGATGATTCTTTATAATAACTTTTTTTGGTATGACCATACGTTCTATTTACAACTGGAGGGCACAGCCATGGGCACCAGGCTGGCGCTGAGCTATGCCAATTTATTTATGGCATGGTGGGAGACACACTCTGTATGGAGTGGGCACCCATTCGGAGCCAGCCTGGTGACCTGGCGACGGTATATAGATGACATTTTCTTTATTTGGATTGGAGATCAGGCATCTTTAGACTCTTTCTGTTTATATCTCAATAATAATGAATGCAACATTAAATTAATATTTAACAGCAGTCTAGAGAGGGTGGATTTCTTAGATCTTACAATATATGTCGATGGGGAACAACTTAAAACTATGAATTTTGTCAAACCCACTGACTGTAATTCATTTATTAAGTCTGATAGTAACCATCATTACAATTGGTTAAAGAGCATCCCCAACAGCCAATTTCAACATATAAGACGTAACTGTATGGATATGGAAGTGTATAAACAACAATCTGAGACACTTAAAGGACACTTTGTATCCAAAGGTTATAATGCTGAAATGGTTGATTTAGCAAGGAAAAAGGGTGAGGATCTTGATGGAAAGGAAGCCATTTTTAGAACCAAACCATACAAGAAAATTACTAAAAAGATGGGTATTCCCTTTATAACTAAATATAATAATCAGTATAAAGAGTTAGAAACCATCATTAGTAGACATTGGAAAATCCTCACCAATGATCCTTTGTTAGAGAAACATATTGAAACACGACCAAGCTTTGTGTATAGAAAGGCTCGTAACATAAGAGATAATGTAGTAAGAAGTGCCATAAATACCCCAATGAATATGTATAATGTTAAATCAAAGGGTTTTTATAGGTGTGGGGTGTGCAGCATATGTAAAGAATGCAAAAGCAATGTGAATAAGATTACTCATTATAAATCAACTCAAACGAACAAGACGTTTATTATAGATGACTTTATAACTTGTAATTCCAAATACTGTGTATATCTTTTAGAATGCTCTTGCGGGAGTCAATATGTGGGTAAAACCACCAGAACAATAAAGGAGAGACTTGCGGAGCATGTGAGGAATATCAAAAAGGGATTAGAAACACATAATGTCTCCCTTCATTTTAAAAATAAACATGCATGCAAATTAACTGAGTTAGTCTCTTTTTGTGGTATTAAATTAATTAAACCCAACTGGAGGATGAATGATAGAGACATTAGGTTGGCTAAAGTTGAGATGCAAATGATATATACACTTAAAACATTGGTACCTAGAGGCCTCAATGCCGATTTTGAAAGCAAGTGGTTTCTATGATTTTTATTCATTTACTATGACTTTTACTATATTTATTGTCCATATTTATTGTCCATATTCATTGCCCATTTTAATTTTATTTATGGATTCCATTTACTGACTGATTATTTTATTATATTTTTTATGTACTTATCACCACTGGGGACTGAGCGGTTATAACATATGGTAACAGACATACCCAAAATGGCCGCTACTCAACCGCTAGAGGCCGATCATGAAGTAATGAAATGAACTTACCCAAAATGGCCGCCGAGGATCACTAGAGGTCCAACCGATACTGGCACCACATCGTAACCGGAAGCGGATGTCACATGATGTACGATGTGCGTTCCAGCGGCACACATGATGGGAGATTGCGGCGAGCCACCTGGTATGCAGCGCTAATTGCGATGGGAGGAATCCTAACCACTATGTGTGGTATTTATTAAAATCTGGACTGGAATACGGATGTACAAATATTATTATGTATTGTGTGTTGTTTGTTTTTTATGATAAGGTGATTACTTATGAGTGTAACACCGGCAGGCATTGATGATTATTTATAAATAGTCTGTTCATAGCTTCTTAATATTAGGAGCTATGTTTTATTAGATGCATGTTTTTCCACATTTTACTATGTGCTTTATACCTAATCTCACCCTTATGGTGTGGATAGGGTATAAATACTAATCCATGGAGTGTACCCCTTACATCCTGAGGAAGGACCCAAGAGGTCTGAAATGCATTGGTGCTAGAAAGGGGGACACTGCAAGATCTGGAGATGGCTTTTTCTACTTTTGAACCAGTCTTTTTTTGCTACTTATTCCGGGTGAGATGCAATATTTGTGACTGAGAGCATATCTCCATATGGTGTACTGTTGTTTGGAGTAATACTCATCTGCTGTTTTTGGATTACTCGTAAATCCTTTTTAAAAAAATTTTGTCTTTTGGAATAAAATACATGGAGAATATCTACTTGCATGGTGAATTTTTCCTGGACTGAAGTCCAAAGACACCTTTTGAGGAATGCCTATATGTCTATTCAGGTGAGCGTGGTCCTAATAGGGCAGCTATCTATATTGATATTAAAAGATACCTTTCAAGGAACATATCTCTCTGTGTCTAGGTGAGCAGACAGGATTGTTTCCACCTATTCATGATCTAATACAGACTATGTGTCACTAATAGTCTCTTTCTTTATGGGGTTGGTGTAATTCGAGCCACATCCAGATGGAATCCCCACAAAAGGACAGCGCCTTTGGAATCACTCCTATTTTTGTTTCTGTAATTTTGATGGTGTGGTGCTCCAGAGTGTGAACTGGGCTGCAGTCCGGGAGCGCAGGAGACTCAAATAATTTCTATTGTTTGGTATTTCTGTATGCACTTGGTTCTTGTTTCCAGCTGCTCCATAATATGTTTACTTATAGAAATCAAAGGAAAACATACATTAATGAAGTTTTTAGAGATAATAATGAAGAAAATATTATTGATTATGACAAAGAAAATTTATTGTTTAGACTTGAAAAAGCCCTTTTGCGGGAAAGTAAAATATGGTGGGAGCTTGTTTCCCTAGAGAAATATTGTTCCGAAAAAATGATACCCAGGGGCCTTAGAATAGAAAAAATCCCCTCTTTTAATTGTGAATCATTGGAATTTAGGGATGAATGGTTCAGGATCTTGGATTCCTGCTCATTTTCCCTAATGGAATTAATTATGAGTGAAAAGAAGAGGGAATTGAAAATCTTAGGAGATGATATAGATATGTATAAAACTCTGATTAATCCGTTTTCAGAATCTAAAAATTATAAAGAATTGGAAGAAAAAATTATATGGAGGTTAGAGAAAAATGAAAGAGATCTAAAGATAAAGAAAAAAAGAAGTATATAAGGGATAAAAATGATTATAAAATGGGGAAACAACATTTGATCACAAAAAAGGAGATACGCTTTGGGAGAGAAACTAATATTACTGATAACAGAGAAATTTTAAATAAAGATCATGATAACTATGGAACCCCCATCACTAAATATACAGGTAATATTAAAAATAATATCAAAAATCATAATAAAGATCATCAAGAGAGACCCAGGGGAGTTCCTATAACAAATAGGGTATATAGAGAGAGAGAAATACCCATGCAGGAGAAAAAAAGAAGGGAGGAATTTTGGCCTAATGGTGATTATAATCAAAGGAACTCCACTAGGAATACATTGAAAAGAGGCTTTAGAGGTGAATTTAGGTCCAATGACCGGTATAATCAGAGGAATCTCAGTGGAAATAAAAATAAAATGATATATCATAAGGATGAATGGAGGGATAAACATAGATATGGTGTCTTGGAACATGAAGACCGTTTTTTAGGACTGAGCCCAGAACCCCAATATCGACAATAACTAAGAAAAAGTGGGGAAAGAGGGGAGGGACTAAAATACCATCTAAGAAGAGGAAGAAAGTAAAAACCGGCAAACGGAAAAGTAATAGGGATCTTAATGATAATGAAAATGATCGCAAAACTAAAGATATGGATGATAAAGGTATAACTAAAATCTATAATTTGAGCCAATATCAACTAAACGAGCATGAACAAAAAATCCTAGAGAGGGGCCTTAAGTTTGCTCCATCTAGTCGCGTCAATGATTTTGAGGTGTATGTGGATTTAAATAAATTTATAAGAAGACTGACCCTAAAAAGATTTTTTAGTGATCGTTCAGAAAACGACCCAACCACTATGGAGAATAATAATTTTTCAATATTTAAGAAAAAATCCACTTTTTTTCCCACCCACAAAAAGGGTTGTTTTATCGAATCATTCGAACATCTAGTAAAAGAAGACCTTGAGAAAGCCAATTTTAAACCGATTAGGAACATGAATATTACAAAGGAAGAGAGAAATGCTATAAAAACCCTTAGAGAAAATAAACAGATCATTATCAAACCTGCCGATAAAGGGGGAACTGTAGTGATTTTAGATATAGAGGAGTATAATGCTGAGATTATCAGACAGTTGTCTGATAACTCTGGGCCTGATTCAGAGCCGTTCGCTATTTGCAGTCGTTCGTTCAAAAACAAGGGGTGGCTATTCAAATGATCCGTTCGCAAATTGCAGTCTGTTCACACCTCTAAGTCTGAACGAGCGAGCAAAACATACGCTCGTTTATTTGTTAAAAACGCCCCCTGGCCGCTCGCACCATACGTCATGTCCGCTATTTATTAGATTAATCGAGTACATCGACCAGCGTATGAACTGCTCGCTATTCTTGTGGTTGGTTTTTGCTACCACAATCTTGCGAGCAGTTCTGGCTATAAAATAACCCAGTGACGTGGTCAATGACGCTGCTGTATTAATTATGCACACCCATAAAACGCCCGTTTTGACCTTTAAGCACGCCTGCGTTCGGATCTCCACTCCCCATTTTCAAGCACCTTCCCCTGTTACCACCCACATACACCTCATTCTGTCACTCAAAATAGCAGGCATTCGCTATATTGCGAGCACATGAATTTCGGCCGCACTGACTGGTTCGCGCATGCGTATAACGATCCGTACGCATGCGCAGATGTGCGAACATCGCTCGGAACGAGCGTACTGCTGCTAGCGAGTGGCTCTGAATGAGGGCCTCTGTCTATAAAAATTTAAGAGGAAATCCCACTAATACCATTACTACTAAATTAGAGGTGTTTTTAAAACTCTATACTTCTAAAAACATTATCACAGAGGCTGTCCAGGAATATATTTGGATAGACACACCTTCTATACCGGTGCTGTACATCCTACCAAAAATACATAAGGATAGAAAAAAACCTACAGGACGACCTATTGCAGCAGGAACAAATTCAATTTTGTCAAACCTGTCCCACTATCTGGATCACGTCTTACAGCCTATGGTACAGAAGACACTCTCCTACCTAAAGGATACAGTTTCCATTATTAAAGAACTTACTGATGTAGAATGGAAAACAGGATATGTATTAGTTACTGCGGACGTTACATCCTTATATACCATTATCAGTCATCAATTAGGTATAGAGGCAATTAAATTCTTTTTAAATAAGGAGGAGGTGTCAGAAGATCATAAGAACTTCATTACAGAGGGCGTTGAGATGATTCTTTATAATAACTTTTTTTGGTACGACCATACATTCTATTTACAACTGGAGGGCACAGCCATGGGCACCAGGCTGGCGCTGAGCTATGCCAATTTATTTATGGCATGGTGGGAGACACACTCTGTATGGAGTGGGCACCCATTCGGAGCCAGCCTGGTGACCTGGCGACGGTATATAGATGACATTTTCTTTATTTGGATTGGAGATCAGGCATCTTTAGACTCTTTCTGTTTATATCTCAATAATAATGAATGCAACATTAAATTAATATTTAACAGCAGTCTAGAGAGGGTGGATTTCTTAGATCTTACAATATATGTCGATGGGGAACAACTTAAAACTATGAATTTTGTCAAACCCACTGACTGTAATTAATTTATTAAGTCTGATAGTAACCATCATTACAATTGGTTAAAGAGCATCCCCAACAGCCAATTTCAACATATAAGACGTAACTGTATGGATATGGAAGTGTATAAACAACAATCTGAGACACTTAAAGGACACTTTGTATCCAAAGGTTATAATGCTGAAATGGTTGATTTAGCAAGGAAAAAGGGTGAGGATCTTGATAGAAAGGAAGCCATTTTTAGAACCAAACCATACAAGAAAATTACTAAAAAGATGGGTATTCCCTTTATAACTAAATATAATAATCAGTATAAAGAGTTAGAAACCATCATTAGTAGACATTGGAAAATCCTCACCAATGATCCTTTGTTAGAGAAACATATTGAAACACGACCAAGCTTTGTGTATAGAAAGGCTCATAACATAAGAGATAATGTAGTAAGAAGTGCCATAAATACCCCAATGAATATGTATAATGTTAAATCAAAGGGTTTTTATAGGTGTGGGGTGTGCAGCATATGTAAAGTATGCAAAAGCAATGTGAATAAGATTACTCATTATAAATCAACTCAAACGAACAAGACGTTTATTATAGATGACTTTATAACTTGTAATTCCAAATACTGTGTATATCTTTTAGAATGCTCTTGCGGGAGTCAATATGTGGGTAAAACCACCAGAACAATAAAGGAGAGACTTGCGGAGCATGTGAGGAATATCAAAAAGGGATTAGAAACACATAATGTCTCCCTTCATTTTAAAAATAAACACGCATGCAAATTAACTGAGTTAGTCTCTTTTTGTGGTATTAAATTAATTAAACCCAACTGGAGGATGAATGATAGAGACATTAGGTTGGCTAAAGTTGAGATGCAAATGATATATACACTTAAAACATTGGTACCTAGAGGCCTCAATGCCGATTTTGAAAGCAAGTGGTTTCTATGATTTTTATTCATTTACTATGACTTTTACTATATTTATTGTCCATATTTATTGTCCATATTCATTGCCCATTTTAATTTTATTTATGGATTCCATTTACTGACTGATTATTTTATTATATTTTTTATGTACTTACCACTGGGGACTGAGCGGTTATAACATATGGTAACAGACATACCCAAAATGGCCGCTACTCAACCGCTAGAGGCCGATCATGAAGTAATGAAATGAACTTACCCAAAATGGCCGCCGAGGATCACTAGAGGTCCAACCGATACTGGCACCACATCGTAACCGGAAGCGGATGTCACATGATGTACGATGTGCGTTCCAGCGGCACACATGATGGGAGATTGCGGCGAGCCACCTGGTATGCAGCGCTAATTACGATGGGAGGAATCCTAACCACTATGTGTGGTATTTATTAAAATCTGGACTGGAATACGGATGTACAAATATTATTATGTATTGTGTGTTGTTTGTTTTTTATGATAAGGTGATTACTTATGAGTGTAACACCGGCAGGCATTGATGATTATTTATAAATAGTCTGTTCATAGCTTCTTAATATTAGGAGCTATGTTTTATTAGATGCATGTTTTTCCACATTTTACTATGTGCTTTATACCTAATCTCACCCTTATGGTGTGGATAGGGTATAAATACTAATCCATGGAGTGTACCCCTTACATCCTGAGGAAGGACCCAAGAGGTCTGAAACACGTTGGTGCTAGAAAGGGGGACACTGCAAGATCTGGAGATGGCTTTTTCTACTTTTGAACCAGTCTTTTTTTGCTACTTATTCTGGGTGAGATGCAATATTTGTGACTGAGAGCATATCTCCATATGGTGTACTGTTGTTTGGAGTTATACTCATCTGCTGTTTTTGGATTACTCGTAAATCCTTTTTAAAAAAAATTTGTCTTTTGGAATAAAATACATGGAGAATATCTACTTGCATGGTGAATTTTTCCTGGACTGAAGTCCAAAGACACCTTTTGAGGAACGCCTATATTTCTATTCAGGTGAGCGTGGTCCTAATAGGGCAGCTATCTATATTGATATTAAAAGATACCTTTCAAGGAACATATCTCTCTGTGTCTAGGTGAGCAGACAGGATTGTTTCCACCTATTCATGATCTAATACAGACTATGTGTCACTAATAGTCTCTTTCTTTATGGGGTTGGTGTAATTCGAGCCACATCCAGATGGAATCCCCACAAAAGGACAGCGCCTTTGGAATCACTCCTATTTTTGTTTCTGTAATTTTGATGGTGTGGTGCTCCAGAGTGTGAACTGGGCTGCAGTCCGGGAGCGCAGGAGACTCAAATAATTTCTATTGTTTGGTATTTCTGTATGCACTTGGTTCTTGTTTCCAGCTGCTCCATAATATGTTTACTTATAGAAATCAAAGGAAAACATACATTAATGAAGTTTTTAGAGATAATAATGAAGAAAATATTATTGATTATGACATAGAAAATTTATTGTTTAGACTTGAAAAAGCCCTTTTGCGGGAAAGTAAAATATGGTGGGAGCTTGTTTCCCTAGAGAAATATTGTTCCGAAAAAATGATACCCAGGGGCCTTAGAATAGAAAAAATCCCCTCTTTTAATTGTGAATCATTGGAATTTAGGGATGAATGGTTCAGGATCTTGGATTCCTGCTCATTTTCCCTAATGGAATTAATTATGAGTGAAAAGAAGAGGGAATTGAAAATCTTAGGAGATGATATAGATATGTATAAAACTCTGATTAATCCGTTTTCAGAATCTAAAAATTATAAAGAATTGGAAGAAAAAATTATATGGAGGTTAGAGAAAAATGAAAGAGATCTAAAGATAAAGAAAAAAAGAAGTATATAAGGGATAAAAATGATTATAAAATGGGGAAACAACATTTGATCACAAAAAAGGAGATACGCTTTGGGAGAGAAACTAATATTACTGATAACAGAGAAATTTTAAATAAAGATCATGATAACTATGGAACCCCCATCACTAAATATACAGGTAATATTAAAAATAATATCAAAAATCATAATAAAGATCATCAAGAGAGACCCAGGGGAGTTCCTATAACAAATAGGGTATATAGAGAGAGAGAAATACCCATGCAGGAGAAAAAAAGAAGGGAGGAATTTTGGCCTAATGGTGATTATAATCAAAGGAACTCCACTAGGAATACATTGAAAAGAGGCTTTAGAGGTGAATTTAGGTCCAATGACCGGTATAATCAGAGGAATCTCAGTGGAAATAAAAATAAAATGATATATCATAAGGATGAATGGAGGGATAAACATAGATATGGTGTCTTGGAACATGAAGACCGTTTTTTAGGACTGAGCCCAGAACCCCAATATCGACAATAACTAAGAAAAAGCGGGGAAAGAGGGGAGGGACTAAAATACCATCTAAGAAGAGGAAGAAAGTAAAAACCGGCAAACGGAAAAGTAATAGGGATCTTAATGATAATGAAAATGATCGCAAAACTAAAGATATGGATGATAAAGGTATAACTAAAATCTATAATTTGAGCCAATATCAACTAAACGAGCATGAACAAAAAATCCTAGAGAGGGGCCTTAAGTTTGCTCCATCTAGTCGCGTCAATGATTTTGAGGTGTATGTGGATTTAAATAAATTTATAAGAAGACTGACCCTAAAAAGATTTTTTAGTGATCGTTCAGAAAACGACCCAACCACTATGGAGAATAATAATTTTTCAATATTTAAGAAAAAATCCACTTTTTTTCCCACCCACAAAAAGGGTTGTTTTATCGAATCATTCGAACATCTAGTAAAAGAAGACCTTGAGAAAGCCAATTTTAAACCGATTAGGAACATGAATATTACAAAGGAAGAGAGAAATGCTATAAAAACCGTTAGAGAAAATAAACAGATCATTATCAAACCCGCCGATAAAGGGGGAACTGTAGTGATTTTAGATATAGAGGAGAATAATGCTGAGATTATCAGACAGTTGTCTGATAACTCTGGGCCTGATTCAGAGCCGTTTGCTATTTGCAGTCGTTCGTTCAAAAACAAGGGGTGGCTATTCAAATGATCCGTTCGCAAATTGCAGTCTGTTCACACCTCTAAGTCTGAACGAGCGAGCAAAACATACGCTCGTTTATTTGTTAAAAACGCCCCCTGGCCGCTCGCACCATACGTCATGTCCGCTATTTATTAGATTAATCGAGTACATCGGCCAGCGTATGAACTGCTCGCTATTCTTGTGGTTGGTTTTTGCTACCACAATCTTGCGAGCAGTTCTGGCTATAAAATAACCCAGTGACGTGGTCAATGACGCTGCTGTATTAATTATGCACACCCATAAAACGCCCGTTTTGACCTTTAAGCACGCCTGCGTTCGGATCTCCACTCCCCATTTTCAAGCACCTTCCCCTGTTACCACCCACATACGCCTCATTCTGTCACTCAAAATAGCAGGCATTCGCTATATTGCGAGCACATGAATTTTGGCCGCACTGACTGGTTCGCGCATGCGTATAACGATCCGTACGCATGCGCAGATGTGCGAACATCGCTCGGAACGAGTGTACTGCCGCTAGCGAGTGGCTCTGAATGAGGGCCTCTGTCTATAAAAAATTAAGAGGAAATCCCACTAATACCATTACTACTAAATTAGAGGTGTTTTTAAAACTCTATACTTCTAAAAACATTATCACAGAGGCTGTCCAGGAATATATTTGGATAGACACACCTTCTATACCGGTGCTGTACATCCTACCAAAAATACATAAGGATAGAAAAAAACCTCCAGGACGACCTATTGCAGCAGGAACAAATTCAATTTTGTCAAACCTGTCCCACTATCTGGATCACGTCTTACAGCCTATGGTACAGAAGACACTCTCCTACCTAAAGGATACAGTTTCCATTATTAAAGAACTTACTGATGTAGAATGGAAAACAGGATATGTATTAGTTACTGCGGACGTTACGTCCTTATATACCATTATCAGTCATCAATTAGGTATAGAGGCAATTAAATTCTTTTTAAATAAGGAGGAGGTGTCAGAAGATCATAAGAACTTCATTACAGAGGGCGTTGAGATGATTCTTTATAATAACTTTTTTTGGTACGACCATACGTTCTATTTACAACTGGAGGGCACAGCCATGGGCACCAGGCTGGCGCCAAGCTATGCCAATTTATTTATGGCATGGTGGGAGACACACTCTGTATGGAGTGGGCACCCATTCGGAGCCAGCCTGGTGACCTGGCGACGGTATATAGATGACATTTTCTTTATTTGGATTGGAGATCAGGCATCTTTAGACTCTTTCTGTTTATATCTCAATAATAATGAATGCAACATTAAATTAATATTTAACAGCAGTCTAGAGAGGGTGGATTTCTTAGATCTTACAATATATGTCGATGGGGAACAACTTAAAACTATGAATTTTGTCAAACCCACTGACTGTAATTAATTTATTAAGTCTGATAGTAACCATCATTACAATTGGTTAAAGAGCATCCCCAACAGCCAATTTCAACATATAAGACGTAACTGTATGGATATGGAAGTGTATAAACAACAATCTGAGACACTTAAAGGACACTTTGTATCCAAAGGTTATAATGCTGAAATGGTTGATTTAGCAAGGAAAAAGGGTGAGGATCTTGATAGAAAGAAAGCCATTTTTAGAACCAAACCATACAAGAAAATTACTAAAAAGATGGGTATTCCCTTTATAACTAAATATAATAATCAGTATAAAGAGTTAGAAACCATCATTAGTAGACATTGGAAAATCCTCACCAATGATCCTTTGTTAGAGAAACATATTGAAACACGACCAAGCTTTGTGTATAGAAAGGCTCGTAACATAAGAGATAATGTAGTAAGAAGTGCCATAAATACCCCAATGAATATGTATAATGTTAAATCAAAGGGTTTTTATAGGTGTGGGGTGTGCAGCATATGTAAAGTATGCAAAAGCAATGTGAATAAGATTACTCATTATAAATCAACTCAAACGAACAAGACGTTTATTATAGATGACTTTATAACTTGTAATTCCAAATACTGTGTATATCTTTTAGAATGCTCTTGCGGGAGTCAATATGTGGGTAAAACCACCAGAACAATAAAGGAGAGACTTGCGGAGCATGTGAGGAATATCAAAAAGGGATTAGAAACACATAATGTCTCCCTTCATTTTAAAAATAAACATGCATGCAAATTAACTGAGTTAGTCTCTTTTTGTGGTATTAAATTAATTAAACCCAACTGGAGGATGAATGATAGAGACATTAGGTTGGCTAAAGTTGAGATGCAAATGATAAATACACTTAAAACATTGGTACCTAGAGGCCTCAATGCCGATTTTGAAAGCAAGTGGTTTCTATGATTTTTATTCATTTACTATGACTTTTACTATATTTATTGTCCATATTTATTGTCCATATTCATTGCCCATTTTAATTTTATTTATGGATTCCATTTACTGACTGATTATTTTATTATATTTTTTATGTACTTACCACTGGGGACTGAGCGGTTATAACATATGGTAACAGACATACCCAAAATGGCCGCTACTCAACCGCTAGAGGCCGATCATGAAGTAATGAAATGAACTTACCCAAAATGGCCGCCGAGGATCACTAGAGGTCCAACCGATACTGGCACCACATCGTAACCGGAAGCGGATGTCACATGATGTACGATGTGCGTTCCAGCGGCACACATGATGGGAGATTGCGGCGAGCCACCTGGTATGCAGCGCTAATTACGATGGGAGGAATCCTAACCACTATGTGTGGTATTTATTAAAATCTGGACTGGAATACGGATGTACAAATATTATTATGTATTGTGTGTTGTTTGTTTTTTATGATAAGGTGATTACTTATGAGTGTAACACCGGCAGGCATTGATGATTATTTATAAATAGTCTGTTCATAGCTTCTTAATATTAGGAGCTATGTTTTATTAGATGCATGTTTTTCCACATTTTACTATGTGCTTTATACCTAATCTCACCCTTATGGTGTGGATAGGGTATAAATACTAATCCATGGAGTGTACCCCTTACATCCTGAGGAAGGACCCAAGAGGTCTGAAACACGTTGGTGCTAGAAAGGGGGACACTGCAAGATCTGGAGATGGCTTTTTCTACTTTTGAACCAGTCTTTTTTTTGCTACTTATTCCGGGTGAGATGCAATATTTGTGACTGAGAGCATATCTCCATATGGTGTACTGTTGTTTGGAGTAATACTCATCTGCTGTTTTTGGATTACTCGTAAATCCTTTTTAAAAAAATTTTGTCTTTTGGAATAAAATACATGGAGAATATCTACTTGCATGGTGAATTTTTCCTGGACTGAAGTCCAAAGACACCTTTTGAGGAACGCCTATATTTCTATTCAGGTGAGCGTGGTCCTAATAGGGCAGCTATCTATATTGATATTAAAAGATACCTTTCAAGGAACATATCTCTCTGTGTCTAGGTGAGCAGACAGGATTGTTTCCACCTATTCATGATCTAATACAGACTATGTGTCACTAATAGTCTCTTTCTTTATGGGGTTGGTGTAATTTGAGCCACATCCAGATGGAATCCCCACAAAAGGACAGCGCCTTTGGAATCACTCCTATTTTTGTTTCTGTAATTTTGATGGTGTGGTGCTCCAGAGTGTGAACTGGGCTGCAGTCCGGGAGCGCAGGAGACTCAAATAATTTCTATTGTTTGGTATTTCTGTATGCACTTGGTTCTTGTTTCCAGCTGCTCCATAATATGTTTACTTATAGAAATCAAAGGAAAACATACATTAATGAAGTTTTTAGAGATAATAATGAAGAAAATATTATTGATTATGACATAGAAAATTTATTGTTTAGACTTGAAAAAGCCCTTTTGCGGGAAAGTAAAATATGGTGGGAGCTTGTTTCCCTAGAGAAATATTGTTCCGAAAAAATGATACCCAGGGGCCTTAGAATAGAAAAAATCCCCTCTTTTAATTGTGAATCATTGGAATTTAGGGATGAATGGTTCAGGATCTTGGATTCCTGCTCATTTTCCCTAATGGAATTAATTATGAGTGAAAAGAAGAGGGAATTGAAAATCTTAGGAGATGATATAGATATGTATAAAACTCTGATTAATCCGTTTTCAGAATCTAAAAATTATAAAGAATTGGAAGAAAAAATTATATGGAGGTTAGAGAAAAATGAAAGAGATCTAAAGATAAAGAAAAAAAGAAGTATATAAGGGATAAAAATGATTATAAAATGGGGAAACAACATTTGATCACAAAAAAGGAGATACGCTTTGGGAGAGAAACTAATATTACTGATAACAGAGAAATTTTAAATAAAGATCATGATAACTATGGAACCCCCATCACTAAATATACAGGTAATATTAAAAATAATATCAAAAATCATAATAAAGATCATCAAGAGAGACCCAGGGGAGTTCCTATAACAAATAGGGTATATAGAGAGAGAGAAATACCCATGCAGGAGAAAAAAAGAAGGGAGGAATTTTGGCCTAATGGTGATTATAATCAAAGGAACTCCACTAGGAATACATTGAAAAGAGGCTTTAGAGGTGAATTTAGGTCCAATGACCGGTATAATCAGAGGAATCTCAGTGGAAATAAAAATAAAATGATATATCATAAGGATGAATGGAGGGATAAACATAGATATGGTGTCTTGGAACATGAAGACCGTTTTTTAGGACTGAGCCCAGAACCCCAATATCGACAATAACTAAGAAAAAGCGGTGAAAGAGGGGAGGGACTAAAATACCATCTAAGAAGAGGAAGAAAGTAAAAACCGGCAAACGGAAAAGTAATAGGGATCTTAATGATAATGAAAATGATTGCAAAACTAAAGATATGGATGATAAAGGTATAACTAAAATCTATAATTTGAGCCAATATCAACTAAACGAGCATGAACAAAAAATCCTAGAGAGGGGCCTTAAGTTTGCTCCATCTAGTCGCGTCAATGATTTTGAGGTGTATGTGGATTTAAATAAATTTATAAGAAGACTGACCCTAAAAAGATTTTTTAGTGATCGTTCAGAAAACGACCCAACCACTATGGAGAATAATAATTTTTCAATATTTAAGAAAAAATCCACTTTTTTTCCCACCCACAAAAAGGGTTGTTTTATCGAATCATTCGAACATCTAGTAAAAGAAGACCTTGAGAAAGCCAATTTTAAACCGATTAGGAACATGAATATTACAAAGGAAGAGAGAAATGCTATAAAAACCCTTAGAGAAAATAAACAGATCATTATCAAACCCGCCGATAAAGGGGGAACTGTAGTGATTTTAGATATAGAGGAGAATAATGCTGAGATTATCAGACAGTTGTCTGATAACTCTGGGCCTGATTCAGAGCCGTTCGCTATTTGCAGTCGTTCGTTCAAAAACAAGGGGTGGCTATTCAAATGATCCGTTCGCAAATTGCAGTCTGTTCACACCTCTAAGTCTGAATGAGCGAGCAAAACATACGCTCGTTTATTTGTTAAAAACGCCCCCTGGCCGCTCGCACCATACGTCATGTCCGCTATTTATTAGATTAATCGAGTACATCGGCCAGCGTATGAACTGCTCGCTATTTTTGTGGTTGGTTTTTGCTACCACAATCTTGCGAGCAGTTCTGGCTATAAAATAACCCAGTGACGTGGTCAATGACGCTGCTGTATTAATTATGCACACCCATAAAACGCCCGTTTTGACCTTTAAGCACGCCTGCGTTCGGATCTCCACTCCCCATTTTCAAGCACCTTCCCCTGTTACCACCCACATACGCCTCATTCTGTCACTCAAAATAGCAGGCATTCGCTATATTGCGAGCACATGAATTTCGGCCGCACTGACTGGTTCGCGCATGCGTATAACGATCCGTACGCATGCGCAGATGTGCGAACATCGCTCGGAACGAGCGTACTGCCGCTAGCAAGTGGCTCTGAATGAGGGCCTCTGTCTATAAAAAATTAAGAGGAAATCCCACTAATACCATTACTACTAAATTAGAGGTGTTTTTAAAACTCTATACTTCTAAAAACATTATCACAGAGGCTGTCCAGGAATATATTTGGATAGACACACCTTCTATACCGGTGCTGTACATCCTACCAAAAATACATAAGGATAGAAAAAAACCTCCAGGACGACCTATTGCAGCAGGAACAAATTCAATTTTGTCAAACCTGTCCCACTATCTGGATCACGTCTTACAGCCTATGGTACAGAAGACACTCTCCTACCTAAAGGATACAGTTTCCATTATTAAAGAACTTACTGATGTAGAATGGAAAACAGGATATGTATTAGTTACTGCGGACGTTACGTCCTTATATACCATTATCAGTCATCAATTAGGTATAGAGGCAATTAAATTCTTTTTAAATAAGGAGGAGGTGTCAGAAGATCATAAGAACTTCATTACAGAGGGCGTTGAGATGATTCTTTATAATAACTTTTTTTGGTACGACCATACGTTCTATTTACAACTGGAGGGCACAGCCATGGGCACCAGGCTGGCGCCGAGCTATGCCAATTTATTTATGGCATGGTGGGAGACACACTCTGTATGGAGTGGGCACCCATTCGGAGCCAGCCTGGTGACCTGGCGACGGTATATAGATGACATTTTCTTTATTTGGATTGGAGATCAGGCATCTTTAGACTCTTTCTGTTTATATCTCAATAATAATGAATGCAACATTAAATTAATATTTAACAGCAGTCTAGAGAGGGTGGATTTCTTAGATCTTACAATATATGTCGATGGGGAACAACTTAAAACTATGAATTTTGTCAAACCCACTGACTGTAATTAATTTATTAAGTCTGATAGTAACCATCATTACAATTGGTTAAAGAGCATCCCCAACAGCCAATTTCAACATATAAGACGTAACTGTATGGATATGGAAGTGTATAAACAACAATCTGAGACACTTAAAGGACACTTTGTATCCAAAGGTTATAATGCTGAAATGGTTGATTTAGCAAGGAAAAAGGGTGAGGATCTTGATAGAAAGGAAGCCATTTTTAGAACCAAACCATACAAGAAAATTACTAAAAAGATGGGTATTCCCTTTATAACTAAATATAATAATCAGTATAAAGAGTTAGAAACCATCATTAGTAGACATTGGAAAATCCTCACCAATGATCCTTTGTTAGAGAAACATATTGAAACACGACCAAGCTTTGTGTATAGAAAGGCTCGTAACATAAGAGATAATGTAGTAAGAAGTGCCATAAATACCCCAATGAATATGTATAATGTTAAATCAAAGGGTTTTTATAGGTGTGGGGTGTGCAGCATATGTAAAGTATGCAAAAGCAATGTGAATAAGATTACTCATTATAAATCAACTCAAACGAACAAGACGTTTATTATAGATGACTTTATAACTTGTAATTCCAAATACTGTGTATATCTTTTAGAATGCTCTTGCGGGAGTCAATATGTGGGTAAAACCACCAGAACAATAAAGGAGAGACTTGCGGAGCATGTGAGGAATATCAAAAAGGGATTAGAAACACATAATGTCTCCCTTCATTTTAAAAATAAACATGCATGCAAATTAACTGAGTTAGTCTCTTTTTGTGGTATTAAATTAATTAAACCCAACTGGAGGATGAATGATAGAGACATTAGGTTGGCTAAAGTTGAGATGCAAATGATATATACACTTAAAACATTGGTACCTAGAGGCCTCAATGCCGATTTTGAAAGCAAGTGGTTTCTATGATTTTTATTCATTTACTATGACTTTTACTATATTTATTGTCCATATTTATTGTCCATATTCATTGCCCATTTTAATTTTATTTATGGATTCCATTTACTGACTGATTATTTTATTATATTTTTTATGTACTTACCACTGGGGACTGAGCGGTTATAACATATGGTAACAGACATACCCAAAATGGCCGCTACTCAACCGCTAGAGGCCGATCATGAAGTAATGAAATGAACTTACCCAAAATGGCCGCCGAGGATCACTAGAGGTCCAACCGATACTGGCACCACATCGTAACCGGAAGCGGATGTCACATGATGTACGATGTGCGTTCCAGCGGCACACATGATGGGAGATTGCGGCGAGCCACCTGGTATGCAGCGCTAATTACGATGGGAGGAATCCTAACCACTATGTGTGGTATTTATTAAAATCTGGACTGGAATACGGATGTACAAATATTATTATGTATTGTGTGTTGTTTGTTTTTTATGATAAGGTGATTACTTATGAGTGTAACACCGGCAGGCATTGATGATTATTTATAAATAGTCTGTTCATAGCTTCTTAATATTAGGAGCTATGTTTTATTAGATGCATGTTTTTCCACATTTTACTATGTGCTTTATACCTAATCTCACCCTTATGGTGTGGATAGGGTATAAATACTAATCCATGGAGTGTACCCCTTACATCCTGAGGAAGGACCCAAGAGGTCTGAAACACGTTGGTGCTAGAAAGGGGGACACTGCAAGATCTGGAGATGGCTTTTTCTACTTTTGAACCAGTCTTTTTTTGCTACTTATTCCGGGTGAGATGCAATATTTGTGACTGAGAGCATATCTCCATATGGTGTACTGTTGTTTGGAGTAATACTCATCTGCTGTTTTTGGATTACTCGTAAATCCTTTTTAAAAAAAATTTGTCTTTTGGAATAAAATACATGGAGAATATCTACTTGCATGGTGAATTTTTCCTGGACTGAAGTCCAAAGACACCTTTTGAGGAACGCCTATATTTCTATTCAGGTGAGCGTGGTCCTAATAGGGCAGCTATCTATATTGATATTAAAAGATACCTTTCAAGGAACATATCTCTCTGTGTCTAGGTGAGCAGACAAGATTGTTTCCACCTATTCATGATCTAATACAGACTATGTGTCACTAATAGTCTCTTTCTTTATGGGGTTGGTGTAATTCGAGCCACATCCAGATGGAATCCCCACAAAAGGACAGCGCCTTTGGAATCACTCCTATTTTTGTTTCTGTAATTTTGATGGTGTGGTGCTCCAGAGTGTGAACTGGGCTGCAGTCCGGGAGCGCAGGAGACTCAAATAATTTCTATTGTTTGGTATTTCTGTATGCACTTGGTTCTTGTTTCCAGCTGCTCCATAATATGTTTACTTATAGAAATCAAAGGAAAACATACATTAATGAAGTTTTTAGAGATAATAATGAAGAAAATATTATTGATTATGACATAGAAAATTTATTGTTTAGACTTGAAAAAGCCCTTTTGCGGGAAAGTAAAATATGGTGGGAGCTTGTTTCCCTAGAGTAATATTGTTCAGAAAAAATGATACCCAGGGGCCTTAGAATAGAAAAAATCCCCTCTTTTAATTGTGAATCATTGGAATTTAGGGATGAATGGTTCAGGATCTTGGATTCCTGCTCATTTTCCCTAATGGAATTAATTATGAGTGAAAAGAAGAGGGAATTGAAAATCTTAGGAGATGATATAGATATGTATAAAACTCTGATTAATCCGTTTTCAGAATCTAAAAATTATAAAGAATTGGAAGAAAAAATTATATGGAGGTTAGAGAAAACTGAAAGAGATCTAAAGATAAAGAAAAAAAGAAGTATATAAGGGATAAAAATGATTATAAAATGGGGAAACAACATTTGATCACAAAAAAGGAGATACGCTTTGGGAGAGAAACTAATATTACTGATAACAGAGAAATTTTAAATAAAGATCATGATAACTATGGAACCCCCATCACTAAATATACAGGTAATATTAAAAATAATATCAAAAATCATAATAAAGATCATCAAGAGAGACCCAGGGGAGTTCCTATAACAAATAGGGTATATAGAGAGAGAGAAATACCCATGCAGGAGAAAAAAAGAAGGGAGGAATTTTGGCCTAATGGTGATTATAATCAAAGGAACTCCACTAGGAATACATTGAAAAGAGGCTTTAGAGGTGAATTTAGGTCCAATGACCGGTATAATCAGAGGAATCTCAGTGGAAATAAAAATAAAATGATATATCATAAGGATGAATGGAGGGATAAACATAGATATGATGTCTTGGAACATGAAGACCATTTTTTAGGACTGAGCCCAGAACCCCAATATCGACAATAACTAAGAAAAAGCGGGGAAAGAGGGGAGGGACTAAAATACCATCTAAGAAGAGGAAGAAAGTAAAAACCGGCAAACGGAAAAGTAATAGGGATCTTAATGATAATGAAAATGATCGCAAAACTAAAGATATGGATGATAAAGGTATAACTAAAATCTATAATTTGAGCCAATATCAACTAAACGAGCATGAACAAAAAATCCTAGAGAGGGGCCTTAAGTTTGCTCCATCTAGTCGCGTCAATGATTTTGAGGTGTATGTGGATTTAAATAAATTTATAAGAAGACTGACCCTAAAAAGATTTTTTAGTGATCGTTCAGAAAACGACCCAACCACTATGGAGAATAATAATTTTTCAATATTTAAGAAAAAATCCACTTTTTTTCCCACCCACAAAAAGGGTTGTTTTATCGAATCATTCGAACATCTAGTAAAAGAAGACCTTGAGAAAGCCAATTTTAAACCGATTAGGAACATGAATATTACAAAGGAAGAGAGAAATGCTATAAAAACCGTTAGAGAAAATAAACAGATCATTATCAAACCCGCCGATAAAGGGGGAACTGTAGTGATTTTAGATATAGAGGAGAATAATGCTGAGATTATCAGACAGTTGTCTGATAACTCTGGGCCTGATTCAGAGCCGTTCGCTATTTGCAGTCGTTCGTTCAAAAACAAGGGGTGGCTATTCAAATGATCCGTTCGCAAATTGCAGTCTGTTCACACCTCTAAGTCTGAACGAGCGAGCAAAACATATGCTCGTTTATTTGTTAAAAACGCCCCCTGGCCGCTCGCACCATACGTCATGTCCGCTATTTATTAGATTAATCGAGTACATCGGCCAGCGTATGAACTGCTCGCTATTCTTGTGGTTGGTTTTTGCTACCACAATCTTGCGAGCAGTTCTGGCTATAAAATAACCCAGTGACGTGGTCAATGACGCTGCTGTATTAATTATGCACACCCATAAAACGCCCGTTTTGACCTTTAAGCACGCCTGCGTTCGGATCTCCACTCCCCATTTTCAAGCACCTTCCCCTGTTACCACCCACATACGCCTCATTCTGTCACTCAAAATAGCAGGCATTCGCTATATTGCGAGCACATGAATTTTGGCCGCACTGACTGGTTCGCGCATGCGTATAACGATCCGTACGCATGCGCAGATGTGCGAACATCGCTCGGAACGAGCGTACTGCTGCTAGCGAGTGGCTCTGAATGAGGGCCTCTGTCTATAAAAAATTAAGAGGAAATCCCACTAATACCATTACTACTAAATTAGAGGTGTTTTTAAAACTCTATACTTCTAAAAACATTATCACAGAGGCTGTCCAGGAATATATTTGGATAGACACACCTTCTATACCGGTGCTGTACATCCTACCAAAAATACATAAGGATAGAAAAAAACCTCCAGGACGACCTATTGCAGCAGGAACAAATTCAATTTTGTCAAACCTGTCCCACTATCTGGATCACGTCTTACAGCCTATGGTACAGAAGACACTCTCCTACCTAAAGGATACAGTTTCCATTATTAAAGAACTTACTGATGTAGAATGGAAAACAGGATATGTATTAGTTACTGCGGACGTTACGTCCTTATATACCATTATCAGTCATCAATTAGGTATAGAGGCAATTAAATTCTTTTTAAATAAGGAGGAGGTGTCAGAAGATCATAAGAACTTCATTACAGAGGGCGTTGAGATGATTCTTTATAATAACTTTTTTTGGTACGACCATACGTTCTATTTACAACTGGAGGGCACAGCCATGGGCACCAGGCTGGCGCCGAGCTATGCCAATTTATTTATGGCATGGTGGGAGACACACTCTGTATGGAGTGGGCACCCATTCGGAGCCAGCCTGGTGACCTGGCGACGGTATATAGATGACATTTTCTTTATTTGGATTGGAGATCAGGCATCTTTAGACTCTTTCTGTTTATATCTCAATAATAATGAATGCAACATTAAATTAATATTTAACAGCAGTCTAGAGAGGGTGGATTTCTTAGATCTTACAATATATGTCGATGGGGAACAACTTAAAACTATGAATTTTGTCAAACCCACTGACTGTAATTAATTTATTAAGTCTGATAGTAACCATCATTACAATTGGTTAAAGAGCATCCCCAACAGCCAATTTCAACATATAAGACGTAACTGTATGGATATGGAAGTGTATAAACAACAATCTGAGACACTTAAAGGACACTTTGTATCCAAAGGTTATAATGCTGAAATGGTTGATTTAGCAAGGAAAAAGGGTGAGGATCTTGATAGAAAGGAAGCCATTTTTAGAACCAAACCATACAAGAAAATTACTAAAAAGATGGGTATTCCCTTTATAACTAAATATAATAATCAGTATAAAGAGTTAGAAACCATCATTAGTAGACATTGGAAAATCCTCACCAATGATCCTTTGTTAGAGAAACATATTGAAACACGACCAAGCTTTGTGTATAGAAAGGCTCGTAACATAAGAGATAATGTAGTAAGAAGTGCCATAAATACCCCAATGAATATGTATAATGTTAAATCAAAGGGTTTTTATAGGTGTGGGGTGTGCAGCATATGTAAAGTATGCAAAAGCAATGTGAATAAGATTACTCATTATAAATCAACTCAAACGAACAAGACGTTTATTATAGATGACTTTATAACTTGTAATTCCAAATACTGTGTATATCTTTTAGAATGCTCTTGCGGGAGTCAATATGTGGGTAAAACCACCAGAACAATAAAGGAGAGACTTGCGGAGCATGTGAGGAATATCAAAAAGGGATTAGAAACACATAATGTCTCCCTTCATTTTAAAAATAAACATGCATGCAAATTAACTGAGTTAGTCTCTTTTTGTGGTATTAAATTAATTAAACCCAACTGGAGGATGAATGATAGAGACATTAGGTTGGCTAAAGTTGAGATGCAAATGATATATACACTTAAAACATTGGTACCTAGAGGCCTCAATGCCGATTTTGAAAGCAAGTGGTTTCTATGATTTTTATTCATTTACTATGACTTTTACTATATTTATTGTCCATATTTATTGTCCATATTCATTGCCCATTTTAATTTTATTTATGGATTCCATTTACTGACTGATTATTTTATTATATTTTTTATGTACTTACCACTGGGGACTGCGGTTATAACATATGGTAACAGACATACCCAAAATGGCCGCTACTCAACCGCTAGAGGCCGATCATGAAGTAATGAAATGAACTTACCCAAAATGGCCGCCGAGGATCACTAGAGGTCCAACCGATACTGGCACCACATCGTAAC
This sequence comes from Taudactylus pleione, assembly GCA_031769625.1. Classification (NCBI taxonomy): domain Eukaryota; kingdom Metazoa; phylum Chordata; class Amphibia; order Anura; family Myobatrachidae; genus Taudactylus; species Taudactylus pleione. The sequence continues at coordinate 3,652,973 of JAUIMM010000684.1, forward strand.
CGGAAGCGGATGTCACATGATGTACGATGTGCGTTCCAGCGGCACACATGATGGGAGATTGCGGCGAGCCACCTGGTATGCAGCGCTAATTACGATGGGAGGAATCCTAACCACTATGTGTGGTATTTATTAAAATCTGGACTGGAATACGGATGTACAAATATTATTATGTATTGTGTGTTGTTTGTTTTTTATGATAAGGTGATTACTTATGAGTGTAACACCGGCAGGCATTGATGATTATTTATAAATAGTCTGTTCATAGCTTCTTAATATTAGGAGCTATGTTTTATTAGATGCATGTTTTTCCACATTTTACTATGTGCTTTATACCTAATCTCACCCTTATGGTGTGGATAGGGTATAAATACTAATCCATGGAGTGTACCCCTTACATCCTGAGGAAGGACCCAAGAGGTCTGAAACACGTTGGTGCTAGAAAGGGGGACACTGCAAGATCTGGAGATGGCTTTTTCTACTTTTGAACCAGTCTTTTTTTGCTACTTATTCCGGGTGAGATGCAATATTTGTGACTGAGAGCATATCTCCATATGGTGTACTGTTGTTTGGAGTAATACTCATCTGCTGTTTTTGGATTACTCGTAAATCCTTTTTAAAAAAAATTTGTCTTTTGGAATAAAATACATGGAGAATATCTACTTGCATGGTGAATTTTTCCTGGACTGAAGTCCAAAGACACCTTTTGAGGAACGCCTATATTTCTATTCAGGTGAGCGTGGTCCTAATAGGGCAGCTATCTATATTGATATTAAAAGATACCTTTCAAGGAACATATCTCTCTGTGTCTAGGTGAGCAGACAGGATTGTTTCCACCTATTCATGATCTAATACAGACTATGTGTCACTAATAGTCTCTTTCTTTATGGGGTTGGTGTAATTCGAGCCACATCCAGATGGAATCCCCACAAAAGGACAGCGCCTTTGGAATCACTCCTATTTTTGTTTCTGTAATTTTGATGGTGTGGTGCTCCAGAGTGTGAACTGGGCTGCAGTCCGGGAGCGCAGGAGACTCAAATAATTTCTATTGTTTGGTATTTCTGTATGCACTTGGTTCTTGTTTCCAGCTGCTCCATAATATGTTTACTTATAGAAATCAAAGGAAAACATACATTAATGAAGTTTTTAGAGATAATAATGAAGAAAATATTATTGATTATGACATAGAAAATTTATTGTTTAGACTTGAAAAAGCCCTTTTGCGGGAAAGTAAAATATGGTGGGAGCTTGTTTCCCTAGAGAAATATTGTTCCGAAAAAATGATACCCAGGGGCCTTAGAATAGAAAAAATCCCCTCTTTTAATTGTGAATCATTGGAATTTAGGGATGAATGGTTCAGGATCTTGGATTCCTGCTCATTTTCCCTAATGGAATTAATTATGAGTGAAAAGAAGAGGGAATTGAAAATCTTAGGAGATGATATAGATATGTATAAAACTCTGATTAATCCGTTTTCAGAATCTAAAAATTATAAAGAATTGGAAGAAAAAATTATATGGAGGTTAGAGAAAAATGAAAGAGATCTAAAGATAAAGAAAAAAAGAAGTATATAAGGGATAAAAATGATTATAAAATGGGGAAACAACATTTGATCACAAAAAAGGAGATACGCTTTGGGAGAGAAACTAATATTACTGATAACAGAGAAATTTTAAATAAAGATCATGATAACTATGGAACCCCCATCACTAAATATACAGGTAATATTAAAAATAATATCAAAAATCATAATAAAGATCATCAAGAGAGACCCAGGGGAGTTCCTATAACAAATAGGGTATATAGAGAGAGAGAAATACCCATGCAGGAGAAAAAAAGAAGGGAGGAATTTTGGCCTAATGGTGATTATAATCAAAGGAACTCCACTAGGAATACATTGAAAAGAGGCTTTAGAGGTGAATTTAGGTCCAATGACCGGTATAATCAGAGGAATCTCAGTGGAAATAAAAATAAAATGATATATCATAAGGATGAATGGAGGGATAAACATAGATATGGTGTCTTGGAACATGAAGACCGTTTTTTAGGACTGAGCCCAGAACCCCAATATCGACAATAACTAAGAAAAAGCAGGGAAAGAGGGGAGGGACTAAAATACCATCTAAGAAGAGGAAGAAAGTAAAAACCGGCAAACGGAAAAGTAATAGGGATCTTAATGATAATGAAAATGATCGCAAAACTAAAGATATGGATGATAAAGGTATAACTAAAATCTATAATTTGAGCCAATATCAACTAAACGAGCATGAACAAAAAATCCTAGAGAGGGGCCTTAAGTTTGCTCCATCTAGTCGCGTCAATGATTTTGAGGTGTATGTGGATTTAAATAAATTTATAAGAAGACTGACCCTAAAAAGATTTTTTAGTGATCGTTCAGAAAACGACCCAACCACTATGGAGAATAATAATTTTTCAATATTTAAGAAAAAATCCACTTTTTTTCCCACCCACAAAAAGGGTTGTTTTATCGAATCATTCGAACATCTAGTAAAAGAAGACCTTGAGAAAGCCAATTTTAAACCGATTAGGAACATGAATATTACAAAGGAAGAGAGAAATGCTATAAAAACCGTTAGAGAAAATAAACAGATCATTATCAAACCCGCCGATAAAGGGGGAACTGTAGTGATTTTAGATATAGAGGAGAATAATGCTGAGATTATCAGACAGTTGTCTGATAACTCTGGGCCTGATTCAGAGCCGTTCGCTATTTGCAGTCGTTCGTTCAAAAACAAGGGGTGGCTATTCAAATGATCCGTTCGCAAATTGCAGTCTGTTCACACCTCTAAGTCTGAACGAGCGAGCAAAACATATGCTCGTTTATTTGTTAAAAACGCCCCCTGGCCGCTCGCACCATACGTCATGTCCGCTATTTATTAGATTAATCGAGTACATCGGCCAGCGTATGAACTGCTCGCTATTCTTGTGGTTGGTTTTTGCTACCACAATCTTGCGAGCAGTTCTGGCTATAAAATAACCCAGTGACGTGGTCAATGACGCTGCTGTATTAATTATGCACACCCATAAAACGCCCGTTTTGACCTTTAAGCACGCCTGCGTTCGGATCTCCACTCCCCATTTTCAAGCACCTTCCCCTGTTACCACCCACATACGCCTCATTCTGTCACTCAAAATAGCAGGCATTCGCTATATTGCGAGCACATGAATTTTGGCCGCACTGACTGGTTCGCGCATGCGTATAACGATCCGTACGCATGCGCAGATGTGCGAACATCGCTCGGAACGAGCGTACTGCCGCTAGCGAGTGGCTCTGAATGAGGGCCTCTGTCTATAAAAAATTAAGAGGAAATCCCACTAATACCATTACTACTAAATTAGAGGTGTTTTTAAAACTCTATACTTCTAAAAACATTATCACAGAGGCTGTCCAGGAATATATTTGGATAGACACACCTTCTATACCGGTGCTGTACATCCTACCAAAAATACATAAGGATAGAAAAAAACCTCCAGGACGACCTATTGCAGCAGGAACAAATTCAATTTTGTCAAACCTGTCCCACTATCTGGATCACGTCTTACAGCCTATGGTACAGAAGACACTCTCCTACCTAAAGGATACAGTTTCCATTATTAAAGAACTTACTGATGTAGAATGGAAAACAGGATATGTATTAGTTACTGCGGACGTTACGTCCTTATATACCATTATCAGTCATCAATTAGGTATAGAGGCAATTAAATTCTTTTTAAATAAGGAGGAGGTGTCAGAAGATCATAAGAACTTCATTACAGAGGGCGTTGAGATGATTCTTTATAATAACTTTTTTTGGTACGACCATACGTTCTATTTACAACTGGAGGGCACAGCCATGGGCACCAGGCTGGCGCCGAGCTATGCCAATTTATTTATGGCATGGTGGGAGACACACTCTGTATGGAGTGGGCACCCATTCGGAGCCAGCCTGGTGACCTGGCGACGGTATATAGATGACATTTTCTTTATTTGGATTGGAGATCAGGCATCTTTAGACTCTTTCTGTTTATATCTCAATAATAATGAATGCAACATTAAATTAATATTTAACAGCAGTCTAGAGAGGGTGGATTTCTTAGATCTTACAATATATGTCGATGGGGAACAACTTAAAACTATGAATTTTGTCAAACCCACTGACTGTAATTAATTTATTAAGTCTGATAGTAACCATCATTACAATTGGTTAAAGAGCATCCCCAACAGCCAATTTCAACATATAAGACGTAACTGTATGGATATGGAAGTGTATAAACAACAATCTGAGACACTTAAAGGACACTTTGTATCCAAAGGTTATAATGCTGAAATGGTTTATTTAGCAAGGAAAAAGGGTGAGGATCTTGATAGAAAGGAAGCCATTTTTAGAACCAAACCATACAAGAAAATTACTAAAAAGATGGGTATTCCCTTTATAACTAAATATAATAATCAGTATAAAGAGTTAGAAACCATCATTAGTAGACATTGGAAAATCCTCACCAATGATCCTTTGTTAGAGAAACATATTGAAACACGACCAAGCTTTGTGTATAGAAAGGCTCGTAACATAAGAGATAATGTAGTAAGAAGTGCCATAAATACCCCAATGAATATGTATAATGTTAAATCAAAGGGTTTTTATAGGTGTGGGGTGTGCAGCATATGTAAAGTATGCAAAAGCAATGTGAATAAGATTACTCATTATAAATCAACTCAAACGAACAAGACGTTTATTATAGATGACTTTATAACTTGTAATTCCAAATACTGTGTATATCTTTTAGAATGCTCTTGCGGGAGTCAATATGTGGGTAAAACCACCAGAACAATAAAGGAGAGACTTGCGGAGCATGTGAGGAATATCAAAAAGGGATTAGAAACACATAATGTCTCCCTTCATTTTAAAAATAAACATGCATGCAAATTAACTGAGTTAGTCTCTTTTTGTGGTATTAAATTAATTAAACCCAACTGGAGGATGAATGATAGAGACATTAGGTTGGCTAAAGTTGAGATGCAAATGATATATACACTTAAAACATTGGTACCTAGAGGCCTCAATGCCGATTTTGAAAGCAAGTGGTTTCTATGATTTTTATTCATTTACTATGACTTTTACTATATTTATTGTCCATATTTATTGTCCATATTCATTGCCCATTTTAATTTTATTTATGGATTCCATTTACTGACTGATTATTTTATTATATTTTTTATGTACTTACCACTGGGGACTGAGCGGTTATAACATATGGTAACAGACATACCCAAAATGGCCGCTACTCAACCGCTAGAGGCCGATCATGAAGTAATGAAATGAACTTACCCAAAATGGCCGCCGAGGATCACTAGAGGTCCAACCGATACTGGCACCACATCGTAACCGGAAGCGGATGTCACATGATGTACGATGTGCGTTCCAGCGGCACACATGATGGGAGATTGCGGCGAGCCACCTGGTATGCAGCGCTAATTACGATGGGAGGAATCCTAACCACTATGTGTGGTATTTATTAAAATCTGGACTGGAATACGGATGTACAAATATTATTATGTATTGTGTGTTGTTTGTTTTTTATGATAAGGTGATTACTTATGAGTGTAACACCGGCAGGCATTGATGATTATTTATAAATAGTCTGTTCATAGCTTCTTAATATTAGGAGCTATGTTTTATTAGATGCATGTTTTTCCACATTTTACTATGTGCTTTATACCTAATCTCACCCTTATGGTGTGGATAGGGTATAAATACTAATCCATGGAGTGTACCCCTTACATCCTGAGGAAGGACCCAAGAGGTCTGAAACACGTTGGTGCTAGAAAGGGGGACACTGCAAGATCTGGAGATGGCTTTTTCTACTTTTGAACCAGTCTTTTTTTGCTACTTATTCCGGGTGAGATGCAATATTTGTGACTGAGAGCATATCTCCATATGGTGTACTGTTGTTTGGAGTAATACTCATCTGCTGTTTTTGGATTACTCGTAAATCCTTTTTAAAAAAAATTTGTCTTTTGGAATAAAATACATGGAGAATATCTACTTGCATGGTGAATTTTTCCTGGACTGAAGTCCAAAGACACCTTTTGAGGAACGCCTATATTTCTATTCAGGTGAGCGTGGTCCTAATAGGGCAGCTATCTATATTGATATTAAAAGATACCTTTCAAGGAACATATCTCTCTGTGTCTAGGTGAGCAGACAGGATTGTTTCCACCTATTCATGATCTAATACAGACTATGTGTCACTAATAGTCTCTTTCTTTATGGGGTTGGTGTAATTCGAGCCACATCCAGATGGAATCCCCACAAAAGGACAGCGCCTTTGGAATCACTCCTATTTTTGTTTCTGTAATTTTGATGGTGTGGTGCTCCAGAGTGTGAACTGGGCTGCAGTCCGGGAGCGCAGGAGACTCAAATAATTTCTATTGTTTGGTATTTCTGTATGCACTTGGTTCTTGTTTCCAGCTGCTCCATAATATGTTTACTTATAGAAATCAAAGGAAAACATACATTAATGAAGTTTTTAGAGATAATAATGAAGAAAATATTATTGATTATGACATAGAAAATTTATTGTTTAGACTTGAAAAAGCCCTTTTGCGGGAAAGTAAAATATGGTGGGAGCTTGTTTCCCTAGAGAAATATTGTTCCGAAAAAATGATACCCAGGGGCCTTAGAATAGAAAAAATCCCCTCTTTTAATTGTGAATCATTGGAATTTAGGGATGAATGGTTCAGGATCTTGGATTCCTGCTCATTTTCCCTAATGGAATTAATTATGAGTGAAAAGAAGAGGGAATTGAAAATCTTAGGAGATGATATAGATATGTATAAAACTCTGATTAATCCGTTTTCAGAATCTAAAAATTATAAAGAATTGGAAGAAAAAATTATATGGAGGTTAGAGAAAAATGAAAGAGATCTAAAGATAAAGAAAAAAAGAAGTATATAAGGGATAAAAATGATTATAAAATGGGGAAACAACATTTGATCACAAAAAAGGAGATACGCTTTGGGAGAGAAACTAATATTACTGATAACAGAGAAATTTTAAATAAAGATCATGATAACTATGGAACCCCCATCACTAAATATACAGGTAATATTAAAAATAATATCAAAAATCATAATAAAGATCATCAAGAGAGACCCAGGGGAGTTCCTATAACAAATAGGGTATATAGAGAGAGAGAAATACCCATGCAGGAGAAAAAAAGAAGGGAGGAATTTTGGCCTAATGGTGATTATAATCAAAGGAACTCCACTAGGAATACATTGAAAAGAGGCTTTAGAGGTGAATTTAGGTCCAATGACCGGTATAATCAGAGGAATCTCAGTGGAAATAAAAATAAAATGATATATCATAAGGATGAATGGAGGGATAAACATAGATATGGTGTCTTGGAACATGAAGACCATTTTTTAGGACTGAGCCCAGAACCCCAATATCGACAATAACTAAGAAAAAGCGGGGAAAGAGGGGAGGGACTAAAATACCATCTAAGAAGAGGAAGAAAGTAAAAACCGGCAAATGGAAAAGTAATAGGGATCTTAATGATAATGAAAATGATCGCAAAACTAAAGATATGGATGATAAAGGTATAACTAAAATCTATAATTTGAGCCAATATCAACTAAACGAGCATGAACAAAAAATCCTAGAGAGGGGCCTTAAGTTTGCTCCATCTAGTCGCGTCAATGATTTTGAGGTGTATGTGGATTTAAATAAATTTATAAGAAGACTGACCCTAAAAAGATTTTTTAGTGATCGTTCAGAAAACGACCCAACCACTATGGAGAATAATAATTTTTCAATATTTAAGAACAAATCCACTTTTTTTCCCACCCACAAAAAGGGTTGTTTTATCGAATCATTCGAACATCTAGTAAAAGAAGACCTTGAGAAAGCCAATTTTAAACTGATTAGGAACATGAATATTACAAAGGAAGAGAGAAATGCTATAAAAACCGTTAGAGAAAATAAACAGATCATTATCAAACCCGCCGATAAAGGGGGAACTGTAGTGATTTTAGATATAGAGGAGAATAATGCTGAGATTATCAGACAGTTGTCTGATAACTCTGGGCCTGATTCAGAGCCGTTCGCTATTTGCAGTCGTTCGTTCAAAAACAAGGGGTGGCTATTCAAATGATCCGTTCGCAAATTGCAGTCTGTTCACACCTCTAAGTCTGAACGAGCGAGCAAAACATACGCTCGTTTATTTGTTAAAAACGCCCCCTGGCCGCTCGCACCATATGTCATGTCCGCTATTTATTAGATTAATCGAGTACATCGGCCAGCGTATGAACTGCTCGCTATTCTTGTGGTTGGTTTTTGCTACCACAATCTTGCGAGCAGTTCTGGCTATAAAATAACCCAGTGACGTGGTCAATGACGCTGCTGTATTAATTATGCACACCCATAAAACGCCCGTTTTGACCTTTAAGCACGCCTGCGTTCGGATCTCCACTCCCCATTTTCAAGCACCTTCCCCTGTTACCACCCACATACGCCTCATTCTGTCACTCAAAATAGCAGGCATTCGCTATATTGCGAGCACATGAATTTTGGCCGCACTGACTGGTTCGCGCATGCGTATAACGATCCGTACGCATGCGCAGATGTGCGAACATCGCTCGGAACGAGCATACTGCCGCTAGCGAGTGGCTCTGAATGAGGGCCTCTGTCTATAAAAATTAAGAGGAAATCCCACTAATACCATTACTACTAAATTAGAGGTGTTTTTAAAACTCTATACTTCTAAAAACATTATCACAGAGGCTGTCCAGGAATATATTTGGATAGACACACCTTCTATACCGGTGCTGTACATCCTACCAAAAATACATAAGGATAGAAAAAAACCTCCAGGACGACCTATTGCAGCAGGAACAAATTCAATTTTGTCAAACCTGTCCCACTATCTGGATCACGTCTTACAGCCTATGGTACAGAAGACACTCTCCTACCTAAAGGATACAGTTTCCATTATTAAAGAACTTACTGATGTAGAATGGAAAACAGGATATGTATTAGTTACTGCGGACGTTACGCCCTTATATACCATTATCAGTCATCAATTAGGTATAGAGGCAATTAAATTCTTTTTAAATAAGGAGGAGGTGTCAGAAGATCATAAGAACTTCATTACAGAGGGCGTTGAGATGATTCTTTATAATAACTTTTTTTGGTACGACCATACGTTCTATTTACAACTGGAGGGCACAGCCATGGGCACCAGGCTGGCGCCGAGCTATGCCAATTTATTTATGGCATGGTGGGAGACACACTCTGTATGGAGTGGGCACCCATTCGGAGCCAGCCTGGTGACCTGGCGACGGTATATAGATGACATTTTCTTTATTTGGATTGGAGATCAGGCATCTTTAGACTCTTTCTGTTTATATCTCAATAATAATGAATGCAACATTAAATTAATATTTAACAGCAGTCTAGAGAGGGTGGATTTCTTAGATCTTACAATATATGTCGATGGGGAACAACTTAAAACTATGAATTTTGTCAAACCCACTGACTGTAATTAATTTATTAAGTCTGATAGTAACCATCATTACAATTGGTTAAAGAGCATCCCCAACAGCCAATTTCAACATATAAGACGTAACTGTATGGATATGGAAGTGTATAAACAACAATCTGAGACACTTAAAGGACACTTTGTATCCAAAGGTTATAATGCTGAAATGGTTGATTTAGCAAGGAAAAAGGGTGAGGATCTTGATAGAAAGGAAGCCATTTTTAGAACCAAACCATACAAGAAAATTACTAAAAAGATGGGTATTCCCTTTATAACTAAATATAATAATCAGTATAAAGAGTTAGAAACCATCATTAGTAGACATTGGAAAATCCTCACCAATGATCCTTTGTTAGAGAAACATATTGAAACACGACCAAGCTTTGTGTATAGAAAGGCTCGTAACATAAGAGATAATGTAGTAAGAAGTGCCATAAATACCCCAATGAATATGTATAATGTTAAATCAAAGGGTTTTTATAGGTGTGGGGTGTGCAGCATATGTAAAGTATGCAAAAGCAATGTGAATAAGATTACTCATTATAAATCAACTCAAACGAACAAGACGTTTATTATAGATGACTTTATAACTTGTAATTCCAAATACTGTGTATATCTTTTAGAATGCTCTTGCGGGAGTCAATATGTGGGTAAAACCACCAGAACAATAAAGGAGAGACTTGCGGAGCATGTGAGGAATATCAAAAAGGGATTAGAAACACATAATGTCTCCCTTCATTTTAAAAATAAACATGCATGCAAATTAACTGAGTTAGTCTCTTTTTGTGGTATTAAATTAATTAAACCCAACTGGAGGATGAATGATAGAGACATTAGGTTGGCTAAAGTTGAGATGCAAATGATATATACACTTAAAACATTGGTACCTAGAGGCCTCAATGCCGATTTTGAAAGCAAGTGGTTTCTATGATTTTTATTCATTTACTATGACTTTTACTATATTTATTGTCCATATTTATTGTCCATATTCATTGCCCATTTTAATTTTATTTATGGATTCCATTTACTGACTGATTATTTTATTATATTTTTTATGTACTTACCACTGGGGACTGAGCGGTTATAACATATGGTAACAGACATACCCAAAATGGCCGCTACTCAACCGCTAGAGGCCGATCATGAAGTAATGAAATGAACTTACCCAAAATGGCCGCCGAGGATCACTAGAGGTCCAACCGATACTGGCACCACATCGTAACCGGAAGCGGATGTCACATGATGTACGATGTGCGTTCCAGCGGCACACATGATGGGAGATTGCGGCGAGCCACCTGGTATGCAGCGCTAATTACGATGGGAGGAATCCTAACCACTATGTGTGGTATTTATTAAAATCTGGACTGGAATACGGATGTACAAATATTATTATGTATTGTGTGTTGTTTGTTTTTTATGATAAGGTGATTACTTATGAGTGTAACACCGGCAGGCATTGATGATTATTTATAAATAGTCTGTTCATAGCTTCTTAATATTAGGAGCTATGTTTTATTAGATGCATGTTTTTCCACATTTTACTATGTGCTTTATACCTAATCTCACCCTTATGGTGTGGATAGGGTATAAATACTAATCCATGGAGTGTACCCCTTACATCCTGAGGAAGGACCCAAGAGGTCTGAAACACGTTGGTGCTAGAAAGGGGGACACTGCAAGATCTGGAGATGGCTTTTTCTACTTTTGAACCAGTCTTTTTTTGCTACTTATTCCGGGTGAGATGCAATATTTGTGACTGAGAGCATATCTCCATATGGTGTACTGTTGTTTGGAGTAATACTCATCTGCTGTTTTTGGATTACTCGTAAATCCTTTTTAAAAAAATTTTGTCTTTTGGAATAAAATACATGGAGAATATCTACTTGCATGGTGAATTTTTCCTGGACTGAAGTCCAAAGACACCTTTTGAGGAACGCCTATATTTCTATTCAGGTGAGCGTGGTCCTAATAGGGCAGCTATCTATATTGATATTAAAAGATACCTTTCAAGGAACATATCTCTCTGTGTCTAGGTGAGCAGACAGGATTGTTTCCACCTATTCATGATCTAATACAGACTATGTGTCACTAATAGTCTCTTTCTTTATGGGGTTGGTGTAATTCGAGCCACATCCAGATGGAATCCCCACAAAAGGACAGCGCCTTTGGAATCACTCCTATTTTTGTTTCTGTAATTTTGATGGTGTGGTGCTCCAGAGTGTGAACTGGGCTGCAGTCCGGGAGCGCAGGAGACTCAAATAATTTCTATTGTTTGGTATTTCTGTATGCACTTGGTTCTTGTTTCCAGCTGCTCCATAATATGTTTACTTATAGAAATCAAAGGAAAACATACATTAATGAAGTTTTTAGAGATAATAATGAAGAAAATATTATTGATTATGACATAGAAAATTTATTGTTTAGACTTGAAAAAGCCCTTTTGCGGGAAAGTAAAATATGGTGGGAGCTTGTTTCCCTAGAGAAATATTGTTCCGAAAAAATGATACCCAGGGGCCTTAGAATAGAAAAAATCCCCTCTTTTAATTGTGAATCATTGGAATTTAGGGATGAATGGTTCAGGATCTTGGATTCCTGCTCATTTTCCCTAATGGAATTAATTATGAGTGAAAAGAAGAGGGAATTGAAAATCTTAGGAGATGATATAGATATGTATAAAACTCTGATTAATCCGTTTTCAGAATCTAAAAATTATAAAGAATTGGAAGAAAAAATTATATGGAGGTTAGAGAAAAATGAAAGAGATCTAAAGATAAAGAAAAAAAGAAGTATATAAGGGATAAAAATGATTATAAAATGGGGAAACAACATTTGATCACAAAAAAGGAGATACGCTTTGGGAGAGAAACTAATATTACTGATAACAGAGAAATTTTAAATAAAGATCATGATAACTATGGAACCCCCATCACTAAATATACAGGTAATATTAAAAATAATATCAAAAATCATAATAAAGATCATCAAGAGAGACCCAGGGGAGTTCCTATAACAAATAGGGTATATAGAGAGAGAGAAATACCCATGCAGGAGAAAAAAAGAAGGGAGGAATTTTGGCCTAATGGTGATTATAATCAAAGGAACTCCACTAGGAATACATTGAAAAGAGGCTTTAGAGGTGAATTTAGGTCCAATGACCGGTATAATCAGAGGAATCTCAGTGGAAATAAAAATAAAATGATATATCATAAGGATGAATGGAGGGATAAACATAGATATGGTGTCTTGGAACATGAAGACCGTTTTTTAGGACTGAGCCCAGAACCCCAATATCGACAATAACTAAGAAAAAGCGGGGAAAGAGGGGAGGGACTAAAATACCATCTAAGAAGAGGAAGAAAGTAAAAACCGGCAAATGGAAAAGTAATAGGGATCTTAATGATAATGAAAATGATCGCAAAACTAAAGATATGGATGATAAAGGTATAACTAAAATCTATAATTTGAGCCAATATCAACTAAACGAGCATGAACAAAAAATCCTAGAGAGGGGCCTTAAGTTTGCTCCATCTAGTCGCGTCAATGATTTTGAGGTGTATGTGGATTTAAATAAATTTATAAGAAGACTGACCCTAAAAAGATTTTTTAGTGATCGTTCAGAAAACGACCCAACCACTATGGAGAATAATAATTTTTCAATATTTAAGAACAAATCCACTTTTTTTCCCACCCACAAAAAGGGTTGTTTTATCGAATCATTCGAACATCTAGTAAAAGAAGACCTTGAGAAAGCCAATTTTAAACTGATTAGGAACATGAATATTACAAAGGAAGAGAGAAATGCTATAAAAACCGTTAGAGAAAATAAACAGATCATTATCAAACCCGCCGATAAAGGGGGAACTGTAGTGATTTTAGATATAGAGGAGAATAATGCTGAGATTATCAGACAGTTGTCTGATAACTCTGGGCCTGATTCAGAGCCGTTCGCTATTTGCAGTCGTTCGTTCAAAAACAAGGGGTGGCTATTCAAATGATCCGTTCGCAAATTGCAGTCTGTTCACACCTCTAAGTCTGAACGAGCGAGCAAAACATACGCTCGTTTATTTGTTAAAAACGCCCCCTGGCCGCTCGCACCATATGTCATGTCCGCTATTTATTAGATTAATCGAGTACATCGGCCAGCGTATGAACTGCTCGCTATTCTTGTGGTTGGTTTTTGCTACCACAATCTTGCGAGCAGTTCTGGCTATAAAATAACCCAGTGACGTGGTCAATGACGCTGCTGTATTAATTATGCACACCCATAAAACGCCCGTTTTGACCTTTAAGCACGCCTGCGTTCGGATCTCCACTCCCCATTTTCAAGCACCTTCCCCTGTTACCACCCACATACGCCTCATTCTGTCACTCAAAATAGCAGGCATTCGCTATATTGCGAGCACATGAATTTTGGCCGCACTGACTGGTTCGCGCATGCGTATAACGATCCGTACGCATGCGCAGATGTGCGAACATCGCTCGGAACGAGCATACTGCCGCTAGCGAGTGGCTCTGAATGAGGGCCTCTGTCTATAAAAAATTAAGAGGAAATCCCACTAATACCATTACTACTAAATTAGAGGTGTTTTTAAAACTCTATACTTCTAAAAACATTATCACAGAGGCTGTCCAGGAATATATTTGGATAGACACACCTTCTATACCGGTGCTGTACATCCTACCAAAAATACATAAGGATAGAAAAAAACCTCCAGGACGACCTATTGCAGCAGGAACAAATTCAATTTTGTCAAACCTGTCCCACTATCTGGATCACGTCTTACAGCCTATGGTACAGAAGACACTCTCCTACCTAAAGGATACAGTTTCCATTATTAAAGAACTTACTGATGTAGAATGGAAAACAGGATATGTATTAGTTACTGCGGACGTTACGCCCTTATATACCATTATCAGTCATCAATTAGGTATAGAGGCAATTAAATTCTTTTTAAATAAGGAGGAGGTGTCAGAAGATCATAAGAACTTCATTACAGAGGGCGTTGAGATGATTCTTTATAATAACTTTTTTTGGTACGACCATACGTTCTATTTACAACTGGAGGGCACAGCCATGGGCACCAGGCTGGCGCCGAGCTATGCCAATTTATTTATGGCATGGTGGGAGACACACTCTGTATGGAGTGGGCACCCATTCGGAGCCAGCCTGGTGACCTGGCGACGGTATATAGATGACATTTTCTTTATTTGGATTGGAGATCAGGCATCTTTAGACTCTTTCTGTTTATATCTCAATAATAATGAATGCAACATTAAATTAATATTTAACAGCAGTCTAGAGAGGGTGGATTTCTTAGATCTTACAATATATGTCGATGGGGAACAACTTAAAACTATGAATTTTGTCAAACCCACTGACTGTAATTAATTTATTAAGTCTGATAGTAACCATCATTACAATTGGTTAAAGAGCATCCCCAACAGCCAATTTCAACATATAAGACGTAACTGTATGGATATGGAAGTGTATAAACAACAATCTGAGACACTTAAAGGACACTTTGTATCCAAAGGTTATAATGCTGAAATGGTTGATTTAGCAAGGAAAAAGGGTGAGGATCTTGATAGAAAGGAAGCCATTTTTAGAACCAAACCATACAAGAAAATTACTAAAAAGATGGGTATTCCCTTTATAACTAAATATAATAATCAGTATAAAGAGTTAGAAACCATCATTAGTAGACATTGGAAAATCCTCACCAATGATCCTTTGTTAGAGAAACATATTGAAACACGACCAAGCTTTGTGTATAGAAAGGCTCGTAACATAAGAGATAATGTAGTAAGAAGTGCCATAAATACCCCAATGAATATGTATAATGTTAAATCAAAGGGTTTTTATAGGTGTGGGGTGTGCAGCATATGTAAAGTATGCAAAAGCAATGTGAATAAGATTACTCATTATAAATCAACTCAAACGAACAAGACGTTTATTATAGATGACTTTATAACTTGTAATTCCAAATACTGTGTATATCTTTTAGAATGCTCTTGCGGGAGTCAATATGTGGGTAAAACCACCAGAACAATAAAGGAGAGACTTGCGGAGCATGTGAGGAATATCAAAAAGGGATTAGAAACACATAATGTCTCCCTTCATTTTAAAAATAAACATGCATGCAAATTAACTGAGTTAGTCTCTTTTTGTGGTATTAAATTAATTAAACCCAACTGGAGGATGAATGATAGAGACATTAGGTTGGCTAAAGTTGAGATGCAAATGATATATACACTTAAAACATTGGTACCTAGAGGCCTCAATGCCGATTTTGAAAGCAAGTGGTTTCTATGATTTTTATTCATTTACTATGACTTTTACTATATTTATTGTCCATATTTATTGTCCATATTCATTGCCCATTTTAATTTTATTTATGGATTCCATTTACTGACTGATTATTTTATTATATTTTTTATGTACTTACCACTGGGGACTGAGCGGTTATAACATATGGTAACAGACATACCCAAAATGGCCGCTACTCAACCGCTAGAGGCCGATCATGAAGTAATGAAATGAACTTACCCAAAATGGCCGCCGAGGATCACTAGAGGTCCAACCGATACTGGCACCACATCGTAACCGGAAGCGGATGTCACATGATGTACGATGTGCGTTCCAGCGGCACACATGATGGGAGATTGCGGCGAGCCACCTGGTATGCAGCGCTAATTACGATGGGAGGAATCCTAACCACTATGTGTGGTATTTATTAAAATCTGGACTGGAATACGGATGTACAAATATTATTATGTATTGTGTGTTGTTTGTTTTTTATGATAAGGTGATTACTTATGAGTGTAACACCGGCAGGCATTGATGATTATTTATAAATAGTCTGTTCATAGCTTCTTAATATTAGGAGCTATGTTTTATTAGATGCATGTTTTTCCACATTTTACTATGTGCTTTATACCTAATCTCACCCTTATGGTGTGGATAGGGTATAAATACTAATCCATGGAGTGTACCCCTTACATCCTGAGGAAGGACCCAAGAGGTCTGAAACACGTTGGTGCTAGAAAGGGGGACACTGCAAGATCTGGAGATGGCTTTTTCTACTTTTGAACCAGTCTTTTTTTGCTACTTATTCCGGGTGAGATGCAATATTTGTGACTGAGAGCATATCTCCATATGGTGTACTGTTGTTTGGAGTAATACTCATCTGCTGTTTTTGGATTACTCGTAAATCCTTTTTAAAAAAATTTTGTCTTTTGGAATAAAATACATGGAGAATATCTACTTGCATGGTGAATTTTTCCTGGACTGAAGTCCAAAGACACCTTTTGAGGAATGCCTATATTTCTATTCAGGTGAGCGTGGTCCTAATAGGGCAGCTATCTATATTGATATTAAAAGATACCTTTCAAGGAACATATCTCTCTGTGTCTAGGTGAGCAGACAGGATTGTTTCCACCTATTCATGATCTAATACAGACTATGTGTCACTAATAGTCTCTTTCTTTATGGGGTTGGTGTAATTCGAGCCACATCCAGATGGAATCCCCACAAAAGGACAGCGCCTTTGGAATCACTCCTATTTTTGTTTCTGTAATTTTGATGGTGTGGTGCTCCAGAGTGTGAACTGGGCTGCAGTCCGGGAGCGCAGGAGACTCAAATAATTTCTATTGTTTGGTATTTCTGTATGCACTTGGTTCTTGTTTCCAGCTGCTCCATAATATGTTTACTTATAGAAATCAAAGGAAAACATACATTAATGAAGTTTTTAGAGATAATAATGAAGAAAATATTATTGATTATGACATAGAAAATTTATTGTTTAGACTTGAAAAAGCCCTTTTGCGGGAAAGTAAAATATGGTGGGAGCTTGTTTCCCTAGAGAAATATTGTTCCGAAAAAATGATACCCAGGGGCCTTAGAATAGAAAAAATCCCCTCTTTTAATTGTGAATCATTGGAATTTAGGGATGAATGGTTCAGGATCTTGGATTCCTGCTCATTTTCCCTAATGGAATTAATTATGAGTGAAAAGAAGAGGGAATTGAAAATCTTAGGAGATGATATAGATATGTATAAAACTCTGATTAATCCGTTTTCAGAATCTAAAAATTATAAAGAATTGGAAGAAAAAATTATATGGAGGTTAGAGAAAAATGAAAGAGATCTAAAGATAAAGAAAAAAAGAAGTATATAAGGGATAAAAATGATTATAAAATGGGGAAACAACATTTGATCACAAAAAAGGAGATACGCTTTGGGAGAGAAACTAATATTACTGATAACAGAGAAATTTTAAATAAAGATCATGATAACTATGGAACCCCCATCACTAAATATACAGGTAATATTAAAAATAATATCAAAAATCATAATAAAGATCATCAAGAGAGACCCAGGGGAGTTCCTATAACAAATAGGGTATATAGAGAGAGAGAAATACCCATGCAGGAGAAAAAAAGAAGGGAGGAATTTTGGCCTAATGGTGATTATAATCAAAGGAACTCCACTAGGAATACATTGAAAAGAGGCTTTAGAGGTGAATTTAGGTCCAATGACCGGTATAATCAGAGGAATCTCAGTGGAAATAAAAATAAAATGATATATCATAAGGATGAATGGAGGGATAAACATAGATATGGTGTCTTGGAACATGAAGACCGTTTTTTAGGACTGAGCCCAGAACCCCAATATCGACAATAACTAAGAAAAAGCGGGGAAAGAGGGGAGGGACTAAAATACCATCTAAGAAGAGGAAGAAAGTAAAAACCGGCAAACGGAAAAGTAATAGGGATCTTAATGATAATGAAAATGATCGCAAAACTAAAGATATGGATGATAAAGGTATAACTAAAATCTATAATTTGAGCCAATATCAACTAAACGAGCATGAACAAAAAATCCTAGAGAGGGGCCTTAAGTTTGCTCCATCTAGTCGCGTCAATGATTTTGAGGTGTATGTGGATTTAAATAAATTTATAAGAAGACTGACCCTAAAAAGATTTTTTAGTGATCGTTCAGAAAACGACCCAACCACTATGGAGAATAATAATTTTTCAATATTTAAGAAAAAATCCACTTTTTTTCCCACCCACAAAAAGGGTTGTTTTATCGAATCATTCGAACATCTAGTAAAAGAAGACCTTGAGAAAGCCAATTTTAAACCGATTAGGAACATGAATATTACAAAGGAAGAGAGAAATGCTATAAAAACCCTTAGAGAAAATAAACAGATCATTATCAAACCCGCCGATAAAGGGGGAACTGTAGTGATTTTAGATATAGAGGAGAATAATGCTGAGATTATCAGACAGTTGTCTGATAACTCTGGGCCTGATTCAGAGCCGTTCGCTATTTGCAGTCGTTCGTTCAAAAACAAGGGGTGGCTATTCAAATGATCCGTTCGCAAATTGCAGTCTGTTCACACCTCTAAGTCTGAATGAGCGAGCAAAACATACGCTCGTTTATTTGTTAAAAACGCCCCCTGGCCGCTCGCACCATACGTCATGTCCGCTATTTATTAGATTAATCGAGTACATCGGCCAGCGTATGAACTGCTCGCTATTCTTGTGGTTGGTTTTTGCTACCACAATCTTGCGAGCAGTTCTGGCTATAAAATAACCCAGTGACGTGGTCAATGATGCTGCTGTATTAATTATGCACACCCATAAAACGCCCGTTTTGACCTTTAAGCACGCCTGCGTTCGGATCTCCACTCCCCATTTTCAAGCACCTTCCCCTGTTACCACCCACATACGCCTCATTCTGTCACTCAAAATAGCAGGCATTCGCTATATTGCGAGCACATGAATTTTGGCCGCACTGACTGGTTCGCGCATGCGTATAACGATCCGTACGCATGCGCAGATGTGCGAACATCGCTCGGAACGAGCGTACTGCCGCTAGTGAGTGGCTCTGAATGAGGGCCTCTGTCTATAAAAAATTAAGAGGAAATCCCACTAATACCATTACTACTAAATTAGAGGTGTTTTTAAAACTCTATACTTCTAAAAACATTATCACAGAGGCTGTCCAGGAATATATTTGGATAGACACACCTTCTATACCGGTGCTGTACATCCTACCAAAAATACATAAGGATAGAAAAAAACCTCCAGGACGACCTATTGCAGCAGGAACAAATTCAATTTTGTCAAACCTGTCCCACTATCTGGATCACGTCTTACAGCCTATGGTACAGAAGACACTCTCCTACCTAAAGGATACAGTTTCCATTATTAAAGAACTTACTGATGTAGAATGGAAAACAGGATATGTATTAGTTACTGCGGACGTTACGTCCTTATATACCATTATCAGTCATCAATTAGGTATAGAGGCAATTAAATTCTTTTTAAATAAGGAGGAGGTGTCAGAAGATCATAAGAACTTCATTACAGAGGGCGTTGAGATGATTCTTTATAATAACTTTTTTTGGTACGACCATACGTTCTATTTACAACTGGAGGGCACAGCCATGGGCACCAGGCTGGCGCCGAGCTATGCCAATTTATTTATGGCATGGTGGGAGACACACTCTGTATGGAGTGGGCACCCATTCGGAGCCAGCCTGGTGACCTGGCGACGGTATATAGATGACATTTTCTTTATTTGGATTGGAGATCAGGCATCTTTAGACTCTTTCTGTTTATATCTCAATAATAATGAATGCAACATTAAATTAATATTTAACAGCAGTCTAGAGAGGGTGGATTTCTTAGATCTTACAATATATGTCGATGGGGAACAACTTAAAACTATGAATTTTGTCAAACCCACTGACTGTAATTAATTTATTAAGTCTGATAGTAACCATCATTACAATTGGTTAAAGAGCATCCCCAACAGCCAATTTCAACATATAAGACGTAACTGTATGGATATGGAAGTGTATAAACAACAATCTGAGACACTTAAAGGACACTTTGTATCCAAAGGTTATAATGCTGAAATGGTTGATTTAGCAAGGAAAAAGGGTGAGGATCTTGATAGAAAGGAAGCCATTTTTAGAACCAAACCATACAAGAAAATTACTAAAAAGATGGGTATTCCCTTTATAACTAAATATAATAATCAGTATAAAGAGTTAGAAACCATCATTAGTAGACATTGGAAAATCCTCACCAATGATCCTTTGTTAGAGAAACATATTGAAACACGACCAAGCTTTGTGTATAGAAAGGCTCGTAACATAAGAGATAATGTAGTAAGAAGTGCCATAAATACCCCAATGAATATGTATAATGTTAAATCAAAGGGTTTTTATAGGTGTGGGGTGTGCAGCATATGTAAAGTATGCAAAAGCAATGTGAATAAGATTACTCATTATAAATCAACTCAAACGAACAAGACGTTTATTATAGATGACTTTATAACTTGTAATTCCAAATACTGTGTATATCTTTTAGAATGCTCTTGCGGGAGTCAATATGTGGGTAAAACCACCAGAACAATAAAGGAGAGACTTGCGGAGCATGTGAGGAATATCAAAAAGGGATTAGAAACACATAATGTCTCCCTTCATTTTAAAAATAAACATGCATGCAAATTAACTGAGTTAGTCTCTTTTTGTGGTATTAAATTAATTAAACCCAACTGGAGGATGAATGATAGAGACATTAGGTTGGCTAAAGTTGAGATGCAAATGATATATACACTTAAAACATTGGTACCTAGAGGCCTCAATGCCGATTTTGAAAGCAAGTGGTTTCTATGATTTTTATTCATTTACTATGACTTTTACTATATTTATTGTCCATATTTATTGTCCATATTCATTGCCCATTTTAATTTTATTTATGGATTCCATTTACTGACTGATTATTTTATTATATTTTTTATGTACTTACCACTGGGGACTGAGCGGTTATAACATATGGTAACAGATATACCCAAAATGGCCGCTACTCAACCGCTAGAGGCCGATCATGAAGTAATGAAATGAACTTACCCAAAATGGCCGCCGAGGATCACTAGAGGTCTAACCGATACTGGCACCACATCGTAACCGGAAGCGGATGTCACATGATGTACGATGTGCGTTCCAGCGGCACACATGATGGGAGATTGCGGCGAGCCACCTGGTATGCAGCGCTAATTACGATGGGAGGAATCCTAACCACTATGTGTGGTATTTATTAAAATCTGGACTGGAATACGGATGTACAAATATTATTATGTATTGTGTGTTGTTTGTTTTTTATGATAAGGTGATTACTTATGAGTGTAACACCGGCAGGCATTGATGATTATTTATAAATAGTCTGTTCATAGCTTCTTAATATTAGGAGCTATGTTTTATTAGATGCATGTTTTTCCACATTTTACTATGTGCTTTATACCTAATCTCACCCTTATGGTGTGGATAGGGTATAAATACTAATCCATGGAGTGTACCCCTTACATCCTGAGGAAGGACCCAAGAGGTCTGAAACACGTTGGTGCTAGAAAGGGGGACACTGCAAGATCTGGAGATGGCTTTTTCTACTTTTGAACCAGTCTTTTTTTGCTACTTATTCCGGGTGAGATGCAATATTTGTGACTGAGAGCATATCTCCATATGGTGTACTGTTGTTTGGAGTAATACTCATCTGCTGTTTTTGGATTACTCGTAAATCCTTTTTAAAAAAATTTTGTCTTTTGGAATAAAATACATGGAGAATATCTACTTGCATGGTGAATTTTTCCTGGACTGAAGTCCAAAGACACCTTTTGAGGAATGCCTATATTTCTATTCAGGTGAGCGTGGTCCTAATAGGGCAGCTATCTATATTGATATTAAAAGATACCTTTCAAGGAACATATCTCTCTGTGTCTAGGTGAGCAGACAGGATTGTTTCCACCTATTCATGATCTAATACAGACTATGTGTCACTAATAGTCTCTTTCTTTATGGGGTTGGTGTAATTCGAGCCACATCCAGATGGAATCCCCACAAAAGGACAGCGCCTTTGGAATCACTCCTATTTTTGTTTCTGTAATTTTGATGGTGTGGTGCTCCAGAGTGTGAACTGGGCTGCAGTCCGGGAGCGCAGGAGACTCAAATAATTTCTATTGTTTGGTATTTCTGTATGCACTTGGTTCTTGTTTCCAGCTGCTCCATAATATGTTTACTTATAGAAATCAAAGGAAAACATACATTAATGAAGTTTTTAGAGATAATAATGAAGAAAATATTATTGATTATGACATAGAAAATTTATTGTTTAGACTTGAAAAAGCCCTTTTGCGGGAAAGTAAAATATGGTGGGAGCTTGTTTCCCTAGAGAAATATTGTTCCGAAAAAATGATACCCAGGGGCCTTAGAATAGAAAAAATTCCCTCTTTTAATTGTGAATCATTGGAATTTAGGGATGAATGGTTCAGGATCTTGGATTCCTGCTCATTTTCCCTAATGGAATTAATTATGAGTGAAAAGAAGAGGGAATTGAAAATCTTAGGAGATGATATAGATATGTATAAAACTCTGATTAATCCGTTTTCAGAATCTAAAAATTATAAAGAATTGGAAGAAAAAATTATATGGAGGTTAGAGAAAAATGAAAGAGATCTAAAGATAAAGAAAAAAAGAAGTATATAAGGGATAAAAATGATTATAAAATGGGGAAACAACATTTGATCACAAAAAAGGAGATACGCTTTGGGAGAGAAACTAATATTACTGATAACAGAGAAATTTTAAATAAAGATCATGATAACTATGGAACCCCCATCACTAAATATACAGGTAATATTAAAAATAATATCAAAAATCATAATAAAGATCATCAAGAGAGACCCAGGGGAGTTCCTATAACAAATAGGGTATATATAGAGAGAGAAATACCCATGCAGGAGAAAAAAAGAAGGGAGGAATTTTGGCCTAATGGTGATTATAATCAAAGGAACTCCACTAGGAATACATTGAAAAGAGGCTTTAGAGGTGAATTTAGGTCCAATGACCGGTATAATCAGAGGAATCTCAGTGGAAATAAAAATAAAATGATATATCATAAGGATGAATGGAGGGATAAACATAGATATGGTGTCTTGGAACATGAAGACCGTTTTTTAGGACTGAGCCCAGAACCCCAATATCGACAATAACTAAGAAAAAGCGGGGAAAGAGGGGAGGGACTAAAATACCATCTAAGAAGAGGAAGAAAGTAAAAACCGGCAAACGGAAAAGTAATAGGGATCTTAATGATAATGAAAATGATCGCAAAACTAAAGATATGGATGATAAAGGTATAACTAAAATCTATAATTTGAGCCAATATCAACTAAACGAGCATGAACAAAAAATCCTAGAGAGGGGCCTTAAGTTTGCTCCATCTAGTCGCGTCAATGATTTTGAGGTGTATGTGGATTTAAATAAATTTATAAGAAGACTGACCCTAAAAAGATTTTTTAGTGATCGTTCAGAAAACGACCCAACCACTATGGAGAATAATAATTTTTCAATATTTAAGAACAAATCCACTTTTTTTCCCACCCACAAAAAGGGTTGTTTTATCGAATCATTCGAACATCTAGTAAAAGAAGACCTTGAGAAAGCCAATTTTAAACCGATTAGGAACATGAATATTACAAAGGAAGAGAGAAATGCTATAAAAACCCTTAGAGAAAATAAACAGATCATTATCAAACCCGCCGATAAAGGGGGAACTGTAGTGATTTTAGATATAGAGGAGAATAATGCTGAGATTATCAGACAGTTGTCTGATAACTCTGGGCCTGATTCAGAGCCGTTCGCTATTTGCAGTCGTTCGTTCAAAAACAAGGGGTGGCTATTCAAATGATCCGTTCGCAAATTGCAGTCTGTTCACACCTCTAAGTCTGAACGAGCGAGCAAAACATACGCTCGTTTATTTGTTAAAAACGCCCCCTGGCCGCTCGCACCATACGTCATGTCCGCTATTTATTAGATTAATCGAGTACATCGGCCAGCGTATGAACTGCTCGCTATTCTTGTGGTTGGTTTTTGCTACCACAATCTTGCGAGCAGTTCTGGCTATAAAATAACCCAGTGACGTGGTCAATGACGCTGCTGTATTAATTATGCACACCCATAAAACGCCCGTTTTGACCTTTAAGCACGCCTGCGTTCAGATCTCCACTCCCCATTTTCAAGCACCTTCCCCTGTTACCACCCACATACGCCTCATTCTGTCACTCAAAATAGCAGGCATTCGCTATATTGCGAGCACATGAATTTCGGCCGCACTGACTGGTTCGCGCATGCGTATAACGATCCGTACGCATGCGCAGATGTGCGAACATCGCTCGGAACGAGCGTACTGCCGCTAGCGAGTGGCTCTGAATGAGGGCCTCTGTCTATAAAAAATTAAGAGGAAATCCCACTAATACCATTACTACTAAATTAGAGGTGTTTTTAAAACTCTATACTTCTAAAAACATTATCACAGAGGCTGTCCAGGAATATATTTGGATAGACACACCTTCTATACCGGTGCTGTACATCCTACCAAAAATACATAAGGATAGAAAAAAACCTCCAGGACGACCTATTGCAGCAGGAACAAATTCAATTTTGTCAAACCTGTCCCACTATCTGGATCACGTCTTACAGCCTATGGTACAGAAGACACTCTCCTACCTAAAGGATACAGTTTCCATTATTAAAGAACTTACTGATGTAGAATGGAAAACAGGATATGTATTAGTTACTGCGGACGTTACGTCCTTATATACCATTATCAGTCATCAATTAGGTATAGAGGCAATTAAATTCTTTTTAAATAAGGAGGAGGTGTCAGAAGATCATAAGAACTTCATTACAGAGGGCGTTGAGATGATTCTTTATAATAACTTTTTTTGGTACGACCATACGTTCTATTTACAACTGGAGGGCACAGCCATGGGCACCAGGCTGGCGCCGAGCTATGCCAATTTATTTATGGCATGGTGGGAGACACACTCTGTATGGAGTGGGCACCCATTCGGAGCCAGCCTGGTGACCTGGCGACGGTATATAGATGACATTTTCTTTATTTGGATTGGAGATCAGGCATCTTTAGACTCTTTCTGTTTATATCTCAATAATAATGAATGCAACATTAAATTAATATTTAACAGCAGTCTAGAGAGGGTGGATTTCTTAGATCTTACAATATATGTAGATGGGGAACAACTTAAAACTATGAATTTTGTCAAACCCACTGACTGTAATTAATTTATTAAGTCTGATAGTAACCATCATTACAATTGGTTAAAGAGCATCCCCAACAGCCAATTTCAACATATAAGACGTAACTGTATGGATATGGAAGTGTATAAACAACAATCTGAGACACTTAAAGGACACTTTGTATCCAAAGGTTATAATGCTGAAATGGTTGATTTAGCAAGGAAAAAGGGTGAGGATCTTGATAGAAAGGAAGCCATTTTTAGAACCAAACCATACAAGAAAATTACTAAAAAGATGGGTATTCCCTTTATAACTAAATATAATAATCAGTATAAAGAGTTAGAAACCATCATTAGTAGACATTGGAAAATCCTCACCAATGATTCTTTGTTAGAGAAACATATTGAAACACGACCAAGCTTTGTGTATAGAAAGGCTCGTAACATAAGAGATAATGTAGTAAGAAGTGCCATAAATACCCCAATGAATATGTATAATGTTAAATCAAAGGGTTTTTATAGGTGTGGGGTGTGCAGCATATGTAAAGTATGCAAAAGCAATGTGAATAAGATTACTCATTATAAATCAACTCAAACGAACAAGACGTTTATTATAGATGACTTTATAACTTGTAATTCCAAATACTGTGTATATCTTTTAGAATGCTCTTGCGGGAGTCAATATGTGGGTAAAACCACCAGAACAATAAAGGAGAGACTTGCGGAGCATGTGAGGAATATCAAAAAGGGATTAGAAACACATAATGTCTCCCTTCATTTTAAAAATAAACATGCATGCAAATTAACTGAGTTAGTCTCTTTTTGTGGTATTAAATTAATTAAACCCAACTGGAGGATGAATGATAGAGACATTAGGTTGGCTAAAGTTGAGATGCAAATGATATATACACTTAAAACATTGGTACCTAGAGGCCTCAATGCCGATTTTGAAAGCAAGTGGTTTCTATGATTTTTATTCATTTACTATGACTTTTACTATATTTATTGTCCATATTTATTGTCCATATTCATTGCCCATTTTAATTTTATTTATGGATTCCATTTACTGACTGATTATTTTATTATATTTTTTATGTACTTACCACTGGGGACTGAGCGGTTATAACATATGGTAACAGACATACCCAAAATGGCCGCTACTCAACCGCTAGAGGCCGATCATGAAGTAATGAAATGAACTTACCCAAAATGGCCGCCGAGGATCACTAGAGGTCCAACCGATACTGGCACCACATCGTAACCGGAAGCGGATGTCACATGATGTACGATGTGCGTTCCAGCGGCACACATGATGGGAGATTGTGGCGAGCCACCTGGTATGCAGCGCTAATTCCGATGGGAGGAATCCTAACCACTATGTGTGGTATTTATTAAAATCTGGACTGGAATACGGATGTACAAATATTATTATGTATTGTGTGTTGTTTGTTTTTTATGATAAGGTGATTACTTATGAGTGTAACACCGGCAGGCATTGATGATTATTTATAAATAGTCTGTTCATAGCTTCTTAATATTAGGAGCTATGTTTTATTAGATGCATGTTTTTCCACATTTTACTATGTGCTTTATACCTAATCTCACCCTTATGGTGTGGATAGGGTATAAATACTAATCCATGGAGTGTACCCCTTACATCCTGAGGAAGGACCCAAGAGGTCTGAAACGCGTTGGTGCTAGAAAGGGGGACACTGCAAGATCTGGAGATGGCTTTTTCTACTTTTGAACCAGTCTTTTTTTGCTACTTATTCCGGGTGAGATGCAATATTTGTGACTGAGAGCATATCTCCATATGGTGTACTGTTGTTTGGAGTAATACTCATCTGCTGTTTTTGGATTACTCGTAAATCCTTTTTAAAAAAAATTTGTCTTTTGGAATAAAATACATGGAGAATATCTACTTGCATGGTGAATTTTTCCTGGACTGAAGTCCAAAGACACCTTTTGAGGAATGCCTATATTTCTATTCAGGTGAGCGTGGTCCTAATAGGGCAGCTATCTATATTGATATTAAAAGATACCTTTCAAGGAACATATCTCTCTGTGTCTAGGTGAGCAGACAGGATTGTTTCCACCTATTCATGATCTAATACAGACTATGTGTCACTAATAGTCTCTTTCTTTATGGGGTTGGTGTAATTCGAGCCACATCCAGATGGAATCCCCACAAAAGGACAGCGCCTTTGGAATCACTCCTATTTTTGTTTCTGTAATTTTGATGGTGTGGTGCTCCAGAGTGTGAACTGGGCTGCAGTCCGGGAGCACAGGAGACTCAAATAATTTCTATTGTTTGGTATTTCTGTATGCACTTGGTTCTTGTTTCCAGCTGCTCCATAATATGTTTACTTATAGAAATCAAAGGAAAACATACATTAATGAAGTTTTTAGAGATAATAATGAAGAAAATATTATTGATTATGACATAGAAAATTTATTGTTTAGACTTGAAAAAGCCCTTTTGCGGGAAAGTAAAATATGGTGGGAGCTTGTTTCCCTAGAGAAATATTGTTCCGAAAAAATGACACCCAGGGGCCTTAGAATAGAAAAAATCCCCTCTTTTAATTGTGAATCATTGGAATTTAGGGATGAATGGTTCAGGATCTTGGATTCCTGCTCATTTTCCCTAATGGAATTAATTATGAGTGAAAAGAAGAGGGAATTGAAATTCTTAGGAGATGATATAGATATGTATAAAACTCTGATTAATCCGTTTTCAGAATCTAAAAATTATAAAGAATTGGAAGAAAAAATTATATGGAGGTTAGAGAAAACTGAAAGAGATCTAAAGATAAAGAAAAAAAGAAGTATATAAGGGATAAAAATGATTATAAAATGGGGAAACAACATTTGATCACAAAAAAGGAGATACGCTTTGGGAGAGAAACTAATATTACTGATAACAGAGAAATTTTAAATAAAGATCATGATAACTATGGAACCCCCATCACTAAATATACAGGTAATATTAAAAATAATATCAAAAATCATAATAAAGATCATCAAGAGAGACCCAGGGGAGTTCCTATAACAAATAGGGTATATAGAGAGAGAGAAATACCCATGCAGGAGAAAAAAAGAAGGGAGGAATTTTGGCCTAATGGTGATTATAATCAAAGGAACTCCACTAGGAATACATTGAAAAGAGGCTTTAGAGGTGAATTTAGGTCCAATGACCGGTATAATCAGAGGAATCTCAGTGGAAATAAAAATAAAATGATATATCATAAGGATGAATGGAGGGATAAACATAGATATGATGTCTTGGAACATGAAGACCGTTTTTTAGGACTGAGCCCAGAACCCCAATATCGACAATAACTAAGAAAAAGCAGGGAAAGAGGGGAGGGACTAAAATACCATCTAAGAAGAGGAAGAAAGTAAAAACCGGCAAACGGAAAAGTAATAGGGATCTTAATGATAATGAAAATGATCGCAAAACTAAAGATATGGATGATAAAGGTATAACTAAAATCTATAATTTGAGCCAATATCAACTAAACGAGCATGAACAAAAAATCCTAGAGAGGGGCCTTAAGTTTGCTCCATCTAGTTGCGTCAATGATTTTGAGGTGTATGTGGATTTAAATAAATTTATAAGAAGACTGACCCTAAAAAGATTTTTTAGTGATCGTTCAGAAAACGACCCAACCACTATGGAGAATAATAATTTTTCAATATTTAAGAAAAAATCCACTTTTTTTCCCACCCACAAAAAGGGTTGTTTTATCGAATCATTCGAACATCTAGTAAAAGAAGACCTTGAGAAAGCCAATTTTAAACCGATTAGGAACATGAATATTACAAAGGAAGAGAGAAATGCTATAAAAACCCTTAGAGAAAATAAACAGATCATTATCAAACCCGCCGATAAAGGGGGAACTGTAGTGATTTTAGATATAGAGGAGTATAATGCTGAGATTATCAGACAGTTGTCTGATAACTCTGGGCCTGATTCAGAGCTGTTCGCTATTTGCAGTCGTTCGTTCAAAAACAAGGGGTGGCTATTCAAATGATCCGTTCGCAAATTGCAGTCTGTTCACACCTCTAAGTCTGAACGAGCGAGCAAAACATACGCTCGTTTATTTGTTAAAAACGCCCCCTGGCCGCTCGCACCATACGTCATGTCCGCTATTTATTAGATTAATCGAGTACATCGACCAGCGTATGAACTGCTCGCTATTCTTGTGGTTGGTTTTTGCTACCACAATCTTGCAAGCAGTTCTGGCTATAAAATAACCCAGTGACGTGGTCAATGACGCTGCTGTATTAATTATGCACACCCATAAAACGCCCGTTTTGACCTTTAAGCACGCCTGCGTTCGGATCTCCACTCCCCATTTTCAAGCACCTTCCCCTGTTACCACCCACATACGCCTCATTCTGTCACTCAAAATAGCAGGCAATCACTATATTGCGAGCACATGAATTTCGGCCGCACTGACTGGTTCGCGCATGCGTATAACGATCCGTACGCATGCGCAGATGTGCGAACATCGCTCAGAACGAGCGTACTGCTGCTAGCGAGTGGCTCTGAATGAGGGCCTCTGTCTATAAAAAATTAAGAGGAAATCCCACTAATACCATTACTACTAAATTAGAGGTGTTTTTAAAACTCTATACTTCTAAAAACATTATCACAGAGGCTGTCCAGGAATATATTTGGATAGTCACACCTTCTATACCGGTGCTGTACATCCTACCAAAAATACATAAGGATAGAAAAAAACCTCCAGGACGACCTATTGCAGCAGGAACAAATTCAATTTTGTCAAACCTGTCCCACTATCTGGATCACGTCTTACAGCCTATGGTACAGAAGACACTCTCCTACCTAAAGGATACAGTTTCCATTATTAAAGAACTTACTGATGTAGAATTGAAAACAGGATATGTATTAGTTACTGCGGACGTTACGTCCTTATATACCATTATCAGTCATCAATTAGGTATAGAGGCAATTAAATTCTTTTTAAATAAGGAGGAGGTGTCAGAAGATCATAAGAACTTCATTACAGAGGGCGTTGAGATGATTCTTTATAATAACTTTTTTTGGTACGACCATACGTTCTATTTACAACTGGAGGGCACAGCCATGGGCACCAGGCTGGCGCCGAGCTATGCCAATTTATTTATGGCATGGTGGGAGACACACTCTGTATGGAGTGGGCACCCATTCGGAGCCAGCCTGGTGACCTGGCGACGGTATATAGATGACATTTTCTTTATTTGGATTGGAGATCAGGCATCTTTAGACTCTTTCTGTTTATATCTCAATAATAATGAATGCAACATTAAATTAATATTTAACAGCAGTCTAGAGAGGGTGGATTTCTTAGATCTTACAATATATGTCGATGGGGAACAACTTAAAACTATGAATTTTGTCAAACCCACTGACTGTAATTAATTTATTAAGTCTGATAGTAACCATCATTACAATTGGTTAAAGAGCATCCCCAACAGCCAATTTCAACATATAAGATGTAACTGTATGGATATGGAAGTGTATAAACAACAATCTGAGACACTTAAAGGACACTTTGTATCCAAAGGTTATAATGCTGAAATGGTTGATTTAGCAAGGAAAAAGGGTGAGGATCTTGATAGAAAGGAAGCCATTTTTAGAACCAAACCATACAAGAAAATTACTAAAAAGATGGGTATTCCCTTTATAACTAAATATAATAATCAGTATAAAGAGTTAGAAACCATCATTAGTAGACATTGGAAAATCCTCACCAACGATCCTTTGTTAGAGAAACATATTGAAACACGACCAAGCTTTGTGTATAGAAAGGCTCGTAACATAAGAGATAATGTAGTAAGAAGTGCCATAAATACCCCAATGAATATGTATAATGTTAAATCAAAGGGTTTTTATAGGTGTGGGGTGTGCAGCATATGTAAAGTATGCAAAAGCAATGTGAATAAGATTACTCATTATAAATCAACTCAAACGAACAAGACGTTTATTATAGATGACTTTATAACTTGTAATTCCAAATACTGTGTATATCTTTTAGAATGCTCTTGCGGGAGTCAATATGTGGGTAAAACCACCAGAACAATAAAGGAGAGACTTGCGGAGCATGTGAGGAATATCAAAAAGGGATTAGAAACACATAATGTCTCCCTTCATTTTAAAAATAAACATGCATGCAAATTAACTGAGTTAGTCTCTTTTTGTGGTATTAAATTAATTAAACCCAACTGGAGGATGAATGATAGAGACATTAGGTTGGCTAAAGTTGAGATGCAAATGATATATACACTTAAAACATTGGTACCTAGAGGCCTCAATGCCGATTTTGAAAGCAAGTGGTTTCTATGATTTTTATTCATTTACTATGACTTTTACTATATTTATTGTCCATATTTATTGTCCATATTCATTGCCCATTTTAATTTTATTTATGGATTCCATTTACTGACTGATTATTTTATTATATTTTTTATGTACTTACCACTGGGGACTGAGCGGTTATAACATATGGTAACAGACATACCCAAAATGGCCGCTACTCAACCGCTAGAGGCCGATCATGAAGTAATGAAATGAACTTACCCAAAATGGCCGCCGAGGATCACTAGAGGTCCAACCGATACTGGCACCACATCGTAACCGGAAGCGGATGTCACATGATGTACGATGTGCGTTCCAGCGGCACACATGATGGGAGATTGCGGCGAGCCACCTGGTATGCAGCGCTAATTACGATGGGAGGAATCCTAACCACTATGTGTGGTATTTATTAAAATCTGGACTGGAATACGGATGTACAAATATTATTATGTATTGTGTGTTGTTTGTTTTTTATGATAAGGTGATTACTTATGAGTGTAACACCGGCAGGCATTGATGATTATTTATAAATAGTCTGTTCATAGCTTCTTAATATTAGGAGCTATGTTTTATTAGATGCATGTTTTTCCACATTTTACTATGTGCTTTATACCTAATCTCACCCTTATGGTGTGGATAGGGTATAAATACTAATCCATGGAGTGTACCCCTTACATCCTGAGGAAGGACCCAAGAGGTCTGAAACGCGTTGGTGCTAGAAAGGGGGACACTGCAAGATCTGGAGATGGCTTTTTCTACTTTTGAACCAGTCTTTTTTTGCTACTTATTCCGGGTGAGATGCAATATTTGTGACTGAGAGCATATCTCCATATGGTGTACTGTTGTTTGGAGTAATACTCATCTGCTGTTTTTGGATTACTCGTAAATCCTTTTTAAAAAAATTTTGTCTTTTGGAATAAAATACATGGAGAATATCTACTTGCATGGTGAATTTTTCCTGGACTGAAGTCCAAAGACACCTTTTGAGGAACGCCTATATTTCTATGCAGGTGAGCGTGGTCCTAATAGGGCAGCTATCTATATTGATATTAAAAGATACCTTTCAAGGAACATATCTCTCTGTGTCTAGGTGAGCAGACAGGATTGTTTCCACCTATTCATGATCTAATACAGACTATGTGTCACTAATAGTCTCTTTCTTTATGGGGTTGGTGTAATTCGAGCCACATCCAGATGGAATCCCCACAAAAGGACAGCGCCTTTGGAATCACTCCTATTTTTGTTTCTGTAATTTTGATGGTGTGGTGCTCCAGAGTGTGAACTGGGCTGCAGTCCGGGAGCGCAGGAGACTCAAATAATTTCTATTGTTTGGTATTTCTGTATGCACTTGGTTCTTGTTTCCAGCTGCTCCATAATATGTTTACTTATAGAAATCAAAGGAAAACATACATTAATGAAGTTTTTAGAGATAATAATGAAGAAAATATTATTGATTATGACATAGAAAATTTATTGTTTAGACTTGAAAAAGCCCTTTTGCGGGA
This sequence comes from Taudactylus pleione, assembly GCA_031769625.1. NCBI lineage: Eukaryota > Metazoa > Chordata > Amphibia > Anura > Myobatrachidae > Taudactylus > Taudactylus pleione. Next base: position 3,686,489 of record JAUIMM010000684.1, read on the forward strand.
AAGTAAAATATGGTGGGAGCTTGTTTCCCTAGAGAAATATTGTTCCGAAAAAATGATACCCAGGGGCCTTAGAATAGAAAAAATCCCCTCTTTTAATTGTGAATCATTGGAATTTAGGGATGAATGGTTCAGGATCTTGGATTCCTGCTCATTTTCCCTAATGGAATTAATTATGAGTGAAAAGAAGAGGGAATTGAAAATATTAGGAGATGATATAGATATGTATAAAACTCTGATTAATCCGTTTTCAGAATCTAAAAATTATAAAGAATTGGAAGAAAAAATTATATGGAGGTTAGAGAAAAATGAAAGAGATCTAAAGATAAAGAAAAAAAGAAGTATATAAGGGATAAAAATGATTATAAAATGGGGAAACAACATTTGATCACAAAAAAGGAGATACGCTTTGGGAGAGAAACTAATATTACTGATAACAGAGAAATTTTAAATAAGATCATGATAACTATGGAACCCCCATCACTAAATATACAGGTAATATTAAAAATAATATCAAAAATCATAATAAAGATCATCAAGAGAGACCCAGGGGAGTTCCTATAACAAATAGGGTATATAGAGAGAGAGAAATACCCATGCAGGAGAAAAAAAGAAGGGAGGAATTTTGGCCTAATGGTGATTATAATCAAAGGAACTCCACTAGGAATACATTGAAAAGAGGCTTTAGAGGTGAATTTAGGTCCAATGACCGGTATAATCAGAGGAATCTCAGTGGAAATAAAAATAAAATGATATATCATAAGGATGAATGGAGGGATAAACATAGATATGGTGTCTTGGAACATGAAGACCGTTTTTTAGGACTGAGCCCAGAACCCCAATATCGACAATAACTAAGAAAAAGCAGGGAAAGAGGGGAGGGACTAAAATACCATCTAAGAAGAGGAAGAAAGTAAAAACCGGCAAACGGAAAAGTAATAGGGATCTTAATGATAATGAAAATGATCGCAAAACTAAAGATATGGATGATAAAGGTATAACTAAAATCTATAATTTGAGCCAATATCAACTAAACGAGCATGAACAAAAAATCCTAGAGAGGGGCCTTAAGTTTGCTCCATCTAGTCGCGTCAATGATTTTGAGGTGTATGTGGATTTAAATAAATTTATAAGAAAACTGACCCTAAAAAGATTTTTTAGTGATCGTTCAGAAAACGACCCAACCACTATGGAGAATAATAATTTTTCAATATATAAGAAAAAATCCACTTTTTTTCCCACCCACAAAAAGGGTTGTTTTATCAAATCATTCGAACATCTAGTAAAAGAAGACCTTGAGAAAGCCAATTTTAAACTGATTAGGAACATGAATATTACAAAGGAAGAGAGAAATGCTATAAAAACCCTTAGAGAAAATAAACAGATCATTATCAAACCCGCCGATAAAGGGGGAACTGTAGTGATTTTAGATATAGAGGAGTATAATGCTGAGATTATCAGACAGTTGTCTGATAACTCTGGGCCTGATTCAGAGCTGTTCGCTATTTGCAGTCGTTCGTTCAAAAACAAGGGGTGGCTATTCAAATGATCCGTTCGCAAATTGCAGTCTGTTCACACCTCTAAGTCTGAACGAGCGAGCAAAACATACGCTCATTTATTTGTTAAAAACGCCCCCTGGCCGCTCGCACCATACGTCATGTCCGCTATTTATTAGATTAATCGAGTACATCGACCAGCGTATGAACTGCTCGCTATTCTTGTGGTTGGTTTTTGCTACCACAATCTTGCGAGCAGTTCTGGCTATAAAATAACCCAGTGACGTGGTCAATGACGCTGCTGTATTAATTATGCACACCCATAAAACGCCCGTTTTGACCTTTAAGCACGCCTGCGTTCGGATCTCCACTCCCCATTTTCAAGCACCTTCCCCTGTTACCACCCACATACGCCTCATTCTGTCACTCAAAATAGCAGGCATTCGCTATATTGCGAGCACATGAATTTCGGCCGCACTGACTGGTTCGCGCATGCGTATAACGATCCGTACGCATGCGCAGATGTGCGAACATCGCTCGGAACGAGCGTACTGCCGCTAGCGAGTGGCTCTGAATGAGGGCCTCTGTCTATAAAAAATTAAGAGGAAATCCCACTAATACCATTACTACTAAATTAGAGGTGTTTTTAAAACTCTATACTTCTAAAAACATTATCACAGAGGCTGTCCAGGAATATATTTGGATAGACACACCTTCTATACCGGTGCTGTACATCCTACCAAAAATACATAAGGATAGAAAAAAACCTCCAGGACGACCTATTGCAGCAGGAACAAATTCAATTTTGTCAAACCTGTCCCACTATCTGGATCACGTCTTACAGCCTATGGTACAGAAGACACTCTCCTACCTAAAGGATACAGTTTCCATTATTAAAGAACTTACTGATGTAGAATGGAAAACAGGATATGTATTAGTTACTGCGGACGTTACGTCCTTATATACCATTATCAGTCATCAATTAGGTATAGAGGCAATTAAATTCTTTTTAAATAAGGAGGAGGTGTCAGAAGATCATAAGAACTTCATTACAGAGGGCGTTGAGATGATTCTTTATAATAACTTTTTTTGGTACGACCATACGTTCTATTTACAACTGGAGGGCACAGCCATGGGCACCAGGCTGGCGCCGAGCTATGCCAATTTATTTATGGCATGGTGGGAGACACACTCTGTATGGAGTGGGCACCCATTCGGAGCCAGCCTGGTGACCTGGCGACGGTATATAGATGACATTTTCTTTATTTGGATTGGAGATCAGGCATCTTTAGACTCTTTCTGTTTATATCTCAATAATAATGAATGCAACATTAAATTAATATTTAACAGCAGTCTAGAGAGGGTGGATTTCTTAGATCTTACAATATATGTAGATGGGGAACAACTTAAAACTATGAATTTTGTCAAACCCACTGACTGTAATTAATTTATTAAGTCTGATAGTAACCATCATTACAATTGGTTAAAGAGCATCCCCAACAGCCAATTTCAACATATAAGACGTAACTGTATGGATATGGAAGTGTATAAACAACAATCTGAGACACTTAAAGGACACTTTGTATCCAAAGGTTATAATGCTGAAATGGTTGATTTAGCAAGGAAAAAGGGTGAGGATCTTGATAGAAAGGAAGCCATTTTTAGAACCAAACCATACAAGAAAATTACTAAAAAGATGGGTATTCCCTTTATAACTAAATATAATAATCAGTATAAAGAGTTAGAAACCATCATTAGTAGACATTGGAAAATCCTCACCAATGATTCTTTGTTAGAGAAACATATTGAAACACGACCAAGCTTTGTGTATAGAAAGGCTCGTAACATAAGAGATAATGTAGTAAGAAGTGCCATAAATACCCCAATGAATATGTATAATGTTAAATCAAAGGGTTTTTATAGGTGTGGGGTGTGCAGCATATGTAAAGTATGCAAAAGCAATGTGAATAAGATTACTCATTATAAATCAACTCAAACGAACAAGACGTTTATTATAGATGACTTTATAACTTGTAATTCCAAATACTGTGTATATCTTTTAGAATGCTCTTGCGGGAGTCAATATGTGGGTAAAACCACCAGAACAATAAAGGAGAGACTTGCGGAGCATGTGAGGAAAATCAAAAAGGGATTAGAAACACATAATGTCTCCCTTCATTTTAAAAATAAACATGCATGCAAATTAACTGAGTTAGTCTCTTTTTGTGGTATTAAATTAATTAAACCCAACTGGAGGATGAATGATAGAGACATTAGGTTGGCTAAAGTTGAGATGCAAATGATATATACACTTAAAACATTGGTACCTAGAGGCCTCAATGCCGATTTTGAAAGCAAGTGGTTTCTATGATTTTTATTCATTTACTATGACTTTTACTATATTTATTGTCCATATTTATTGTCCATATTCATTGCCCATTTTAATTTTATTTATGGATTCCATTTACTGACTGATTATTTTATTATATTTTTTATGTACTTACCACTGGGGACTGAGCGGTTATAACATATGGTAACAGACATACCCAAAATGGCCGCTACTCAACCGCTAGAGGCCGATCATGAAGTAATGAAATGAACTTACCCAAAAAGGCCGCCGAGGATCACTAGAGGTCCAACCGATACTGGCACCACATCGTAACCGGAAGCGGATGTCACATGATGTACGATGTGCGTTCCAGCGGCACACATGATGGGAGATTGTGGCGAGCCACCTGGTATGCAGCGCTAATTCCGATGGGAGGAATCCTAACCACTATGTGTGGTATTTATTAAAATCTGGACTGGAATACGGATGTACAAATATTATTATGTATTGTGTGTTGTTTGTTTTTTATGATAAGGTGATTACTTATGAGTGTAACACCGGCAGGCATTGATGATTATTTATAAATAGTCTGTTCATAGCTTCTTAATATTAGGAGCTATGTTTTATTAGATGCATGTTTTTCCACATTTTACTATGTGCTTTATACCTAATCTCACCCTTATGGTGTGGATAGGGTATAAATACTAATCCATGGAGTGTACCCCTTACATCCTGAGGAAGGACCCAAGAGGTCTGAAACGCGTTGGTGCTAGAAAGGGGGACACTGCAAGATCTGGAGATGGCTTTTTCTACTTTTGAACCAGTCTTTTTTTGCTACTTATTCCGGGTGAGATGCAATATTTGTGACTGAGAGCATATCTCCATATGGTGTACTGTTGTTTGGAGTAATACTCATCTGCTGTTTTTGGATTACTCGTAAATCCTTTTTAAAAAAAATTTGTCTTTTGGAATAAAATACATGGAGAATATCTACTTGCATGGTGAATTTTTCCTGGACTGAAGTCCAAAGACACCTTTTGAGGAACGCCTATATTTCTATTCAGGTGAGCGTGGTCCTAATAGGGCAGCTATCTATATTGATATTAAAAGATACCTTTCAAGGAACATATCTCTCTGTGTCTAGGTGAGCAGACAGGATTGTTTCCACCTATTCATGATCTAATACAGACTATGTGTCACTAATAGTCTCTTTCTTTATGGGGTTGGTGTAATTCGAGCCACATCCAGATGGAATCCCCACAAAAGGACAGCGCCTTTGGAATCACTCCTATTTTTGTTTCTGTAATTTTGATGGTGTGGTGCTCCAGAGTGTGAACTGGGCTGCAGTCCGGGAGCACAGGAGACTCAAATAATTTCTATTGTTTGGTATTTCTGTATGCACTTGGTTCTTGTTTCCAGCTGCTCCATAATATGTTTACTTATAGAAATCAAAGGAAAACATACATTAATGAAGTTTTTAGAGATAATAATGAAGAAAATATTATTGATTATGACATAGAAAATTTATTGTTTAGACTTGAAAAAGCCCTTTTGCGGGAAAGTAAAATATGGTGGGAGCTTGTTTCCCTAGAGAAATATTGTTCCGAAAAAATGACACCCAGGGGCCTTAGAATAGAAAAAATCCCCTCTTTTAATTGTGAATCATTGGAATTTAGGGATGAATGGTTCAGGATCTTGGATTCCTGCTCATTTTCCCTAATGGAATTAATTATGAGTGAAAAGAAGAGGGAATTGAAATTCTTAGGAGATGATATAGATATGTATAAAACTCTGATTAATCCGTTTTCAGAATCTAAAAATTATAAAGAATTGGAAGAAAAAATTATATGGAGGTTAGAGAAAACTGAAAGAGATCTAAAGATAAAGAAAAAAAGAAGTATATAAGGGATAAAAATGATTATAAAATGGGGAAACAACATTTGATCACAAAAAAGGAGATACGCTTTGGGAGAGAAACTAATATTACTGATAACAGAGAAATTTTAAATAAAGATCATGATAACTATGGAACCCCCATCACTAAATATACAGGTAATATTAAAAATAATATCAAAAATCATAATAAAGATCATCAAGAGAGACCCAGGGGAGTTCCTATAACAAATAGGGTATATAGAGAGAGAGAAATACCCATGCAGGAGAAAAAAAGAAGGGAGGAATTTTGGCCTAATGGTGATTATAATCAAAGGAACTCCACTAGGAATACATTGAAAAGAGGCTTTAGAGGTGAATTTAGGTCCAATGACCGGTATAATCAGAGGAATCTCAGTGGAAATAAAAATAAAATGATATATCATAAGGATGAATGGAGGGATAAACATAGATATGATGTCTTGGAACATGAAGACCGTTTTTTAGGACTGAGCCCAGAACCCCAATATCGACAATAACTAAGAAAAAGCAGGGAAAGAGGGGAGGGACTAAAATACCATCTAAGAAGAGGAAGAAAGTAAAAACCGGCAAACGGAAAAGTAATAGGGATCTTAATGATAATGAAAATGATCGCAAAACTAAAGATATGGATGATAAAGGTATAACTAAAATCTATAATTTGAGCCAATATCAACTAAACGAGCATGAACAAAAAATCCTAGAGAGGGGCCTTAAGTTTGCTCCATCTAGTTGCGTCAATGATTTTGAGGTGTATGTGGATTTAAATAAATTTATAAGAAGACTGACCCTAAAAAGATTTTTTAGTGATCGTTCAGAAAACGACCCAACCACTATGGAGAATAATAATTTTTCAATATTTAAGAAAAAATCCACTTTTTTTCCCACCCACAAAAAGGGTTGTTTTATCGAATCATTCGAACATCTAGTAAAAGAAGACCTTGAGAAAGCCAATTTTAAACCGATTAGGAACATGAATATTACAAAGGAAGAGAGAAATGCTATAAAAACCCTTAGAGAAAATAAACAGATCATTATCAAACCCGCCGATAAAGGGGGAACTGTAGTGATTTTAGATATAGAGGAGTATAATGCTGAGATTATCAGACAGTTGTCTGATAACTCTGGGCCTGATTCAGAGCTGTTCGCTATTTGCAGTCGTTCGTTCAAAAACAAGGGGTGGCTATTCAAATGATCCGTTCGCAAATTGCAGTCTGTTCACACCTCTAAGTCTGAACGAGCGAGCAAAACATACGCTCGTTTATTTGTTAAAAACGCCCCCTGGCCGCTCGCACCATACGTCATGTCCGCTATTTATTAGATTAATCGAGTACATCGACCAGCGTATGAACTGCTCGCTATTCTTGTGGTTGGTTTTTGCTACCACAATCTTGCAAGCAGTTCTGGCTATAAAATAACCCAGTGACGTGGTCAATGACGCTGCTGTATTAATTATGCACACCCATAAAACGCCCGTTTTGACCTTTAAGCACGCCTGCGTTCGGATCTCCACTCCCCATTTTCAAGCACCTTCCCCTGTTACCACCCACATACGCCTCATTCTGTCACTCAAAATAGCAGGCAATCACTATATTGCGAGCACATGAATTTCGGCCGCACTGACTGGTTCGCGCATGCGTATAACGATCCGTACGCATGCGCAGATGTGCGAACATCGCTCAGAACGAGCGTACTGCTGCTAGCGAGTGGCTCTGAATGAGGGCCTCTGTCTATAAAAAATTAAGAGGAAATCCCACTAATACCATTACTACTAAATTAGAGGTGTTTTTAAAACTCTATACTTCTAAAAACATTATCACAGAGGCTGTCCAGGAATATATTTGGATAGTCACACCTTCTATACCGGTGCTGTACATCCTACCAAAAATACATAAGGATAGAAAAAAACCTCCAGGACGACCTATTGCAGCAGGAACAAATTCAATTTTGTCAAACCTGTCCCACTATCTGGATCACGTCTTACAGCCTATGGTACAGAAGACACTCTCCTACCTAAAGGATACAGTTTCCATTATTAAAGAACTTACTGATGTAGAATTGAAAACAGGATATGTATTAGTTACTGCGGACGTTACGTCCTTATATACCATTATCAGTCATCAATTAGGTATAGAGGCAATTAAATTCTTTTTAAATAAGGAGGAGGTGTCAGAAGATCATAAGAACTTCATTACAGAGGGCGTTGAGATGATTCTTTATAATAACTTTTTTTGGTACGACCATACGTTCTATTTACAACTGGAGGGCACAGCCATGGGCACCAGGCTGGCGCCGAGCTATGCCAATTTATTTATGGCATGGTGGGAGACACACTCTGTATGGAGTGGGCACCCATTCGGAGCCAGCCTGGTGACCTGGCGACGGTATATAGATGACATTTTCTTTATTTGGATTGGAGATCAGGCATCTTTAGACTCTTTCTGTTTATATCTCAATAATAATGAATGCAACATTAAATTAATATTTAACAGCAGTCTAGAGAGGGTGGATTTCTTAGATCTTACAATATATGTCGATGGGGAACAACTTAAAACTATGAATTTTGTCAAACCCACTGACTGTAATTAATTTATTAAGTCTGATAGTAACCATCATTACAATTGGTTAAAGAGCATCCCCAACAGCCAATTTCAACATATAAGATGTAACTGTATGGATATGGAAGTGTATAAACAACAATCTGAGACACTTAAAGGACACTTTGTATCCAAAGGTTATAATGCTGAAATGGTTGATTTAGCAAGGAAAAAGGGTGAGGATCTTGATAGAAAGGAAGCCATTTTTAGAACCAAACCATACAAGAAAATTACTAAAAAGATGGGTATTCCCTTTATAACTAAATATAATAATCAGTATAAAGAGTTAGAAACCATCATTAGTAGACATTGGAAAATCCTCACCAACGATCCTTTGTTAGAGAAACATATTGAAACACGACCAAGCTTTGTGTATAGAAAGGCTCGTAACATAAGAGATAATGTAGTAAGAAGTGCCATAAATACCCCAATGAATATGTATAATGTTAAATCAAAGGGTTTTTATAGGTGTGGGGTGTGCAGCATATGTAAAGTATGCAAAAGCAATGTGAATAAGATTACTCATTATAAATCAACTCAAACGAACAAGACGTTTATTATAGATGACTTTATAACTTGTAATTCCAAATACTGTGTATATCTTTTAGAATGCTCTTGCGGGAGTCAATATGTGGGTAAAACCACCAGAACAATAAAGGAGAGACTTGCGGAGCATGTGAGGAATATCAAAAAGGGATTAGAAACACATAATGTCTCCCTTCATTTTAAAAATAAACATGCATGCAAATTAACTGAGTTAGTCTCTTTTTGTGGTATTAAATTAATTAAACCCAACTGGAGGATGAATGATAGAGACATTAGGTTGGCTAAAGTTGAGATGCAAATGATATATACACTTAAAACATTGGTACCTAGAGGCCTCAATGCCGATTTTGAAAGCAAGTGGTTTCTATGATTTTTATTCATTTACTATGACTTTTACTATATTTATTGTCCATATTTATTGTCCATATTCATTGCCCATTTTAATTTTATTTATGGATTCCATTTACTGACTGATTATTTTATTATATTTTTTATGTACTTACCACTGGGGACTGAGCGGTTATAACATATGGTAACAGACATACCCAAAATGGCCGCTACTCAACCGCTAGAGGCCGATCATGAAGTAATGAAATGAACTTACCCAAAATGGCCGCCGAGGATCACTAGAGGTCCAACCGATACTGGCACCACATCGTAACCGGAAGCGGATGTCACATGATGTACGATGTGCGTTCCAGCGGCACACATGATGGGAGATTGCGGCGAGCCACCTGGTATGCAGCGCTAATTACGATGGGAGGAATCCTAACCACTATGTGTGGTATTTATTAAAATCTGGACTGGAATACGGATGTACAAATATTATTATGTATTGTGTGTTGTTTGTTTTTTATGATAAGGTGATTACTTATGAGTGTAACACCGGCAGGCATTGATGATTATTTATAAATAGTCTGTTCATAGCTTCTTAATATTAGGAGCTATGTTTTATTAGATGCATGTTTTTCCACATTTTACTATGTGCTTTATACCTAATCTCACCCTTATGGTGTGGATAGGGTATAAATACTAATCCATGGAGTGTACCCCTTACATCCTGAGGAAGGACCCAAGAGGTCTGAAACGCGTTGGTGCTAGAAAGGGGGACACTGCAAGATCTGGAGATGGCTTTTTCTACTTTTGAACCAGTCTTTTTTTGCTACTTATTCCGGGTGAGATGCAATATTTGTGACTGAGAGCATATCTCCATATGGTGTACTGTTGTTTGGAGTAATACTCATCTGCTGTTTTTGGATTACTCGTAAATCCTTTTTAAAAAAATTTTGTCTTTTGGAATAAAATACATGGAGAATATCTACTTGCATGGTGAATTTTTCCTGGACTGAAGTCCAAAGACACCTTTTGAGGAACGCCTATATTTCTATGCAGGTGAGCGTGGTCCTAATAGGGCAGCTATCTATATTGATATTAAAAGATACCTTTCAAGGAACATATCTCTCTGTGTCTAGGTGAGCAGACAGGATTGTTTCCACCTATTCATGATCTAATACAGACTATGTGTCACTAATAGTCTCTTTCTTTATGGGGTTGGTGTAATTCGAGCCACATCCAGATGGAATCCCCACAAAAGGACAGCGCCTTTGGAATCACTCCTATTTTTGTTTCTGTAATTTTGATGGTGTGGTGCTCCAGAGTGTGAACTGGGCTGCAGTCCGGGAGCGCAGGAGACTCAAATAATTTCTATTGTTTGGTATTTCTGTATGCACTTGGTTCTTGTTTCCAGCTGCTCCATAATATGTTTACTTATAGAAATCAAAGGAAAACATACATTAATGAAGTTTTTAGAGATAATAATGAAGAAAATATTATTGATTATGACATAGAAAATTTATTGTTTAGACTTGAAAAAGCCCTTTTGCGGGAAAGTAAAATATGGTGGGAGCTTGTTTCCCTAGAGAAATATTGTTCCGAAAAAATGATACCCAGGGGCCTTAGAATAGAAAAAATCCCCTCTTTTAATTGTGAATCATTGGAATTTAGGGATGAATGGTTCAGGATCTTGGATTCCTGCTCATTTTCCCTAATGGAATTAATTATGAGTGAAAAGAAGAGGGAATTGAAAATATTAGGAGATGATATAGATATGTATAAAACTCTGATTAATCCGTTTTCAGAATCTAAAAATTATAAAGAATTGGAAGAAAAAATTATATGGAGGTTAGAGAAAAATGAAAGAGATCTAAAGATAAAGAAAAAAAGAAGTATATAAGGGATAAAAATGATTATAAAATGGGGAAACAACATTTGATCACAAAAAAGGAGATACGCTTTGGGAGAGAAACTAATATTACTGATAACAGAGAAATTTTAAATAAGATCATGATAACTATGGAACCCCCATCACTAAATATACAGGTAATATTAAAAATAATATCAAAAATCATAATAAAGATCATCAAGAGAGACCCAGGGGAGTTCCTATAACAAATAGGGTATATAGAGAGAGAGAAATACCCATGCAGGAGAAAAAAAGAAGGGAGGAATTTTGGCCTAATGGTGATTATAATCAAAGGAACTCCACTAGGAATACATTGAAAAGAGGCTTTAGAGGTGAATTTAGGTCCAATGACCGGTATAATCAGAGGAATCTCAGTGGAAATAAAAATAAAATGATATATCATAAGGATGAATGGAGGGATAAACATAGATATGGTGTCTTGGAACATGAAGACCGTTTTTTAGGACTGAGCCCAGAACCCCAATATCGACAATAACTAAGAAAAAGCAGGGAAAGAGGGGAGGGACTAAAATACCATCTAAGAAGAGGAAGAAAGTAAAAACCGGCAAACGGAAAAGTAATAGGGATCTTAATGATAATGAAAATGATCGCAAAACTAAAGATATGGATGATAAAGGTATAACTAAAATCTATAATTTGAGCCAATATCAACTAAACGAGCATGAACAAAAAATCCTAGAGAGGGGCCTTAAGTTTGCTCCATCTAGTCGCGTCAATGATTTTGAGGTGTATGTGGATTTAAATAAATTTATAAGAAAACTGACCCTAAAAAGATTTTTTAGTGATCGTTCAGAAAACGACCCAACCACTATGGAGAATAATAATTTTTCAATATATAAGAAAAAATCCACTTTTTTTCCCACCCACAAAAAGGGTTGTTTTATCAAATCATTCGAACATCTAGTAAAAGAAGACCTTGAGAAAGCCAATTTTAAACCGATTAGGAACATGAATATTACAAAGGAAGAGAGAAATGCTATAAAAACCCTTAGAGAAAATAAACAGATCATTATCAAACCCACCGATAAAGGGGGAACTGTAGTGATTTTAGATATAGAGGAGTATAATGCTGAGATTATCAGACAGTTGTCTGATAACTCTGGGCCTGATTCAGAGCTGTTCGCTATTTGCAGTCGTTCGTTCAAAAACAAGGGGTGGCTATTCAAATGATCCGTTCGCAAATTGCAGTCTGTTCACACCTCTAAGTCTGAACGAGCGAGCAAAACATACGCTCGTTTATTTGTTAAAAACGCCCCCTGGCCGCTCGCACCATACGTCATGTCCGCTATTTATTAGATTAATCGAGTACATCGACCAGCGTATGAACTGCTCGCTATTCTTGTGGTTGGTTTTTGCTACCACAATCTTGCGAGCAGTTCTGGCTATAAAATAACCCAGTGACGTGGTCAATGACGCTGCTGTATTAATTATGCACACCCATAAAACGCCCGTTTTGACCTTTAAGCACGCCTGCGTTCGGATCTCCACTCCCCATTTTCAAGCACCTTCCCCTGTTACCACCCACATACGCCTCATTCTGTCACTCAAAATAGCAGGCATTCGCTATATTGCGAGCACATGAATTTCGGCCGCACTGACTGGTTCGCGCATGCGTATAACGATCCGTACGCATGCGCAGATGTGCGAACATCGCTCAGAACGAGCGTACTGCCGCTAGCGAGTGGCTCTGAATGAGGGCCTCTGTCTATAAAAAATTAAGAGGAAATCCCACTAATACCATTACTACTAAATTAGAGGTGTTTTTAAAACTCTATACTTCTAAAAACATTATCACAGAGGCTGTCCAGGAATATATTTGGATAGACACACCTTCTATACCGGTGCTGTACATCCTACCAAAAATACATAAGGATAGAAAAAAACCTCCAGGACGACCTATTGCAGCAGGAACAAATTCAATTTTGTCAAACCTGTCCCACTATCTGGATCACGTCTTACAGCCTATGGTACAGAAGACACTCTCCTACCTAAAGGATACAGTTTCCATTATTAAAGAACTTACTGATGTAGAATTGAAAACAGGATATGTATTAGTTACTGCGGACGTTACGTCCTTATATACCATTATCAGTCATCAATTAGGTATAGAGGCAATTAAATTCTTTTTAAATAAGGAGGAGGTGTCAGAAGATCATAAGAACTTCATTACAGAGGGCGTTGAGATGATTCTTTATAATAACTTTTTTTGGTACGACCATACGTTCTATTTACAACTGGAGGGCACAGCCATGGGCACCAGGCTGGCGCCGAGCTATGCCAATTTATTTATGGCATGGTGGGAGACACACTCTGTATGGAGTGGGCACCCATTCGGAGCCAGCCTGGTGACCTGGCGACGGTATATAGATGACATTTTCTTTATTTGGATTGGAGATCAGGCATCTTTAGACTCTTTCTGTTTATATCTCAATAATAATGAATGCAACATTAAATTAATATTTAACAGCAGTCTAGAGAGGGTGGATTTCTTAGATCTTACAATATATGTCGATGGGGAACAACTTAAAACTATGAATTTTGTCAAACCCACTGACTGTAATTAATTTATTAAGTCTGATAGTAACCATCATTACAATTGGTTAAAGAGCATCCCCAACAGCCAATTTCAACATATAAGATGTAACTGTATGGATATGGAAGTGTATAAACAACAATCTGAGACACTTAAAGGACACTTTGTATCCAAAGGTTATAATGCTGAAATGGTTGATTTAGCAAGGAAAAAGGGTGAGGATCTTGATAGAAAGGAAGCCATTTTTAGAACCAAACCATACAAGAAAATTACTAAAAAGATGGGTATTCCCTTTATAACTAAATATAATAATCAGTATAAAGAGTTAGAAACCATCATTAGTAGACATTGGAAAATCCTCACCAACGATCCTTTGTTAGAGAAACATATTGAAACACGACCAAGCTTTGTGTATAGAAAGGCTCGTAACATAAGAGATAATGTAGTAAGAAGTGCCATAAATACCCCAATGAATATGTATAATGTTAAATCAAAGGGTTTTTATAGGTGTGGGGTGTGCAGCATATGTAAAGTATGCAAAAGCAATGTGAATAAGATTACTCATTATAAATCAACTCAAACGAACAAGACGTTTATTATAGATGACTTTATAACTTGTAATTCCAAATACTGTGTATATCTTTTAGAATGCTCTTGCGGGAGTCAATATGTGGGTAAAACCACCAGAACAATAAAGGAGAGACTTGCGGAGCATGTGAGGAATATCAAAAAGGGATTAGAAACACATAATGTCTCCCTTCATTTTAAAAATAAACATGCATGCAAATTAACTGAGTTAGTCTCTTTTTGTGGTATTAAATTAATTAAACCCAACTGGAGGATGAATGATAGAGACATTAGGTTGGCTAAAGTTGAGATGCAAATGATATATACACTTAAAACATTGGTACCTAGAGGCCTCAATGCCGATTTTGAAAGCAAGTGGTTTCTATGATTTTTATTCATTTACTATGACTTTTACTATATTTATTGTCCATATTTATTGTCCATATTCATTGCCCATTTTAATTTTATTTATGGATTCCATTTACTGACTGATTATTTTATTATATTTTTTATGTACTTACCACTGGGGACTGAGCGGTTATAACATATGGTAACAGACATACCCAAAATGGCCGCTACTCAACCGCTAGAGGCCGATCATGAAGTAATGAAATGAACTTACCCAAAATGGCCGCCGAGGATCACTAGAGGTCCAACCGATACTGGCACCACATCGTAACCGGAAGCGGATGTCACATGATGTACGATGTGCGTTCCAGCGGCACACATGATGGGAGATTGTGGCGAGCCACCTGGTATGCAGCGCTAATTACGATGGGAGGAATACTAACCACTATGTGTGGTATTTATTAAAATCTGGACTGGAATACGGATGTACAAATATTATTATGTATTGTGTGTTGTTTGTTTTTTATGATAAGGTGATTACTTATGAGTGTAACACCGGCAGGCATTGATGATTATTTATAAATAGTCTGTTCATAGCTTCTTAATATTAGGAGCTATGTTTTATTAGATGCATGTTTTTCCACATTTTACTATGTGCTTTATACCTAATCTCACCCTTATGGTGTGGATAGGGTATAAATACTAATCCATGGAGTGTACCCCTTACATCCTGAGGAAGGACCCAAGAGGTCTGAAACGCGTTGGTGCTAGAAAGGGGGACACTGCAAGATCTGGAGATGGCTTTTTCTACTTTTGAACCAGTCTTTTTTTGCTACTTATTCCGGGTGAGATGCAATATTTGTGACTGAGAGCATATCTCCATATGGTGTACTGTTGTTTGGAGTAATACTCATCTGCTGTTTTTGGATTACTCGTAAATCCTTTTTAAAAAAATTTTGTCTTTTGGAATAAAATACATGGAGAATATCTACTTGCATGGTGAATTTTTCCTGGACTGAAGTCCAAAGACACCTTTTGAGGAACGCCTATATTTCTATGCAGGTGAGCGTGGTCCTAATAGGGCAGCTATCTATATTGATATTAAAAGATACCTTTCAAGGAACATATCTCTCTGTGTCTAGGTGAGCAGACAGGATTGTTTCCACCTATTCATGATCTAATACAGACTATGTGTCACTAATAGTCTCTTTCTTTATGGGGTTGGTGTAATTCGAGCCACATCCAGATGGAATCCCCACAAAAGGACAGCGCCTTTGGAATCACTCCTATTTTTGTTTCTGTAATTTTGATGGTGTGGTGCTCCAGAGTGTGAACTGGGCTGCAGTCCGGGAGCGCAGGAGACTCAAATAATTTCTATTGTTTGGTATTTCTGTATGCACTTGGTTCTTGTTTCCAGCTGCTCCATAATATGTTTACTTATAGAAATCAAAGGAAAACATACATTAATGAAGTTTTTAGAGATAATAATGAAGAAAATATTATTGATTATGACATAGAAAATTTATTGTTTAGACTTGAAAAAGCCCTTTTGCGGGAAAGTAAAATATGGTGGGAGCTTGTTTCCCTAGAGAAATATTGTTCCGAAAAAATGATACCCAGGGGCCTTAGAATAGAAAAAATCCCCTCTTTTAATTGTGAATCATTGGAATTTAGGGATGAATGGTTCAGGATCTTGGATTCCTGCTCATTTTCCCTAATGGAATTAATTATGAGTGAAAAGAAGAGGGAATTGAAAATATTAGGAGATGATATAGATATGTATAAAACTCTGATTAATCCGTTTTCAGAATCTAAAAATTATAAAGAATTGGAAGAAAAAATGATATGGAGGTTAGAGAAAAATGAAAGAGATCTAAAGATAAAGAAAAAAAGAAGTATATAAGGGATAAAAATGATTATAAAATGGGGAAACAACATTTGATCACAAAAAAGGAGATACGCTTTGGGAGAGAAACTAATATTACTGATAACAGAGAAATTTTAAATAAAGATCATGATAACTATGGAACCCCCATCACTAAATATACAGGTAATATTAAAAATAATATCAAAAATCATAATAAAGATCATCAAGAGAGACCCAGGGGAGTTCCTATAACAAATAGGGTATATAGAGAGAGAGAAATACCCATGCAGGAGAAAAAAAGAAGGGAGGAATTTTGGCCTAATGGTGATTATAATCAAAGGAACTCCACTAGGAATACATTGAATAGAGGCTTTAGAGGTGAATTTAGGTCCAATGACCGGTATAATCAGAGGAATCTCAGTGGAAATAAAAATAAAATGATATATCATAAGGATGAATGGAGGGATAAACATAGATATGGTGTCTTGGAACATGAAGACCGTTTTTTAGGACTGAGCCCAGAACCCCAATATCGACAATAACTAAGAAAAAGCGGGGAAAGAGGGGAGGGACTAAAATACCATCTAAGAAGAGGAAGAAAGTAAAAACCGGCAAACGGAAAAGTAATAGGGATCTTAATGATAATGAAAATGATCGCAAAACTAAAGATATGGATGATAAAGGTATAACTAAAATCTATAATTTGAGCCAATATCAACTAAACGAACATGAACAAAAAATCCTAGAGAGGGGCCTTAAGTTTGCTCCATCTAGTCGCGTCAATGATTTTGAGGTGTATGTGGATTTAAATAAATTTATAAGAAGACTGACCCTAAAAAGATTTTTTAGTGATCGTTCAGAAAACGACCCAACCACTATGGAGAATAATAATTTTTCAATATTTAAGAACAAATCCACTTTTTTTCCCACCCACAAAAAGGGTTGTTTTATCAAATCATTCGAACATCTAGTAAAAGAAGACCTTGAGAAAGCCAATTTTAAACCGATTAGGAACATGAATATTACAAAGGAAGAGAGAAATGCTATAAAAACCCTTAGAGAAAATAAACAGATCATTATCAAACCCGCCGATAAAGGGGGAACTGTAGTGATTTTAGATATAGAGGAGTATAATGCTGAGATTATCAGACAGTTGTCTGATAACTCTGGGCCTGATTCAGAGCCGTTCGCTATTTGCAGTCGTTCGTTCAAAAACAAGGGGTGGCTATTCAAATGATCCGTTCGCAAATTGCAGTCTGTTCACACCTCTAAGTCTGAACGAGCGAGCAAAACATACGCTCGTTTATTTGTTAAAAACGCCCCCTGGCCGCTCGCACCATACGTCATGTCCGCTATTTATTAGATTAATCGAGTACATCGACCAGCGTATGAACTGCTCGCTATTCTTGTGGTTGGTTTTTGCTACCACAATCTTGCGAGCAGTTCTGGCTATAAAATAACCCAGTGACGTGGTCAATGACGCTGCTGTATTAATTATGCACACCCATAAAACGCCCGTTTTGACCTTTAAGCACGCCTGCGTTCGGATCTCCACTCCCCATTTTCAAGCACCTTCCCCTGTTACCACCCACATACGCCTCATTCTGTCACTCAAAATAGCAGGCATTCGCTATATTGCGAGCACATGAATTTCGGCCGCACTGACTGGTTCGCGCATGCGTATAACGATCCATACGCATGCGCAGATGTGCGTACATCGCTCGGAACGAGCGTACTGCCGCTAGCGAGTGGCTCTGAATGAGGGCCTCTGTCTATAAAAAATTAAGAGGAAATCCCACTAATACCATTACTACTAAATTAGAGGTGTTTTTAAAACTCTATACTTCTAAAAACATTATCACAGAGGCTGTCCAGGAATATATTTGGATAGACACACCTTCTATACCGGTGCTGTACATCCTACCAAAAATACATAAGGATAGAAAAAAACCTCCAGGACGACCTATTGCAGCAGGAACAAATTCAATTTTGTCAAACCTGTCCCACTATCTGGATCACGTCTTACAGCCTATGGTACAGAAGACACTCTCCTACCTAAAGGATACAGTTTCCATTATTAAAGAACTTACTGATGTAGAATGGAAAACAGGATATGTATTAGTTACTGCGGACGTTACGTCCTTATATACCATTATCAGTCATCAATTAGGTATAGAGGCAATTAAATTCTTTTTAAATAAGGAGGAGGTGTCAGAAGATCATAAGAACTTCATTACAGAGGGCGTTGAGATGATTCTTTATAATAACTTTTTTTGGTACGACCATACGTTCTATTTACAACTGGAGGGCACAGCCATGGGCACCAGGCTGGCGCCGAGCTATGCCAATTTATTTATGGTATGGTGGGAGACACACTCTGTATGGAGTGGGCACCCATTCGGAGCCAGCCTGGTGACCTGGCGACGGTATATAGATGACATTTTCTTTATTTGGATTGGAGATCAGGCATCTTTAGACTCTTTCTGTTTATATCTCAATAATAATGAATGCAACATTAAATTAATATTCAACAGCAGTCTAGAGAGGGTGGATTTCTTAGATCTTACAATATATGTCGATGGGGAACAACTTAAAACTATGAATTTTGTCAAACCCACTGACTGTAATTAATTTATTAAGTCTGATAGTAACCATCATTACAATTGGTTAAAGAGCATCCCCAACAGCCAATTTCAACATATAAGACATAACTGTATGGATATGGAAGTGTATAAACAACAATCTGAGACACTTAAAGGACACTTTGTATCCAAAGGTTATAATGCTGAAATGGTTGATTTAGCAAGGAAAAAGGGTGAGGATCTTGATAGAAAGGAAGCCATTTTTAGAACCAAACCATACAAGAAAATTACTAAAAAGATGGGTATTCCCTTTATAACTAAATATAATAATCAGTATAAAGAGTTAGAAACCATCATTAGTAGACATTGGAAAATCCTCACCAATGATCCTTTGTTAGAGAAACATATTGAAACACGACCAAGCTTTGTGTATAGAAAGGCTCGTAACATAAGAGATAATGTAGTAAGAAGTGCCATAAATACCCCAATGAATATGTATAATGTTAAATCAAAGGGTTTTTATAGGTGTGGGGTGTGCAGCATATGTAAAGTATGCAAAAGCAATGTGAATAAGATTACTCATTATAAATCAACTCAAACGAACAAGACGTTTATTATAGATGACTTTATAACTTGTAATTCCAAATACTGTGTATATCTTTTAGAATGCTCTTGCGGGAGTCAATATGTGGGTAAAACCACCAGAACAATAAAGGAGAGACTTGCGGAGCATGTGAGGAATATCAAAAAGGGATTAGAAACACATAATGTCTCCCTTCATTTTAAAAATAAACATGCATGCAAATTAACTGAGTTAGTCTCTTTTTGTGGTATTAAATTAATTAAACCCAACTGGAGGATGAATGATAGAGACATTAGGTTGGCTAAAGTTGAGATGCAAATGATATATACACTTAAAACATTGGTACCTAGAGGCCTCAATGCCGATTTTGAAAGCAAGTGGTTTCTATGATTTTTATTCATTTACTATGACTTTTACTATATTTATTGTCCATATTTATTGTCCATATTCATTGCCCATTTTAATTTTATTTATGGATTCCATTTACTGACTGATTATTTTATTATATTTTTTATGTACTTACCACTGGGGACTGAGCGGTTATAACATATGGTAACAGACATACCCAAAATGGCCGCTACTCAACCGCTAGAGGCCGATCATGAAGTAATGAAATGAACTTACCCAAAATGGCCGCCGAGGATCACTAGAGGTCCAACCGATACTGGCACCACATCGTAACCGGAAGCGGATGTCACATGATGTACGATGTGCGTTCCAGCGGCACACATGATGGGAGATTGCGGCGAGCCACCTGGTATGCAGCGCTAATTACGATGGGAGGAATCCTAACCACTATGTGTGGTATTTATTAAAATCTGGACTGGAATACGGATGTACAAATATTATTATGTATTGTGTGTTGTTTGTTTTTTATGATAAGGTGATTACTTATGAGTGTAACACCGGCAGGCATTGATGATTATTTATAAATAGTCTGTTCATAGCTTCTTAATATTAGGAGCTATGTTTTATTAGATGCATGTTTTTCCACATTTTACTATGTGCTTTATACCTAATCTCACCCTTATGGTGTGGATAGGGTATAAATACTAATCCATGGAGTGTACCCCTTACATCCTGAGGAAGGACCCAAGAGGTCTGAAACGCGTTGGTGCTAGAAAGGGGGACACTGCAAGATCTGGAGATGGCTTTTTCTACTTTTGAACCAGTCTTTTTTTGCTACTTATTCCGGGTGAGATGCAATATTTGTGACTGAGAGCATATCTCCATATGGTGTACTGTTGTTTGGAGTAATACTCATCTGCTGTTTTTGGATTACTCGTAAATCCTTTTTAAAAAAAATTTGTCTTTTGGAATAAAATACATGGAGAATATCTACTTGCATGGTGAATTTTTCCTGGACTGAAGTCCAAAGACACCTTTTGAGGAACGCCTATATTTCTATTCAGGTGAGCGTGGTCCTAATAGGGCAGCTATCTATATTGATATTAAAAGATACCTTTCAAGGAACATATCTCTCTGTGTCTAGGTGAGCAGACAGGATTGTTTCCACCTATTCATGATCTAATACAGACTATGTGTCACTAATAGTCTCTTTCTTTATGGGGTTGGTGTAATTCGAGCCACATCCAGATGGAATCCCCACAAAAGGACAGCGCCTTTGGAATCACTCCTATTTTTGTTTCTGTAATTTTGATGGTGTGGTGCTCCAGAGTGTGAACTGGGCTGCAGTCCGGGAGCGCAGGAGACTCAAATAATTTCTATTGTTTGGTATTTCTGTATGCACTTGGTTCTTGTTTCCAGCTGCTCCATAATATGTTTACTTATAGAAATCAAAGGAAAACATACATTAATGAAGTTTTTAGAGATAATAATGAAGAAAATATTATTGATTATGACATAGAAAATTTATTGTTTAGACTTGAAAAAGCCCTTTTGCGGGAAAGTAAAATATGGTGGGAGCTTGTTTCCCTAGAGAAATATTGTTCCGAAAAAATGATACCCAGGGGCCTTAGAATAGAAAAAATCCCCTCTTTTAATTGTGAATCATTGGAATTTAGGGATGAATGGTTCAGGATCTTGGATTCCTGCTCATTTTCCCTAATGGAATTAATTATGAGTGAAAAGAAGAGGGAATTGAAAATCTTAGGAGATGATATAGATATGTATAAAACTCTGATTAATCCGTTTTCAGAATCTAAAAATTATAAAGAATTGGAAGAAAAAATTATATGGAGGTTAGAGAAAAATGAAAGAGATCTAAAGATAAAGAAAAAAAGAAGTATATAAGGGATAAAAATGATTATAAAATGGGGAAACAACATTTGATCACAAAAAAGGAGATACGCTTTGGGAGAGAAACTAATATTACTGATAACAGAGAAATTTTAAATAAAGATCATGATAACTGTGGAACCCCCATCACTAAATATACAGGTAATATTAAAAATAATATCAAAAATCATAATAAAGATCATCAAGAGAGACCCAGGGGATTTCCTATAACAAATAGGGTATATAGAGAGAGAGAAATACCCATGCAGGAGAAAAAAAGAAGGGAGGAATTTTGGCCTAATGGTGATTATAATCAAAGGAACTCCACTAGGAATACATTGAAAAGAGGCTTTAGAGGTGAATTTAGGTCCAATGACCGGTATAATCAGAGGAATCTCAGTGGAAATAAAAATAAAATGATATATCATAAGGATGAATGGAGGGATAAACATAGATATGGTGTCTTGGAACATGAAGACCGTTTTTTAGGACTGAGCCCAGAACCCCAATATCGACAATAACTAAGAAAAAGCGGGGAAAGAGGGGAGGGACTAAAATACCATCTAAGAAGAGGAAGAAAGTAAAAACCGGCAAACGGAAAAGTAATAGGGATCTTAATGATAATGAAAATGATCGCAAAACTAAAGATATGGATGATAAAGGTATAACTAAAATCTATAATTTGAGCCAATATCAACTAAACGAGCATGAACAAAAAATCCTAGAGAGGGGCCTTAAGTTTGCTCCATCTAGTCGCGTCAATGATTTTGAGGTGTATGTGGATTTAAATAAATTTATAAGAAGACTGACCCTAAAAAGATTTTTTAGTGATCGTTCAGAAAACGACCCAACCACTATGGAGAATAATAATTTTTCAATATTTAAGAAAAAATCCACTTTTTTTCCCACCCACAAAAAGGGTTGTTTTATCGAATCATTCGAACATCTAGTAAAAGAAGACCTTGAGAAAGCCAATTTTAAACCGATTAGGAACATGAATATTACAAAGGAAGAGAGAAATGCTATAAAAACCCTTAGAGAAAATAAACAGATCATTATCAAACCCGCCGATAAAGGGGGAACTGTAGTGATTTTAGATATAGAGGAGTATAATGCTGAGATTATCAGACAGTTGTCTGATAACTCTGGGCCTGATTCAGAGCCGTTCGCTATTTGCAGTCGTTCGTTCAAAAACAAGGGGTGGCTATTCAAATGATCCGTTCGCAAATTGCAGTCTGTTCACACCTCTAAGTCTGAACGAGCGAGCAAAACATACGCTCGTTTATTTGTTAAAAACGCCCCCTGGCCGCTCGCACCATACGTCATGTCCGCTATTTATTAGATTAATCGAGTACATCGACCGGCGTATGAACTGCTCGCTATTCTTGTGGTTGGTTTTTGCTACCACAATCTTGCGAGCAGTTCTGGCTATAAAATAACCCAGTGACGTGGTCAATGACGCTGCTGTATTAATTATGCACACCCATAAAACGCCCGTTTTGACCTTTAAGCACGCCTGCGTTCGGATCTCCACTCCCCATTTTCAAGCACCTTCCCCTGTTACCACCCACATACGCCTCATTCTGTCACTCAAAATAGCAGGCATTCGCTATATTGCGAGCACATGAATTTCGGCCGCACTGACTGGTTCGCGCATGCGTATAACGATCCGTACGCATGCGCAGATGTGCGAACATCGCTCGGAACGAGCGTACTGCCGCTAGCGAGTGGCTCTGAATGAGGGCCTCTGTCTATAAAAAATTAAGAGGAAATCCCACTAATACCATTACTACTAAATTAGAGGTGTTTTTAAAACTCTATACTTCTAAAAACATTATCACAGAGGCTGTCCAGGAATATATTTGGATAGACACACCTTCTATACCGGTGCTGTACATCCTACCAAAAATACATAAGGGTAGAAAAAAACCTCCAGGACGACCTATTGCAGCAGGAACAAATTCAATTTTGTCAAACCTGTCCCACTATCTGGATCACGTCTTACAGCCTATGGTACAGAAGACACTCTCCTACCTAAAGGATACAGTTTCCATTATTAAAGAACTTACTGATGTAGAATGGAAAACAGGATATGTATTAGTTACTGCGGACGTTACGTCCTTATATACCATTATCAGTCATCAATTAGGTATAGAGGCAATTAAATTCTTTTTAAATAAGGAGGAGGTGTCAGAAGATCATAAGAACTTCATTACAGAGGGCGTTGAGATGATTCTTTATAATAACTTTTTTTGGTACGACCATACGTTCTATTTACAACTGGAGGGCACAGCCATGGGCACCAGGCTGGCGCCGAGCTATGCCAATTTATTTATGGCATGGTGGGAGACACACTCTGTATGGAGTGGGCACCCATTCGGAGCCAGCCTGGTGACCTGGCGATGGTATATAGATGACATTTTCTTTATTTGGATTGGAGATCAGGCATCTTTAGACTCTTTCTGTTTATATCTCAATAATAATGAATGCAACATTAAATTAATATTTAACAGCAGTCTAGAGAGGGTGGATTTCTTAGATCTTACAATATATGTTGATGGGGAACAACTTAAAACTATGAATTTTGTCAAACCCACTGACTGTAATTCATTTATTAAGTCTGATAGTAACCATCATTACAATTGGTTAAAGAGCATCCCCAACAGCCAATTTCAACATATAAGACATAACTGTATGGATATGGAAGTGTATAAACAACAATCTGAGACACTTAAAGGACACTTTGTATCCAAAGGTTATAATGCTGAAATGGTTGATTTAGCAAGGAAAAAGGGTGAGGATCTTGATAGAAAGGAAGCCATTTTTAGAACCAAACCATACAAGAAAATTACTAAAAAGATGGGTATTCCCTTTATAACTAAATATAATAATCAGTATAAAGAGTTAGAAACCATCATTAGTAGACATTGGAAAATCCTCACCAATGATCCTTTGTTAGAGAAACATATTGAAACACGACCAAGCTTTGTGTATAGAAAGGCTCGTAACATAAGAGATAATGTAGTAAGAAGTGCCATAAATACCCCAATGAATATGTATAATGTTAAATCAAAGGGTTTTTATAGGTGTGGGGTGTGCAGCATATGTAAAGTATGCAAAAGCAATGTGAATAAGATTACTCATTATAAATCAACTCAAACGAACAAGACGTTTATTATAGATGACTTTATAACTTGTAATTCCAAATACTGTGTATATCTTTTAGAATGCTCTTGCGGGAGTCAATATGTGGGTAAAACCACCAGAACAATAAAGGAGAGACATGCGGAGCATGTGAGGAATATCAAAAAGGGATTAGAAACACATAATGTCTCCCTTCATTTTAAAAATAAACATGCATGCAAATTAACTGAGTTAGTCTCTTTTTGTGGTATTAAATTAATTAAACCCAACTGGAGGATGAATGATAGAGACATTAGGTTGGCTAAAGTTGAGATGCAAATGATATATACACTTAAAACATTGGTACCTAGAGGCCTCAATGCCGATTTTGAAAGCAAGTGGTTTCTATGATTTTTATTCATTTACTATGACTTTTACTATATTTATTGTCCATATTTATTGTCCATATTCATTGCCCATTTTAATTTTATTTATGGATTCCATTTACTGACTGATTATTTTATTATATTTTTTATGTACTTACCACTGGGGACTGAGCGGTTATAACATATGGTAACAGACATACCAAAAATGGCCGCTACTCAACCGCTAGAGGCCGATCATGAAGTAATGAAATGAACTTACCCAAAATGGCCGCCGAGGATCACTAGAGGTCCAACCGATACTGGCACCACATCGTAACCGGAAGCGGATGTCACATGATGTACGATGTGCGTTCCAGCGGCACACATGATGGGAGATTGCGGCGAGCCACCTGGTATGCAGCGCTAATTACGATGGGAGGAATCCTAACCACTATGTGTGGTATTTATTAAAATCTGGACTGGAATACGGATGTACAAATATTATTATGTATTGTGTGTTGTTTGTTTTTTATGATAAGGTGATTACTTATGAGTGTAACACCGGCAGGCATTGATGATTATTTATAAATAGTCTGTTCATAGCTTCTTAATATTAGGAGCTATGTTTTATTAGATGCATGTTTTTCCACATTTTACTATGTGCTTTATACCTAATCTCACCCTTATGGTGTGGATAGGGTATAAATACTAATCCATGGAGTGTACCCCTTACATCCTGAGGAAGGACCCAAGAGGTCTGAAACGCATTGGTGCTAGAAAGAGGGACACTGCAAGATCTGGAGATGGCTTTTTCTACTTTTGAACCAGTCTTTTTTTGCTACTTATTCCGGGTGAGATGCAATATTTGTGACTGAGAGCATATCTCCATATGGTGTACTGTTGTTTGGAGTAATACTCATCTGCTGTTTTTGGATTACTCGTAAATCCTTTTTAAAAAAATTTTGTCTTTTGGAATAAAATACATGGAGAATATCTACTTGCATGGTGAATTTTTCCTGGACTGAAGTCCAAAGACACCTTTTGAGGAACGCCTATATTTCTATTCAGGTGAGCGTGGTCCTAATAGGGCAGCTATCTATATTGATATTAAAAGATACCTTTCAAGGAACATATCTCTCTGTGTCTAGGTGAGCAGACAGGATTGTTTCCACCTATTCATGATCTAATACAGACTATGTGTCACTAATAGTCTCTTTCTTTATGGGGTTGGTGTAATTCGAGCCACATCCAGATGGAATCCCCACAAAAGGACAGCGCCTTTGGAATCACTCCTATTTTTGTTTCTGTAATTTTGATGGTGTGGTGCTCCAGAGTGTGAACTGGGCTGCAGTCCGGGAGCGCAGGAGACTCAAATAATTTCTATTGTTTGGTATTTCTGTATGCACTTGGTTCTTGTTTCCAGCTGCTCCATAATATGTTTACTTATAGAAATCAAAGGAAAACATACATTAATGAAGTTTTTAGAGATAATAATGAAGAAAATATTATTGATTATGACATAGAAAATTTATTGTTTAGACTTGAAAAAGCCCTTTTGCGGGAAAGTAAAATATGGTGGGAGCTTGTTTCCCTAGAGAAATATTGTTCCGAAAAAATGATACCCAGGGGCCTTAGAATAGAAAAAATCCCCTCTTTTAATTGTGAATCATTGGAATTTAGGGATGAATGGTTCAGGATCTTGGATTCCTGCTCATTTTCCCTAATGGAATTAATTATGAGTGAAAAGAAGAGGGAATTGAAAATCTTAGGAGATGATATAGATATGTATAAAACTCTGATTAATCCGTTTTCAGAATCTAAAAATTATAAAGAATTGGAAGAAAAAATTATATGGAGGTTAGAGAAAAATGAAAGAGATCTAAAGATAAAGAAAAAAAGAAGTATATAAGGGATAAAAATGATTATAAAATGGGGAAACAACATTTGATCACAAAAAAGGAGATACGCTTTGGGAGAGAAACTAATATTACTGATAACAGAGAAATTTTAAATAAAGATCATGATAACTGTGGAACCCCCATCACTAAATATACAGGTAATATTAAAAATCATATCAAAAATCATAATAAAGATCATCAAGAGAGACCCAGGGGAGTTCCTATAACAAATAGGGTATATAGAGAGAGAGAAATACCCATGCAGGAGAAAAAAAGAAGGGAGGAATTTTGGCCTAATGGTGATTATAATCAAAGGAACTCCACTAGGAATACATTGAAAAGAGGCTTTAGAGGTGAATTTAGGTCCAATGACCGGTATAATCAGAGGAATCTCAGTGGAAATAAAAATAAAATGATATATCATAAGGATGAATGGAGGGATAAACATAGATATGGTGTCTTGGAACATGAAGACCGTTTTTTAGGACTGAGCCCAGAACCCCAATATCGACAATAACTAAGAAAAAGCGGGGAAAGAGGGGAGGGACTAAAATACCATCTAAGAAGAGGAAGAAAGTAAAAACCGGCAAACGGAAAAGTAATAGGGATCTTAATGATAATGAAAATGATCGCAAAACTAAAGATATGGATGATAAAGGTATAACTAAAATCTATAATTTGAGCCAATATCAACTAAACGAGCATGAACAAAAAATCCTAGAGAGGGGCCTTAAGTTTGCTCCATCTAGTCGCGTCAATGATTTTGAGGTGTATGTGGATTTAAATAAATTTATAAGAAGACTGACCCTAAAAAGATTTTTTAGTGATCGTTCAGAAAACGACCCAACCACTATGGAGAATAATAATTTTTCAATATTTAAGAAAAAATCCACTTTTTTTCCCACCCACAAAAAGGGTTGTTTTATCGAATCATTCGAACATCTAGTAAAAGAAGACCTTGAGAAAGCCAATTTTAAACCGATTAGGAACATGAATATTACAAAGGAAGAGAGAAATGCTATAAAAACCCTTAGAGAAAATAAACAGATCATTATCAAACCCGCCGATAAAGGGGGAACTGTAGTGATTTTAGATATAGAGGAGTATAATGCTGAGATTATCAGACAGTTGTCTGATAACTCTGGGCCTGATTCAGAGCCGTTCGCTATTTGCAGTCGTTCGTTCAAAAACAAGGGGTGGCTATTCAAATGATCCGTTCGCAAATTGCAGTCTGTTCACACCTCTAAGTCTGAACGAGCGAGCAAAACATACGCTCGTTTATTTGTTAAAAACGCCCCCTGGCCGCTCGCACCATACGTCATGTCCGCTATTTATTAGATTAATCGAGTACATCGACCGGCGTATGAACTGCTCGCTATTCTTGTGGTTGGTTTTTGCTACCACAATCTTGCGAGCAGTTCTGGCTATAAAATAACCCAGTGACGTGGTCAATGACGCTGCTGTATTAATTATGCACACCCATAAAACGCCCGTTTTGACCTTTAAGCACGCCTGCGTTCGGATCTCCACTCCCCATTTTCAAGCACCTTCCCCTGTTACCACCCACATACGCCTCATTCTGTCACTCAAAATAGCAGGCATTCGCTATATTGCGAGCACATGAATTTCGGCCGCACTGACTGGTTCGCGCATGCGTATAACGATCCGTACGCATGCGCAGATGTGCGAACATCGCTCGGAACGAGCGTACTGCCGCTAGCGAGTGGCTCTGAATGAGGGCCTCTGTCTATAAAAAATTAAGAGGAAATCCCACTAATACCATTACTACTAAATTAGAGGTGTTTTTAAAACTCTATACTTCTAAAAACATTATCACAGAGGCTGTCCAGGAATATATTTGGATAGACACACCTTCTATACCGGTGCTGTACATCCTACCAAAAATACATAAGGATAGAAAAAAACCTCCAGGACGACCTATTGCAGCAGGAACAAATTCAATTTTGTCAAACCTGTCCCACTATCTGGATCACGTCTTACAGCCTATGGTACAGAAGACACTCTCCTACCTAAAGGATACAGTTTCCATTATTAAAGAACTTACTGATGTAGAATGGAAAACAGGATATGTATTAGTTACTGCGGACGTTACGTCCTTATATACCATTATCAGTCATCAATTAGGTATAGAGGCAATTAAATTCTTTTTAAATAAGGAGGAGGTGTCAGAAGATCATAAGAACTTCATTACAGAGGGCGTTGAGATGATTCTTTATAATAACTTTTTTTGGTACGACCATACGTTCTATTTACAACTGGAGGGCACAGCCATGGGCACCAGGCTGGCGCCGAGCTATGCCAATTTATTTATGGCATGGTGGGAGACACACTCTGTATGGAGTGGGCACCCATTCGGAGCCAGCCTGGTGACCTGGCGATGGTATATAGATGACATTTTCTTTATTTGGATTGGAGATCAGGCATCTTTAGACTCTTTCTGTTTATATCTCAATAATAATGAATGCAACATTAAATTAATATTTAACAGCAGTCTAGAGAGGGTGGATTTCTTAGATCTTACAATATATGTCGATGGGGAACAACTTAAAACTATGAATTTTGTCAAACCCACTGACTGTAATTCATTTATTAAGTCTGATAGTAACCATCATTACAATTGGTTAAAGAGCATCCCCAACAGCCAATTTCAACATATAAGACGTAACTGTATGGATATGGAAGTGTATAAACAACAATCTGAGACACTTAAAGGACACTTTGTATCCAAAGGTTATAATGCTGAAATGGTTGATTTAGCAAGGAAAAAGGGTGAGGATCTTGATAGAAAGGAAGCCATTTTTAGAACCAAACCATACAAGAAAATTACTAAAAAGATGGGTATTCCCTTTATAACTAAATATAATAATCAGTATAAAGAGTTAGAAACCATCATTAGTAGACATTGGAAAATCCTCACCAATGATCCTTTGTTAGAGAAACATATTGAAACACGACCAAGCTTTGTGTATAGAAAGGCTCGTAACATAAGAGATAATGTAGTAAGAAGTGCCATAAATACCCCAATGAATATGTATAATGTTAAATCAAAGGGTTTTTATAGGTGTGGGGTGTGCAGCATATGTAAAGTATGCAAAAGCAATGTGAATAAGATTACTCATTATAAATCAACTCAAACGAACAAGACGTTTATTATAGATGACTTTATAACTTGTAATTCCAAATACTGTGTATATCTTTTAGAATGCTCTTGCGGGAGTCAATATGTGGGTAAAACCACCAGAACAATAAAGGAGAGACTTGCGGAGCATGTGAGGAATATCAAAAAGGGATTAGAAACACATAATGTCTCCCTTCATTTTAAAAATAAACATGCATGCAAATTAACTGAGTTAGTCTCTTTTTGTGGTATTAAATTAATTAAACCCAACTGGAGGATGAATGATAGAGACATTAGGTTGGCTAAAGTTGAGATGCAAATGATATATACACTTAAAACATTGGTACCTAGAGGCCTCAATGCCGATTTTGAAAGCAAGTGGTTTCTATGATTTTTATTCATTTACTATGACTTTTACTATATTTATTGTCCATATTTATTGTCCATATTCATTGCCCATTTTAATTTTATTTATGGATTCCATTTACTGACTGATTATTTTATTATATTTTTTATGTACTTACCACTGGGGACTGAGCGGTTATAACATATGGTAACAGACATACCCAAAATGGCTGCTACTCAACCGCTAGAGGCCGATCATGAAGTAATGAAATGGACTTACCCAAAATGGCCGCCGAGGATCACTAGAGGTCCAACCGATACTGGCACCACATCGTAACCGGAAGCGGATGTCACATGATGTACGATGTGCGTTCCAGCGGCACACATGATGGGAGATTGCAGCGAGCCACCTGGTATGCAGCGCTAATTCCGATGGGAGGAATCCTAACCACTATGTGTGGTATTTATTAAAATCTGGACTGGAATACGGATGTACAAATATTATTATGTATTGTGTGTTGTTTGTTTTTTATGATAAGGTGATTACTTATGAGTGTAACACCGGCAGGCATTGATGATTATTTATAAATAGTCTGTTCATAGCTTCTTAATATTAGGAGCTATGTTTTATTAGATGCATGTTTTTCCACATTTTACTATGTGCTTTATACCTAATCTCACCCTTATGGTGTGGATAGGGTATAAATACTAATCCATGGAGTGTACCCCTTACATCCTGAGGAAGGACCCAAGAGGTCTGAAACACGTTGGTGCTAGAAAGGGGGACACTGCAAGATCTGGAGATGGCTTTTTCTACTTTTGAACCAGTCTTTTTTTGCTACTTATTCCGGGTGAGATGCAATATTTGTGACTGAGAGCATATCTCCATATGGTGTACTGTTGTTTGGAGTAATACTCATCTGCTGTTTTTGGATTACTCGTAAATCCTTTTTAAAAAAATGTTGTCTTTTGGAATAAAATACATGGAGAATATCTACTTGCATGGTGAATTTTTCCTGGACTGAAGTCCAAAGACACCTTTTGAGGAACGCCTATATTTCTATTCAGGTGAGCGTGGTCCTAATAGGGCAGCTATCTATATTGATATTAAAAGATACCTTTCAAGGAACATATCTCTCTGTGTCTAGGTGAGCAGACAGGATTGTTTCCACCTATTCATGATCTAATACAGACTATGTGTCACTAATAGTCTCTTTCTTTATGGGGTTGGTGTAATTCGAGCCACATCCAGATGGAATCCCCACAAAAGGACAGCGCCTTTGGAATCACTCCTATTTTTGTTTCTGTAATTTTGATGGTGTGGTGCTCCAGAGTGTGAACTGGGCTGCAGTCCGGGAGCGCAGGAGACTCAAATAATTTCTATTGTTTGGTATTTCTGTATGCACTTGGTTCTTGTTTCCAGCTGCTCCATAATATGTTTACTTATAGAAATCAAAGGAAAACATACATTAATGAAGTTTTTAGAGATAATAATGAAGAAAATATTATTGATTATGACATAGAAAATTTATTGTTTAGACTTGAAAAAGCCCTTTTGCGGGAAAGTAAAATATGGTGGGAGCTTGTTTCCCTAGAGAAATATTGTTCCGAAAAAATGATACCCAGGGGCCTTAGAATAGAAAAAATCCCCTCTTTTAATTGTGAATCATTGGAATTTAGGGATGAATGGTTCAGGATCTTGGATTCCTGCTCATTTTCCCTAATGGAATTAATTATGAGTGAAAAGAAGAGGGAATTGAAAATCTTAGGAGATGATATAGATATGTATAAAACTCTGATTAATCCGTTTTCAGAATCTAAAAATTATAAAGAATTGGAAGAAAAAATTATATGGAGGTTAGAGAAAAATGAAAGAGATCTAAAGATAAAGAAAAAAAGAAGTATATAAGGGATAAAAATGATTATAAAATGGGGAAACAACATTTGATCACAAAAAAGGAGATACGCTTTGGGAGAGAAACTAATATTACTGATAACAGAGAAATTTTAAATAAAGATCATGATAACTATGGAACCCCCATCACTAAATATACAGGTAATATTAAAAATAATATCAAAAATCATAATAAAGATCATCAAGAGAGACCCAGGGGAGTTCCTATAACAAATAGGGTATATAGAGAGAGAGAAATACCCATGCAGGAGAAAAAAAGAAGGGAGGAATTTTGGCCTAATGGTGATTATAATCAAAGGAACTCCACTAGGAATACATTGAAAAGAGGCTTTAGAGGTGAATTTAGGTCCAATGACCGGTATAATCAGAGGAATCTCAGTGGAAATAAAAATAAAATGATATATCATAAGGATGAATGGAGGGATAAACATAGATATGGTGTCTTGGAACATGAAGACCGTTTTTTAGGACTGAGCCCAGAACCCCAATATCGACAATAACTAAGAAAAAGCGGGGAAAGAGGGGAGGGACTAAAATACCATCTAAGAAGAGGAAGAAAGTAAAAACCGGCAAACGGAAAAGTAATAGGGATCTTAATGATAATGAAAATGATCGCAAAACTAAAGATATGGATGATAAAGGTATAACTAAAATCTATAATTTGAGCCAATATCAACTAAACGAGCATGAACAAAAAATCCTAGAGAGGGGCCTTAAGTTTGCTCCATCTAGTCGCGTCAATGATTTTGAGGTGTATGTGGATTTAAATAAATTTATAAGAAGACTGACCCTAAAAAGATTTTTTAGTGATCGTTCAGAAAACGACCCAACCACTATGGAGAATAATAATTTTTCAATATTTAAGAAAAAATCCACTTTTTTTCCCACCCACAAAAAGGGTTGTTTTATCGAATCATTCGAACATCTAGTAAAAGAAGACCTTGAGAAAGCCAATTTTAAACCGATTAGGAACATGAATATTACAAAGGAAGAGAGAAATGCTATAAAAACCCTTAGAGAAAATAAACAGATCATTATCAAACCCGCCGATAAAGGGGGAACTGTAGTGATTTTAGATATAGAGGAGTATAATGCTGAGATTATCAGACAGTTGTCTGATAACTCTGGGCCTGATTCAGAGCCGTTCGCTATTTGCAGTCGTTCGTTCAAAAACAAGGGGTGGCTATTCAAATGATCCGTTCGCAAATTGCAGTCTGTTCACACCTCTAAGTCTGAACGAGCGAGCAAAACATACGCTCGTTTATTTGTTAAAAACGCCCCCTGGCCGCTCGCACCATACGTCATGTCCGCTATTTATTAGATTAATCGAGTACATCGACCAGCGTATGAACTGCTCGCTATTCTTGTGGTTGGTTTTTGCTACCACAATCTTGCGAGCAGTTCTGGCTATAAAATAACCCAGTGACGTGGTCAATGACGCTGCTGTATTAATTATGCACACCCATAAAACGCCCGTTTTGACCTTTAAGCACGCCTGCGTTCGGATCTCCACTCCCCATTTTCAAGCACCTTCCCCTGTTACCACCCACATACGCCTCATTCTGTCACTCAAAATAGCAGGCATTCGCTATATTGCGAGCACATGAATTTCGGCCGCACTGACTGGTTCGCGCATGCGTATAACGATCCGTACGCATGCGCAGATGTGCGAACATCGCTCGGAACGAGCGTACTGCCGCTAGCGAGTGGCTCTGAATGAGGGCCTCTGTCTATAAAAAATTAAGAGGAAATCCCACTAATACCATTACTACTAAATTAGAGGTGTTTTTAAAACTCTATACTTCTAAAAACATTATCACAGAGGCCGTCCAGGAATATATTTGGATAGACACACCTTCTATACCGGTGCTGTACATCCTACCAAAAATACATAAGGATAGAAAAAAACCTCCAGGACGACCTATTGCAGCAGGAACAAATTCAATTTTGTCAAACCTGTCCCACTATCTGGATCACGTCTTACAGCCTATGGTACAGAAGACACTCTCCTACCTAAAGGATACAGTTTCCATTATTAAAGAACTTACTGATGTAGAATGGAAAACAGGATATGTATTAGTTACTGCGGACGTTACGTCCTTATATACCATTATCAGTCATCAATTAGGTATAGAGGCAATTAAATTCTTTTTAAATAAGGAGGAGGTGTCAGAAGATCATAAGAACTTCATTACAGAGGGCGTTGAGATGATTCTTTATAATAACTTTTTTTGGTACGACCATACGTTCTATTTACAACTGGAGGGCACAGCCATGGGCACCAGGCTGGCGCCGAGCTATGCCAATTTATTTATGGCATGGTGGGAGACACACTCTGTATGGAGTGGGCACCCATTCGGAGCCAGCCTGGTGACCTGGCGACGGTATATAGATGACATTTTCTTTATTTGGATTGGAGATGAGGCATCTTTAGACTCTTTCTGTTTATATCTCAATAATAATGAATGCAACATTAAATTAATATTTAACAGCAGTCTAGAGAGGGTGGATTTCTTAGATCTTACAATATATGTCGATGGGGAACAACTTAAAACTATGAATTTTGTCAAACCCACTGACTGTAATTCATTTATTAAGTCCGATAGTAACCATCATTACAATTGGTTAAAGAGCATCCCCAACAGCCAATTTCAACATATAAGACGTAACTGTATGGATATGGAAGTGTATAAACAACAATCTGAGACACTTAAAGGACACTTTGTATCCAAAGGTTATAATGCTGAAATGGTTGATTTAGCAAGGAAAAAGGGTGAGGATCTTGATAGAAAGGAAGCCATTTTTAGAACCAAACCATACAAGAAAATTACTAAAAAGATGGGTATTCCCTTTATAACTAAATATAATAATCAGTATAAAGAGTTAGAAACCATCATTAGTAGACATTGGAAAATCCTCACCAATGATCCTTTGTTAGAGAAACATATTGAAACACGACCAAGCTTTGTGTATAGAAAGGCTCATAACATAAGAGATAATGTAGTAAGAAGTGCCATAAATACCCCAATGAATATGTATAATTTTAAATCAAAGGGTTTTTATAGGTGTGGGGTGTGCAGCATATGTAAAGTATGCAAAAGCAATGTGAATAAGATTACTCATTATAAATCAACTCAAACGAACAAGACGTTTATTATAGATGACTTTATAACTTGTAATTCCAAATACTGTGTATATCTTTTAGAATGCTCTTGCGGGAGTCAATATGTGGGTAAAACCACCAGAACAATAAAGGAGAGACTTGCGGAGCATGTGAGGAATATCAAAAAGGGATTAGAAACACATAATGTCTCCCTTCATTTTAAAAATAAACATGCATGCAAATTAACTGAGTTAGTCTCTTTTTGTGGTATTAAATTAATTAAACCCAACTGGAGGATGAATGATAGAGACATTAGGTTGGCTAAAGTTGAGATGCAAATGATATATACACTTAAAACATTGGTACCTAGAGGCCTCAATGCCGATTTTGAAAGCAAGTGGTTTCTATGATTTTTATTCATTTACTATGACTTTTACTATATTTATTGTCCATATTTATTGTCCATATTCATTGCCCATTTTAATTTTATTTATGGATTCCATTTACTGACTGATTATTTTATTATATTTTTTATGTACTTACCACTGGGGACTGAGCGGTTATAACATATGGTAACAGACATACCCAAAATGGCCACTACTCAACCGCTAGAGGCCGATCATGAAGTAATGAAATGAACTTACCCAAAATGGCTGCCGAGGATCACTAGAGGTCCAACTGATACTGGCACCACATCGTAACCGGAAGCGGATGTCACATGATGTACGATGTGCGTTCCAGCGGCACACATGATGGGAGATTGCAGCGAGCCACCTGGTATGCAGCGCTAATTCCGATGGGAGGAATCCTAACCACTATGTGTGGTATTTATTAAAATCTGGACTGGAATACGGATGTACAAATATTATTATGTATTGTGTGTTGTTTGTTTTTTATGATAAGGTGATTACTTATGAGTGTAACAACGGCAGGCATTGATGATTATTTATAAATAGTCTGTTCATAGCTTCTTAATATTAGGAGCTATGTTTTATTAGATGCATGTTTTTCCACATTTTACTATGTGCTTTATACCTAATCTCACCCTTATGGTGTGGATAGGGTATAAATACTAATCCATGGAGTGTACCCCTTACATCCTGAGGAAGGACCCAAGAGGTCTGAAACGCGTTGGTGCTAGAAAGGGGGACACTGCAAGATCTGGAGATTGCTTTTTCTACTTTTGAACCAGTCTTTTTTTGCTACTTATTCCGGGTGAGATGCAATATTTGTGACTGAGAGCATATCTCCATATGGTGTACTGTTGTTTGGAGTAATACTCATCTGCTGTTTTTGGATTACTCGTAAATCCTTTTTAAAAAAATGTTGTCTTTTGGAATAAAATACATGGAGAATATCTACTTGCATGGTGAATTTTTCCTGGACTGAAGTCCAAAGACACCTTTTGAGGAACGCCTATATTTCTATTCAGGTGAGCATGGTCCTAATAGGGCAGCTATCTATATTGATATTAAAAGATACCTTTCAAGGAACGTATCTCTCTGTGTCTAGGTGAGCAGACAGGATTGTTTCCACCTATTCATGATCTAATACAGACTATGTGTCACTAATAGTCTCTTTAATATGACAGGCACTGTGCAGTCCTGACCAGCTGTGATGGAGGGGGAAAATGTAAATTCAAAACCCCAAATAAACACACCAAGGTGGGTCCAGGAGAATCAGGGTGCAAGCCAGGGATTTCACAGTGCAGGAGAAAGAAGCAGGGAAGGCAGGAGAAGCGCCTGGCCAATTCCAAGATGGCGTCCGCTGGCAATGATGCAGCAGTGAGCACCTCAGATCTGGCAGAATCTGAGAGGTGGGGAGCCGGATAAGCCTCCCTCTTGCCCACCAGTATCTCCAGTGACTGCGGATGGCGGAGCAGGTCACGGCTCTTGATGCTGGCAGTGGTGAGAAGCACCATATGCAAGGGGGAGCGGAGAGCTCACTAAAACGAGGCCGTCAGCAAGGTCTGCCCACCGGAAGTCCTTCCACTCTTTTATTAATTAAGTGATCGCTCTCTCTTCATATCTCTCTTAGTTATTACAGGAATCTAATTTATTTTTGAAGGTGTCTATTTCTTTTTCTAATTCTCCCACTTTAGCAGTACTAAATTTCACTAGAAGGCCCATCACTTTCAAAGAGTAATCGTCTAGAGGTTTGTTCCATTCTTCCAAAAGAATGGGATCGTTTACAAAAATGGTTGGTTGGATAATCTCGGGCCTCTTTGTAACATATTATTGTCAACATATTTTTGGAGATTGATGTCGTCTAGCCAATGTCGCATTTCTGCTTTCAGCAAATCTTCCAAACGCAAAAAATCCTTTACGAGATCTAGAGGTTGTACATATGGGACAGAGAAAAAACCCTTCACAGGACATATATAATTCAAATAAATGTAAATCAACAATTTCTTATATATGTTTTAATCAATTTCCTGCATGTTGGTGGTGTTCCCCAAGGTAAACAACTGTAGTCAAGATCACAGAGGGGTTCCCGCAAGAGAGCAGAAAGAAAGAAAAAAACTTTTTTTGGGCCCTCTTCTACATTTTATTTTAAGATATTAAAATCTAACTTTTATTAGAAACACGTTAAAAAGGTCAATATTACGGAGCAAATACTAGAGGGTATGTCTCCTAAATTGACCAGGGTATGTCCTTTTTTATATAAATAAAACATTTAATATATATGTAATTAATCGTGAGCTCCAACGCATTTCAGCTGGGATGGCCTTCTTCTGGGAGTATTGTCAACACAATTAAACGCGTTGGCGCACACAATTAATCACATTCCACAACACCCTGGAGGCTGTATGTGCAGCTAGAATGAGCAACAACTACACATCCCGCTGTTGAGCCAAGTCATGGTCCCATGACACAGAGCCGGAAGTTCCAGAGAAGGAGGATGTGAACGTCCAATGACAAGCCAGCAAGGGGCAAGAGCAGACAGCTATTGGGACCTACAAGGGTACGTCTCTGTATTGGAGGGGGTGTCTGGTGGTTGGTTTCCAGGAGCCATAGCTGATACATCCCCTCCCCAGACAGTGGCCAACTTCTCTGGGGTGCAGGTCCCAATGGGCATCTGGATACACACGCACCGCTAAGCATCTGGTCCTGGAGAGGGGGCCAAGTCCAGAGTCCCCCTTTGTGCCTACCAGCAGCTCAGCCCCTGACCCAGAGTAGACCACCCCGGGCAACGACGATGACAGGATCGGGTAATTACCATCTACCACCTACAGACTGCTCAATAGCAAGACTAGTGGGACGCCACAGTCTGCTTATATAGTGAACACTTTCTACAGAACTCTTATGTGCACGAACAAACCATTTGTAGTGCACTCAGCATCACAATAGAATGATATTTAGAAACACTGGGCCTTGTACATGATAGATTTGGACAGTATCATTGCAATATGTAACAAATTGATAATAGTGCATTGTGGTGTACAAGTTTTTGTATAACATTGTTTTTATTGTGACAATTATTAAAAGTTAATTACATAATATATTGAGTATGCACATCTTTTACACTTCATCACATAATTAGAGTGAACAACACAACTAAGGCTGATCGCGAGACTATCCCCACTTTTTATGTTGTTGTGTAGATTTTTCATGAATTCAATGTCTTATATAATATGTATTATTACACAACTTTGTTTTTAAAAGTGTCTTATTAAATTCTATTTTTAAATTATTCACAAAAAGAGGAACAGACTTATAATGAGGAGGAATTAATCGAGGTATTTTTAACCTGTCTAAATATCACTTCTTAGCAAGGACCTAATATTTTCTCCAACTGCTGATGCTAATTTATTTGTGGAACCTCACTAGAACGCTCTGTTGCAAAAAAATATTTTGCAAATAAAAATATCAAAATATCTATAAAAATAAAGAAGTTGCCATGGCGAATTGTGTTAGATCAACAGGCCTCGCACACCCTAAACAATCTTAATGACCTTTTAGAAGTATCCAAACATTTGCATACTTTCCACAAAACAATCAATACCCATATATGATACTAATAAAAGTAAGAAATTCAGATACAAATCAGAATTATTTCCAATGTTTGCTAAAACAAATGGCATAAAACATTTCTACAAGGCAACAATGGAAGGCTTCAAA
Source organism: Taudactylus pleione (assembly GCA_031769625.1). Lineage (NCBI taxonomy): Eukaryota > Metazoa > Chordata > Amphibia > Anura > Myobatrachidae > Taudactylus > Taudactylus pleione. Next base: position 3,726,355 of record JAUIMM010000684.1, read on the forward strand.
ACAATCCACCAAAGAGACATCAAAATAAAATCTAAACAAAAGAGAAAAGAAAGCTATAAAAATATAACCAAAGATAGCTCCATTGTAATAAACGAAGCAGATAACTGTGGAGGCCTTAAAATATTAAACAGAACAGATTATATCAAAGAATCTTGAAGACAACTACAAGATAAGAACTTTTACATTGAATTGCCCTCATCCAAATAGGGACTATCTAGACATACTTCTTAAAATTCTAGATCTGGCAATTGAAAAAATGGGTCATATCTAAAGAAAATTCTAATTTAATTCTTATCCGACGATTCCTATTTTTATTATTTAACGAAACTGCACAAATCCCTCACTACACCCCCTGGTCGCACTATAATTTCAAGAGTAAATTCACTTTCTTCAATTATTTATTTTTATGTTGTTCATTTCCTACAGTCTCGTGTCTCTTATATCAATTCTTGTATCAAAGATACCACTCACTTCCTTAGTAAGATCCAAGATATAATTTTGATAGATTCATATGCATTTCTCACTTTAGGGGATAAATTTACTAAAGTGAGAGTTTTTAGAAATGAGTTTTAGAAGAGATGTTGCTATAGAAACCAATCAGATTCTAGTTATCAATTAACTAGCACATTCCAGAAGATAATAGCTAGAATCTGATTGGTTGCTATGGGCTATAGTAAATTTACCCCTGGATGTTTCTGCACTGGATACAAATATTCCTCACAATTTAGGTGTGTCCATTATAAGATCAAAACTTGACAGTGATGGTGATCTCTCCATTCCACATAGAAATTGTATTGTGCATTGTATACAATTTATCCTAAAACACAATTATTATTTATTTGAGAACACCTATTACTTATAGATTATGGTTACGGTGGTGGGCAACAGGTTTGCCTCAAATTACACCATCCTCTACATGGGAGACTTTGAGTCCTGCCCTGTGGAGGAGGAGCCAATCGCGGCGAACCTGGGCCCTCATTCAGAGCCGTACGCTCTGAGCAGAGCGCACGCTCTGAATGAGGGCCGGCCTCCATGAAAATGGAGCGTCCTCCTGGACGCTCGTATAGCTGTGGGTCACCACCCACAGGCTATACGAGCGTGCATTTTGATGGCCGCGATGGTCACGACCATCGAAACTGCGAGCCAGAGCCTGCGGTTGAGGTTTTCAACCGCAAGCTCCGGAGTGATTTTGGCTCTATCAGAGCCAAAATCACTCCCACTGACATCACTAGTGATGTCAGTGGGCCGGCTTCTGATGGGAGGCGTTCCCGTGGGAACGCCCCCATCAGGGAGGCACGCCCCTGGCACACCTACCAAAGGGGGCGTGCTGTCAATCAAAATCGACAGCACGCCCCCTTTGATCAGACACAACGAGCGAAGGACTTTCCTTCGCTCGTCGCGTCTGGCGCATGCGCACGATGGAGCTCCCTCCGTCGTGCGCACGCTCAGTCCAGAACATCGACCCACTTGCGAGCGGACAGCCGCTCGCGAGTGGGTCTGAATCAGGCCCCTGGTGCGCTATGGTCGATACATCAACAATTTATTTATTATCTGGCATGGAGCCCCTGAAACTGCACTTTCTTTTGTTCACTATTTAAACCTTAATTCTTATCATCACACATTCACCCAAACCTCCAATCACGTCATATAGAAGACAATAAAAGTTACTTAAAATTTTTGTGATCCAGTAGATTCAAACAATTCTCTACATTTCCATAGTGGACACCACAAACCATAGAAAACGAATATACCAAAAGGTCAGTAACGTAGGGTAAGAAAGAATTGTTCTACATTAGAGTTTTTTACAAACAAGCAGAAACAAATTATAGCTAATTTCAAAGATAGTTACTATCCAGAACCACTCCCGAAGAAAGCGTGGGAAGACACTAGGAAACTAAGTCAAAAAGATCTCATCACCAAGGAAGTCAGGAGAGATCCTGGTTGTGCATTCCTGGATGAAGATCCAGTCATTTCTATTTCTAAGTTCAATAAATGTTCAAACCATATTAAAAAGATTATCCGTCCAATTATTCTACTTTAATTCATAATCCTCATCTTAGAGGTCATATTCCAACCCAACCAAAAATTGTATTTAAAAAGAATAAAAATCTTAAAAACATTCAGGGGTCTATGTACTAAGCAGTGATAAGAGACAGAGTGAAAAGTGATAAGTCTGTGATAAGTGGCAGCCAATCAGCTCCCAACTGTCATCTCACAGGATGTGTTTGAAAAATGACAGTTGGGAGCTGATTGGCTGGCACCTTATCACTGACATCACTTTTCACTCTGTTTCTTATCACTGCTTAGTACATAAACCCCATAAGCTCCTAGTTATCTTAAACCTATTCCTCAGAATGAATCTACCAGTACAGCTTGGTTACTCTCACGCCCACTAGGTTTTTTATAAAGTCAGTATAAAACAATGTACTATGCATGAATATAAAATAAAAAAAAAAGCCAAATCCTTTTCTTTAATTAAACCACAACTAATTACAGATATCAAAAAATTCATTAACTTTGATACTTGATATGTGGTCTAAGGGCTTCATTCAGAGCCGCTCGTAAGCGGCCGCTCGCTCGTTCTGACCGATGTTCGCTCATCTGCGCATGCGTACGGTTTGTAATACGCATGCGCGAACCAGTCAGTGCGGCCAAAAAACGTTTGTTCGCTATATAGCGAATGCCTGCTATTTTGAGTGACAGGAGGAGGCGTATGTGGGTGGTAACAGGGGAAGGTGCTTGAAAACGGGGAGTGGAATTCAGAACGCAGGCGTGCTTAAAGGTCAAAACGGGCGTTTTAAGGGTGTGCATAATTAAAACAGCAGCGTCATTGACCACGTCACCTGGTTGTTTTATAGTCAGAACTGCTCGCAATATAGTGGTAGGAAAAACCAACCACAAGAATAGCGAGCAGTTCATACGCTGTTCGATGTACTCGATTAATCTAATAGCGGACATGACGTATGATGCGAGCGACCAGGGGGCGTTTTTATCAAAATTTCGACCGCAAGTTTTACTCGCTCGTTCAGACTTAGAGGCATGAACAGACCGCAAAGAGCGAACGGTTCATTTGAATAGCCACCCCTTTTTTTTAAATGAACGACCGCAAATAGCGAGTGGCTCTGAATCAGGCCCTAAGTTCTTTTCTGTTCTTGTCTTTGTTATTACGTAATTAGTAAGATAACTAACCATAGTGTGCCAAAGCACTTTTTAGAGCATCATGCAGGCAGATTAAACATATCCCTTCTACCATTAAGGGGGGAAGGGGGGTGACAGAAATCAAAAACTTTGTCAACAATAAATTTACTAAATGTACAAACTTAACAAGATCACTCCAGATGGCCTGAATTAACTTAATTAATTTTGTGATGTGTCTGGTGCCCTCCATGGGGATTTTAGTGGTTGTCCGGTCACATCATCTACATTTAGGTAACCACACACATCCCAATATGCTCATCTCTTCACTTTTATTTTTGTACCCCCTATATCTCCAAAAAAACATATTTATATTTATATATGTCCTTTCATTCTCTATATGGCCTCATCTTTATACATTTATTCCAACTATATAATACGCTTCACTTGGTTATATGTTGTGTTATTTATCATTTGTTATTTTGTATTATTTTTCTTCATTATTTTATATATAATTTTGATTTGATTTAATTTAATTTTATTATTTTTATTATGTGACACCTAAGATGGTTAATGCATATGTGACTTATGCATATGTTAAAAAATGTACACATTCACATTTATGTCATTATCCGAGTATTTACATTTCATATACGCAAATTCATATCTCTCCAATGAGAATTTGCGTTACTGGTAATATACCATTGAGAAGTAGACTATGTTATTATAACCCCTAACTCATAATGCTAACACCTCTATAACTTACCTTTATGTTTGAAACTTAAGACTGTCTAAATCTATTTTTATACTTCTGTATAAATATATTTCATCAAACTATAACTACTAACCTAATTACCGATCTCTTTTGAAAGAGTATGAAGATATGTTAAATTATCGACAATAGAGACCAAACCACTATTCCCCTGATGTACTATATGTCCCCCACGCCAAGGGTTGCCTAGACTACCACACTCACTACGTCATGAATAGGAGATATCTTAGATGGTGTTTGCGATAACATGACCGTGGCATCTACAATTACTCTGCGTGGTATCGTTGCAACCTTGTATCCGCGTCAATAACAATGGGATGCAATCTTATAGCCCCCATTCCCACTCACGTGACCTTATTCATCAGGGGCCCACGGCATTAAATATATCACTATGTTTTTTTTAAATAATCAAGGCATTTCTAATAAATCTATTTATAGGCTAATCTTCAATTGTCTCCAACTATATTTTACATGTTGATTCACAATCACCTATCCCAGGTGAAATGTTTTATCCTAATGAGGACTGGTATACTGGGATCGGTATGAATGACCGATGCCGGAAGACCAGCAGCAGTGAAGATCCCGACAGCTAAAAAAGGTAAGTATAACTAACTCTCTCCCCCCTAACCCTCCCTTTGGAGTGCCTAACCCTAACCTCCCCCCTAGTGCCTAACCCTCCCCGTAAGTGCCTAAACCTAATCTCCCCCATCCCCACAGCCTAAACCTAAGTCTCCCGGGGAGGGTGCCTAACCCTAACCCCCCCCCCCCTCCTTCCCCTAGCCTATCCCTCCCAGGGGGGTGCCTAACCCTAAGTCCCCCCCGGGAGCCCCTAACCTAACCCTCCCCCCCCAGCTGTTCGCGCCCGCCGCCCAGTTCACCTTGGTTAGGTATGCCGGGCATTGGGCGCATCCTGTATGCTTATTAAGTGACATCTTACCAGCTACAGAGCTTCATATTTTTAAAGCATTTTTTTCTGGTGGACTAATTTACCCCACATACAAGTGGTATATTATCACCCCTGATTTATAATGCATTCAATGCCTTACAAGACTGCGGTTTAATATATGATATTACCTAATTGTTATTCAGTCAACTTTATACTATTTAGCTTATACCACTCTGAGGTGACTCTGGACAGTGCCACCACTCCTGTTGCAATCTCTATTTATTTTACAGGTCTTTTCCTTTTCCATATCTATTTTCAAAAAGTACATACTCTCATTTCTTGTCCAGTGTCCAAGACAAACAATAAAATGTAGAAATCAGGCACCTGAGAAGTGGATCTTTTCCAAATTTACTTGAGGAGTACCTTTTCTGATTTATGTTGCTCTCTTACTGTTACTGTGTGAGGGATCAGTATGCATAGCCGCGTTTCAAATCCCGACAGCGGAAGCCCGGCAGTGAAGATCCCGACAGGTAAGTATTTTTTTCTATTTACTAACCTAACCTCCCTCCCCTAACCCTCCCATAGGGTTGCCTAACCCTAACCCCCCCCCAAGTGCCTAACCCCCCTTTAAGTGCCTAAACCTAACCCCCCCTTCCCCGCAGCCTAACCCTAAGTCTCCCGGGGGGTTCCTAACCCTAACCTCCCCCCAAAGTGCCTAACCCTAACCCCCCTCTAAGTGCCTAAACCTAACCCCCTCTTCCCCGCAGCCTATCTCTAAGTCTCCCCGGGGGTGCCTAACCCCCCCTCCTTCTAGCCTAACCCTAACCCCCCCTCCTTCTAGCCTAACCCTAAGTCCCCCTCGGGTGCCCTTAACCTAACCTTACCCACCCCCCCCCACGGCCGTCCGCGCCCGGCACCCGGCTTCACTTTCGATCGGTAAGCCAGGTTCGGGCTCCCGGCGTAGGTCTAATGACAGGCGTCGGGATTTCGACGCCTGTCACTAGACACTTGCCGGGATTAGACAGTCGGGATGCCGACGGTCGGCATTTAGACTGTTGGCATCCCGACTGCATACCCTGTGTGATAGATTTTTTTGGAATGTTACCACCAACAATTTATAATATTAAGAGGTTTAAATGTAGTCTAATGCATGTTTAGATATAATTAGCAATTGCTTATTATTGCTGTTTTATTGCTGATATTTCGCTACCTGCTGGATTGATTGCAATTTTCTGACTAATGTATTATTAATGATATTTCGCCACCTGCTGGATTAGTTATATCTAAAATATTTCACTATCCAGGAATAGCAAGGAAGTAACCGAAATATATAAGACTTGATATTTGAACTTGCTACCTGGACTTATTGATGTCACAAATAATGTGACATGGAATTATTTGACACATATATGTACAGATGTATGTGGACAGATGTGTCCACATACATCTAGCCTCTTTGCGTGTTAATTAACCTTTCTAGTTGCACCATGCTGTGGTGTGACTTGGTAGCGTCTTTTTACCTTCCAGTGCGTCTTTTCGAATGGCGCTACAAAATGGACACACAGGCAGCTTCTGCTGATTAAAATGATATGCAGCATGTATATATTCTGTGTTCAACTGCAGGCAGGGGCGTCTTTAGAGAGGAGGAGGGCTGTGGTCATCCCTTGTCACGGGCCCCCTCCTCTCACCCCGGTGGCCAGCAGCCGACTGACACGGCTGGCCGACCACTGCAGAATCAATAGACTCTGGGCACTAGAGTGTGCCCAGGGTCTATTGTGCATGCGCAGATTGCTGGGGAAATGGAGCGGCTGCCATTTTCCCAACGATCTCCTCGCAGCACATGCGCAAAACACCGGAAAAAGGGCCGTAGCGGCCGTTTTCGGGCATTTGAACAGCGCTGGGAAACCCGACGCGGGACTTCGGAGAGGTAAGTAACACCCTGCACCCATTACAGATACGCCCCTGACTGCGGGTGTATCTGCATTCAAAACGCCACGTTACAATGTCACAGCAGCTGACACTGTAGGCATGCCGCATGTCATTTTAGTCAGCAGAAGCTGATGCGAATTAGATGCACTGGAAGGTAAAAAGTCGCATGAAATGAGGCTCGGCGTTACCGTTTCACAGGAAGCTCCCTTTTTATGTGTCACGCAACTTGTAGCACACGGAGGATAGATGTATGTGGTCATCATCTGTATATGTGTTGTTTTAGTGTTTGTGGGGCAAGTTTTAGCTACTATTGAGTAAAAGTTAAGTTTTAAGCTACAGACAAGTGCCCCCACAAAGGAAGTTTATATTTCTGTCCCTTTGTCGCTAATTTCAAACTCTAGGGGAGCACCTCCAGGGAATAAAATATCTCTACCCCATACTGAGGGTCATCTACTCATAGTGTTAGTATGTTTGTATAAACCCTGGTTACATTTATCATTTTTAGCCTGTGCAGGGAAACATCTATACTTCGACGTAATTAGAAAAGGCTCTGCGCAAACAAAAAAAAGGGGTTGCTGACACTAAGTGGCAACTCCTCACTTCACCAACTCATAAATCTAGAGACCCCAACCTAATGACAGAGGGAAGCTTAAATCTCCACCCTTCCCAGACTCCAGCCAAAGGGGACTTTAGTAATCAGCAGCAGGTCTATAAAATATAGGAATAGATAAAAAAAAACACACAGCGTTCTCACTCTTCGACGCTCCTACTCCCCAGGCTTGACTTACTTTCTTTGATCCTCGATAAGCTGTAAAAGTATCCTGGGCGTGGGCAGTGGCTTTTCTCCTTGTCACACTCCCACCTCGTACTCTCCACTGGGATCTCCTGGTCTCCAGCAGGGCACACTCTGGGTCCTCAGTAGGGGTTCCTCTCCGGGTCCACCAGCTCCCCAGATCCTCTGATCTACAGCCTGCGGGTCCCTGTTCTCTGGCAGCGAAGCTCCTCAGGTTCTTTGACATTCCAGCAGTAGCAGCACTTGATCCATGGACAGCCCACATGCAGCTTGGTTCCTGACGGAGTCTTCTCTGGGTCCATTGGCTGCAGGTGAGAGCCACAAGTGTTTTTTCATGAGTGAGAGTCACAAGTACGTCAGGGTGAGTGCTGGAAGAAGCGGGCAAGTCTCGGGTGAGAGCCGAGTCCTAGAAGACATTTACCGCCCAGAAGAAATACCATCCTGGTATTACCAGGTGTCATAGGATTTCCTCTGTGAACACACACTTACCATTACAGACGAAGCTACAAACTGTTGGGTGACTACAGGTCCGGTAAGCCACCCCTTTTTTTCGTGTATAGACTTAACATCATTGGATGGCATAAAAGTGTTCTTGAGAAGATCGATATTTTAAAGGATATTTTTTAAATTTTTTGCTTTATTTAAAATTTGTTTTTATTGAAGATCATCATTTTTAGACTCTCATTGGTCTACTGCAAATATCAATACCAGACATGTCTGGTGTCTACTGTATAGACATTTTTTGGGGCCACTATCCAGTGTTCTGTCTGCAGAGTATAGACTTATTTCGCTCAGGAGGACTATTATTTTATACACTGAAGTTGCATTGTCTTTGAACAGTACAATCACAGCGCTGCAAGATCTGACACGGTGTCTATACACTATTTTTTCCTATTTTCTTATTTAAAGCATCTGGCTGTTAGGTGCAGGTGTCGGGTGCAGCAGCAGTGAGGAGCGCTCTGTAAGAAACCTACTACGTAGAAAGTGTGGACTCCACTGATCGGTGCCATCAATAGTGATAGTGGCACAAGCCATCAATGATTGTAAACTATGCTATGTGGTACCATCGGTTTTAACCATCAATGGTTCGCACATGCGCAGGAGAGACTTGGCTCGCGTTTCCTTTGCACATGCATGATAGCTGGCGCTGCCAATGCCGCTTCATTTGTTTTTGTTCAAGTTCAGTGGGTACAAGTCTGAGACTCAGCAGCCGCGCCTAGACTAGAGTGCCACAGTATCGTCACTTCTATACTCCAGCCCTGCTGCTATTGGCTGCCCTTCAGTGCTGCTTGCCCATGGTTGGTTGAGCTGATTGGTGGTCTGTTCCCCTTCCACAAGCAGCAGAGCAGCCCGGCCACAGCATAATAAAACTGTATGTCTCTGTAGGAGCTGGGGGCAGGGCTTGGTCTGTGAAGTCAGTGAGGCGGGTCATCCCAGGTGAGGTGCAGGGCTGCTGGCTGGCTGGCAGCCTAGTAGCTCTGCACATCAGTGCACTCAAATGGTGCGTACACACTGGGCGATAAAGTGGACGACTGAACGATAACGATATCGTTATCGTTCAGTCGTCCACTTTATCGTCCATTTTTAACCCCAAAACGATGAACGATAACGACGACGCGCGTTCCCGCGGGTCGTTCGTCATCATCGTTCATCGGGCTGACATGCAGGCCAACCTGACGATCTCGTCAGGTTGCTGCATGTTGGGGAATGGGGGAAAGAGCCCGGCGCTGAACAATATCGTTAATGATATCGTTCAGCGGCTGTGCTCAATGTCATGAACGACATTGAGCACAGCCTGCCGGGGACACACTACACAATATCGCTCAGGAAGCATATCGTGTAGTGTGTACGCACCAAAAGAGTGAGAATAGAAACCCATAAGTACTACGGCTGCCATCAATGGTAGAAAACTATTTGATTACCCACCATCGATGGCAAAACTACTTGACATCAGGGGGGTGACCATCGATTATTTCAAATCAGTGATAGTCAATGGCCATCACTAGTCTCAACACCGGGATCCTTGCAATTCCAGTGCTGCATACGTCCTCTGCCACGGGTCCCGCAGTGCTCCGCTTTGGCAGCAGCCATATGCCTGTAGATCCTCTCCAACTGCGGCAGCAGTTCCAGCGACAATTCCATGGTGACTTCTTTAAACAGCGGAGGCTCCAACGTAGTGATCCCCAACCGGATCCCTTCCGCGGCTCTATGCAGGGATCCACTGGCAATCTTCCTTCATGGACTACACATACACCAGCTCCCAGGGTCCTTCTCATGCGCATATTCGTAGCATGTGACACCCCTCCGCCGCTCTCCCTGCAGATACTCAAAATCTTCCTGACTGATATGGTGACTCCGTTCTTTCCTATCAGAGGGCCTGATTCAGATTCAGATAGAGTGGTATGGAGTAGAATGTCTTATAGGTGGTCCGGTGAATGCGGCGTGCTATGATACCACTCTATCATAAAAAGCGCTATAAACAGCGAGTGTGTATAGGAGGTTTATTTATGATTTTTATTTGAATCGTGGTTTATTTAATTTATTTCTGTATACACAGTACATATTCAAGCGCTCTTTTTTAACATAATTTATGGTACTAGAATTTAATTAATTCCATCCTGCAAAATGAAATCCCATGACACTCCCATGACACACCCACAACACTCCCATGACACACCTATGACACGCCCACAACACTCCCATGACACGCCCACAACATCCCTATGACACACCCATAACCCTCCCATGACACACCCACAACCCTCCCATGACACACCCACAACCCTCCCATGACACACCTATGACACACCCACGACACTCCCACAAGAGGGACAGTTCAGTGCGATCACATTGTTGCCACCTAGTTTCTGCCTCACAATGCCCATTTCACGCAAAGCCAGGTCCAGCTAAGATCCGCCTGGCTCAGAATCGGACGAAGATACACAAATATGCGTAAAATCGCTTCTGAACATGCGCTATAGGCTAAAACTATTTGTGTTCTTGCAAAAAGATCCATCTGACAGAATTATCCCCAATGTTATCAACTGGCAGGAGCAAACCACTAAATCCCTGCAGATGCCATCTTGCCCCACAATTCCATGCCCTTCTCCGAAACACCAGCAGCAATCACTTAAAATTAGGCTTGACTTATAAAAGAGCATTTGCACTGCGGTTTTGTACTATCGGGGTTTGTAAGTGACACTGATAAATATCACATGCTGCCACCATTACTGATTGCAAAATCACATTTTAGGCTACACCTAGATTAGCCAAAATCACAGTCCTTTCTGACCACGTCACACCGCTTTCAGGGGCCAGATCTCTGGATTGTCCCATATTAGCCAGGATCATTGTCAGGGTCTGAATTATAATCACTTTTATCGGTGCAATATAGCTGCAAGAAGATAAAGAAAAAAAATTGCAAAAGATTTATAAAACTATCACATGGTTCCACAAGTTGCAGGAAACATGCAGGCGGCCGTCACCCGTTCTCCCACTGTAAAAACAATGGTTAAAACACCACAAAACACACAGGGCCTGATTCAGACCTGCTCGTAAACGGCCGCTTGTTCGCACGTCTGCGCATGGGTTGTAATACGCATGCGCGAACCAGTCAGTGCGGTCGGAAATCGTGTGCTCGCAAAATAGCGAGAGCCTGCTAAGTTGAGTGACAGAATGAGGCGTTTGTGGGTGGTAACAGGGGAAGGTGCTTGAAAACGGGGAGTGGAGATCAGAACGCAGGCGTGCCAAACGGTCAAAACGGGCGTTTTAAGGGTGTGTATAATTAACAAAGCAGCGTCATCGACCACGTCACTTGGTTGTCTTTTAGCCTGAACTGCTCGCATGATTGCGGTAGGAAAATGCTACCACCAGAATAGCGAGCAGTTCATACGCCGTTCGATGTACTCGATTAATCTAATAAATAGCGGAGATGACGTATGATGCGAACGTCCAGGGGGCGTTTTTTACAAAATAGCGAGCGCATGTTTCATTCGCTCATTCAGACATAGAGGCGTCAACAGACCGCAAAGAGCGAACGGTCAATTTAAATAGCGTCCGGCTCTGAATCAGACCCACACAACATAGTAAATAAAGTTTTATTTCACACCTAAGGCCCTCATTCAGAGCAGAGCGCTCGCTCTGAATGAGGGCCGCCCTCCATAATTCTGGAGCGTCCTCCTGGACGCTCGTATAGCTGTGGGTCACCACCCACAGCCTATACGAGCGTGCAGTTTGATGGCCGCGATGGTCACGACCATCGAAACTGCGAGCCGGAGCCTGCGGTTGAGGTTTTCAACCGCAAGGCCCGGAGTGATTTTGGCTCTATCAGTGATTTTGGGCCGGCTTCTGACGGTAGGCGTTCCCTTGGGAACGCCCCCGTCAGGGAGGCACTCCCCCGGCACACCCACCAAAGGGGGCGTGCTGTCAATCAACATCGACAGCACGCCCCCTTTGATCAGACACAACGAGCGAAGGACTTTCCTTCGCTCGTCGCGTCTGGCGCATGCGCACGACGGAGCTCCCGCCGTCGTGCGCATGCGCAGTGCACAACATCGACCCACTTGCGAGCGGACAGCCGCTTGCGAGTGGGTCTGAATCAGGGCCTAAGTACTTACCACACTCACACATACTTACCTGCTGCCCGACGATCGGTCCCCTTCTCAAAGTAGAAATCCACTGAGATACCTGTGAAAAAAGATCCTATACTCCCCTCCGTCCTGGCGCTGGTCTCTGTAGCATCCCCGGGTCTTGGCAAAATAACAACCGGATTGTAGTGATGCGTGTCTGACCACATGGATCGCTACCCATCTAATGACGGGGGAGGCCCCTCGTGGCGTCTGTCATTAGCTACAATTAGCGGCCGCTGATTGGCTGGCAGGTCCAGCTTCTGACAATTCACACGTGGGGGTCTCCAGTCACTAGCCGGACTAGCCGGGTAGCGATGCATGTGGTCCGATTGTTATTTTGACAAGACCCGGGATGCTACGGAAAAGCATCAAATCACTGGAGTTTCGGCGATGCAAAGCGAGTTTAAAAAACAAACAAACTCGATCAGACTCGATTCTTAGTGAATTTACCCCTTAGTATCAGAAAACCCAGTCGTCAACGATTCCCAGGCAATGTAGAGTCCCACAGCATGACTTCACAGCTTTTAAAAGCGGTATTATCGAAAGTTAATCTATTTGATTTTTTAGAAGCATATTTATTATAAATCGCAAAAAAGGCATGTGCACTAAAATCGCCGCGTTTCATGATGAAATCGCTAAATACTTTGTCGGGATGTAGCAAAGCTAGTGAGCCGGGACAGCTCCTCCGATAACCAGCTATCCGAGCGATAACAGGGCCTAATACAGAAATGTACGTAAACCAATCACCACATCACCAATGCCGTTAGCCGCAGTGCACATGTGCAGATCTGGGGCTGCGATGTCGCCTGCAGTGCCCCAATAGTTACAGCATGAGTGACACGTTGCTGGCATTTGGGGGGCGGCAACATGGAGCATTACAGAAAACAGGGGCATGTCAGCACCGTTTGCTGATCATGCCGAAGCCCGTGGCTGTCTCCTTGGACACAGCTTCACCCAGCAATGTGGTTTTACCAGACATCCAGAGTAGCCTGAGGGTTCCACAGATGTCCGATGGTCACGCCAGTGATCCGATGCTGCATCTTCAGACGCAAAGTGGGATCAGAGAAGCCGGAAGTGGGGGCTTACAATAATATACAATAAATAGAACGTGCACAAGACAGGTAAATAAATAAATTTGCATGTCCTGAAAGGGGCTATAAATAAAAGTGAGGTGAATAAAAATGGAGCCAAAAAAAGATGGCTGATATGTGGACAAAGGAAAGATGCATCACTGTTGCTGGGTTGTGCTAATGCCATCCAAGGACGGTGGGCTAATGTGTACCCAGCTGTTATGCAAAAAATGTGGCATCTGCCGGGAAATGTATGTATGGAGACGCCCACCTGCGGCTTTGCAAACCCAAGCATCTGGTACATACAGCATCGGATGCAGATCATTCCATTGTTGAAGTCCTTAGTGAGTCGATGGTCCCGCAGAATGGCCGTGGGAATCGAGACGCCAGAGCCGTATTCCTTGCATACGGGATTGAAGTTGCGAGTTCTGACATGACCCCGAAACGGTCACAATGCGCCATTACTTCCTCCAAATGCTTCCTGACTGTCAATCACACTGCGAATAGTCGCTGCGAGGACTACAGTAATGGTTCTTGATGCATGAGCATTGCGACTTAAATGCATGCGCGATCTACTGATAATTGCTCAAATCCGTAAACATCGGAATAGAGCACGACTTTTGAATCAGGCCTGGTGTTAGCCAATGACAACCTGCAAAGATAACCTTTTTCAGAGCCGGATATATTTTACAAAATCACAGCTCCCATAGAGGGCATGGAAATGGTGATTGTGTTATGAAAAGTTCCAACCCATGCACCTGTTTACTGATTTAGGGCCTGATTCAGAGCCGCTCGTAAGCGGCCGTTCGTTCGCTCCGAGCAATGTTTGCCCAACTGCGCATGCGTACGGATCGTTATACGCATGCGCGAACCAGTCAGTGCGGTCGAAATTCATGTGCTCGCAAAATAGCGAATGCCTGATAATTTGAGTGACAGGAGTAGGCGTATGTGGGTGGTAACGGGGGAAGGTGCTTGAAAACGGGGAGTGGAGATCCGAACGCAGGCGTGCTTAAAGGTCAAAACGGGCGTTTTATGGGTATGCATAATTAAAACAGCAGCATCATTGACCACGTCACTGGGTTATTTTATAGCCAGAACTGCTCGCAAAAGGTAGCAAAAACCAACCCCAAGAATAGCGAGCAGTTCATACCCTGGTCGATGTACTCGATTAATCTAATAAATAGCGGACATGTCGTAGGATGCGAGCGGCCAGGGGGCGTATTTTTTAAAAAAACGACCGCAAGTTTTGTTCGCTCGTTCAGACCTAGAGGCGTGAACAAACCGCAAAGAGCGAACAGTTGCTTTGAATAGCCACACCTATTTTCTGGACGAGTGAGCGCTAATTGCGTCCGGCTCTGAATCAGGCCCTTAATTCATAGACAAATGCAGAATACAACTGTCCAGAAACACCTCCGTCACCACCAAGCTATACTATAGCTTAAGATCTAGTTGCACACAGGAAGTCTCGCTATGTCTACGGGAGAGTCAGGTCAACCCACTGTTGTGTGTATGGGTCCGATGGTTCTCGATGTTACCAATCTTTCCGCTGTCTTGCCAGGTATAGAGGACGCAAGTAAAGGGAAGTGGGTGGTATTATGTAGTGCTGGGCGTCTGCTTATTCTACTGCGATTGCCGTGCGTATGCATTCATTAGCATATTCTCGCAGCGGCCGGGTGCGTGCGTCTGCATCCGTGTGTTCCTTGCTGAATCAGGGTGCTCGCTCTGAATCAGGGCCCTCCTACCTAAAAATGGAGCGGCCTCTTGGACGCTCGCATAGCTGTGGGTTACCACCCACAGCTTATGCGAGCGTCCATGATGATGGTCGTGATGGTCAAGACCATCGCGACCATCGGGCTTGCGACGAGACCCTTTGGTAGGGTCTCGTGCCCGCAAGCCCTGGAGTGATTTTGGCTCTAAGAGCCAAAATCGCTCCCACTGACATCACTAGTGATGTCAGTGGGGCCGGACCCAGACGGTAGGCGTTCCCATGGGAATGCCTCCGTCTGGCAGCCACGCCCCGGCACGCCCACCAGAGGGGGCGTGCTGTCAGTCACCATCGACAGCACGCCCCCTTTGGTGCGAGACCCGAAGCGACAGCTTGGCTGTCGCTATGCGGGTCTCGCGCATGCGCACGACGGAGCTCCCTCCGTCGTGTGCATGCGCATTAGGGCACCATCGACCTGCTTGCGAGCGTCCTACGCTCGCGAGCGGGTCTGAATTAGGCCCTCAGGCCCCAAGTCCGATATCTCACAGTCATCAGTTACCTATCTAGTGCTAGCCCATGTGACCCAGTCAGGGGGCCGCGACTGGCCTGTCGGGCACAGCCGAGCCCAAATTCCCTTGCGTTATTCCCTGGTGAAGACCACCGGCTGGATAAAACTCCGCGCCCCTGATCTGGGTCTTCACCAACACCTTGGTGCTAGTTTTTGTTCCCCATTGTATCCTCTCATCATTCTCCTCCATGCTCCTCCTCTAGCTTAGGCGAAGAAACTACATTATTCCATCCTGCTTCTCACACACCTCCAGTCCAAAACCATACGACCCAAGACACAACCACAGCAAATCCTGACAATGACATAACATGATGGTCTTGGTAATGGCTCCTTCTCACACTCTTCTAGTCCAATCCCACATGACCCACCCACTGGGTTGAAGACACAATCACATCAAATCCTGACACACATGTCCCTGCGAATCCCCTCCGCAGTCTTCTCACGTATTTTTCTCAAAAAATCCAGTGAGGTGTACGGGCATATGCCGCTGACTCGCCAACATCTAAGGGAGGCCTGACACCGTGCACTCTGGATCTGATTCAGACCCGCTCGCTAAGTTGCGCTCGCTCGCTGTGAGCGATTTTCGCCCATATGTGCATACGTATAATTCGCAGTACGCGTTCACAAACCAGTCTTTGCGATCTGATTTTGGTTGCTCGT